>OX940959.1:35825897-37057604 GCA_954870475.1 Euphrasia confusa | reverse complement strand
GTGTGGGGGTAGCTTTGCATGTTCTTAGGGTAACCCGTTGTTTCGCGAGGTTTGTTGGGGTTATAGTAGTCTTCAAACGTCGCTTATGTTGTGTCTTTTGGTATGTTTTGTCGTATTGATCTTCCTCCCCATTTAGCCCAATTGCGGTATAGTTGTTAGAAGCATGTGCTAGGAGATATAGGCTTCGGTTTACACATAGTTGAATTCAGGGCTTCATCAGGATGATAATGACGAGTTGATTAATTGTGGGTCCTACACTTAGGATTTGCTACATAGGGAGAGTTGTGTTTTTCATGACATCGGTTAGGCACGAGTATTAAGTGGATCGAGTTCATTGATTGTTTGGCCGAATTATACACGAGGATTCTACTTTGATCGTCTCTCTTATTAGTAGTGTGGCTTAGCTATATATAGGTATTATTCGCAACCGGACGCAAAAACAGAAGACGTTCGAATAAGCTAGTTGCGTATGTGAAGAAAAAAAAAGGGCTGGCAGCCGAACTAAAAAAAATAATAAAAAATAATAAATGGTTCGAAAAATATCGTTGCCGAAAAAAAAAATAGTAAAAAAAAAAGAAGTATTAATATATTAGTATTAGTAAAGCAGTCACACTGCTTCTACGAGAACGATGAGTATGGGAAACCACGCTAGGATAGTCGAGTGACCCTCGACTGTTTACACCTAGTGAATATTGCCTCACTTGATTAACTCGGCTTGACATTTTGGTGGCTTTGTTTACTTGTGTTTGTTGTCGATATTGGTGGAATGGGGGCATGGTTTGAACTGTGGGGATTTGAATATTTGAGGGACACTCGTTAGTTGATTTTGATTTGTCAAATGTGAATGCTTTGAATTCCCTTATGGTTGATTGTTTGTCTTGAGCTTAGTCGATGCTTGGTTTGTATTGTGTACCGTGATTGTTTGCTTGAGGACAAGCAAAAAGCTAAGTGTGGGGGAGTTGATTTATATATTTTTGTGTCATTTTTCTTGTGATATTTGTGTTATCTCGTGTCGTTTTGAGTCGTTTATTTCTGTCATTCTCTTGTTTTTTGTATGTTTTAATGTGTTGTGAAGTGTTCAGGTGTATGTGCATGTTCGATGCGAAAAGAGAAAGAAAACGAGTTAAAATTGATAAAAGTGATTTGACCAACAAACGACCGAGATTGCGCTGCGAACTTGGCCACTTTGGTTCTCCCAACTCCGACCACCTAAAAACACGATCCATACATTGTCGGAAAGATCTTGAAATCCTCTACATGGCTCTACCAGTTTGTTGTCATGGTTCCCCGTAATAAAGCCGGAATTCACGGGTTTCCAGCCCAGTATGCAGCTGCCCTGGGGTGTATGTGCAGTAAACTTGAAGAGCTTGGTTCTCCCAGATCCGACTACATACATGCATGGTCCATAACTTGTCAGAAAGCTCTCGAAGAGGTGTACGAGGCCCTGCCATTTTATTATCATAGATCTCCATCATAAAGTCGCAATCCTTGAGTTTCCAGCCCAGTACGCAGCTGCCCCGGAGTGTATGCGCAACGAACTTGGAGAGCTTGGGTCTCCCAACTCAGACCACCTATGGAGATGATCTATACCTCTACGGAAAGCCCTTAGAGTCTTCTACATGGCCCGGAAACCCAAGAGCTCGCCCGATGCAGTAACCAGGCGACCGCTTCCCTGGAAAGCGGTTGCTTCCTCACTGACGCGAGCGCCCGCCGACTTGCCAAGCGCTCGCTTGGCTCGAACTTCAGAGAAGCTGATTTTTGGACCAGGCGCCCGCCTCCTCTCCCAGGCGCTCGCCTGATGCCTCCGCCCAGATTTGACTGAGTTTACTCCCGTTTTTGACGAACTATAAGTAGTGCTTCGTTTCAATTGAACAACACACACTTTTTCACGCACGATTGGAGAACTCTTAGACGCTATTCCCTAGGTTTTAAACGTCTTTTTTTCTTTGCTTTTGATTCGTGGATTCAATCGGGGTTAGCACCGATTTTGTTTTGGTCTTGAACAAGTAACTAGTAAGTTGTTTTTATCTTTTCTTATTTATTGTTTTAGTTTATTTCTTGCTTTATTATTTTCTCTCTACTTGTTTAGTTTTCCCTTGTTCTTATTTCAATATGAATTTTCAACACGTTGTTATCGATTTCAACACGATCATGAGTAGCTAAATCTATTGCTAGGGTTAGGGGAATCCAAACTTGAATTAGGGGTTAGAGATTTACGAGTGCAACTTAGGTGTTCGATTAAATGACAACTTTATTTTTAATGATAGTATGAGGCTTATGAGCAATTACATGACTTAGGTTAATCGAACTCACTAAAATCAACCGGAGACGACATTTTAGTATAATTGTTTCTCGTAAATCGACGTCCCGAAATTTATGTTTGTTGAACCCGAAACCCTAGTCTTTCTCTATTTTCATTAAATCGTATTAATTGCTTCTTGTTTAATTTCAACTTCTTAATTCTTAGTTAATTTAGTTTAAAACAAAACCAACCAAATCACGCATTATGCTATACACTTCTTCCTCTTTTCTTCGTTGCAAACATAAAAACATTTTTACTGACCGATAGTAGTGTTCCTCGTGAGATCGACTCGGGCGAATTGCTTTAGCAATTCGTTCGACACTTTTATTTGATTTTCGACGCACTACAACGTCTTGTCATCAGACCTATTTACATAAAAGACTTAGGTCGAGCCTCTTAAAAAAGCTTATGATAAGTACTAGGTCAGGCTAGAGCCTAAATTTTTTACACCAGGCTCATGCCTATTCAAGCAAAGCTCGGCTCGGCTCGGTTCGACCCGGCTCGTTCCCATCCCTATACAAAAGTAATGTGGTATTCATGTTTTTTGTTCTAATATTAAATTACAATTATCGATGAAAAAAAGGGATTAAATGAAAAAAAGGATTAAAAAAAATGGATCCAACAACAAAATAAAATGATAAGAACAAAGGGTTATTGATGAAAAAAAGGAAAACAAAAAATAGAATTTATAATTCTATGTATAAATATCAAAAATCCCTTCAAAACACTTTTTGTACACAATTACATGACTTTTTTTTATGTATGTAATAACAATATTAGATAGTAAGAACATTCCCTTAATACTTTTCTGTGCCATGAGTTAACATTCCCTTATTTTTACAAAAGATTTTTAAAAAGGAAGTGTTGTATGTAGTAACAATATTAGGTAGTAAGAACAAGTTAAATATATTTATTTTCTGTGTCACATAAGAGTGAGACCACACAAAAAATACTTATATTTAATTATAAAATAATTATTATTTTACAAATTAATAAAAATGACTTATCAATTATTTTTTAGTATCTTATTTAATATTTTTTGTAATTTATTTTTTTTAATAATTATAATATTAATAATCAAAATAAATTTTAATAAAAATATTTTTAATAATAAAATAAAAATACATATCAAAATATGAAATATAATTAAATAATTAAATTATATAATTAACATTAAAAATAATAATAATAATAATAATAATAATAAACGAAATATTTAAAAAAATATTACAATTACAAAAACAAAAATAATTAATGATTAGTTTTTCGTATGTTTTAATGTAATTTTTTTAATAATTAATTAATATTTTATTTAGTATTATTTATATTTATTATGTTTGAAAATTTAAATTAAAAATAATATTAATTATATTTTTTTAATGTAAAAAATTATAAAGTAAAATTGTAAATTTGTAAAGATGTTAGTTATTGTAAATTGTAAAATTGTATATAAAAACTTTTCTTTTCTATGTGATTGACCTTAAAAAAAATTAGAAGAATATTTAAAAAATATTATTTTAATTTAAAGTATTAGTTTATCAGTTGGAATTAAGGACATGTTCTTTTGAACTTAATTTCAGTCACAGTTCAGATCGCTTAAATTCAGTTCAGTTGCCGATTTCAGTCCAAAAGAACATATCCTAAATTACTGTAAACTTAAACTTATTTTGAGTTGGGTTGGAGTCAAATTACAGTAAACTTAAACTTAAATTTATTTTGAATTTAAGTTTTGATTTCTGGTTTGGAAACGACCTTAATTGAAAAAACAACAACAACGTTTTGAGCAATTTCAAGTAATAAAAAAGAATTGATCGATATGTCACACTTTTCATATTAGTTTTGAGCAATTTCATGTACAGTAATAGAAAAGAATTGATCGATATGTCACTTTTCATATTAGGAATCCGGCCCAATTCCTATTAAATTTGTAGATTTTTTTATGAATAGGTGCCATATATGTCATACTCATCTTCACTGCAAAACGAAAGGAGTCCCCAAATCCCTAATTTCCGAGTTTGTACGACGTCATTCGCTTGAATCCGATCAGTTCACCGTCGATGGGAAAAGGCGGATCGCTCTCCGATGGGGTAGTGAAAAGCATCATCCTCTCGTACACATACGTCGCCGTTTGGATCTTCCTTTCCTTCGCCGTCATCGTCTACAACAAATACATCCTCGACCGAAAGCTCTACAACTGGCCCTTCCCGATTTCCCTCACCATGATCCACATGGGCTTCTGCTCCACCCTCGCCTTCGCCGCCGTCCGCGTCTTCAAGCTCGTCGAGCCCGCCTCCCTCAGCCGCCGCGTCTACCTGACCTCCGTCGTCCCGATCGGCGCTCTCTACTCCCTCTCCCTCTGGCTCTCCAACTCCGCCTACATCTACCTCTCCGTCTCCTTCATCCAGATGCTCAAAGCCCTAATGCCCGTCGCAGTCTATTCAATCGGAATCCTCTTCAAAAAGGACAGCTTCAACAGTAACACAATGTCCAACATGCTCGCCATTTCCTTTGGAGTCGCCATTGCCGCTTACGGCGAAGCAAAGTACGATTCGTGGGGAGTGTCCCTGCAGCTAGGCGCTGTTGCCTTCGAGGCAACGAGGCTGGTGTTGATTCAGATCCTGCTCACCTCTAAAGGGATTAATCTCAACCCCATCACTTCGCTTTACTACGTCGCGCCTAGCTGTTTCGCTTTCCTCGCGATCCCGTGGCTGGTTGTGGAGTATCCGCTCCTCGTTCAGCAGAGTGCGGGTTTTCATTTCGATTTTGTGATATTTGGGACTAATTCTTTGTGCGCGTTTGCTTTGAATTTAGCCGTGTTCTTGTTGGTTGGGAAGACCTCGGCTTTGACCATGAATGTAGCCGGTGTGGTGAAAGATTGGCTGTTGATTGCGTTCTCTTGGTCTGTGATTAAGGATACGGTGACCCCGTTGAATCTGTTTGGATACGGATTGGCGTTTTTGGGGGTTGGCTATTACAATCACTCCAAGTTGCAGGCCTTGAAGGCTAAGGACTCGCAGAAAACGACGGGCGAGGAGGAGGAAGGGAAGCTCTTGGGTGAAGGGAATGAGAAAAGAGGAGATACACAACAAGCTTAAATGTGAGATTTTTTTATTTTTGGAATAAAGAGTTTTGTGGTTTATGCTGATTATGAGTCAATTTTATATAATTGTTATTGGGGAAACATCAGATTTTTGTTCTGATTTATGTTGCTTCACTTTTCGTTGATCTACGATCATAATCATCTTGTTCTTCTTCTGTGTTAGTTTCAACACTTTAAGACCTGGACTAAAGGGACGATCCATCTGTGTTTCAGCAGCTCACTTCTGTGATTTTAGCTTTTCAATTTGTTTCCTGCCATTTTGTGCGACTGTACAACACCAGATAAAATGTGTTGTAGTTTGGAAGATCAGATTACACTTCGAAAGCGTGAAACCGTTGTTTATGAGAACACTCATCTCCACACTGAAAAACTAGGGGTACATATTCGTTGGCCACCATTGTTTATGATGGCATTCATCTGCAACACTGATACATAATCCCGGATAATATTTGTGAACTACCAAACTTTTATTTAGGACAAAACTATGACACAATATAGTGAAAATGAGAACAACTGTTTTTGGCGGGAATGGAAAATCAGGAATTAGGATGGTGGGCCTCTATTTTTGGAAGCCCAGTTTAATTTTATGTTGGGCCCCCAGATTCGGCCCACACTCATATAAATACTAATTAGCTGAGTTGCCGGAAAAAGAGATTGAACGCATTGCTGATGAGGCCTTGTGTTTTGCCTAAACGAAATAAATCGGGTTGTCCAGTGAACACACGGTTTTTTGGGCTAGTCTATTCGGTTTGTCGTACTTTTTTTAGCTGGAAACTGCATTTTTTTCGAGCCGAATAATCTCAATTACACTTTTACCCTCTCTCATTCCCCCTATGAACATTGAAAAAATCACATCCTTTTGCTTTTATTTACTATATCAAAGCCAAATAACTACTCGGGTTAAATTAATAAATTAAAGTATACCGAACTCTTGTGAGAAGTTTTGTTTATTTTAATCAAATATTTAGAGCATTGAAAAAATCACATCCTTTTGCTTTTATTTACTATATCAAAGCCAAATAACTACTCGGGTTAAATTAATAAATTAAAGTATACCAAACTCTTGTGAGAAGTTTTGTTTATTTTAATCAAATATTTAGAGCATCCCCAATGGGAGGTACAATTCCTTGTTGGCACTAATTTGTACCTGGATATACAAATGGTGAGTTAAGTACAAATGAAGAGAGATAAAAATGAGTATCAATTCTTTGATACAAGGTACAAATGAAAATGTGGGCCCAAATTGAATTGTTTTCATTTTTTTATTATTTGTTTTAATATATACTATGTGTGTAAATAAAAATAAAATGTGTATAGTGGTGGGACCTACAAAAGTAAAATTGTACCTTCCATCTTGGGAGATGTAGGTATAAATTGATAGGTACAAATTATGTGTGATGTGTCAAGTGATGTGGCATCAAATTGTACCTAAAAATAAATAGGTACACGTTGGAGATGCTCTTAGACTATGTACAACAGGGGATCAAATTGAGTGTCAAATGTGTGTCAATTCATCCAGTAGAGAGTTTTTAAGGTGTCAAATTTGACACCATGTGGGACCGGGACTAAAATTTGATCCCCAACCAAAATAAATTTGACACCCACCCTCCCCCACTAATCATTTTATTTAAATACAAAAATAATCTTGAACCAATAAAATAATGACATGTGTCATTTACATTATTTCTCCCCACATTTTTAAATCAATTTATACATAATAATTATTGAAAATAAAAATATAATAAAAATATAATTATTTTTTTATTTTTCGTCCTCTACAAATAGAGTGTAGGTTTGTGTTATTTGGACAAAAAAATTCAAATTTTTTATTTTTATTTCATTTTTTTAAAATTTATTAATTATTAAATTTAAAATAAATAAAGAAAAATAAAAAATATGATAATTTGATAGAATATGATAATTTTATAGAATAAAAAGAAAATATTTGACACTTTAAATATTTGACACTTTAAACAATTGACACCTTGAATAACACTCTGTTGGGGCTGTTAATTGAGGGTGTCAAGCTGACGTGGGAAGTGTCAAATTTGACACCGCGCTGTTGTACATAGTCTTACAGCAAGTTTCTTCCGCGGCTGGCTGAAACAGTGGCCACGTCAATTTTTTGAAAATCCCACACAGCACAAAAGCATCAAAGCGGCAAACAATTCGCCATTGATCTGAGAAACCGAAGATGAGGAAATTGTCGGTTTTGATGGGGTCTAGGTTTCGCGTTGCCCAGTTCCGCCTCTACTGCGATCGCCCACATCCTCCTTCCCTTTCGAGGCGCCCTGGTTAGTAAGAAAGAAAGAAAGAAAAATACACACATCCGTGTGAGTTTTGTGTGTGTCTTTTTTTATTCGATTTGCTTTCTTTTTCTTGATATTCATCGATTCTTGAATGTGGGTTCGGATTATTTAATGATTATTCGACTGTTTTCTTTCTTGATTCATGATGATTTCGATTGGGTATGCTTTCTTTTTTCTGTTTTGAATTCTACGTTCCTGATTTTGAATTTTGTCTTTTTCTTTTTGATTTTAGATTGATTGTTATTAGAAAAAGACAAAAAAAAAAAAAAAACTAAAAAACTTTGGTGGTGTGAAAAATTCTAATTTGAAAACTCGGTTGCATAGCTTTTGCTTTAGAAACATGGTTTCGATCTCTATCTTCAGGGCCGCTTACTCGTTACAAGAGTCTAGTTGATCAAGGGAAGCTGAAACACGACGCTTACCAAGAAAATGTTGCCTTGGAACTCGATAGTTTGCTCGGGAGGCTCGACCAGTATGAGAAAGACATGGAGGAATACCACGTAAGATTCGATTTATAACGCTTGCGATGGTGCATTTGTTACGAATTATGATGATGTATGTGTTTATCATCTTCAAATAGTCAAACCTTGCTAAATGGGAAGAGAACCGAGAAAACGAGCACCGAAGGCTTTTGATGAATGAAGCCAATGCTAAACAGAACCGAGCCCCTTCGACTTCGATAAACAAGCCTCGGAATTTTCTATCGAAGTGGATATCAAGGTGAGGAGGAAAAAAAGGATTTTTATTTATCCTGGGCTTTAGAATTAATGGAATATCCTGTTGTGTTTTCTCTGATTGAGCAGAAGTGATAGCTTCGAACCGGGCGTGGGAAAATGGGTGTCGTATCTTAACAGAGAAAAGAAGTTAGATTCTCTGGTCGGCCGGCGGCCAGTGGCTCCTCTAGCCCCGAAAGGACTATACATCTATGGAAATGTTGGAAGTGGTTTGTTAGTTGCATCTTACTCGATCTTTTCAGTTGCCTTTAGTTTGTTAGTTGAAAAAAAGAATATTTTTCGTTATTCAGGGAAAACAATGCTCATGGATATGTTTTATAGTTCCACCGAAGGAATCGTTCAACACCGGAGAAGACTTCACTTCCATGAGGTAAGCGAAAATCGTGATTAGAAGAATATCATGTTTATAGTCTTAACGTTTCTCCGTAATCATCATTGGCAGGCTATGCTTCAAATACACGATCTTATGCACAAAGTATGGAAGGGTCAAGAGGTGGACAAGTCTCTTCAGTCGAGCATCTCTAACTGGGTCTCGAATCTCCCATTCGACACGAAAGTCAAGGAATGGCTGGCCGAAGAAGAAAGATACAAGCAAGAGATGAACATGAAAAATATCCTTCCAGCTGTGGCCGACAAGTTTCTTTCTGACGGGCACGGGCGTCGAAAAGGAGCCAGTATCCTTTGCTTTGACGAAATACAGGTTCGCGAATTTTTTTATTTTTTTTTCGGAAAGTGATTAAATGATTTTTTTTTTCTTTCTGTTACAGACGGTCGATGTGTTTGCTATCGTGGCCTTATCTGGAATAGTAAGCAGATTGTTGAGTACAGGAACAGTTCTCGTTTCCACAAGTAATCGAGCACCAAGGGATTTAAATCAGGTATTGAATTGATAAATAAAACGTCATTTTCTCTTACCATCTCGTTTATTTATGTTCTGTTTTTTGAAGGATGGGATGCAAAAAGAGATATTCGAAGAGTTTTTGGAGAAACTGGAGGAGCACAATAGACTTATTCTGATTGGTAGTGAAATTGATTACCGTCGTCATATAGCACAAAGTTCAATTGATCAGGTAAGATCAAGTGAAACGAAACTATTTATATTTTCTTGTTGCTTTCTCATTCTCATAACGAAATCACTATAAATATGTTTTTTGTTTTCGGTCTTTTCTCCAGAATCGTTACTTTTGGCCTCTGGTTAGCACCAAAATAAATGAATTCGAAAATACGTGGAACGAGATTGTGGGACAGTCGGGAGGGAGCGTCTCTTCTCAAACTCTTCCAGTGATGTTTGGAAGGTACTTTTTAGCCGTATGGGTTAACTAATTTGGTTGTACATTCTCACGTTTTTTTTTTCATTTGTTCAGAACACTGGAAGTCTCCGAGAGCTGGAATGGGGTTGCTCGTTTCACGTTTGAATTTCTATGCGGTCAGCCGGTCGGAGCGGCTGATTATATCGCGATTGCGAAAAGCTACCACACGGTTTTCATATCAGATATTCCTGCTATGAGTATGAGTATCCGAGACAAGGTGACGTTGTGTTTGCTCTTGCTCGCTCCTAATAATATAATATATTTTTTATTTATTTTTAGTAATATGAGTAACGACTTCTCTTGTTCAGGCTAGGAGATTTATCACCCTCGTAGATGAGCTGTACAACCACCATTGCTGCCTGTACTGCAGTGCTGCTGTTTCGATTGATGATCTGTTTCAAGGAACTGAAGACGGAACATTATTTGATTTAGAGAGGCAAGTGCGCGCTCGTGTGTGTAGTATTACTGAGTATATACTTGTTCTATATAAACTCTCTTTTTCTTCTTTCAGTTTTCAGTTTGAAACCGAAATCGAAGGCTCTAAGCTCAGACGAGATGTTCTGGCAGAAGGGAGTGTTAGTTCAGAAGGAACAACCACTGGAATTGTTTCCATTCTATCTGGTCAAGAGGAGATGTTCGCCTTTCAAAGAGCTGTGAGTACAATTTATGGTCGATTTCGGATGTTTGTAACGAGGAAACGGAAGTGGATCAGAAGAAAGCATCATCTCACATTTCATACTTCAACTCAGAGTTCCGAATTTCTTCGATTTTTACTCTCTGGATTTCGATGTGTGCAGGTTTCACGACTGATCGAAATGCAAACGGCGTTTTACCATGAAGGCGTTCGTTCCATTCATCCGTATTTCCAGGAAAAGCAAGGAGACCCAAAAGGGTAAAAGCCAAGATGATGAAAAAACAGTATTTTTTGTTTGCAATTTTTTTGTCAATAGTCTAATTTAATAGTAGCACAAAAATAAGGTAATGCTAACTTGGGTGGCATAGAAAATAAATACTATATTTAACTTGTTCTTACATTGTTATTACACACATATATCTGTCATATTGTAATCGTGTATAGAAATTAGAAAGTGTTTTGAAAGGATTTTTGATGTTTAAAAAAACTCCAAGTACAATTATGAATTACTCCTTTTTTCATTTTTTTTCATCAAGAACTCTAAATAAAATAAGTATTTGAAATGTTCTTAATTTCATTGATTCGAAATTGGCCTCGGATGACAATTTTTTTTATCAATCACCGACCCAATCCAGCATAACAAATCCTGCTAGCATTTGAATCAAATGTCAATAGATATAGCTAAAGCTCCTTAATAATCCTATAATACAATTACAATCCCACCCTAAACACATTTATTTCATTTTTGGGATTCAAAGGTTAAAAAAAAAAAGGGAACCCCACAATTTTTTGATAAATTATAAAAATGGTCTAAAGGGCTGCTCGTCGGGTAATCGGGTCCAGGCACCTGGAGTCTGAAGAAAACCCAACCATTCTGAAATCTCTCTGTATAACCAACCATATTATCCAGAACCATGATCATCATTCTAATATACAGAACTCTTACTACTTCATAGCATCAATAGTATAACTTAGTAGGAAATCTATCTTTTATACGTCCGAAGGTGTACTAACCAAGTCTAGAAAACCAAAAACGCACACTTCAACCAAAATCCAAACGATACAACATAACTACTACTTTCTCCCCTCTTGTGAGCCTGAAGTCGTGTTCTTAAGTATCTGCAATATCATGAATAAAGCAAAAGTGTTATGCCAAGATTCAAAATTCAAAAGTCCGAATTTTGAATTCTTGAACTCAAAATCACTTACGAATCAAGTCATTTTGAAACGATTATTGTATAAGTCAAAATAATATCTACCTGTCTCAACATTTGGTTCTCGTTTTGCAAAATAGATTGCTTTTCTTCAAGCTCGGAATTCTTAGCTTCCAGCTCTTTAACCCTCGCCTCTAAATCGATCATATACGCTTTCTTCCTCTCCCTTGCTTGCTGAGCTGAAACTCTGTTCCTCAATAACCTAACCCCACACAATTGATTAACAAAAGTAAGACACAATCATATATATAATCATCAATCATTATTTAAGTCGAACCATCACAATTAGAAATCTAAATCACCCTCTTCATTTTCAAATTCAATTTTTTCTCAAGGTTAAAGTAATTGCCAACAATTTGTTGCACTTCAAACAAACATCTCGAACGCAGGGACCAGCCCGTTTGCGATGACCATCACCGTACATTGATTTGATATGAAGCAAGCTTTTTAGGTGGGGCCCAAAATAGTACTATATTTAACGAGGGACCACTAATGACTTTACCGGACATTATTCGATAACATTGGCCTAATTCAAATCCACCAACCTTTTTAACCTCTTGTTCTCTTTGTCAGCCGGGTTTCTCCCTCTCCTCTTCGAACCGGAGGCGGATGGATGTGCGGCTCCACCATCGCGGCCTGAAGTCGTTGTGCCGAAAGCTTCACCCCCGAACTCCGGCACTCTTCTCAAATCATCGTCGCTCTCCATGCCTAAAATAAATTACAAAGAATCAACACTCAATGGTTTATAACAACCCAGCTTAGAAATTCTTAAACAAAATGCACCAAAATCCAAACGGAGAAACCCTCTAAATCTGCAATTTCACCGAAATCTAATGACATGAGCCCATGAAACAAACACACTAATAAATCATAAACCTATGGGAAAAAAAACAGTTCGATTCATCAAAAATACTAGAATCCTAATGTTCATAAACAAGTTAAAATTAAATACTAAAAGATGCAATTTTTAATGCAGGAAATAAATAAAACATTTCTACAGAAACTTGAATCGAACTTTCCAAGAATAAATAAAACATTTCTACAGAAACTTGAATCGAATTTTCCCAGAATAAAAACAGAGTAAAATTCATTTTTTATGAGAACCGATCTCAGAAAATTAATTAAGGAAATATAAACACACAAACATATATATACATATATACATATATTAGGGAAGAAGAAGAAATTCACCTTCTTTGACTTGGGCAGAGCTAGAAGATCTATCAGTGCTAGAAGGCAAAGAGCTCGCAGCAATGGAGCTTGAAGCTTGTTCTTGCATTTCACTTAGATTAATAAAATAAATTGCAGGAGTGAGAAAAAGGCAATAAAAAGAAAAGGGTTTTAGAGAGAGAAATATAATTGTAGCTATCAGAGATTCAGACAGAGTGAAAAAGGAGCGGGGAGGTATATGATGTAATTACTGAAAAAGCAGATAGAAAGAGAGGTGGGAGGGACGCTGATGATACAGTCGCCGTTGGATCGAGATCGATCGGACGGCTTCGAGCGATGAGCGTGGCGGTGTTTAGAGCCAAGAAGGATGCGAATAATCAAAGGTGGATGGTTTGGTAGCGTGGACAAATTTCGTCCGTTGGATAGGAATGTGATCGGACAGCTAAGAAGGGACACTGGGTTTTAGAGTAGGTATACGTTGGCACGTTGCATTGGGACCAATTAATTCGTCTTTGTAGCGTGGACAAATGTAATCCGTTGGATGGGAATGTGATCGGACGGCGAAGAGTGGGGAGATTGGATTAGAGTAGGTGCGGTGCATTGAGACTAATTAATAGTCGGTTTTGCTATTTGGAGAAAGTGCTACACCGCTTTTATCTTTCTTTATTTCCTCGGAGGACATATTCTTTTTTATTTTCACCACCCCTCTAAATAAGAAAAATGTTATTATAGCAACTACACATTTTGAATATTACAATTTTGTTTTATATTAATTTATTTTTTAAAAATTTTATCTTGTAATTTCAAAACAACAACATATTTGAGCCTGTAATTTAAAATACGACTGGATCAAATTCACAAAAGTAGTTTTAACATGACCAAAATCGCAATAATTTCAAATTTACTGGGCCAAATATACAATTTTACATAAATATCAGTTCATGTAGTAGTACATTTTTTTCTATCTTATTATGTCTCCACATTTCATAAAATAAAATTATTATTATTATTATTTTCACTTTAAAATATAATTATACTCCTATTATTTTTTCACTTTTATAACCTTACATACTTTTTTCTTAAATACAATTTTATTTTTATATTTTTCTCAACATAATAAAAATAACTTTTTTTTATATTTTTTGTGGCTGACAAAGTGTAAAAATATTGTAGCACGGAGACTATCTTTCTAAAAGAAAAGGGAAAGGAATGAAGTTGCAATGGTCACAACTTTTATCTGAAAAATAGTACTCATATCATAACAAATCTACAAACTATGAACCTTAATGTTTGAAAAAAGAAGGAAGTGAGGGGATATATTTAGCTGGTAAAGACGGACTCCTCAGGAGACGAGCGTTGGTAAGGAAGGCGATGCTGAGGTACGCCTTCGTCTGCTCTTTTATCTTCAAACCATTTCACTACCTTTTTCCGAGGCAGATTTGTCACGTGCACTATGCTGCTCACCATCGTATTCTGCAACACAATTTCAAGACAGAAACAAACATAAACACACCACTAACAATATATGTATTTCGGTGTTCGACTGAGATATATGTATAAAATAGATGCAAGAAACTATACTCACAGTTGGACGTTTTGTTCGTTTATAGACTTCCTCGAGCGTGTCAACCTGCACTTTCTTCAGTCTCTTCCGAGCAGACCAGTTGCTTTGCATGACATGAACCGGAACTTTCTCCTTGACTTCTTCAGGCTTCTCATCAACTGTCACTGCCTCCAAAGGAAGAGCCTCCACAGTATTCACGATTGTTATTGGAGGGGGTTTATCGGGTAAGGTGGCACTCAACATGACGAGATTTGGAGGAGGGTCGCGTAGTAATTTTAAAACAATTGACCTATCGAGACATAGGTCAGCCGCAAGGTTCTTGATCTGCAATACAATTTAATAAAACTAATTACCAGAGATCAATAAACAAGAATACTTACTAGTTAGTAGTTACTATACAACACGTAAAAAAAATCTTGAAAAATCTCTTCTTTCCTATAACCAAAACGTCGTATATGGTACAGAAAACAGATTCAAAAGGACACGGATTTTCAAATACATTTTCTGTTTATAAAGTTTAAGTCAAGGGGAAGTGATTTATTGTAAGCAAAGGCGAAAACGAAGTTGATAATCGGTAGTTGGTAGCACTTGCAGATCAAATCTAAATTCCGAATCGCTTAAGATGAAACGATGAACAAGTTGTAGAATCAAACCAGAAGCCTGATTAGAAATCTTAAGCACCCTTACCCAGAAGCCTGATTAGAAATCTAAAGCACCCTTACCCCTACATTTAAAATCAAATTAAATCACACAGTCGAAATAGAAAGGATTAAAAAAACAGATTATGACTCACATTAGTCTTGCGACGACCATCTTTCAAGGCATATGCTAGCCTCTTCAGTTGCCAATTCTTAAGCTTTACCGGCTGCTCTTCTTCCTCTTCCTCTTCTTCTATATCTTCTTCTTCTTCTTCCTCGTCATCATCCTCATTAGCATCATCTCCATTCTCGATTTCTTCACCGACAGCTAAGCCCAATGCTCCTAATAACTCATCATCTCCAAGAGCCTCGACGAGTTCTTGCTCGAGCTTTGCGAGTTCTTCCTCGCTTATGTCATCATCATCGTCTCCGCCATCATTTCCATTCAATTCATCATTTTTCAAGTCTTGTTCGAGCTGGCGGAAAAGGGCATCGAAAGCATCTTCGTCTACATCTTCGTCCTCTCCCACATTTTTCTTGGTACCTTTTTTCTGCACAAGCCCAGAAATCAAAACACGACTTGGTGCAAAACCCATCATTTATTCAGATTAAATTCCCACAAATTCATAGTAAAGATTTGATTTTTTGTTGCCATAAAATATTTCGAGGAATTTAAATAAAAAATACTAAAAAAATTAAAAATCAAACCCTTTTCCCACACTTACCCTTTCATTCTCTGTTTTCACGAATATGAAAATAAATCGGTACCTTGTTGATTTTCTTGGAAGTGACAGAAGGGGTGGCGCCGCTCTCGCGACGGCGGGTGGAGAAGGTGAGAGTGGAGAGGCGCGGTGGCTGACGCGGCAGGAAACAATTGGTTAGGGTGGTTCTCGAATTGCCGACGAGGAAAGGTTCCTTGCTGGAAGTAGCGCCGTGGAGTGTAATGGATATCCGAAGAGATGTTGAC
Organism: Euphrasia confusa; assembly: GCA_954870475.1. Classification (NCBI taxonomy): domain Eukaryota; kingdom Viridiplantae; phylum Streptophyta; class Magnoliopsida; order Lamiales; family Orobanchaceae; genus Euphrasia; species Euphrasia confusa. Next base: position 37,041,662 of record OX940959.1, on the reverse strand, counting down.
GCCATTTTTCTTTTTCTTTCTTTGGCTTTTTCGGTATTATCCGAATTTACCTCACACACACAGACACACTCCTCTCGCAGAGTCTATTTATTTTTAATTAAAAATAAAATCATTTTTAGTAACATGAAAAAATAAAATTATACTCCATCTATTTCGTAATAATAGCTTAATAGAATTAGTTTTCGTAATTATACTCCTCTACAAAAATCATATCTCACTTTCTCATTTTAAATTATAATTTTATTTCTATTTTTAACTTATTTTTACTATTTTACTCACACTTATTTTACTTTTTTATTTAAAATTTTATTTATACACTTCACTTTTTAGTTAAAAAATCTAAAAAATTATCATTTTTTTTTTTATCTTTTTGTCCAGAAAATTGGTCATACAGTAGTAGTTCTAAAACCGTGAGAGTAGTAAATGTAATGATGAAATGGTAAAATAAACAAGAAATGTATTTATATACTTCCTTTATCTATTTTTATGATACAAAAGTAATGTATGTATCTAAAAAAGTTATTTCGAAATGTTTACATATTGCTTTACTTGATATTTTAATGGTTTTCATAGTTAACAAAATGAAATCTTACAATTATACATTGTTGACAGGAGAATTGAATTGGAGAAATTTGAGTTATCGTGTGATAGAACTCTACACACATCCAAAAAAAAGTTACAAAAATGAACAAAAGGACGAGCCTCACCGGGTAATCATAAATCAGTCGACGCCTACGAAAACATACTCTAGATAAGATCGGCAAACAACTAACAAGTACCGGCAGAATAGCATATCTTTCATCTTCTTTCTTACCTTCTAACAATTTTTTTTTCATATACAGATACAACAGATTTTTTCATTTTTGTTTTTTCAGTGTCAAAAATCTCATGTACCTTCCTGATTCAGTAAATCAGGACCCGGAGGAGCCCTGGCTGAGGCTCGGAAAAGTCGAGACCCTCTTCTTCTAGAAGGTACCGTTGGACAGCAGTGGGGAGTCTAGCAGGAGTTCGCGAACCTCTCGTGTGGTGGCCTGTCCCCACGCATATGTAAACGAGCAGACGTTGGTCCATTGACCTTGCTGCATTTTTCATGATGGCTAGCTCGCGTTTCAGGGTGTGAATAGCTTCGCTCACGTGGAGACCATGAAGGTCGATCATCCGTTCGCTCGCGTTTGTCTGAATGTCAGAGTTCCTGCAAAAAGAAAAGGCGATGCTCAACTTTTGACTCGAGGAAAAAAGATAGTAACTGTAATAAATTTGAAGGCGCAACGAACGAGCAAACGAACCTCTGTCGATAGATAGTTTCCTGGGCCTTCCCGTGAGCTGCTTTCATCTGCATGTTGTGCAACTGTCCTTTAATGCTCAACTCCTTGGCTAAGGCCTTGTTACCGATCAAGTAGGCCTGTCGGGCCTAATCTCACATGCGATATTTCAGACGAGATTAAATAAGTAAAACGAGTAATATTTCTAATGATTATTCCAAAGGATATTCTACGGATAAGACAGACCTGTTCAAAGTATGCATTACGCACACGTGCATGATCACGAGCATCCTCGCGCATTTCAGAATACATATTCCCTGCCAGCTCAAAAATAGTTCAAAATGTACACTTACCACAGTTAAAGGTAAAAACAGAAAGAAATGAAAACTACTGCCTAAAAACAATATTATAATTACCGACTGCTTCCCCCGTTTCAAGCCAAAGAGAAGACGCGTGAGCCAACCCTCGACTCTGAATCCTCTCTCCATAAGCATTTCTCCCCTGACCACTGTTAAATGAGCTCGCCAGAACATGTGAGCTTCTACTCGACCCAATGCTTGCATCTGAAGAGCCATTTCTTTCGTACTTCCATATGCTGGAATCTTGAGATGCCATTTTTCTCACGGCCGAGGCATAATCAGCGGGCCCTCTTGATGGAATGAAGGGATCAGATCTGAATAACAACGTACCTCCACCATTTGAATGGAGACCATTGCCGTATTTTGATAAGTCGTTTTGACCGTCTCTGGAAGAAAGAGTCGGAAAATCCATGCCACTTAGATTCGGAGCAGATAAGGCTTTTGGTGAATTCAGGGAGTGATTTAAGGCTCCATCAACCTGAAGCTGCAACCATAAATCAGAAATCCAATGCCAGAAATTAAAAGGAAAAAAATGGAAAAGCTTTCCTTGTTTCCTCCTCGAAAAAACATCGGGAAGAAAAATGATATCCCCTGAAAATGAACTAGAAATATCATTACAAGTTCTGTCCAAGCAATCAACATTGTGTACAGCCACACCCCGAAAGAAAACGGGAAAATAAAAGGGCTGAAATTGACATTGAAATGTACAAAAAACAAGAAGCAGAAAAATTTCCTTGGGGACATAACACCCACAAATGAGTTAAATCAGTTCAACAGGATAACTTTAAGAATTAACAGATCGCATACCATACTTCACATCCATCCAAAATAGACCATAAGTTACTCACAAACGCTTACAAAATTATACGAGCATACCTCAAGCTGACTAAGCATCTCTATCGTTAGATTCAAATCCCCTCCATTAGCAAAATAAACCTCAGCAAGACTTTCAGCTGCAAAACCCGGAAATTGTGAAGCCAAAAACTCAAGAGGGTTCACATCTTGATTATTACTATTGTCCAGAGACAACTGCTCATTTGACACATCACCGAGAAAAGAATGCATCGGGTTTCCACCATCACTGCTCACAGTTTGGGGTTCCCACGGTTTACCAAGCGAAGGATGAAGACCAGTAGGGGATGGGAAATCACCAACGTATGATGAGAACCTCATCTTATCAACATTATTAGCAGAATATCTCGAACCTTCATTGATATCGGCCAATGATAAGCTCGAAAAAGGTAAGGTATTGACTCCTTGAGCATTATCGTCTAATCCCATGATGTTGAAGTCGGGAGTAATATCATCCGGAAGCTGATGGCGCCAGTACTGCTGGGCTTCTTCGTCGGAATTAATCGAGACGGACGACTCCGATCGGTCTAACACATTTTTCCCAGGTGTAGGTGGTGCGGAGGTAGGAAATTTCGAAGATGCCCCTGGGCTGACAATGGCTGCAGAAGGTGACCTGAGGGAAAACGGGACAAATTCCGTGGCGTTGGGGTTCAAAGGTGCTTTTGCAGCGGCAAGCTTTCTTTCACCGGATGAAGCTCCCTTTCTCGGCGAGTACATTCTTTTTTGATTTTTTAGTTTTGAAAGAGTTGGGAAATAATTCTAGAATGGAATAACTAACTGGAGTTCTGAACTGAATAGGCGTTACCCAAGCCCTGCAGATAATCGAGTCAGAAGATTCATGATGAAAGGGTCGATTGATTTGTCATATTAAAATCAACTCACAGGAGCAAGAACCCACAAAATACAATTACAGATACAAGAAAAACAAAAATCAACAAAACCATTTTTCATCAGCAGTAACCATCCATGCACCTACTTAAGCAAGAAACAGTAAGTCGCAGAAACCCAAAAAAAAAAGTCAAAATTCTGGTAAAATCCTAAAAATAATCAGCAATCAAACGAAAGTCAAAGATCGAGAATCAACATCTCGGACAGCTTCGGACTTCAATCGCAAAACTAATCATGATAGATCTCTGAAAAAATCTAACCCAGAAATTACAGACCAAAAAAACCCAGAAAAAATGGTACGAAACAAGATCTGGGTTCTGTGAATAATACCTTTACGAAGCTCTTCAATGGAAGAAACCATACCGAGTGCATCCATAACCACAAAACCCAGAAGAAAAAAAATGAAATTCAATAATTTTCGATAAAAATATATTGAGCTGCTCTAAGAACTCAGTATATATAAAATAAGAGAAATATTATTACTATTATTTTATTTTTTTTAATGTTTTCTTCCTAATTTTTGGCTATTGGGTTATGAACTGAGTCCGGGTGTGCATCTTTTTCTTCTGTCTGATCTTTCTATCTTTCTCCTGAGCAGTATCTCTACTCCCCTCCTTTCCTTTTATTTCCACTTCTACCCCTATACTTTCGTTTATTTCTTTATTTTCCAAGCACAATTTGAGGGTTTTAGAATTTAGACCCACATGACATGATATTTTACTTATTTGTACTTAATAAATTGTTTTTATTTTTATTTCTAAAAGATCACTTCCATTCCTCTAAGAACTTTGATTATGTTTTAGATATTTTGAATTTTTCCTTATTTGTTATTTGCAAGACCCGATTCATGTAACAGGTTATAACTGACAATCGATACAAATCAAAACTTATATAAATGTCGAAAAGTCGATTGCATTTTTATTGAAATAAGGCTCATTTATAAAAAAAATCAAAACTTATATAATTATGAAAAGTCGATTGCATTTTAATTGAAACAAGGCTCGTTTATAAGAATCCATCGTAGTCGCACGAGACGAGACGAACAAAAGCCACAGGATCTAACTTGCACATACGTAAGTGCAAACACAAGCCGTAGGAGTAGCACATTGAACTTTTACAACTTGTGCTTTTATTTGTAGTTTGCAAAATTTATTACAAAAAGCTTCATTACATGTCGCACCAATGATGACAATTGGTTGAGTGCACTCCTTTGCATTGACTTCATACACACCTTCAAAAAACAACGTCGACAATTCATTAAAATTTGTGAATTAAAAAACCGAAATTAACATTGAAATGTAGTAATAATTTGAAGGAACGTCGATAATTCATTAAAATTTGTGAATTAAAAAAACGAAATTAACATTGAAATGTAGTAATAATTTGAAGGAAGATGAATTGGAAAAAACCTAGAAGAACTAGAAACAACACAATCATTAATCGAGAAAAGTCTGTCATGTTTTTTTTTTTTTGGTTGTTGTGTGGGTGTGTTTTCAATATGGTATGCGAATTGCTTCAATTTATAAAGTTGGAAAAAGTATCGTATACTCTCTGTCTCAATAAAAAAATGTAATACTTTTTTTTTTATTTATAAAAGAAGTATTGTATTTTTTATTGGATGGAGGGAGTAGTAGATTTTATCATTATTACTTGACTACAAATATTTCATAGAAGATTATGCAAGATTTATATCAGATATTATGTATTTATTACACTTTATTTACATAATTTAACAATTCTTTTATCTATATTATCTTTGTACACAATAGTCACACTTTCTTTGTAAATTACAAAAGAAAAGAAGTGTGACTATTGTATTAATTACTAAAGCATATGCAATTTTTGTGTGTGAATAAATTAACAACACCAAAAATAATTTTAAGGCAATGTTGGTTTTGTATGATCAAAATGGTAAAATCTAAATAAATTTTATAAAAAAAAAAGTTATTACTAAAAGTGTTGATTTACTTTAAATTATTTAGAAAAAAATATAAAATCAAACAAACTCACTATTGAATATTCAATATACACAAAAATCATTATATTTTATGGTAAATTTAGGTAAGGTGTAATTCTAGGTTTACAATTAGATAAATCAATTTTCTTTATTACTATAAATTAAAGGTAACTACCAAAACTATTCTTTTTATTTTTAAAGTAAATCTAAAAATTAAGTTATTCACAATTCAGGTTGAATTAAGTTATTTAAGAAAGTAATTTTGGTAATGTGTTGTTTTTTATTGATCACTTGAATTGAGGATCTTCAAGGTTCCAACTCGAAACATGTGTGTGTGAGTATTTAAATTTATGTAATTGAACAATGAGTTTTCGGTGCTCAATCCACAAATTACATTTTTAAACTTCATTCACAACTGTTTTATTTTTCAACTTAAAAATACATTTTTATCTTTTACATTTTAGTAAAAAAGTTAAAAATTAATAATTTTCTTAATCTCCGTGCCTACAAAACCTTGATAAATTATTTTGGTAAATTATTTATTAGATTTTAAATTAAAAAACCAAAATATCCTTTTTTTTTCCAAAAACTTCTATATTTTACTCTTTTAAAAATTTTATACGTGAAAAAATAAGGGGAGTCTTAAAAAGAAATTCAACAAAATGAAATCCAATATTTTTTATACAAATATATTGACCTGAGTTTCAGAATCACAAATATTAGAAGTAGCACATTGACCTTTTACTTGTTCTGCATTTGTTTGTAGCTTGCAAACTTACCGATCGTAAAGGGGCCTCCATGGACATATATAGCAAGCTAGCTAGTACACATAATTGTAAGTGTTGAACACTTGTCGTAAAGGATTCTGCAGATGCTGGTGTACATAGTCGTCTCCGAAGGGTAGTTGATGCGGATTCTGCAGATGATGGTATACACAGTCGTCTCTGAACGGTAGTTGATGCGGAATCTGCAGATGATGGTATGCATAATCATCATAGGAAGCTGGATGAAGAGCACTAGGAGGAGGAAGAGGAAGAGGAAGAGGAAGAGGAAGAGGCTGATCCTGCTTCGAGTCTTGATCATTATCCGTTTGTTTCTTCAGCAGCTTATTCGGATCGCTTACTCAAGATATTTCGACTATTCCCTCTCCATCCATTTTAAAACGTACTCCTGCACGCGCATACATATAGTAGTAGTAGTATATTTCATCACCTTCAATATTAATAAATTTTTGTTACCTGTGCAATTCTTAAGCACTGGTATTATCGACTTTTGCATTCCTGATTTGCTAGGATTCACTTTAATGATAAATGTCTGCACCGTACGATTAATCAAACATGCAATTGATCAAACTACTATACATACAGTACTATGCATTATTGCAATTTAATTCATTAATCGACAACAAATATACATACCATGAAAGCTAGCAGGCTCTTCCGTGTCTACGGCAGGAGCACCGGCTGGTCGTCACAATTTTCTGAAAATCCCTGTAATGACTTTCATGCCTGGTTTTACAATTAGTTTCTTCACAACTTTTAATGTTTTGTCTGCACCTTTCCAATAACCTTTTTTCTCCTCATACACGAATCAATTATTAATTCATTCATTCCAATATCTCATCCATCAGCCATCATCATGAGTCATGACATAATGTATGTATATATAGAATCTTATCCCATTTTATAATATAACTTTAGGAAACAAATCTCATTTAAATATATTATCCATGATTCTAACGACCATCTTTCCTATTGGAATTTTGGAAGAGCTTTGGTAAAGTTGCAAAATGAACAGGGATGAATATTTTCAATTTTGCAAACAAAGGGGGTTCGTTTGCAATTTAGATGTCGTTATTTAGTTTTTCAATGTAAATTAAATGTGTATTTTTCCAAAATTGTCCATAATATTAATTAAAATTATTTAAATATTACTCTGTAATTAGTTTTATGTATCAATCTTACACAAATGAAAATAAAATGAAATTTGTAGATGTTTTTTCCATAAAAATTAATAAGTGATAAGTTTTAGTTGATGAGAAATTGATCTCTCCTTTCGTATGGTGATATCTGAAAATGTGAATGTAACTAAAAACCAGTAAAATAAAGTTCATTAGTATATCATAGTGTGCAAAAGCCTTTGAGAAACAGGAAAGAATGGATATTCATTTAAAACAAAATCACTCAATTCCACATTCAATGATTCATCGAAAATATGTGCACGTAAATGTCGAACAACTCAACTGGCTATTGCTGCTCATCATCCATTTTCAACAAAGCCAGTTCGCTCTCTTGCTGCTGCCCCCTTCCCCTCAAACTCTTCGGAAAACATCTTCTCCAGTTTTCGGGCAACCTGGAATAACCCCACGCAATTCAAAATCCCAAAAATCCAACTGATAGTGTAATCAAGGGATATTTCCAAATGTCAATTCGATATTCGTGATATTAAAAATTAATAAGGGATAGTGTAACTAAATTAACAAATGTCAACTCGATATTCGTGATATTAAAATTAGACTGGTTTCTTTAGTAATTAGTCTAATATCTCAAGGGCGTTTTTCCTAAGTAGCTGATGTATACGATTATCTCATCTGTAAATGAATTAGGCATCAGATGTAGAAAAATAAGCTTATATTTTATTTTTACTTCCTCCAATGAAAGAGGGAGGTAGTTGGTCCTGCAATTAATAATGACTTACAGATCTAATCTTTCGTAAATGGCCCTCCGCACTGAAGAGTTGAGACCATATGCAATCGAGTTGAAAAGGCCCTTGTACAAGCACAAGACAAACATCTTCAAATTTGTGGATTAGACATTTTAGCTGCGAGAAAAACGTCCATAAGAAGTATTGCAGAAATACCATAAGTGCGGCCATGCCAACATCAAGAACAGAAAGCCAAAGGATTTTATGGCCAGGTTCAATCAAATCATGTATACGGTTGATTGTGCCGAAAAACCATGACCCGATCAGAATAAGTGGATAGTAACCCCATCTATTTAAGGCCTGTCCACGGTAAACAAGGGAATATAAATAAATTAATATAAACAAATCTTAAATATCCTGACCCGGTTAGCATCGTACCTTTTAGATGTTTCCGACACTCATGATGGATAGAGAAGAAAAGTAACCTTCATATCTGGCCGCGAACCTGATTGAAAAGTCCTGTCTGACATTCCCACTGCCATCTGAAGACAAAAGGTTTTGCAATATTTTGGATTCTCATGTGTGAATCTTAATCCCGCATTCAGAAATAAATTCAAATAATGAAAGGAAAAACAAGGAAAAGAAAAGGAGAACCAGAGGATTACATACACGAGTGGCGTTGGTTAACATGCGTATCACTTGAAAATAGGTAATGCCATTGAACAGAATCGCACCCCACAGAGGTGCGTAAAATGTTATAAAATGAACCACCTGCAGGAATGAATTAAAGTCCCAAATGAAAATATGTGACTTTACATCTACGAAGTTTTCCAAAATAGAAGGACCAAATTTTTAAACCTGACATTTTACAAGGGGTCAGAAAACAGATTCATACGTATCAACGACTCCTACTTCATAATTAACAAAGAAGAAAAGATGTTAAAAATATATTCTCTTATCAATCATGTAACCCATGAGAACTTCTAATGTGTGTGCGTGTGTGTATAAAAACTTGTCTTTCCAGTGTGCCCTGTTTGTGCCCAACACCATGCACTCAAACGACTTATATGGCCATGATCATTGGCAATAGAACGAATTACTGTCATAACAACTGAAGTTCCTGCACGACCAAAACTGGAGGTCAATGAGTTCCTAGAGATGAAATATGTTAGGACATGAAATTGCATACAATTATAAGCTGACATACCCCAGACATACAAATGAAACATTGGCTCTAAATCCTCCACGTCCGTTTTATGTCTAACAACTGTTCTGTGCAGGGTGAAAGCAATTATTGTGGTCCATAGAAAAGAAGCGACGAAAAAGAAATGTGTTGCGTAACCCTGAGCATAACAAAAGTATCCTTTAGAAGGATCCCTGCAGAAAACATCCATCTTAGAAAGGAGGGCGTTCGATTGCCATATAGACAACAAGCGCGGCCTACCCAATTATGCTGAAGAAACTGCAGAACATGTCCTGCAAACAGAAATGGAAAACAATACTTCATATTCCACATTATACGGATAAGCCGATTTCGGAGAAAATTAAAAATATAAATTAAAATCACAATCTAAGATTATTGAGTGGTTCACAAATCCACATTAAGTTCGACTGAATTCCATCTACAAACATTTCAAAACAGTAGCTAACTCACCATAGTAATTCGACCTAAAATTGCTACGACGAACCATACTGTTCACTTACAGTTTTTCATAATCTCACTGAATTAGCAAGCGATTAAATGGAGATAAGTAAATTAACTTAACCTAACCTAAACTTTGGCGAATCGTACTTACAGAGAGTGCGAGGAAGAAGACGAGCTTGAAGGAAAACTTGCGGAGTTCTTTGAAGACTAAGTAGCATAGGACTATGAAGCTTGAACCGACGAGCGAGAGGCTGGAAGCGCCGCCGTTGATAGCGGAAAGAATTCCTCGTTGCGCCGCCGTTAGGTTTCCCGCAACCGCTTGCGACGTCGCCATGGTATTCAGTTTCGAATTTCGAAAAATTTCTCTCGCTGTAAATTGATTCAGACAACCACAAAGACTCAAACCAGCGACTCTCCGATCCCCCGCGAGAGCTCTGATCTCTCTCAGGCGACGACGATCTTTCCTTTTGCAATTTTGGCCAATTTTTGGTAAAGCTGCAAAACGACGCCGTTCTATACGCAGGGATGAATATTCAAAATTTTGCAAACATCGGGGGTACATATATAATTATTAAAAGTGGAAAACTCTAAGTGCAATAGTTTTTCATAATAACCTATTTTTAGTACAGAAACATCGTTAAACTAATTCAAAATTAATTAATAAAAAACACTTTTTCCAGGAATGATAACCAGTGGATAAGACCTACCTTTATACACGTCATCATCTTTTATTTTTTATTTATATATAAAAACTTGAACTTTATCCATTTACTTATTTCGTCCTATTTAAAAAAAAAACACCATATATATATAAATGTTATGGAATTTAAAAAAGCCTAACAAATAATCTTCTAATTTCCTTAGCTTCCCTTTTCAGATCTCTCCCCTTCCATGGAGGAAAAAAATTCAAAATCATAAATTTCTTCGTTCGTAGCGAAAACCCTTTTCTTCGAATTACCATTTTCTTGAAAAAAATTGCATCTTTTATTTTATGATATTTATAAATAAAATAAAAATGCCCACGAGATTCATGAACAATGGCGGGGTTGAATCGGGTGGAATTTTTATGGACGAAAATGGGTTGGTGAAAAAATCATCGATTTACAATGTTCCTAAATTTTCAGATGAATCTTCATCTTCAATAGGGAAAAACAGTGATCTGTCTGAAAATTCATTGGAGAAATCATGCGACGGTGACGAGGTTCAGAGTTCTTACAACAAAGGAGCCTTGGATGCCATGGAAGCTTTGGAGGAAGTTTTGCCGATTAGGTAATTTTTTTAATTAGACTTTTTAATTAATTATTAAATTATGATAAAGGTCTTATTTTCTGAAATGCAATTAGGGTTCTTTTGTTTGTATGTGGATTCACTTGCTTGATCTTGGATTCTTGATCATATTATAAAGTTTGATTCTTGGGACATTATATCAAGAATTTCAATATGTGATGAATTTCCCTAATGATGTTTGTGTGTGAATTACAGAAGGGGAATCTCAAGTTTCTACAATGGGAAATCGAAATCATACACTAGCTTAGCTTACGCATCGTCTTCCTCCTCCACGAAGGACATCGGCAAGCCCGAGAATCCCTACACCCGAAAACGCAGAAATCAGCTCTCTTGCACCCTCAACTGGGACAAGAACCGGGCTTCGCGTCTGAAAACCAACGGCGGCTTGTGTAAAAAACCGAGAACGACCTTGGCTTTGGGGTTAGCCATGAGCGCTTCCAACGATGGCAAAAAAGACGGAGAATGCATCGACTCTGACAGACCATCATTGCCTTTGTTGTCTTCTCTGAGGTCCACGGATTTTTCCCCTTGGAGATCATTTTCGTTGGCAGATTTGCAGCGATGTGTCACTGCTGCTAACACTTGTTCGGGCCTGAATTCGAATAGTTAAGCCCGAAAACAATATTATTGTGAATTTCGAATTTCTAGCTAACAAAAACATGACTAAATTTCTGAATGTATTTTCTTCCTAAATTTCTCTCATTTTTAGTGTTTCTGGTAAAGAACTACTGGTGTGTTTTATTTTGGGCCAAAATGCAAGGAATGGAATATGGGCTGAAACATATTTGACCCAACTATAAATGGGCCTTAAGGTGATGAGGCCCAAATCACACAAATAAAGTTACAAATTTAGCTTCAAACACTGTTCTGAGAAATCACTTCTCCAAACTTGAGAAAAAGCTGTGCATCAGAAGTGCTCATGGATGAGCAATTGACCAAGTGAGGTGCCTTGAGGTTCACATACTCGTCTACGTAGCACTGAACTTTCGCCGATTGTAGAGGAGACGGCTGAGCTGTCGCAAACGGTTTAGAAGCTTCTGGAGGAGGCATCATCGTCCCAAGAACCCGAACGACCTCGTGCATCGATGGCCGATCCAAAGGCTGTCGCTTCGTGCACAGCAAAGCCAGCTGAAACACTTTCTTCACTTCTCCCAAATCACCACACGTCTCGGATATCTCCGGATCCACGGTGTCCATCACCGAGTTGTTCGCTGCCTTCGTTAATATCTGCAAACGGAAAAAATTCAGAATTTCGTTCCCTTTTTTCGAAGCCGGGTTTCATGAACTAAAACTAACCAGGTGATGGAGGTTGGATTCGTTATCCACAGGCTTCCATCCGGTGAGCAACTCTAGGAGGACTATCCCGTAACTGTACACGTCAGACTTCTCAGTTAGACGAGAGGTTCGCGCGTACTCGGGGTCAATGTAGCCGATGGTCCCCATCAAGAAAGTCGAGGTGTGAGTCTTGGAAATGCAGAGGCTCTTTGCAATGCCGAAGTCCGTTAGGTGAGGCTCGAAGTCCCTGTCGAGCAAGATGTTGGAGGACTTCACATCCCTGTGGATGATCCTAGGGCTGCAATCGTGGTGGAGATAAGCAAGCCCCTGGGCGGACCCCATCGCTATACGGAGCCGGGTCCACCAGTCGAGCTTTTTCTTCTTACTAGTCCCTGTCGATAAAATCGAGTATTCGCGTTAACTAACCTTTCGTTTTCTGTTTAAAAAAAAACTTTACCATGAAGCAAGTCCCAGAGGCTTCCGTTCTCCATGTAGTCGTAAAACAGAAGGTTTCCGGAAGGGGAGAGGGAGTATCCCTGGAGGCAAACGAGGTTTCGATGCTTTATACTCCCGACTGTCTCGAGCTCGGTCTGGAATTCCTTGAGGCAATGCATGTGGGAGTAGAGTTTCTTGACAGCTACTGGCCGACAGTTTTTTAGGACGCATTTGTAGACAGTGCTCGAAGCCCCGTAACCGATCATATACTTCTCGCTCAGATTCTCAGTCATTCTCATGATGTCTTCGTACACGTGGAGGGCCATGTTCATGTGAAGGATGACGAGCTTCGGGGACGAGTAGCTAGCTGGTTTTTCGGGTGGTCGGTCGATGATCGATTTCGGATTGTGGGGCCGACAAGCTGCGATTAGGATCATGAGAAGAATGACCAAGGCGCCGAGAGCTATTCCAAGTATAGCTGCTTTAGATATCGAAACTACGAGGAAACAAGATAGATTAGAATGTGTATTATTGGTAACAAATTTATTTTTTTCGTGATATTGAAACGAACACCGACCTCGTTCGGGAGAACGACGTTCGTGGCAGGATGAGCCGACCCAGTAGCCACAAAGACCCGAATTGCCTAAGAAACTGTCGGGCGAAAACCGGGAGAAGTTGTTTCCTGTAGGGATGTAACCGACGAGGTTGTTGTACGATACATTCCTGTACCATCGTGCTAATACATTAGGATCGAAACTCGAAAGGAGTGATTATACATTTATACTTACAGAACAGTGAGACTGACACAGTTGGCAATCGACATCACGTCACCGGAAATATTGTTGTGTTCGAGCTTGCTGTCACGATATACAAGACATTCGATATAATTTTTTAACGAAATACGAATTATAGTATTAGTAGTTGTTTGTATTGTATCTCTTACAGCAAGAAGACATTCTGAAGCTGGCTGAGCTCCGAAGGGATTAGACCCGAGAGGTGGTTGTGCGAAAGATCTCTACAAGCACCAAGCATGATTCAACAAAACAAAACAGTAATAACAATAATTAGAATTCTCGATCGGGCACATTTTCTTACATTTCCATTACGCTTCTCAGGTTACCAAACTCCGCGGGTATAAAACCAGTCAAATCGTTGTTGCTCAAGTTACTAGTAAAATGAAGGAGAATGTGAGATACGAACGAATGAGAATTAAAAAAAAAGTGAATGTGAAAAACACACAATTTGAGGAGATGTTCCAGGTCGCCGAGAGAGGAAGGCATATCTCCTGTGAGCATATTATTCGAGAGATCTCTGTAGCCAGCAATGAAGCAGTAAGATTTTATTTACTCGTAGGCCTAATGATTTCGAGAAGGAAATGTAGCACTTACAGAGTGTCCAAATTACCGATCCGAGATAGCTCGATAGGAATGGGGCCCTTGAGATTGTTGGATGACAGATTCCTGCACCCCAAGCATTTTATTTTAGACGAGAAATTACTCAAAATCGATATCTTCTTCTTCGTTTATTGTGTCAACGATTAGAAACTCACAGATAAGTCATGCTCTCCAGCTTCTGAAACGCAGGAGGAACACTTCCGTTTAACTTGTTCCCGTGCACATTCCTGTTGCGAAAACACGACAATAATATTAAAAATAATCACAAGAATGATAGTTTAAAACAAACATGTCGAAATACGATTCTCACAGGCTATTCAGATTCGTGCAAGAGCTAAGATTATCGGGAATAGGCCCCTCCAAGCGGTTGTTTGCTACGTTTCTGCATGTATGAGAATAAAAAAAAAAAGTCGACTTTGTTGACAAATAAAAAGTAGTGTAAAAAAGTGTTTGTCTTTGTGAAGTATATACATACAGGTCAAATAAATCCGTGAGCTTTCCGAGTTCTGGAGGAATGCGACCAGAGAGCAAATTATCGTTCAATTCCCTGAAAAAGGAAAAATGGGCAATACATATAAACGAAAAAAAAAAAAATCAAGTCTTTATGAACTCAACCATATAATCAGAAGTGTATGTTCGTACAGATAGTGTAGCTTCGTCATATTTCCAAGCTCAGCCGGAATGGTACCACTTAGCTTGTTACCATGAAGATACCTGCGATAGATATTACTCCGTAATAAATACGTATAGGTAAGAAACTCATCTAATTCTCTCATACATGGTTATGGCTTACAGTTTCTCTGTGTACGATAAATTCCCAATAATTGACGGGATTGATCCGCTCAACATGTTGTAGCTTAGATCTCTGTATCAACACAGAAATCAAATTCAATTGTCGAAAGTTAAATGTCTCATTTTGAAACAGAACAAAAAAAAAAAAACTCACAACACTGCAAGTGCCTGCATCAGGCCAATAACAGGCGGGATTTGGCCGGAAAAATGGTTATTCTGCAAGGACCTAAATGCAAGAGAGAATTTATATGAGAAAAAACGAGCAAACATCAGTGAAACAGGCAAAAGAAAAACACTTACAGGGTAGCAACTTGGAGGAATCCAATATTGAACGGGATAGGTCCGGTAAAATTGTTGTACGATAAATCCCTAACATCCACAAAACATCATTATTATATATCTAAAGTGACTCGAATAATCTTAATTCAGTACAAGTTGTCGAGCCAGGTACGTACAAAACCTGGAAGGCGGTACAGTTTCCTATATTATCAGGAATCGAACCGCTCAAACTGTTATTTCTAACATCGCTGCCATATAAAAAAATGCACCGAGACTAGTTAGCATTTGTTCCGACATCATAACTAACGATAACTTACTTAGATATAAAAATATACTTACAAATACCACAATCCGGTTAGCTGACACATATCAGGAGAGAGCGAGCCTTGTAGGTTGTTCCCCCTCAAACCCCTGATTCAATAGCAAAGTAAATTCGTATACTTACTTAAAGTTTGTATCTTTTTTTGGAACGATTAATCTAACTCACAGGTATTGAAGAACTTCGTTCCAGTACAGAAGTCTTGGTATTTCTCCACTCAGCTTGTTCTGAGCTAAGTCTCTACAACAATAAAAATTTGCAACACATTGTTCTAAAATCACTCGTGATCGTAATATAAAATTAAAAGTTAAGAAGGCACTGAAATTACTCACAGGATTTTCAAGTTAGGAATCTGGGAGAGAGTCGAGGGGATCGGACCGATCAACTGGTTGTTTTTCAAAATTCTACCGAGAAAAAAAAAACAAGTATGAAACTAGAATATGAACTTGAAGGTAAGTAGGTAAAACTACTGCACACCTATTTGAACTTACAAATTCTCAAGTTGCTTCAGCTTTGAAATTGAGAAAGGAATATCACCGTAGAGCTCGTTGAACGACAAGTCCCTAATAATTAATGATGCAATCAGAATACAATTTTCCTCGAATTTTCTAAAGATTGAGCTGAAACTAACTCTGTCTTACAGGCTATTTAGAGCTGAGCAGTCTCCAATCTCATCTGGGATTTGCCCAGAAAGTCGATTCTCCCTCAAATCACTAACCACATTCCACAGTTAGAGCAAAGAAAACATAATAAAAGACAGTAGCAATAAATTTAGAGAAACAAATGTACATTGAGAGCAGGTCTTTAAGCTGTCCTATTTCAGGTGAAATCTCCCCCTCAAGATTCAAACTGGAAAGATTACTGAACAAACCGAAGAACACGTCAATTAAGCTAAACCGACGAATCGATGAATACGCGACTAAAACAAAAACTTACAGTGCAACGACATTGAATGTGACGTTATCACACGTAATCCCTCTCCAAGCACAATAATCCGACGAAAGGGAGTCAGTCCAGTCGTACAGCACATTATCCACATCTCTAAACGACTTCTTTACCTCCACCAGAACAGACCCTTATCCACCCAAAAATAAATACAAAATTAAATCCAAATAAAAAAAAGTAGTGTTCTTGAAGCAAAAATGTGTTTGTATCTAAATGAGGGTGGTTATGCAACTAACCACAAACAAAAACAAAAACGAAACTTTCTTTAAAAAGGAGTTAAAACAGTGGGAGAACAATTGAATCCAATTTCTACACACAATACACACACTGAAATACAAACGAAAAACCCCCCACCAAAACAAATTCCATCACTCACCATCGCCACCGCAGTCCGCCACGCCGGCAAGGCTCAAGAACACAACAAGAAACCCACCAAGAACGAATCTTTCCATGAATCTCCGGAGATTTCTAACTGTGAAAAATGAGAAGGGGTTGAAATGGGCAAACCCACCAACAACAATGATAATAAAGATTTGTGAAAAAATGTGCTCTGGGGCTTTGCAATGTTCAATCACATCGTCCTGACAGAGAGAGAGAGCCTCGCACCTTGCAGTGTGTGTGGGTGTGTATGTGAGAGAGAAAGAGAGAGGGAGGGTGCAATACTGCATGTAAGTAAATGTGGAGAGAGAGAGAGATGGGCTGATAGAGATATTTGCTTACGTGGAAATTACAGAGAGGGAGAGAGGAGAGGAATTATTTTTGAAGAAGGGGAAAAGGTTAAAAAACCATCTCTGCCAATACACACCTCCCACTCCATAGTCTTTCTCTCTCATCACTTATACTGCACAGTTGTACCCTCAGTCCCCCACCCCCCTCTCTATATACACACACAAATACATACAACGAGACACATCAAATTATATGTTTTTTTCTTTCAAAAAATTGAATATTTACAAAGACCCTCTATTTTTTTTCTTGAATTTTGCGATATACCAGTGTATGTAAAAAACATACAGACACATCAAAGATTCAAATTGCATACTGTATTTTTCTTTAAAAATATGAAATTTTTACAAAGACCCTTTTATTCTTGAATTTTGCAAATTATATGTAACAATTGTACAATACACACACAAATACATGCACAAAACACATCAAAGATTCAAATTAATTATTATTTTCTTTAAAAAGATCGAATTTTTTCAAAGACCCTCATTTTTTTTGTGTCTTGAATTTCGCAATTCACCTGTAAAAGTTGGGTCTTTATTTTCTTTAACACAAGTCGCTGTTCATAACAGCAAGATGAGGGTTGGACAGAGCAATCAATCTTTCCTTTCTTCAGTTAACAATAAACACTTTTTATGAGCTTCTGAATTAAAGTTGTTTACATTTTTGTGTAAAGTTCATATCAAAGAAATGGAACTGGATTTTAAAATTTTTATTTTTTTTGTATTTTGTCCATTTCTCATAAATATTTGCTGTGTAAATTCAGAGTTTTGTACATTATTGTTTTGTTATTCTTGTTTATGGACCTTTGGTTCTGTGATATTTATTTCTCTGTATGGTCCTTTCTCATATGCATAATTCAATGAGAATATTTATGATTTTACCCCCTCACCTCTTTTTTTAACTTTTATTTTTTTCAAAAAAGAGAAATACTCCATTTTTTATCAAAACATAAAATAATCAAATTTTAATCACTAGAAAACAACATTTTTGTTCAAAACATAAAATAATCAAATTTTAACTAAATTATGATGGTATATTTTTAGTAATACTCTTAATTTTATTTTATTTTGCTATTTTTATCACTTAAAACAATGGATCAGGATCCTCTACTAATATTTTTTTTCCTAACATTTTCTAATAAATTAATTTTAACCATTGATTTGGTTAAACGGTCAAGATCTCTCTTAATCATTAAATAAACACAATGTTTATCTCAATATCAAAATAAATTCATGATCGAAACACCATCTAAAAAAATAAAATTAAAAAATACCAAAATATGAGAACGTGGTTGAAGCAACAAACACTTAGGATCGTCTCGGATCTCCCGCGACATGTCGTTATTTTTCGTCAAGGATTCCTCCTCGTTATTCACCCATGTGAAACGCTTTCCGCGAGAATGGCTGCGGGAGAACTCAGGAAATCTTAAATATTGTGTTTATTTAATGATTAAGAGAGATCTTGACCGTTTAACCAAATCAATGGTTAAAATTAATTTATTAGAAAATGTTAGGAAAAAAAATATTAGTAGAGGATCCTGATTACGTCCACGAGCAATAAACATTTTTCTTTATATTTTACAAAAAACAAATGTTTATTATTCATGAATAGAGAGAGTAAAAAAATTACACTACAAAATTAAGATGGAAAATATTTTTAGGAAACAAATACCAAATTTTATTCTTACTAAAATATGTTACTTTAACGTTTACATATGATGTACTACTTCCGTTTCAACTATATTGCACTGGTTGACCGATACGTTCATTAAAAAAACCCAACTATATTGCACTGATTGATCGACACGTTAATTAAAAAAATGTTTTTTTTTTCTTTTTAATCATAATGACTTTTTAATTTTAAAGTAAATGGTAAAAAATGTATTTTTATTTTAAAACGTAGAATTGTTGAGTAAAACTTGAAAAATATTTGAAAAAGTAAAAGTAAATTAGTATTTTAATATGAGAAAGAAAAATAATTATATTATTTTTAAAAGTATAAATAATTAGTTTACATTAAAAAATGTACATAAATAATTAAAACGGATGTACTGTATTAATTATTTTAGTTCATTTTTCTCTTAAATTTTAATTTTGCTTTAGTTCAAAGTTCAATGTAAAGTACAAAAGTTTTTTAAAAAATTCAATAAAAATAATTACGAGTATGATTAATATAACCACACTATTAATGTTGAAATTTGAATAATCTTAATCTTTTTTAACAACCTCAAAATCAATTTTATGAATTTATATTGCTAAGTTTAATTGATTTCACACATCATATATTGAATAATCGAAACTTCACGCAACAAGTTACGAAACAAAGTCAAAAAAATAAAAAAAATTCAAATTCCATAAATAAGAACCGATTAAATCTAACTGAGAAATCATTTTATAACAACCATTTTCATATGAGACCTATAACAAACTTTAAAAGATCAAAATTATTAAAATGACATAAATACCCCCGGGATCATGTTATTCTCTCGACGGTAGATATGATTGATCTAAAAACGTATGCATGCACCCATCACTTCATCTACTTTCTATATGGTCTGGCTTATTTATATATCATATGTTTCAGACTCAACTCCACATTTATTGTTATTTATCTGGAGTATTATTTTTATGCTTTTATGAAAGAAGAAAAAAAAATGAATGTCAAAAACGGAATAAAAATATACAAATTTGGAAATGTGACATGTTATTTTCGTTTCGTTTATGTCTTGCATGCCCAACGATCTTCGATTGAACACAAGCGTAACAACTAGCAACCGACGAATGTGCAACGAAAAAAACACCATGGAATAATTTGTGATAGAAATACTACACCGTACTAAAATTAATTGAACAGTGTAATACTAAAACAATAGTGTAAACTGTAAACTGGAGGGCAAAATAATAGAAAACGAGGTCCCACAAAAGGCTTAAATTACATCAGCACCCCCAATCTTTCAGTTATCCTATTCTTTCCCCTCAAACTTTTGCTCACCTCGGGAAGGCAACTCGTACGTTCTTTAGGATCATCCTCTATGACATGAACAATATTACCAACGGACCAACGGTAAGAATATAAATCAAATCGAGCTTCAACGAGCACTTATCGAGACAAAAACAAGTCGAGTTTCGAAAATCATAAGACAAATACAACGCGGAATAAATAGCAAGTAATTTCACTATATTGTTACAAGATGCAATGCGAACGGTTAGTTGGTTGTTGTAAACATTATTAGATCTGCACTTGGTAAAGAATCTTGATGGGTATGGTATATATATCATCATCGTCGTCATGTTGGTACGAGGCTGCTGAAAATTCGCTTCAAACTAGGGCAAGTTGTTCGTAGTGTCACCATGCTCAATAGAGATATCTGTCGAAGAAAAAACATCTTTTTTGTAAGGATCATTTTGCAATTAGACTAAAACTAGAGGGTTTTTTTGTAACTAACGTAAGGAAACGCATGAAATTCCATACTACCTTTAAACAAAAGCGAAGATCAAGTGTCTCAAGCATGTCGCAGCCACTTATAGCAGCTTCCACAGCTTTGTCGCTGATACTACAATTCTGGTACAATCCGAAAGGATAAGAAAATTTGCTTAGAAAATCATGTCATACAATAGGCAACGATCAAGATACTGTGTATGTCGGATATAGATTGTGTAACATACCTGAAGAGAGAGACTGGCCAATTTTGGACAGTCGAGCTTCAGAATTTCCAAGGAGTTGCAATTGCTGGGCAGACGAGCAACCATGACACGATAATAGGTCAATAAGGGTATCAGTAGAAATAAATTAGGGTTAACATAACAAACAAAATCTGATTATCTTTAAACACTACAGATAACCTCCTTGAGGATACAACTTGAGAAAATACGAACAAATAGTGAGGGGTATATAAGTAATTTTGTAAGACGACTAGATGAGAGAAAACAAAAGTTGCCTTTGAGTTCTGACCTCAAGAACCTTTTCTTTAATTTGACTGATCCTCAAGTAGTAATTTGTAAGCGTAATTACAAAAAGGCGCCCTTGAATTTTGACATCACGACAATAAAAAAATATTTCAAAATTACCAAAGTATCCCTGAGGTTTTATTAATTGCTAAAATTAAGGATCAAACTCTCATTTTCATAAATGAAGGGAAATTGGGTTTCATAAATTTTCGGTTTTTGATGGTATAAATCTAATTTAGCAAAAATGTACGAAAATAAACATTTTTTTCTCAATTTCAAAAGTTAGCTGGGTGGGGTAGTTTCATGATCAAGTCAGATCTTAAGAGCACTTCCATAATTAACATAAAGGATCGCTTACCTCAAATTAAGAACAGACAAACCGCAACAAGATATGTCGACTTCCCTCAAGTTTAAAGATAACGAGAGATTTAACGACGACAAGTGGAAGCATCTCGCCGTAGTAGGAATAACTACCTTCTTGATATTCGGGCAGCCAACGCAATTCAAGTTCTGCAGCAACCGATTGGCCCAGCCCTCGTTTTCCGAAGACAGTCCGTAGAAAATGTCCATCGAAGACAGCCTTTCGATTCTGGAACCCCAGTCCAATTCTTGGATATTGGCACAACCAGTCAGATTGATGTGAGTTAAGTTCCCACAGCAAGCGAGTAATTCTTCGATTGTCGACTGGGAGAGGATACCGTAGGACAAGTCAAGTTCACAGAGAGACGGGAGAGCTTTGCCTTTGTAGAGAGGCTCTAAAGATGTGTCACTAAGATTCTTGCACGCTTGTAATTTTAGAACCTACAAAATGAATATAAAATCAATGACACAAGCGGATATATTTAATACATGTATAAAATAATACTACTACAAAAGATGAAAAGTATGGTGGATAAAAAATGTTTTGCTAACGGGACAAGAAATATTTAAGGCGGTTTCAAACAGCGAAAATACGAGGCCAAGCCTCAGGATTAGTTTTTATACGAGGCCAAACCTCAGGAGTAGTTTTTTGTAATTATTCTTCGAGTGAGCTAACTAATATCCAATGAGTTTGGACTAATTGAAGGTGAAGGACCAAATTACCTTCAAATGCAAACACGAGTCGAAAATAGGCTGCAAATTAGCGACAAAGGTGTAGGATAGATCGAGGTAAGCTAAGCCCTGAAGAGAGCGGAGAGATGAAAGACCATAGGCCCCCACGGAATGACACGACAATAAAACCAGCGATTGAATAAGCGGGGATAATAATACTGTAGCAGATAAACAGTCATCCTTGAGTTGCCTGAGCACATCAAGAATTAAAAAGTTAGCAGTTAGATATAAAGAATAAAAATAACAAAACTGAGTAATTACATAAGGCAACCTAATTATTAAAAAAAATGAAAGAAAAACATTTAAAATTCAAAACTACAAAATACCCGAGGTTTTACTTGGTCTCACTTTCATAAGAAAAAAAAAACACATTTCAAAATCCCCAAAAGTTACATGATTATGAAAGTAAGCTGTTTTTTTTTCTGTTTTGTAATTGGTCAAAACTCAAGTATATACCTTTTCATACGACTCCTACAAAAATATTACAATCAGTTATCAACTAGTTTCCCGTTGAAAAATATATAACCTGCAGAAAGATGCATCCAGAGATGTTAGAAGTGGGCAGTCGATAAATGCCTTGGATAACACACCACATCCCTCCAATTTAAGTGACACCATCTTTGGTGCTTCAAGATGGAGTGCATTTAATTTGGGGCATATCCCCAAATTTAGGGACACAAGATCAACCTGCATTTTTATGACAAAGAAAGACATAATGAGAAAAATTAAGCCTCTGGAATTTATTTTTTCCCGGATAAAAACTACTAATGGAAAAATCTTTGAACAAATATTTTATTGACAATCTGAACAAAAAATACAGGCAGCCAAAATTAATAAATTATAGTAATTGTTGGCAAGGGACTCCAACCCCAAAATCGAGATAAAGACGCGACTTACAGGTGAAAATTTTGCTCTCTCAAGATGATCACAACCGTCTAACGAGATATGATTAAGATTTGGGCAACTGATGTCAAGAGAAGTC
Source organism: Euphrasia confusa (assembly GCA_954870475.1). Classification (NCBI taxonomy): domain Eukaryota; kingdom Viridiplantae; phylum Streptophyta; class Magnoliopsida; order Lamiales; family Orobanchaceae; genus Euphrasia; species Euphrasia confusa. Next base: position 37,018,580 of record OX940959.1, on the reverse strand, counting down.
ATTGCACAGCAATCGCCAAATGAAAGGATAACCAAAGAAGTACTACTGAAACTCACTTCAGTCAAGCTCTGAAAAAAAGTGTAAGATACACATTCAGATACAATAATGATTATATAATACCTCCATGAAAAGAGCGAAAAACGGAGTACACATCCAACTACATATTTTTTTATTAAAAGATACTATAAATTACTGAAGTCATAAAAAATTTATAAAATGACCACATATTCTTTCTTCTTCCCTGATATTTTCCTAAATCAAAAACTTTATGATAGTAGTAGATTAAATGTAAAAAAAACGAGAAATTTTAAAAATTCAATCAATCCTTTAAAAAATATTACAGGACAAACCTCGCAACTATCAAGAACCAATGTTCTCAACACAGGACATCCTCCACTGCGACTGAAAATCTCGCAAATGGAATTCGTCAAAGATTCACATTCAGTAAGGTCTAACACTTCCAGGAAATTGCATTCCAATGATAAGGTCTTCAGGCTCTCTTGCTTTTGCAAAACTAATTTCTGCAACCAACAGCTTAAACATAAGAAATTGCTACAGAAAATCTTAGAGACACGGAATACACACAAATTGAGAGTGAAAACATACTTTAAGAGCCTCTGACGCAATATCAATTCTCTGAAGAGAAGGACAATTAGAAACCGTAATTGATGACAGCACACTGCTTCTTAAATTTAGATCAACAAATCTGCAAAAGACGCAAGTCAAAGAGTAAATAACAAAACACGTTTATCATTAAGGGTTCAAAATTAAGGCACATACTTGCGACAGTGAACAAGGCTTATCTTCTGCAAGCGCGGTAGATCCAAAGTCACCGACGTCAATAAACTGCAATTATCAAGCTCGAGTACCTAAAATAGGCAACAAAACCACCATCGATTAACTCACAACCATAGTAATAATAATTAATGAAATCTGGACAATATGCATTGTAGCAAGTTCCTAACAAACCTCCAGCATGTAACTGTGTCTTACAGCAGCCATTGAAGCAGAAGTAATACCCTCACAGCTATCAAGCTTGAGAACTGTCAGCATGGGCATCACCACAGACTTCCGAAAAAAAATAACAGGTTAGATAGCACATAAATATACACATAATGAAATTTTAAATACATATAGCTAAAAAATAGGTCTTACTTCAAGAGCAATGTTCGAGCAGTATGAACCATCAAGAACGTGAAGATTCCCACAAGACATAGCTACTACTCGTAGAGTCTCGTCAGTCACGCACGAACAGTTTGATATGTCCAAGGATTCCAAGAGCGGGCATGATGATGCAGCCGAACGAATTGCAGCATCCGAAAGCTTGTGGCAGGAGGCCATATCGAGCTCACGCAAAAGGGGACAGTTGAGAACAGCATGTGGCATGCTGCTCCTCTTCAGAGACAAGGTCTCAAGTTGGGGGCATCTGGAAAACAATTTCATGAAGGATTTGATAAATGATAAAAATGCTGAACATGGCGGATTTGAAAGATATTCAAAGAAACAATTGCACACCTGATGGTAACACGAGCGACACGGCATTTCACTATATTAAGATTGCGCAATGCAATGTGATCAATGATTATTTCTTGAATGCCATTACCCAAAGTACCATCATTGATAGTCAAACTCTGCAGCGTGTGGCAGTTGGTAAGGGCATCAAAAAAATTCTTTTGTACTTGATGTTTGCCTAGAGTTAAGGCCTCAAGTTTTCTGAGGGAACAGAAGAATCAGAAACATCCAATAAATTATCAAGTTTAGGAATCCCTTTTTATTTAAATCATCAATTTATTAAAAAAAAAAGATAATTATATATTGTATATTTGTATGCATGAAGTGTCTAAATTACCTTAACGAACAGATTGCTTTCATTGCAAGTGGGTTCATAGTGGGAGTACCATAAACATTTACCGCAATAGCATTTGGATATCTTCGACAAATATTTTCAACTGAAACACCAAAAAAAGTCTTCAAGAGTCAAACAATGACGTGATCATGAAGAACAATATATACCAAGAAAAAATGCGTGAACACTCGTACCCTTAAAACAGACTGCCATTTTAACCCACTGTAACAAGTTAATCCTTGAAACATTAGAATTATTTTTCAATATGTGCTGTCTCAATCTACGTCACAAGAAGTAGTTTCAAGTCTAAACACACAACTATATTTATTTTTCTCATTCACTAAAAAAACACATTTTTGTTCACGATGGAGATCATACCTAATAATTATCACTCACAATTATAAATTGTACAAACAGTACTATGGAAGTTTTTCATAGACTCTTGATCTATTCTCAAAGTAACTCTCTAGAAGTTTTCCATACAAAATGGTGGCAAGTTATTTATCTTTGAGTCACTTTGAAGTTTGATATTCAGAGAACTAACTCACATTGTCTTTCGGTTATTGGTTGGTTCTCAAAGTTCAAGTTACGCCAAAAATCTTCATGAGAGGTTCCATCCCTCCACTGTCGACAAACCATAGCCGCCGAGCAAAGATCAACTTGATCCAAGAAAGAGAACACCTGTAGCAGCAAGTGATTTTAATTAAAATCCAAACAAACTTCTAAATTTATAATGAGGTGGCAGTCTCATTTTTGTCACTAAATACTACGTACCATATGCATCAAGTCATCAGTAAGATCCATCCGAACTGCTAAAATATTGTCCGTTTTTAAGGCACCACAAATATCAATATCATCACTTCCGGAAACACTAGAATCAGACACATTGTCTCCCTCAATCTTCTCAGGCGCTGGAGCAGGGGATTTAATTTCATTTTCGGTATTAGTTCCCCAATTCCTGCAAGAATGAGAAATTAAGTCTGGTTTTCCTACAGGTGCATGGAATACATCCAGGTTCAATGAACAAGTAAAAGTTATTCAGGTGCAATACAATCAAGAATAAGAGATTACTTCAGGCAACATTAGAAATTAACAATAGCGGAAGAAATATTAGCGCAAAATCCAGGAAAACGAAAAGTCAATGCGAGTGAATTTTCTCAGGAAAAACGTTGCACTTGCTTTTACACACCCGGGCCACATATTAGTATATTACACACATAAAGTCTAAGGTGAAACGAATTGTGCACCAAGCATGGACAAAAAAAATTACAAAGATACATATCTTACAACGGATCTACAAATCAGGCAATGCAATATAAAACACACACATAGAGAGAATAAAAAGGTAAAAGAACAAGAGTGAAATCTCACAGAGATAAAGAAGAATTTGTTCTGAGCCGTTTATTCGGAATATCGAATGTTTCGGATACTGAAGATGACGATGAAGGCTCGCCGCCCAACCCCAAATTCAAATCAACATCCATTCTCACTTCCCGACGTTCACTACCACCGGCAGGGGGCAACCTCGCAACCGCATCGTCTACGCGCGTCAAGAAATCTCTGCTTCCCCTGCCATCAACATCAACCCTCTGGGGACCTAATTCATCACCTTCACCAACAATATCAACAGCATCCCGTAAACCTAATTCCACGTCATCCTCCTCCATCTCTTTGGTCTGAATTTCAAGAACTCCCTCTCGCCCCCTTTATTATAAATAAATTCCCGAGTTTTTCTCTAAAATGAAATAAAACCCTTTTTTTACTAGCAAAATCAAAACCCCTAAAAATCAAATTAATTTCACGAAATCCGATTTGGTCGAAAACAGAACCTGTATATGCAGAACGGCGCGTGAGTATATATCTCTCGATTCAATTCACAATGCCGCAAATAGGGCCGAACAGCGAGCGTGAGAAGCAATCAAAAATCAACGAATTCGAGAAGTACGAGGAATCAAAAACGAACTTGCGCAAACCAGAAATGCGGGAATCGAAGAAACGGGTCGGGTCGAACGGAATCGGCGGTGCGGTCGAAGCTCCTGTTGTCAGTAAACTATTCTTCTTCTTCAGAAAATTTTACTGTTATTCGGATTTACGATTTTGTTTCCTTGTGGGATTACACAATAGTATATATTTGGAATTTATTTTTCAAGAAAACAACAATTATTGCCTTTTTCTGATGGATTGGGCTTCAAGCCCATATTTGGGCCCGTTGCGCTTGCTTGCGAGTTGGGCCGAGTGAAGTCTTCGAGCAATCATTACAATAGTGCATGGGTTGACTGAAGGGGGGGTTGGAGTGCTTTTAAGGTTTTGATTAAATTTTGTCCCTTGAAAATAATTTAAAGGAAGTAGAGGGATGTCTTCGGAAATCATTTGATTCATTTCAACCGTGTGATTTTGCTTCAATATTGTCCCAAAAAACAATCATTTTTACATTTTAAAAAAAAAAATCCAATGTAAATATGAAATGTGGTTATTGTGTAAACCTGTTTGTGCAAAATGTTCAAGAATTTAAGTTCGGTTAAATTATTTAAGAGTCGATAAATTGTGGATTTGATTGAAAGAGATACTACACTTTTTTATTTTATTTTTGCAATTACTTTTAAAATATCATTATATTTTTTATGTTATTTTATCAAGAAAATATAAAATATTTTTTGATAATGTTTAGGTGGATACAAAATTCAAAGTAGACGCATGTGTGTTTTTAATTGAGAACACGAATGAATGCACGCATGTTTACAATTAAATTTCCGACAAAATAAAAGTGGAGACAAAAGTGTATATAGTACCACGTACTGATTTGTTATGTGTATGATATTCATTACAATTACACTTTGAATAAAGTGTATGGCTGCTTAGATCTGCTCCTAATTTCACCAACATATTTAACATAATTAGAAACCAATTTTTTCTCACACAGCAAGAAAACGGATGTAGTAACTTTGTTTATGTCATGTTAAAAACCAATGAAGTTTGTAGAAGATGCTAAAACCAAATGCTTCACTCTCAACGAGACGACAAAGTCCACGACCATGCGGCCATATAAGCCAATTACGGTTGTAGAATATGAATTTTATTTTTTTATTCTTATATTTTTAAAATATATTTTTCTACTTAATAGATTTTTTTAACTTGCATATATAAACATGCATAATTTGATGTTTGGTTTCATATATATGATAGATTAAAAGCCCCTTCATAAATATTGTACCCCTTCAATGAATTTGTCAGCTCAATTTGGGATGTCAATAGTAACTCTGATTGATAAGGATTAAAACTAATTTACCATAGATTTATTAAATATCAAAAAAATACCCCATAATTATTTGTTTTCAATTTCTCGACCATAATGTCTTTTTCGTCTTCATATTTTCATCTTCCCTTTTCATGTGATTTTCCTTCTATTTGTAGCCTGACAAAGAATATGAAAGGGAGAGGCGATGGTGATATCGACACGGACTCGTTTTCCGAGTCCTTCAGCAATTGAAGGTTGAGAGTCGAATTGAATCTTGATCTAATGAGGATCGCAGAAGGATCTATATCTGGTTCCGCTGCCTCCTCATTGACCGCCATCGCTCGCTGAGTCTTCGAGGAAAGATTATTCGCCCGGGCCTTTTGACACCTCTTACAATGAACTCACTCTTCTTCTTTTTTTTTATAATTTTTTTATTTCTATAATTGTGAAAGAGTTATTCTATGAGATTTCGATTACTTTTTTTTTGCTATTATTCATAATCATTTGGATTCAAATGAAATGCCCGATCTTGTGAAAATTATAACTCACGCAATTTTGTCTAGTGCGATGTTTGGATTCGAGTTTTGTTTCAACTTTTAGCTTACGTTTTGTTAATTGAAATTTGAAATTTATGTATTTCTTAATAAAAAAGTATGGAGTTGAAAATAGAAGAAAGGCAATTTTGTCATTTGATTATACAACAACAATGACAATGAGAATGCAATAGTAATGCCAAAGAAAAAATGTACCAAACAACCAATTATTATAATACCTAAGATATCAATCTTGTCAAGATATGTTATGGTGTGTTTATTAATACGTGCAACCAAACAAGATCTTATATTATAAGCAAACCCAAGTCAAATTGAAAGCCCTCCAAGAACACGAAAATCAAGGGGTACTTGGTCGAGAGGGAAACGATCCGGGCAAAGGAAGAGGCGGGCATTATGACTTTTTCGCCCATCTCGAGGTGAGGGAACTTGTATTGGCTGAAGGGAAGGCAGACGGTGGCCGCCATTGTCTCGTCGACAAGGTTTGAAGAAGGGGTTGGAGATTTCCTACTTATAGACGTGACAAAAGTGTTTAGGGTTATGGAAACTAAATGACAAAAGTGTTTAGGGTTATGGAAACTAAATCTGGTTTCATAAAGGGTAAAATTGACTATTTAGAAATACAGTACAACAAAGCAAAAGGCAACACAATTTATTGAATAAATAAAGTGATGATTAAATATGCATCGTTCACTTCTTTTCGTCGACTTCAATTTCAAGAAATCTCCAATCTCTGCACATCTACCAACTGGTAAAGATCGCCCCGCCTCTGCTTCTCGAGCGGGAGATTTGTTCTGTCAACGTCAAAAACGATTTTATTAAAACCCAATAAAAATAAATATTACTTCCATGTTGGCATTCATAGTATAGAGCAGAAAAGAAACAGTTAAACGCCCGTTTTCATTTACCTTCTGAGCTCGATTTGGGAATAGTCGATCTCTGAAACGATTATCGCCTCGTCATGTTCGGTAGTGGCCAGCACTTCTCCGAACTGTAGAAAAACACGAACTAATTTCAAATAACCGATTTTTTTTCCTATCACGGCCTACATGTTTGGTTTTAAATATTTTTCTCATCGTTTCTATTTTCTTCATGCATGACTTACAGGACCCACGAGTGTAGAATGACCCCATGCAATGTATCCAGCTGCCGCATCTCGAGCAGGAGAACAAGTCGCTACGTATAACTGTCCCATTTGAAGTAAAGTTAAATATTTCACATGCACAAACAGAATAAATTAAGGTGTGGTCGTTGTCTGTTCTAAAAAAAATTGAAATTTTCATGCTAGCCGACCAGTTGAGGGAGGGGATTTTTCCATGTACCGAACAAAAACGTATAAAATATATATTCCACAACAAGAATAAGTTTAAATACTGACAAATCAAACGGGGAGATGAAATAATAGGGGTTATTGGAGATACCTGGTTGTCCACGGCCCTGCAAATAAGAGTGTAGGGTATGATCGATCAGAAGGTATATCTAGAGATGGAATCAGAAATTAATGAAGCAAAACAAAAGATTAAGTAGACGAAAGCCATTAAACTAAGAGCACCTGTCCTTATCTCTCATTGTAATCTCCTAATCTTACGATTCCCAACTAACACAACATGTTTATAACAAGGAGATTGCAACTGGTAACAAACGCTAGTCTTAAGGTTTAGCATGATATCAGGAAACTCTAGTTATCTTTAATTATTAAAAATACGGGATAACTAGAAAAAGATACTCCATATGACGTAATTTTATCGCGTTTACCTCGCCCGTTGCAGTAATTCCCAGTGCAAAGGTCCTGTAGTCATATTGAATGATCCAGGATAACAAATCAATTGAGCACCTGCAATGCAAGTTTTATATTCAAAAGCAAATATAATGAAGAACTGTTCGTTGTTCTAGAAAGTTGATTATTAAATTTGGTAATTAAGTTAATCGTTGAGGGTACTTTCGCAATGACCCTAAAACAAAGGAGTCGAAAATATACCTCTTGATGCATAGAGCATTGCCAACTCCTGAAATCTAATGTCGTAGCAGATACCAATTCCAATTCGTCCAACCTCTGCCACGTAAAATTAAATGCCCGTCATCATAATGTGTCCTAAAATACGAATTTGAACTTCCCAAACAAAATTAGTGCAATTAGTTTGTTAAACTATTATAAAATAAAATTATTTGGTCCGCCCGTCCCTTTAAATTTACATTCTATGAACAAATTACAGAACCCACAAAACCTATATTACAGTATTACACAAGAAACAAAATACGAGTACTACCATATGATTATAGAAAGGTCAGTTATTTCATTTATTAAGTCCATCACCAGTCAGTAATATATACCCGTGTCTACTATGGTGGGAGTCTCCCCAGCTGTAAGAGTATTCGACTCCTTGAAGGTTATCTTCCCGGGAATGTCAATATCAAAGAGATGTATCTAGTTATCAAATGCAAACAACCTGAAACATTAATAGCAAAACCAAATAAAACAAAACTAGTTTTATCGCCAAAGAGAACCCTCTAATCACCTTGCGGTGTTTAGCTTTCAGCTCTCCATCAGGTCCAAAGACGCAACAGGTATTGTACAACTTATCCCCTTTCCGCTCGGGTATTGAGCCTCCGATTATCGTTATCTTCAAAAGGCGAGCGATTTCAGACAACATTGCAGTTGAGGGTGATGCATCGAAACCGGCATCGATATCCTCCGCATAGACTGGGAAGCTATCGTTCGAGTACGGGCTGTTCCATATTTCCTGACGAAACGAAAGCACATAACATATAAACGTCTCGAATTATAATTAATAACTGAAAACGGTCGGGGCGAATAATACGAACTTACGGGCAGCACAACAAGCTTCGCCCCCTTCTCAGCAGCTTCCTCAATTGCAGTGCGGGCATGGTGAATGTTAGCTTCCTTGTCCGCTGTCACTTTCAATTGGCACAATCCTATCTTGAACTACAATCACACCGATCGAAATCCAGTGATTAAAAGAAATATCAAGCCTAAAATATCGAATTTAATTTCTGCCCTAATTCACAAATACATAAAAAAATAAAAAATTAAAAACATCAATCGAGTATATAGAAAACAATCGAGCTCAAAGATCGAAGTGATTACCTTGGTGAAGAGAGGATCCGGCGTCGGCAGCGATGGCGGCACTCGAGCTTTTTCAGGGTGGAAAGATGACGTCATGGAGGGTAGTGTAGTACGGGTTGACTTGCAGCAGAGATTATCGCTCTAAGTTCGACGCTGGATATATGGAGTGTGGGTGTGCTATACAGTGACACCTGTATTCCACTCAACATTTTTTAATGTATTTATGTTTATAATTATTTGCTAGTCATTTTTTAGTGTTAATTGATTTATAAAATTTATAATTAATATTGTTTCCATTGATTTAAAAAAAGATTAAAATAAATAAATACATACAAATGAAAACTTAAAAAATTATTTTATTATCATTACTTATTAATTTCTCTCAAAAAAATTTAAAAATTAATATTTAAAAAAATTATAATTCTTCTATTTTAGAAATATAAAACAATTTTTTCGGACACAAAAATTTAAAAATTATTACTTATAACAATTTGATGAAAAGTGAATGATATATATATTTAAAATGTTCTAAATATTGATTTTCATTATCTATTTAGAATGTATTAATAGATTTATAAACAAAAAAAAATATATTTATAAATATACAAAAATATATTTGTAAATATTTTTTGAAATATTTCATAGATTTGATTGAAATTCAATATATTACATATGATGATATGAGTATACGTTCAATATGAATAATTTATTTGTGATTCATTAATTTATATAGTGTTTATTTATATTTTGTTACATGTTTATATTTAACGAATTATTTATGAAATATTTAGGAATAAGAGAATTATGATTTTAATTTTTACAAATAGAACTTCATTTTTTTTCTTAAGGATAGGATATTTTTTACTTTGTTTGATAAAATAGAATAATAATTCTTTTTAATTAGAATGAAAAATAGTGTAAAATACTATATTACCTTTGTTAAAAAATAACTATCTATTGAATTCAAAAATGTAAAATAAGAACGCGACTCATCTATCTATACATATATAATTTCAGAATTCACTAATAACACGTGGATCAATAAGAAAACAATAATAATATTGTGTTCACACTATAAATTATAAATAAAAAATTATAAATTATAATTAGTAATATTATTAAGTATATTTAAATTAGTATATATAAATTTTAAATAGTAATTTGAAATTATATATTTTTGGTAATAATAATTAATTATTATCTTAAATATATATATATATATATATATATATATATTTCTTTTCTCAAAATTCTTTTTTATTCTATTAATATTAATTTAATTTTAATTAATCGTATCTCATAAAAATCAATTTTTTCCTATTCTTTAATCCATTTGAGTTAAAAAAAATTAATCAAAACTTTTTGAGTATATTATTTTCTCTTGCTAGCTTCGTATGTCCTTTTTTATTTTTTTGAACACTTGATTTTTTTTATTTTTTAGTTTATCCCTAATTCAGTTATGTTAAATTTGTTTTGCAGGTTATATTAATATAATTGCATTTCCATCTCATCTCCTTCATATTCACCAAGTAAATTCAATTTTGTATATTTCTATTTATTTTCCAGCATTATAATTTTTATTTTCCATTTATTTGGATTTTCCCCCAACGGTTTTAGATACTTGTTGGATAGGTTTAAGACTCGAGAAATGCAGAGAAGAGAAACTACTCTTCCACTAGATCAATGCAAAGAAGATAAACTCATCTTCCACCATATCAGAGGCTTTTCGATCGGGTATGAGACGAGAAACTCCTCTTCCACCAGATCAGAGGCTCCTCGATCGGGTAGGATGTAAGATCAATGCAGAGAAGAGAAACTCCTCTTCCACCAGATTAGAGACTTCTCGATCAGGTAGGATGAGACGAGAAACTCCTCTTTCACCAGATCAGAGACTCCTCGATCAGGTAGGATGTAAATCGAGGGATGCGCCCGAGTAGCAGACACATGTGGTCTCATCCAATAGGTCTCATCCAATAGGTCATAGTCAATAGGTCTCATCCAATGACTAACTTCATAATATTTCAATAAAAATTAGTCATAGCCAATAGGTCTCATCCAATAACTAACTTCATAATATTTCAATGAAAAATTGTCATATTCGAGATTCGAACTCTGCGTCGGGGAATTACACCAACATCACCACAAACCTTACCATTCGGCTATGCCCCAAGAAGCTTATATACTATAAATTACATCAAACATGCGTAGTTTTTGAAAATAATAAAATTTTCATAATTGAGATAACGGTTAATAATGAGATTAATACGAATTTACAAATTTAAGCGAGAGTTCGATTATTAAATAAAACAATTTGTTAGTTCATTAATAAATTTTTGGCCGAAATAGTTGGAGATTAAATAAAATTATAGATTATTTCAAACAAATAAATCACGTGCATCGCACGGGCAATGATACTAGTTTTTATAATTAAGAAAAACTAATTTATTTAATTATAAACAAACTTAAAATTTTACCTTTTATCCAAAATTTTCCATTATTATTTAGTCTTAGTCAACACAAAATTTAAATTATATCAAATAAATTAATAAACCTTTTCAAAATAAATAAATTAATAAACATAATAAAGAATGAATAAATATTTTAGTTGTGATTAGGGACTAGCCTACTAAAAAATATAGAGTTTTTAAAACACGTGGAAAATTATTATATAAATATTTATATGTACTTATTTTTTTAATTAATTTTTAAATTAGTGGAAACAATATTAGTTATAAATTTAATAAATAAATTAACACTTAAAAAATGACTTAAAATAATTAAATATAAATACATTAAAAATGTTGAGTGGAATACAGGTGTCAATCATAGGGGATGTATGTGCACACAAGGGTTTATATGTACTTATTTTTTTAATTAATTTTTAAATTAGTGGAAACAATATTAGTTATAAATTTAATAAATAAATTAACACTTAAAAAATGACTTAAAATAATTAAATATAAATACATTAAAAATGTTGAGTGGAATACAGGTGTCAATCATAGGGGATGTATGTGCACACAAGGGTTTATATGTACTTATTTTTTTAATTAATTTTTAAATTAGTGGAAACAATATTAGTTATAAATTTAATAAATAAATTAACACTTAAAAAATGACTTAAAATAATTAAATATAAATACATTAAAAATGTTGAGTGGAATACAGGTGTCAATCATAGGGGATGTATGTGCACACAAGGGTTTATATGTACTTATTTTTTTAATTAATTTTTAAATTAGTGGAAACAATATTAGTTATAAATTTAATAAATAAATTAACACTTAAAAAATGACTTAAAATAATTAAATATAAATACATTAAAAATGTTGAGTGGAATACAGGTGTCAATCATAGGGGATGTATGTGCACACAAGGGTGGATCTAGAAAAATAAATGTGGATTTGAACCCACGACCTCTAGCCTTTCTCCTTAATACAAAGTGGGCTAGCCACTTGAACTACCTCCTGTTTTTAAAGAAAAATAGCAGAAATTTATATATTAGGGCGGGCTAAAGCCCGGCCTGGTCTACATGTAGATCCGCCCTTGTGTGCACACTTCATATATCCAGCGTCAAACTTGCCCGAGTATGGGTAGAGTTTGGGATGGAGTGATACCGACGGTGGAGAATGAACGACGGTGGTGCAGGGCGCACGAAGAAGCGAGTAACATACGATCGGAGTGACGAAGACGATACTGGGACCACCGGGCTTGGACTCATTCGCATCCAGAAATATTTCTTTTTTTCCAATTTACATTGATACTTGCAATTTTCAATTTTATCATTGACATATCAATAATTATAAATTAAATTGAATAAAAATCAAAAATAATTTTGATTTTGATTTCTGTAATATTATTACGAGTCTACGAGCAAGTGTATCGGTTTATTGTACAACTTAGGCATTTATGAAAAAAGTTGAGGCATTGATGAAAAAAGTTGAGAATGTCAAAATAATTAACTTACACAAAATATTGAATTTATCGGATCAAAAAATATTACTGTAATTTTTCGTTACGGTATCAGTATAACAATTTTAATATTTTGATAATTCAATATATATTAATATATAAAAAAATAATTGATACAGTATAATTCAGTAGTTCAATATATATAAATTCAGGCATGTAAAAGTTCAATATATCAACATTTTCAGCATAATTCGATAGTTAAAAAATTAAAAACACTATGATTCAGTATATCAAAACTTTTGATACGTATACTGAAAATTTTGATAAAGTATAGATATGACTATTTCTATACGGATTGCTAGCCATAATTTTAAGTTTGAAATATGAAGAAAGCTGAACGTGAGAAACTTGTATATTAATACAATGCAAGATTATCTAAGTCATTAGTGGCTGCTAATGCTATGATGATGTCTGTATTGATGAGGTTAAAATAAGATTAGCTGAATTGCACTATTCAAATAACGTGACAAAAGTTCAAAGGTGTGATATCTTAACCCCACACTCTTTCATAGCACGTCACTAACCAATTATTAAAGCATCTCCTAATTAAATACTTAATCCATAATTAACCCCACTAATGACATGCTTATTAAATTCCTGTACTTATCTTGCAATTAATTATTTATTTAGAAAACAAGATTACCGTTGAAGTATGCTTTCGGTTCATAAATTCTCCTAATAAAGAAATGCACCATGCGGCTGAGGATTAGGCTTGAACCCTATTCCTCATAAATTAAATAAAGACCCGTTTTTTTATACGTATTTGCAGTCATTGGTAGCATTGCAAGCCAAGAAAAAAAGAGAGAATTTATAAAACAATAAAAATGGGATTTTTGAATTCTTGTCCGAGATAAAAGGGCTTTGTCTGAAATTCTGAATCTATCTTTGCAAAACTGTTTCTCTCTCACTCTCTCTCTCTCTCACACACAAGCGCTGACCTTGTATTTATCTGTCTTGTTTTTCCTATTTGATTGTGTTTTTTTGTCTTGCAAGGGTTTCAGGTATTATTTTGTTTTTCTATTTTCTTTTGGGCATATGTTGTGCAAAGAACATATTTTTTTGGTATGAATTCATGTTCTTGATCAGTTGTATTTGGAAGTTTTGTATCTGTCATTGAATTTGATTTTCGTTTGAAAAAATGTGAGGAAAACTCTCTTTTGTTTCATTTGCCTAAATTTTGATTTCTTTGTTCCGTTTGTTTTTTCTTTCGTGTGCTTTCAAGATTTCATTTTTATGGATTCTGTTTCTGGTTCTGTTGAACCCAGGTAGATAAATCATTCTTCCTCGAGGATAGCTTTAGTGTTTGTTCGTGCTAAAAAGAATCGGAAAAACAAAAGTAACAAGTTGGGAGATGGAAAGGCTACCATATAAACAGCGTGATCATACGGGTGCTGATTCATTCGGGGTAACCCCACCATTAGGGGGCGGACACTTGTCTCTGTGGTTTCCGACCCAGCAGGATTCGCATCGTGCTCTCCCAAACAGTTGTGACGAAACGAAAACGGAGTACCATAACAGCTATGTGAAGTTATCGGAGTCTCGGCGGTATCAAGAACAGGATTCCTCCTCCACTCTTTCGACCGGGCAGTCAGATCTTGAAGCAGCTACTTCGGGTAATAGTTGTTCATTGTGGTTATGAAAATGAAAATTAAGGGTTAATTACAAAAGGAGGAAGAAAAACACTTTTTTAGAATTACAGATTGACCCTTGATGTTGTATTTCCTTACATATACAGACGGCCCCGCCTCGTATCCTTGTGGGTTGGTTGATTTTGTTATTTTGTAGTTGTAGCAAATAGTAGTTTACTAGTACTTCATAGTGTATAGACTTTTGACAATAAAAAAATAGAAGTTTATGGTTATGCAAGTTGATTAGTTCCTTTGAAGATTGGTTTTAATAATCATGGTTGGCTTATGTATGGAGCACATATTTCCTTGTATATAGGCTTCATCGAGATTCGTGAGAAGGGAAGAGAAAATTACGCGAGACCGTTTTTGTCCAATGGAAATGCAGATTACTTGAGCCATCAAGTTCGACTGGAACATCATAATCAGCCATTGGTTAGTTATCATCTTTCTTGAAATGATAAAAAAGTGCGAACATGGAGAACCCTTTCGTCCATATTGAACTGATTTGTTTCTTCTCTTCTTGCAGGACTCTGTATCATATCCTTTTACGGGACCCTATTCCGGAAGGATATATGAGCCGAATGCAGTTGTAAGTAACCAACATTTTATCGTTTTCTTCTCTTCTGGCACGACTGCAGGATATATGTTTGTAAAGAGTGAGGTCTACTATTGATTAAAAACATTGTTTTTATTTAGGAATAATTACAAAAACTACCCTAGCTAAAATACACCTAGTAATTGGAATGCTAGATTAAACACTATGGAATTGGAAACATATATGGAATTCTCGAGGCAGCATATCGGATTTATCTCATCCATGATGATTGACGATTTGTTTTTTGCAATCTAAATCAGGCATATCCTCAAATGATGGGGATGGCACCGACAAGACCTGTACTTCCTCTTGATTGTACGGAAGGCATATTCCCGATTTACGTTAATGCAAAACAATACCACGCCATTCTCAGGCGCCGGCAAACCCGAGCAAAGCTCGAGGCCCGGAATAAGATGATCAAATCAAGAAAGGTATTTAAAGTCTTCCTTCTTTCAACACAAGTTTAGCCATGCGAATTGCGATTGCGATTGCGATTGCGATTGCTTGTCCTTTCCTTTCATCCATTTGGTTTTTGTGAATGAACATATAATGAACCAACTGAATGCTGAGTTGTTCTTTTTCAATTTGAGATAGTAGTGTCAAATATTGACTTATTTTTAAAATTTTGTTTTTTTAAGAAATGGAACCGAAAAAGGCGAAAATGGAAATTCGGAAAATTAAATGTTAACCAAAGCCTTAGATTTGATTGATTTAAGTCCCACTACTTAACATATGTGTTCTTCACTTCTTCCTAAACTGCAGCCGTATCTTCACGAATCCCGTCATCTTCATGCGTTGAAGAGAGTTAGGGGCTCCGGGGGCCGCTTTCTCAATACGAAAAGCATGCCAGAACGTAAGGCAACAGTTGATAAAAAACCTGTTTCGGAGAACAATAGCTGGGCGGACCCCACCACCTCAGGATCCGACGTTTCATGCGTTTTCAACAACGACGACATCTTCACTCAGCCCGATTTAGGAGTCTCCATAGACTCTCTAACGAGACCCGACAACAGGCTGGCGCTGTCGATCGACGGGTACGGACAGATTGACACCGGTACTTGATTTTTGTGCTCACCGGCACTCATCCTTGGCTAAAAAAATTTATACTACTACTGCTTTAGTGGTATTGGGTATGAACTATCTGCTTTTGTTTATGTTTGGCGAACGAAACTGTGTGATAACTTGGAGCTGTTCTTAGATTGAATTCTTCTGTTGAACAATAAGTTTTCTTTACTTGTATGTTATGTGTGGTATTTCAGTATTTTGTAGCAATGACAATCACCCCTGAAGTTTGTGGTATTTACAAAAATGTCCAAAAAAAGTTTTTCACAGTATATCAGAAAGAAAACAGGGGTACTTGTAGTATTTTTTATAAGCAGAGGGGTATTTTTTGTACTAAGTTTTCCTCCCAAACTTTTACCACTTTCTTCCTATAAATTTACAAACTTCAACAATACCAAAAACATAACTTGTGGAAAAAAAAAAAAACTGCATTCATTTCTACATTCTTTACAAATTTACACTAGGATGATTTCTCAGTCCAGTGAACAAAAGCCACCACACAAAAAAACAAACAAAACAAACTAAGTTAACACAGGGGATTCCAAAACCAGCATGAACAAATTTCACCACCCCTTTCTACACCACATCTCAGCTCACACGCCGAACCCCTCTCGATTCTTGGTCGACATCCTTTTCAGAAACTCGTAGGTGGTGATCATCGTTGTCGCCGACACCGACATCGAGGCCCATCTCGGCCCGAGCCCTCTGTAACAGGCCCCAAGCCCACCTCCTTCCCTAACCAAATCCTTCACCGTCTGAACAACCGTACCCAACCTCTTCTCCCCTCCGTCCAAAACCTGCAACCTCGTCTTCACAGTGTCGAGAGGCATCGTCACCACCGCCGAAGCTCCACTCGCCAGCACCGCGCTCAGCCCCTGCACTGCCACCACAGCCTTTCCGTCCGGCCTATAACCGCCAACTTCGGTTTTCTTACACCCGTAACAACCTATAGACTCCCAAATCACTCTGTGGGCCACCGAATACGAAGCCCACCAGATTGCGTTCGAGGGCGCGTAGGTCAATATCGAGATTCCGAACCCACGGTACAACCCTTTGAGCCCGTCTGAGTTCACGATGTTCCGGAAGGCGTCGATGCCGCCATTGTACCTTTTCAAGCTGTCTGAAACGCCGCCGCCTTGGACCATGAGCCGCTGGCTGACGACGTCGATAGGGGTCCAGACGATCTGGGCAGCCATGGCTGCGCTCAGTCCAGCTGTCGCGTTGGCAATGGCGGAGGAGGAGGTTTCCGAGAGGCCTAAGTGACAGGTGGCGAGGCTCGATACGTTTGTCTTGGTGAGTTCGAGGGCTCCCATGTAGAGGGCTCGGGCGGGGATGGTGCCCATCAGGGATGTACCGAAGCCTCTGTAGAAGCCGCGACAGCCCTCGGATCGGAAAATGGAGGAGGCCATCTGGAGGCAGGGGGAGGGGTTGTTCAGAATCACCTGCTGGCGGGTCTTGAGGACGACGATTGGGTAGAGGGCGGCGGAGACGCCGGAGAACAGGGCGGCGCCGAGGAAGAAGAACCTGGACTTGTCGAGCATCTGCCAGTCTATGTCGTCGGGAAGATGGATTTCGGAGGCGGAATCGTCTTCTGCGGCGGTGAAACTCATCTTCTTCGCCAATTTCCTTTTTCGAAACAAAAAACTGAAGGAAAAAAAAAACTCTGCTCTCACTCGAAAAAAAACCCTAAAAATCTATGTTCAGTATAATAAATTCCATGATCTAATTTTCTGGATCCTGTAAAGGAAACCCTAAATCATAATCTAGGGTTTTCAATTTTCCTGCGTTTTTTGGCAAACAAATTAGAGAGCGGAAACGAGTGAGCGGAAAGGGATCCGGCATTTCCTCACCAGAAACTCCGAGCGGGTCATTTGAGATTGGGAATTCGGTGCTCGGGTCGGGTTATGAGAGATCCGAATCATATGCGTGATTGTGTGTGTTTTACTGAGAGAGCTGGTAGTGAAAGAAAAAGTTGATGAGAGAAGAAGGTAACAGAAAAATGGAAAAAAGTGGGGAAGGAGGCTGATGGATTTTGGGGCGAGTTAGTTCGGAATGGAGGGTTTTGCGGATCAGAGGAAGGTGGACACGTGTCGGTCGTCGTTTCGAGATAGCAATTTGGATTTCAGTGAGTGTGGGCGAGAGCACCGGTGGTGCGATGGGACTGCGGGCGGCGCTGATTGATTTGAGTGCCAAACTGTGTATGGGTTTTATCGATTCATATTAATATAAAATATAATTAATAATTGAATATATAATTATTGACGGGGCGTGACGTGCGCATTTATAAATGGAAAAATCAAGATATATCCTCGGTCATCCTTTTATCGGTTTGTCTGAAAAGAGGCTAAAATTAAATGGAAACTAAACATTACTACAATATTTTATGAAATTTTCAAATTTAAAAAACTGCAGTTTTTTTAATTTAATAGAATTGAGCTGAGTTCAATTTAGATGAATCGAATCGTAAATAAATTAAAAAACAAGATGAACTAAATTTCTTACTCGATCACTTTTATTATACTAGAATGCAATGAAATGAAATCTGTAACGACTTGGAAAAATATAACAAGTTTTGACGTGCCAAATTGACCCATTGACGCCAAGACCCAACATTTTCGAAGTGCAAAATGCGTCATTGAACCATTCTCACTCTCAAGCCCCAACAACCAAGAACTGAATTAGAATTATGATACAAATTAATGTTGTTCGTACCAGGTTATAGCTTAGATAACGCATGCACACTCACGGTCCAAAAATAAAAAACTAGCAAAAAAACATAATTAACGGCTATATTCGAGCTTTCTGTCCTTTTGAATTATTAGAAAAAATAGAAATTTGGTTCATGAAATTATAAAAAAACAAAAAAAAAAACAGAAATTGTGTAGTTATTATGATAAATTCACTGCATAATTATATTAATAACTAGTGGTAACTACGCAACTTTTTTATATTTCATAGCATGCTTTTATATCTTAATAAAATTTCAATTTCAAAATAAAAATTGAATCCACACCATCACCATGTGAGTGCTGTCACACCACATTAAAACATCATACTAGTATTAAGTTATAACTACACTACATATATAAAACATTTGACTTGTATTCAATACTGAAAGCTTTAGTCCAAGCACGAGACTATCCCAAAACCACACACTGAAACTAAAAGTCTTCGCACAAGTCATCTCGCCCATGCCCCACGCCCCATGTCCCAAAGACTCGTTAAACTACCGTATAGTACTTACGTGTGTATTCGATCGATCTCGGTCGATTGATATACGCTCGATTATTGCTCTATCGACGATGCCTCAAAATCTCCAGACACGTAACGCTCCGGTCAACGATGTGTTAGGCCTCTCGTGGGGCCCGACTCGAATTGCTTAGCCACCACTTATAGATGTGCAAAACAGAATGATAAGCAGCAATATCTCCGAAGCTTCTTTCCTCATAACAGGAAGTTCACCTTCTCCACTTATATAAACTCAGCTTCTACACTCAATGCACACTAGCTACAACTAATTAACCACTTATGAACTCTTCAAACTTTGAGGTTCCCGATTTTCTCGACTGGATCGAGGAGGATCCCATGTTTCCTCTGGTCATGCCCGCGGGGTACAACGATCCTCAGATCGACCCTAATTACGCGACAGACGAGCTGATGTTTGTTAACTCTAGCGGAATTAGCAATATCGATGACAATTTGCATGAAGGGACGAATTTCGGTTATGGTAAGCAAATTTAAAGCTATAGCCTGTGTATACATATGTTATCGTGTCTGGAAATATTACTGACGATCGTGTGTTATCAGGAGACGGTGGGATGATCGGTCGGAAAGCGACGAGGGAGAAAGTTGCTTTCAAAACCAAGTCTGAGATTGAGGTGTTGGATGATGGCTTCAAGTGGAGAAAGTATGGCAAGAAGATGGTCAAAAATAGCCCTAATCCAAGGTAAATAATAATAATAATAATAAAAAAGGTTTGTCAAAAGTTGGATAATTGCAAAACTGCCCATGAGTAGGAAATGTAAAGCTGAAGGAGTCCAGGGGTTATTTTGTAAAATTCTGAAACTTGTCCTGTGTGATAAACCAGGAACTACTACAAATGCTCGGTCGAGAGTTGCCCGGTGAAAAAGAGAGTCGAAAGAGATAAAGAGGACCCGCGTTACGTCGTAACAACTTACGAAGGCATCCACAACCATCAGTGCCCTCAACTGTGATTTTCAAATAAGAGAAACATGTAAAATAGTTCTTAGTGACTAGTGTTCTGTTCTCCATAGAGCTGAGCAATACTAGACGAGCCACACAGTGAAGTTTCGACTCGACGGAGACTCCCGTAGGTGACACAGCTAATGAATGATCAAGAAAATCTTCATATATATGTATGTACTCATTATGTTTCTCCTGATCAGTTTATACTGAATAACCAGAGAGGTTTTGCAATTTTTTTTACTTGTATCATGTTGCAGTAATGTAATCGAAAGCACTCATTCCCCTGCTTCTCATTTCGATTAAAGGAAGAAAAAATAAAACGCTACAATGCGAAAAATCAAAAGCCCAGTTCTTTCCATAACTAAATCATTCCAACTACATAAATCTTACCAAGATCTCTATACAAAGATGCTGTCTTCAGCCAATTAGTACTTTCTTAATTATATACCTAGTCAAAAAATATAACAAATCTCTTGATCACTGGACAGATTCATTAGGAAAAAACAATGTCAGGGTTTCTTACATGAACACTTAATGCAACCCGCTCGTCCCATGTACCTGCTTCGCCTTTAGCTGAACATATGCTCCACAAGACATCCTCATGCCACGCTGTTTTACAAAACTCGTTTTTAGAATATTTCACAATGCTGTTTGTGTCGGAGATAGGATTCTTGATCTTGTTCGATTTAGCCATACCGCTTGAAAACAGCCACCGAGTCCCCGATTGTTTTTGCCTGCTAGTGCCCCAAACCTCTTTATTACTATTGAGTCCAGCAAGATAAACTTCCGAGACCTTAGACATCGCTCCACAAAATTCATGTTCTTCCCGGGATGAATGAACACTGTCTACTTGGACCAGAGCAAGCATTGGGGAACCCACCATCTCGTAATTCCGAAATGGGTCCCTAAGTTGCACTTTAAAACCCATTTTGAAGTTCTCACTGGGATCGATATTTATCCATTCGTCCAATGACAGAGAGTTCTTCATCACTTCGTCGATATCGAAAGCTGGCAAACTTGAAGTGGCTTCAGAGCTTGAGGGCGCTTCTTGGTCTGGCATGCCGGAATGGATTTTCAGCCCTTGGATTAATAGGCCTTCAATAGTTGTTATCGCCATAGGAACTAAATCTTCAAACGATACGTAATCCGAGTCTATAGAATCAGAATTGGAGCAAGTGCCAATATTCGGGTCCGGCTGCAAAGCCCCTCTGTACAATGTTTAAAAAAACAGGCAAAAGAAAAATAAATTAAATGATGTTAATATTTGTAGTTTTGGAGGACAACATAAAGAATCATACAGTAGATTTTATGACATCACATCATCAATCATTGTATTTTCACTCACCTATCCAAACCATTCGATCCAGATTCGACTCCGGACAAAACCTCCCGCATAGTCTTCCCCGTGACATCTTCCAAAGGCATTAGCTCATTCACCAGAGCACACATCTTTTCGAACCCTCCTGAAGCCCAGAACAGTAAGATTTCCATCACTGTAAATCCCATCGATGATGGTAAAACAACCGGAGAAGAAACCTGCACGATTAGTTTGGCACCGTTGATCGCATTCGCGAAAATCAACGGGCTCATTGACCTCAAGAGTCCTCCGTCCCTTGTCCTAATCATCGGGCCCACGCCTTCTTCGATAGAAGGCAATCGTAGAGGTTCCTCTGAAGCAATATAGACTGGGCTCCCGAATCCACCCGAGATATTCTGCGGAGAATACTGAAAGGATTTCTCGGTCAAACCCCACTCGTGCATTAAAGCTTCTGTTTCCAAATTCTCAAGCAGTTTAGCGTTGCGTCTAATCCTCAGAGATTGGCCTTCTGCATCTTGATTTTTTTCGACTAATTGAGTGGGAAATGACAAACCACAATCATCTTGGATCTGGTCAATGGTCAACATGTTCAGAAAATCGTTTTCTATCGACTCCGAAATATCACCCGAGATAAGAAGTGATTCCGTTGAATTATTTATACTTGGCATGTCGTAGAAATCCGTGAGATATTCTTCATGCAAAGAATCCTTTGCTGGTTCAGAAGCTAGTATGTCGTTGAAAGCCAGGACATATTCTTCATCTATCGCATATTCATTCTCTTCGTGATTTTCGATAATCTTCGAGTTCTTTTCCACATAATCATCAAAATCTGTATCCTCGCTGTCGAAAATATCGGCGACATCAATGGATTCTATTTTTATCTGATCATTCACGGGTAATTCTATTCCATGCTCAATTACGTCGAAATCGGGCTCACTATGCTCGTGCCCGTTTTTCCCACCTGAAAACTCATCGAGCTTGCTATACAACAAAGTAACCGAGTCCGAAAGCTCCAATTCTTGCTTCGGGAGTACTTCATCGTGAAAATCGTTGGTTGAAATCCTTGGAAAACTACCAAGATTATCAAAACCGGAAATATTGGGAACTTTCACAAAACAACCCGGCTCAAACGAATTCCCATCCAACAATGAAAACCCAAAGCTAACATTTAGATTTGCGTCTTTAGCTTCGCCCGTGAGCTTAAAACTAGTGGTCAACTTTCCAGAAACACCCATGTTATTATTACCCCGCTCTAGCTCCTCCATCAAAAGTGGAAGCAATCGGCTAAGATCAATCAAGTGATCCCCGATCTCAGTATTGGACAGCTGACCCAACACAGATACTCGGAGAGAAAATATTTTGGCTTCGTATTTCGCGGGCCCTGTTCGACTACTGCCGTAGACTGTACATCTGTGCATGAGGGTCTCTTCAAACTCGGCCACACCCATTAGGGCTCGGGATGGTTTGGTACTCGACGCTTCATTTTTACGGCTCCATGTCACTGTTAGGTCGAGGCCATCGAAATTTGGCGGCAAGCCTTGGATGGTGTGGACGTGGAGAAAGAAATAACAGTTGAGGCGGTGGTTACGTATGTGGGCCAGAGCTTTTAGAGGCCTCCAATTCCACAATGATGATTTCCTGTCCTTGATCGTTAAATCTTGAGTGGGGACACTATTACTAGATTTGGATTTCGAAATGACGAGTTCAGGAGACATGTTAGGACGGTGAGCCTGAGATGAACTAAACGGCTTCGATGGGGTTCGGTCCAGATAGAGGGCTTTACTAATTTCTTCGATATCGCGTAACAAAAGACCGCAGCTAGAGTCTTCATCCTCGGGCTCGGTGGATATGGCTTCGGACGACATGTAGTGTGGCCCCACCACAGAATCCTCGGGTTCTTTGAAATGGATGAAACACAAAAAAGACTGTAAAACATTTCAACTTAAAACTGATGATTGTTCAAAGGAAACAGCAAATAATTATTCTCACAATATGATTTATTCCCCTTTTTCAGAAATTTACCCTAATCTTTAAAATTTGAGAAACCCAAATGGAAAATCACACATAGTAAATTCTTCGGTTCGGGTTCTTCAATTAGACTCAATTTCCAGAAGCTTCCAACTCACACACAGTATACAACACCAAACTATTTGCAGAAGGAAAAACAATACCAAAACAACAAAAAAAAAAAACACAGAAAAATTGAAACAAATTTCTGCAACTTACATAAATTTTCGAGCGAGACAAACGACGATCTTGATTTGTGAGCTGATCTTGGGGATGTCGTCTCCGAAGCAGCTGAAGTAATGAAAAAGAAGCGATTTTTACTACTACACCTGTAAGTTTTTTTTTTGTCTTTAGTGTGTTTTAGGTGTGGGTCCCAATCACAACCAAATAATGGGCCGATGTGCAATAACTGAAAGCCCATGTCGGCCCAACACAGTCACGTATTTAGGTTCCTTCTTCTTTTCACCCTGAGCTCGTACAGAGTAAACCTCCGCCAAACGATGTCGTATTTGCTGCCGCATCTCCACTCAGGCTGGGCCGTCGACCAGTCGATCCTTGCCGAGGAGGAACGTCTCGTCATCATCCGATTCGGCCACGACTGGGACGAAACCTGCATGCAGGTATATTGTATTAATTGCGTTGTTATTTTTCTGTGATTTATCCTGATGATCAACTAGCTTTTTTTTCTTCTATTTTCTTGTGAATAATCTTGTAAATCGGAACTATTGGAATCAGTGGTTTGTTATCTGTTAATATTTTTTTCTTTTAGCGTTGGTGTTGATTTAGGGTTTTTAATTTTGGCCGAATTAGGGTTTCTGGGTTTTCAAGTTTCTGGTGTTTTTTCTGTGGTTTGTATGGGCTAATAATCACTTTTAATTTCATTCGTTCTTCTTTAGGTAGAAATGCGTGAAATCATAGTATAAACTGCAGAGTTGTATTGACTTTGGTCCACCAAGAGGGCTGCGTGTATTTTCTGAACTTTCTTTATAGATTCCCATAGATATTGACTAATTGGATGTTTGAAACTTTACCTTCCCCAGATAATCATGATCCATATCTTCAAGTCCACTGGACCATACTTATGCAGTTTATATGTCTAGTGAATTTTGGTAGGTAGCGATGACCAGTTATGCAGTTCCTATGCGTTCGCAAACACTTGTGCATTTCGTTGCCTCATGTAGTCATGTTCATGTATAATCTAATGATTAGATTTCCATTAGTGCTTGCTTACCTTATTCGAGGAGCTGAGATGCTGAATAGCTGGACACTCTTTCTCTCTATCACATACACACACACCTTCACCTCTATACACACCGAAAACATGATCCAATAAGCTTGTGTGACATAATACAACTCACTTGTTTTTTCACTATTATCTTGGACGAGGACTTGTGTTTAATATTTTAGGATTCTTTGTAGGATTTCTGTTTTTTTTGTAGAATTCTACTTTTTTGCTTTTTCCTACCCTTTTAGTCTCTTACTCCCTCCGTCCCACAAAGTTCCTCTATTTATTTATTTTGCGATCACTGGATCACACTATTCAATTTACCTAAATCAACTTCTACAGAAATGGAATAGATAACGAATGACCAATTATATCGTGGATGTAGCATACATTGAAGCAGCAACAACAATATTTAATTTTAAACTATGTTAGCCAACATTTTATTAATATGTGAAATTATTTTAGGACTTTCTTGTGAGACGGGAGAGTAGGATTTTTTTTACTTTTTTTGGTTTATCAAATTTATATGTTACTAGTATTATTTTAGTGTTTCCTTTAAGGGTTTTCATTTATTTGTTTGGTTTCTATCGATGTTCTCTTGACATCTCTTCTATGTCTTGATTCGTAAGCTTAACTTTTTTCGTTCTTTCTAATTTCCAGATGGACGAGGTCCTGGCTGCAGTTGCTGAGACAATCAAGAACTTTGCTGTGATATACCTCGTGGACATCACTGAGGTGCCCGATTTCAACACCATGTACGAGCTGTACGACCCCTCGACTGTCATGTTCTTCTTCAGGAACAAGCACATCATGATCGATCTCGGCACTGGGAACAACAACAAGATCAACTGGGCCCTCAAGGACAAGCAGGAGTTTATCGACATCGTCGAGACCATCTATCGTGGGGCCAGGAAGGGACGCGGTCTTGTCATCGCCCCGAAAGACTATTCCACCAAGTATCGTTATTGAATACTGTGTCTGCTATATTGTGTATCAAAAACAATGGATTCTGCGATTGATGTACTGGTGTAACAACTGAGTTAAATTGTACAATAAGACTACACTCAAATGAGTTAATTCTGTGTTATTCCCCATTTTTTTTTAGTTTTTAATTAATTTAATTTTTAGATCCCCCTAGGGCTGGAAACGAGTCGAGCTTAGCTTTGAACTTATCGAGAGCTGCTCGCTCGATTACTTCAACTTCAGCTTGTTCGAGTGATTCAAATTGCTCGACTCGACTAGAATTGCTTGAAAAGCTGGACTCGACTATTTAGATAGTACGGAGTATATTTTTTATTTGATTCTGGCTCTATTATACTCTTTCATTTGTAAAAAAACCAAAATAGACATTGGAAGCAATTAAATCACAATTTGATAATTGAAAATGATATTGGATTATAATAAGAGTATAGTAATTACTGAACTTAAGACAAATCTAAGATCTGTTGCAGTCTCCAAAGGTAAGCATGGAGGATGCGAAACCTGTTGACCCTCCTTTGGCTACTCACTTCCGTTTGTCAAAGGAGGACTCGCTGGTGAGCGAGGATGAGTTGGAGCATATGGATAAGGTTTCTTACGCCTCTGCGATTGTGAATCTTATATATGTCATTGTGTGCACGAGGCCTCACATTGGTCAATCGATTTATGAGTAATTCGGGGAAACAACACTGAGAAGTCGTAAAGTGGATATTTCGATATCTGAGAGGGACTTCCGGCCAGTGGCGGACCTACACATAGGCGAGTGTGTGTTAGGATTTGCGCCTAACTTCGTCGCTACAAGAGACGAACAACACAAGACGAGAAATAAAACGAAAGAATAAATGAGACAAGGAATTATAGTGGTTCACCCAATAAGGCTACGTCCACTCGCCGCTGCAGATATTTCACTAGAATAATAGACGACTCCGGGAGATTACAAACGCACACACGTAATCTCAGTATTCTCGCTCTCGTCTCTCGCTATTCTAGAATTCTCTCGATGTACAAAATAACATTGTTGGAGAGCCTTTATATAGGCCTAGACCTATGCACAACCTTAATTATAATTAAGGTAGGAGTCCACGTCGAAAAGGATACAAAAACGCGTAACTTTCCGCCCAAGCCAAAAATCCCGCTGACCATATTCAGAGTGTAGCGACCGCTACCCGCCCGCTACCTGGTCGCCACCTAGTCGCCACCTGGGCGCGACCTGCCCGCCAGCCGCTCGCCAGTCGACACCAGTCCAGAAACACCCACTCGACTTCCTCGGCTTGTCCTCGTCTTTCTTTCGCCCGGATTCCGACTCCACATCTCCCAACAATCTCCCACTTGGAGGCGAATCCCGATCACCTCCCACTACAACGGCATCCCCGGTCATTACCAACGTCGTCCAGTCGAAGTTTCCACCAACTTCGACGCATCACGACTTCTCAGGTATTTCCAGACCTTCTTCAGCATGCTCTTCGACTTTTTCATAAACTTTCCTCCAGCAGAGACACAAGAAAGCTTACCCGAATGCATCTCCTTGTTTTCCACGGACAAGGAACCCTGTGACAATAACGAGCTCGCCTCGTTTCTCATTGCCAACTCCCACTTGCTCGATTTCTCAGCCAACATTGCCCCATCTTCTCGACTTGAAAGCTCATGACTGGTCTTCAAGATCTCATCTGATTGGTCTTCTCTCTCCGGAAAATCTTCCACGTCACTTCTCAGCTCTCCACTCTTCGACTCTCCCTCGATCACCGAGAATCGAACTTTGCTCTGCTTCTCGAGAACCGAACTCCGATCCATGCGATACTTCCCCGAATCCTCACTCACACGATCCAGTTCGCAATGCTTCGGCGCATTGGTGTTTTCGGCTCCACCAATATCGTCACGACCTCCAGCCGTAGTGTAAAGGGTGCCCGTCTTACGACCACGAGCAATAACCATCACACCCTTCGTCACTTCCCAAGACTTATCATCGAAGGTCACCCTATGGCCGTCTCTAGCAAGCTGACTGATCGAGATCATATTTCTCTTCAGCTTCAGCACATACCTCACCTTCGAAAGCTCCAACATCTGTCTACGAGACGTCTTCAAAGTTATGTTACCAACACCGCCAACCTTCAAAGTTTGACCATCCCCGAGGCGAACGTTCCCGCGATTCCCAGCAATGAAACCATCCATGCACTCGCGCTTTGTTGTGGTGTGAAACGACGCTCCCGAATCCAGCACCCAGGATTCTTCAGGATTCTCAGAAGATGTTAGCAAGACATCTCCATAATCCTCGCCAGTCACCGCATTGGTTTGAGCCTTCGTAGGCTCCCTGCAATGCCGCTTGATATGCCCTTCCTTGCAATTCCAACAAACCACCTTCTTGCCATCTCTCGTCTTCGACCCTCCGCTGCCATGATTAGTGTCGCTCCCTCGGCCTCGTCGTTGGCTCTCAGTACTCAGGACCGAACCAGACGTTGCCGGCAGAAGATCCTTCTTTCTCAGCTCCTCGGCCAGAACGCTAACTCTGACATCAGCGTATTTGAGATTCTCCTTACCCATGGAATTACTAACCGCTGCTCTCATGGGCTCCCAGCTATCCGGCAAAGACGCCAGCAAAATCAGTGCACACACCTCGTCATCGAACGAGATTTTGACCGCCTTCAACTTGTTCAACACAGAGCTCATCTCATGTATATGGGCAACGACATCCATGTCGTCCCTCATCCTCAAGTTGAACAGCTTCTTCATCAGGTGTATCTTGTTGTTGGTAGTAAGCTTCTCATACTTGGTGGCAAGAGCCTTCATCAAGCCTTGAGTTGTGGTCTCATCGGCCACGTCATCCGCCACGCTCATCGACAGGAATAAACGGATAATCCCCATAACCTGTCTGTCGAGCTCAAGCCATTTGTCATCTTCCATCTTCTCCGGCTTCGGATTCAATGGTTGATACAACTTCCTCCCGTACAAGTAATCCTCGATCTGCATCCTCCAGTGCATGTAGTTCTTTCCATCGAATCTCGTCACAGAGAAATTCTCGCAAGATCTCCCATCGTCTCTTCAATCGTCTCCCTTGAAGCTCTGATACCAGTTGTTAGGATTTGCGCCTAACTTCGTCGCTGCAAGAGACGAATAACACAAGACGAGAAATAAAACGAAAGAATAAACGAGACAAGGAATTATAGTGGTTCACCCAATAAGGCTACGTCCACTCGCCGCTGCAGATATTTCACTAGAATAATAGACGACTCCGGGAGATTACAAACGTACACACACGTATTCTCAGTATTCTCGCTCTCGTCTCTCGCTATTCTAGAATTCTCTCGATGTACAAAATAACATTGTTGGAGAGCCTTTATATAGGCCTATACCTATGCACAACCCTAATTATAATTAAGGTAGGAGTCCACGTCGAAAAGGACACAAAAACGCGTAACTTTCCGCCCAAACCAAAAATCCCGCTGACCATATTCAGAGGGTAGCGACCGCTACCCGCCCGCTACCTGGTCATCACCTGGGCGCGACCTGCCCGCCAGCCGCTCGCTGGCCGACACCAGTCCAGAAACACCCACTCGACTTCCTCGGCTTGTCCTCGTCTTTCTTTCGCTCGGATTCCGACTCCACATCTCCCAACAGTGTGGGCCTCCGCCCCCACTGAGATTTCTAATTTAGATGGTCATGAATATTTTATAATATAGCATTCTTATGTTTATTTCAAAGGAGCCCCCACTGAAATATCTGAAATAAATGTGAGAAAAAGAGAAATGCAGGACTCCAGCAATTTAGTTACGTGTAGGAGTAAAATTTTTTTAATTTTTTTCAAAAAATGTTTATCTATTTATAATAAAAAAATTAGAAAAATGACTCGTAATAGCATAATTTTTTTTAAAAGGAACTTAATTTTTATTTTAAAATACAAATTTAATTTTGTACTTTTTATTAAAAATAATAAAATATTGAGTAATTTTTTTTAATTTTCGTATCTTTCATGTGAACTTTTATGAGAAAAAAAAATAATTACTCTTCTTGTTTCATAATATTCGAATCATTTACTTTTCAAAATTTCTCTTTGTCAGCTAATGGACATATCTCATTTGTATTTTGTGAATAAAGTGTGATAATTGATAGGAACAATATAGTATTATTGTAAAACAATAAGAGTAAATATCGCAAAAAAAATAATAGTCATTCTGAAATTTGAGAGGGACGAAAAGAATTTCGAAGTAAAGAAAATTAGGCCCGCACTGACTTTGAATCCTGGGTCTTACGGCCTTGCTTTGAGGTTCCGGAAATCGGACGTGGGGTTACTCGGGTTCGTGGACACTATAACGAAGGTGATGTGGATAGAATACTACCGGGTACATGTACATTTTTGGGGGTACCGCGATATGTTGGGTGTCGAGGTTGCAGAAGATCGTAGCCCTATCGAGTTGTGAGGCGGAGTATGTCGCTGTGACGGAAGCTGCAAAGGAGATGATGTGGCTACAGACTTTTTTGCGAGAGTTGAAATAAGACCACTCGGGGAGCGTCTTGTATTGCGACATCCAGAGATCCAGAGCGTCATTCACTTGGCGAAAAATCCGGTGTATTACGCTCGAACGAAACATAGCGACATCCAGAGCGTCATTCACTTGGCGAAAAATCTGGTGTATTACGCTCGAACGAAACATATTCAGCTAAGATATCACTTAATTCAATCGACTTAGTTGAGAAGATTCTCCAAGTTTTCTCCTATTATTTAATCCTTATGTGTATGTACATTAAGATGAACACCTCCAACACTATAATTGAAATTATAGGTGTAATCAAGTTCTATAATTATTCTATTAAAAAGAAATTGCTTTAACTACTATAATTTCTTTATTTATTTTTAATTTCTCTAAATTATATTTAAACATTTAAATACGTATTTAATTTAAAGGCTCTCTACTTTTTCTCAGACCCTTAAGTTACACTGTATATTTTTTTTTACTGGTACCAAAAAGAGTGGACATTCTTAATAAAGTTAAGAATAAAATGATAAAACTAGAAGTATATATATATATATATATATATATATAATATTTGTTGAGGATTCGAACAAGAAAAACAAACACCACACAATCGCAGCCGCGGGAGCCACAAAAGCTTGGCGCCGGAAAGCTTCGAGCTCAAATGGTGAAATCGGGATACAACGACAAACACACGATCTAAGGATCCTAGATGTATCTCTGAACTTCAAGGAACACAACACAAAAGAAATCACACGAAATGACAAACGATTTTACGAGCTTCGATCGATTGAAAATCGATCTACGTGCTCGGGGAGGGAGATGGTTCTAGCGTGTTATTTAAGCTCTCAAGGTTATGAATATGAGTTCAGTATCAGCTCTACATCACACACACACGGTGAATTACATTTATACTCACGCACACAAAAAAACCCCAAATCTGAAACCCGTAAGAACCCTACGATCAAATCAGATTGGGCAAATCTACACCACACATTTCTAACATAAATTGTGAACGTCATGCTGTGCGTGAGCTGGCGAGGAACTTGGAGCACTTGGAATCTCGCATTTTCATCCACTAACACGTGAGAGAGGGTCGATCCACTGCGCCGCGACATTTCTGTGAACCCAGGTAAAACGACACCGTTTTGCCCTGTTGGCGGCAGATTTAAATGAGCTGCTGGAATGTTCACTCTGCCCAAACTCAAAACGCGATGAGATGATCACTTTGCCCAGACTTCCAGAATGTATAGAAACACTTCTAGAATTCAAATCTTGTGTACATTCCAACAATATTTAATCAGATTTTAAAATTAA
This sequence comes from Euphrasia confusa, assembly GCA_954870475.1. NCBI lineage: Eukaryota > Viridiplantae > Streptophyta > Magnoliopsida > Lamiales > Orobanchaceae > Euphrasia > Euphrasia confusa. Next base: position 36,987,089 of record OX940959.1, on the reverse strand, counting down.
ATTATATAAATAATTAATTTAATGATTATAATTTATATTCTAAAATAGGGAAGATATCAAATTCTAAAAGATACTGTAATATTTATTCTCTTTTAATTCTACACTCTAATTAGAAAACTTTGCACTACTTTTTTTTTTTCATTAAAAGTTTGCGCATTCTAATTATATATAAATATTTTTTATTAAAATTTCATCTTTAATCTTTTTAATACTTATTTAGTTAAATTAATACTATTATTTTTTCAATTAACTTACTTTTTTTAATACTACATTACTAATAAAGTTACTTTTTAAGATAAGTAGTATTTTATTTTTTCAAGACTTCTTTTCACAAGTCAACGGTAGAATTTAAATATATTAACACGGTCAAGTCAACACCAAAGGAAAAACTACATAGGTTTATACTTGATATAGCCATTGTGATATTGCAGAGATCATTAAACTTTTTATTCTCCTTCTTTAGGCCTAGCAGATCGCGTGGCGCTTCTGCAAAATTTCTGTCGCAAGAATGAACTCTATTCATGGCACACAAGGCATAACCTCTGACCCTATGATATTCATCACTTCCTAAATATCCTTTCGCATCCCCGATTAGTTTAATCGCCTCGTTGTATCTCCTTAGGCACCTTCTGTAAGCATCGCGTATTTCGCGACGCGGATGTACTAAACCGCGATGTGCGACTTTGATAGCATCGCGTGTCTCACAAGCATGTGCGTTGGCCAAATTCAGCGGTCTTGTGGCTAGGCTTGAGAAGTTCGCCTTGGCAAGAGGAAACCCAAGTAAGTCCTTTAAAACGTGGTAGCAAAGGGAAGGACTCGATGTTTTGTAGCAAATGTTTTGCAAGCATCCCTTTGTTACTCGCTTATTGTGAGGTTCAATTGCCCATGTTGAAGATGATAGTGCAAGGCATGATATTGTCAAAATGATGAAAAGAAATCTCATTATTTTTTTCTTCTTCTTTTACCTCTAAACTCTAATGCATGTAAGCTTATACTATATAAGCTTGTATGAAATTCCATTTTTTTTTTGTAGTAAAGAGGCAATTAATGTAATTGTCTATAATAATAATGTACGTATAATAATTTCATTTATTAATCATATATTGTTTTTACACATCAATTACTACATAGCACCAACAATGCTACAAAGATAAGATCTTTAAACCTCTTATTCGCATCATTACCAACAATGCTACAAAGATAAGATCTTTAAACCTCTTATTCGCATCCTGGGAAAGTGGGAAACAACTGTTGAATTTGTATTTGGGGTTAGAATCGTATTACGTCCTTCCGAGAATGCCCATTTTCATAAACGGCCATCAACTTTTTTTTTCTCAGATATAGTCCTTTTGCTACTGTTTCCGGCCAAAAAGTCACGTAAAAGGACGATATCTGATACTTTTTTTTCTCAGATATCGTCCTTTTACGTGACTTTTTGGCCGGAAGGCCGTTTATGAAAATAGGCATTCTCGGAGGGACGTAATATGATTCTATCCCTTTGTATTGGAGCTGTTCCAAGATAAGAATTAATGTTAAGATCGATTAAACCCTTGTGTTTAAATATCTATGTTGTACATTGCGATTCGGCATCTCTCTTGCTTGAGGCTCGGCAAAGGAAATTGGTTTTATGGCTAGGGTTGAAAAGCTCGCCTTCCTAGAAGTGTAGGTAAAAGAAAATGACACTTAAAACAAATTCTGATCATTTGACTTATATATTGGAGCATTACTCCAGGTGATAATACCATTGCATGTAATTAATTTTGAATTCATAGTTGTATGTGAAAATAGATCATAAGCAAACTATTTGAGAATCGGAAATGACATAAAATTATTAGTCCTTACTGAATCAAAATAAATAACAGCTTATTGAATCAAAATAAATAACAGCAATTATTAGTCCTTAATGAATCAAAATAAATAACATGTAATATATATATATGGTCTGAGAAACATGACCACTTGTCAAGAAGTGTCAATCTTAGAATGACACACGGGACATGTTTTGTTGTTCATCAACCATCAAACAATACAATGGCCATGAAAAACGTGATTGCAGTTAGGAAGCGGACGACTTATCCTCGTCCCGTAAACGGGAGCTTGCGAGCAAATGGGACATGACTCCATGCGAGCCGATGCTGCGACAACATCTTCCTCTCTTTCTCCAGGCAACCTCAGCAAATACCACCGGTACTGGTGGCTCATTGCCCTGATCTCCTCCAGCATAAACGCTTTTTTCGGCCTGCTCCAATCAGCCAGCTGTACTATGTTCATTGCCCAGAGTTGAATGGGGATCAAAACATCGGGTTTGATCGATCTACGGACGGTGACATCGAGCAATTCCCCTTGTAACTGAACTGTGCAAACATCCATGTACACAACAACAGGGATCAGATCGAGGGAATCGTGTTGAGGATCGGCCACCGTTCGTTTGACAAAATTCATAGCCTCACGAGCGATGGGTTCGATCTCATCAGCCGGCAACCAATACTCTTCTAGCCTGTCATCAATCATTATCGTATACACACATACTTCATCTATCGGCAAATCTAAAACACTTAAATCTACCGGATTAATAGAAGCGATCCTCTCCGATCCTATAATCTCTTCGCCTTCGTCGTCGGATGTGGTTTTTTTAGTTTGAAATTTGTGCGTACCTCGAGGATAAAGCTCCTGTCGCCGTGGTAGGACGGACGATACAATTCTTCTTTGTACAACGAGATTATCTCATCGTCCATCCCAATCCGGTACCGATATTCATAACCCGGCCGCCTGAATAATACTTCCGACTCCATCCAACTTTGATTATTATTGATCAAGCGATTGATTGATAACAGAGTTTCTCAAGTTGTGAATTTATAGAGTTAATATTTTAGGGTTTTTTCTTCCTTTAGGATTAGGGAAGGAAGGGCGTCCGAATAAATAAATAAAATAAAATATATTTGGTTCTTTTTTATTTATTTATATTTATATAAAAAAAATTATAAAAAAATACTTTCTCCCTTCAATTTGTTGGCCCAAATATAAAATTTGATATTAGGTAAAATTCAAATTTTCGGAATATTCCCACGAATATTAATTGTAATCTCCTTCGCTTAACTAGGGTGTGAAACTCAAATTTTCGGAATATTCCCAAGAATATTCTGATCTGGCCGCTACCTGTAAAATATTCCCACAAATAATCTGATTTGGCTGCTAGTTGTAAATTGCAAAGTGTAAACTCGTCATTTATGGGGTACTTAAAAATATTTCGATTCGGTGGCAAAATGTAAAAACCCAGTGACAAAATGTAATTAATTCTAACCAAAACTCACTAAATAAATGTGCTAAATAAATTACCATTTGAAAATTGAAAAATATAAGCACTGTACTAGCTAGTACACTAGTTACTTAAATTAAGACGGATAAAATTAAGACAAATAAATGTACTAATAGCTAAGGTCTCCCCATTGCAATTTCAGAAGAGACACACAGGGGCATGTTTTGTTGTTCATCAACCGTCGAATAATGCAATGGGTATGAAAAACGTGATTGCAACTATAAAGCTGAGTTATCCGAGTCCCGTAAACCGGAGCTTCCAAACAAACGGGACACGCCTCCATCCGAGCGGAAGCCATGGCAACACCATCTTCAAATACTCTTTCCTTATGCAACATCGAAAAATCCTCGTCCGGCACTACGCTTCTTCCCCACACTTGAATGGGGGTCAAACGATCGGATTTGATCGACCTAAGGACAGTGGCATCGAGCAATTCCCCCTTCTAACTGAACCTGTTGAAGAATTCAGTGTTTAAAACTGAAGTGCGCGCGTAATTCAGTGTTTAAGTTGCGCAGGGACCTTTTAGAAAATAATAAAGTCTTGAGGACTTATTAGTTATTTTCAGTTTGTAATATATATTTGACCTGTAGACTTTGTATGGGTTGATTTGAGTTGAATGAAAATACAATTTCTCCCGCTATGTTTTCCCCCAAATTCCCTCTCTTCAGTTCTGTGAATTGTTGAGCTTATCAATGGAGTTTTAGATTTGTTCATTCATCAGAACCGTGCAAACATCAAGGTACAAAACAACAGGGATCAGATCGATGTTGAGGATCGGCTGCCGTTCGTTCGACGAAACACATGGCCTCACGAGCGATGAGTTTGATCTCGTTCTCCGGCAACCAATATTCTTCACTAATTACCCGAGACATACCCACGAACCTCTCCGAGTCAAGTATCTGTTCGCCGGCGGCGGCGGCGGAGGGTTTTAACACGAAATTTGTACGGACTTCGAGGATATATTTCCTGCCGTTACAAGAACCCGGACGATCTGATTGTGCTCTGTACGATGAATCATCGCGTTGTCTATCCCGACCTCCTGAAAAATACTTGAGACTCCATCTTCGATCGAGATTATCAGCTCAGCGGGTATATGTATTTATAGGAGTATATATGGGCCGAGTCGCCGCGGGGAATTATATTGGGCTTCAGAAATAGAGCCCAACATCCTAATAAGGTTAATATGGGTATTTTAGGAGGGGTGCATTAATCAAATTAACTAATGAGATAATCAAATTAACTAATGAGAGAGAAGCGTAAATAACTGTAGCCTACAACTTACTGTACATGTTATAGAACAACAAAAAAAATAAGCAGTTTTGTTTTATTGATTTTTTGACAAAAAAATTGAAAACAAATTGAAATTGTAAATTAATAAAATAAATAATTGAAAATAATTAATGAAAAAAAATGTATAAACAAAAAATATATTAATATATTAGAATTATAAAAATATTTGATGTGAAAATTAGAATTATAAAAATATTTGAATTAGAATTATAAAAATATTAATCCGCTGTTCTTGTTAATTTTGTTTTATTTTTCTCTTTTCAATTTCAAAAATTTATGTTTATAATGATGGTGTATATAAAACCCTATATATAAAAATAAAATTGTTAAAACATTTGAAAAATGTTGAAAATGTTGAAAATGTTGTAAATTAATATTTGAAAACATTCTCAGCACATATTAAATTCAATATTTATTCATTAAATATGAAATTTTTTGAAAAAAAATCTCAATCTTCTAATTTGTTTTGTACCTTTCATATAAATATTTTATATTATAACCTTAAGTTAATAAGTTACTAATCCAAAAGTCAATCTTTAATGGAATGTAATAGAAAATTTTAAAAAATATATTTTTTACAATAGTAATTAATATTCATTTTTCAAAAAATCAAATTTATTGCATGAAATTAATTAATTTGAATATTATCATAGTAGAACGTAATAGTTAATTAAGTAAAAAATTATTTAAAAATATACTAATTAAAAAAATTGTTTGTAATTTTTAATTAGTATAAAATTTATAATTTTTATGAAAATACTTATATTCAATTATCTATTTTGTATTTAGTACTAAATAAATTACATTAAATATTTTTTTATGAAAATACTTATATTCAATTATCTGTTTCGGAGAAATTGTGTTGAATGTTACTTCAATTGGTATATTATGCTTTTACCTGGCGGTAGAATAACTCATTCTAAATTTCCAAGCCATTAAACTTGAATGATTTTTTCACGGTGCAACATTGCACAAAGGAGTGATACGTCAGTATGATTTTAAAGGATAAACTTATTATATGGAATGTGGCGGTAGAATAACTCATTCTAAATTTCCAACCCATTAAACTTGAATGATTTTTTCACGGTGCAACATTGCACAAAGGAGTGATACGTCAGTATGATTTTAAAGGAGAAACTTATTATAGGGGATGAAGCTCCAACTCACAGGTAAAATTGCTCTTAATTTTTGAATATTATATATATATATATATATCCATATTTTTAAATAAATGGAACAAGTCACCTTTTGTTATTTTATTGAAAATTTGAATTCGCAAATATTTTCGAAATTCATTTTGTAAAGTTATTATATACAGTATATTTGTAAATTTATAATCTTAGTTGAAACTTTTGAACAAGTTTTTTTTATATTATCCATTATGAATGTTATTAGTTAGAACTAAAATAAAATTTTAGTTATCATGTTATACGAAGATAGATAATTTTTATACGTATATATATATATATATATATATATATATATATATATATATATATATATATATATATATATATATATATTTAATAAAGTTTTTTCATATATTCATTAATTTTTTATTTAAAATTGTAATATAATTAATTAATTACAGATATAATTAATTTGTATATATTATGAGGGTTCAAAATCCCGATAATGCTAATATTCCATTTGGAGGCAAGGTTATAGTCTTCGGTGGGGATTTTCGTCAGGTTCTGCCGGTGATACCGAAAGGAACAAGGCCAATAAATTGTTAATGCGACTATTAACTCATCTAAGATATGACGGGATTGCAAAGTTTTGATATTAACGAAAAATATGAGATTGTAAAATAATGTTGAAGGATCAGATTTGAACGAGTTGAGAAATTTCTCAAATTGGATGCAAGGGGCGGTTCAATTGGTGAAGATAATGATGGAGAGATTGTCGTGATCTTCTCATAAACTAAAGTGATAACTACATAAAATCCATTGTAGACGCAATTTTTCCATCTCTTGCCGATCATATTGGAGACGTTAATTATTTGCTAGGACATGCAATTCTGGCGCCACGTTGGGAGAGGTAGATGCAATTAATGATTATATGGTATCGATGCATTCAACTGAATAAATGATTTATCTCAGCGCTGATTTTATTGAAACAACTTAAAATAGCGTAAACATGTTTGATTAAATGCATTTGGTGGAATTCTTAAACACTATCAAGTGCTCAGAAATGCCTAACCATCAATTGAAGCTTAAAGTTAGTGATATAAAATCTTAAAATTTAAAAAATTTATGTTTATTTTTTTAACATATTATATTCAATATTTATTCATTAAATATGTATATATATATTTGAAAAAAAATCTATACCTTCTACTGTAATTTCTTTTGTAAGGTTGTAGTGTCAGTAATGCTTTTACGAAATATGGATCACGCTGCCGGTTTGTGTAACAGAACTCAAATGGTTGTGTTGAAGATGGAACATACGTAGTAAAAGCTAAAGTTTTAGGAGGAAAAAACTCGAATTACATAGTATATATTCCAAGGTTGACTCTTAATCCTTCAGATGTCAGGATCCCATTTCGATTCCAACGTCGTTAATTCCCCTTAATGGTATGTTACGCTATGACCATTAACAAGAGCCAAGATCAATCTTTATCCCATGTTGGAATATATTTAAAGAAACCGGTGTTTACACATGGATGATTGTATGTTACACTTTCAAAGGTCACAAATAGAGTCGGATCTAACAAATAAAACAATATAGTTTACAAAAAAGTCTTTTAAAATATATAAAATAATTATGTGATATCATTTTTTATGTTATTTTTAATTTGTGCTTTTGATATAAATATTTTAGATTATAATATTAAATTAATAAGTTACTAATTTAATGTCAATCTTTATCTGAATGTAATAGAAAATTTAATAAATTATATTTTTCAATAGTAATTAATTTTTATTTTCTAAAAATAACAATTTTGAAGCATGAAATTAATTTATTTTAACTTTTAACATACTAGAACATAATAATTAATTGTTAAAAATATAATTTAAAAATACACTAATTAAAAAAATTGTATTTAAATTTTAATTAGTATAAAATTTATAATTAATTATTAAAAATACTTATATTAAATTCTATGTGTTTTATTTAATACTAAATAAAAACATTAAATATTACCGTGCATCGCACGGGCAGATTTTACTAGTTGAAAATAATTTATTAAAAAAATATATTCAAAATTAAAATTATATTTTAAAATGAAAAGGTGAAAATAATTATTTAAAATATATTAATGAGAATAATTATTTATTTATTTAAATGAAATATCAAATATATTAAATGTGAATTATAAACAAAATAGTATATTAAATGTGAATTATAAAAATATTAAATTTGAATTATAAAAATATTCGTTAATTTTGTTTTTTTAGACGTAGAGCCATTTTTAATTATAGACTCACTGCAGCAGGCGACGAAGAGTATTCGTTAATTTTGTTCTTTTTTATAGACGTACACTCAACCATTTTTAATTCGTTAATTTTGTTCTTTTTTATAGAAACACTATATATAAATAAAATTGTTAAAACAATAATATAAATATTATGATAATTTATTTAATCTTAGGATTATAATTTATATTATGAAATAAAATTATATACGACTTTCTTTAGTTATAAATTTTAGAGTACTCTAATTTTACAGTAGTATAATATATAGTGTATATAAAATACAAAACTCATCTTTTAATTTTAACCATAAACATTAACACAATTTTTATCGCTGCACTTATCATCCACTTTAAATAGGCAAAAAAAAAAAAAAAAACTCTCAATGTATTCACCACCAGTCTCCGCAGGAGCACACACCATTTTGAAAAACATGAAACCGGTTGGCGTCTTTTATAGCCAGAACCCGTCCATAGACGACGGAGATGAACTTACAAGCATCATGACAGTCGCCGCATATTCGTAGATTCTTCGTTACCCTTATAATCGAACCTGATCTACTTCTCATCAGCCCAAAAGCAATCGCCATCTTCTCGCTGTGATGAAACAAAATATCTCTCTTCACTTCATTCGACACGTCCAAGAACACAGATCCCACGTCGAATTCATACCCTGCCGCTTCTATCTTTAAAATCAAACCTCTCAGAAACTCCTTAATCTCCGCATAATGAGGATGGCCTGTCTCGCTCGCCATGAAAGTAAACACCTCTCCATCGACCTCGATAGAACTAGAACCCGGGTTCTTTTTCAATTCATTTGATTTCTGTTGAGGAAAGAGCAGCCAAGACAACAGAAACAAACGCGAGCTCTGTCGACACTGAATCCCTCACAATAACACTGAACAGCGCAAAAGACACTGAACAATGGATTTTAACACTGAACCACTGAACTGAACACTAAAATCACACACACGTCGATTAACACTCAAACTCACGCCGTAGAAAGTTTGTATATGGTTAGTCGAACACAAACACGAAGAGAAACAATCACACAACAAACGATTTTACGTGCTTCGATCACCGGAAAGGTAATCTACGTGCACGGTGGAGGGGAGGGGTGTTCTGGTATTATATGAAGCTCAAGAACAATTGTACAAAGCTCTCTCTAGCTCAATACTTGCATATCAATCACAAACACGAGTGATTATATGCTAAAACTGAAATGCACAAAATCGATGAACTCATCCTGGCCATCGAGCCATAACAACCTCGCAAATCTCAACCGTGCGATGATGCGTAGCAATTCCGTGTGCGTTTCCTAGATGAGCTGGCAAGGATCACGTAGCTTCAAGAATCATCCATTTTGGTGAAGAATCCGCTGAGAAATCGATCGACCTAGACCATGCACCCGCTGCCCAAATCAGCATCAAAACGACGCCGTTTTGTTCATCCGCGAAATTCAAATATGGGCAAAATTACCAATTTGCCCTTGAAGCGCATTTTGTCGATTTTGCGTCCGGAGATGATTTTTAGTGTACATTTCAACAAATCTCCACCTTACACAACAAATCAACTCCCAGCAATTCTCCATACCACAACAGCATCACAGTGAACAACACTGATCACACCATATAAGCACTGAACAGACTTCAGTTCAAGAACTGACCTGAAACAGATTTCAGAACCAACTTCAAAACCAAAACCTGCACTCCACGGCTGGAATTAGAATCTCTAATCAGTCCCATCATGATCCTTGAATCCTTAGCTTCAAATCCATACCAAGATCTCATCATATAATCCACCAGAGCTCCAGAAATACCCAAATGCGACTAAATGACTCAAAACTGATCTAGTTGAAAAACTCAAGTACTCAACTTCTTCAATTCTGAACTAAATAGCATAAAACCACCTCCACTAGGTTTGTACACTGAAATGTGACTTCACAACACATTTCATCCACCACAAACCATCCTCCAACACAGAATCACTACCAAAGTAATTCAAGAACAGACACTGTTCAGTCAATCCAACCATTGACTTTAAGTATCTTTAACAACCATGCAGAAACACACAATCCACACAGTTCAAATACATGACTATGAACCTCAGGCCACAGACAAACCACTCAGAAACACAACTGAGCAACAAGATCATCAAGTCATACCTCAAAATTCCCAAAAATGCCATTTTGAGTATTTTGCTGCATAACTCCACAACCACAGCAGACATCCCAATTCTGCTGCAGTCAAAACTTCCACAACCTCACTGAGATTGTGAAATGTCCACCAACTGGACCAGATCCTGACACAACTTGAACTTATCCACTGGCAACACCTTAGTGAAACTGTCAGCTGGATTCCCTTCAGTTGCAATCTTCTCAACTTTGACAATACCTTTATCCACTACATCTCTCACAAAGTGTAGTCTCACATCAATGTGTTTTGACCTCTCATGAAACACTTGATGTTTAGCCAAATGCAGAGCACTTTGACTATCACAGTTGACAACTACAGTGTCCTGCTCTACACCAAGTTCATTTAGGATTCCCCTCAACCAAATGGCTTCTTTTATTGCCTCTGTCATAGCCATATACTCACTCTCAGTTGTACTCAAAGCAACAACACCCTGATGAGTGGCCTTCCAGACAATAGCAGAACCAAATAGGGTAAACACATATCCAGTGATGGATTTCCTGGTATCCACATTACTCCCAAAATCAGAGTCTACAAATCCAACCAAAGCATCTCCTCTGAGATCACTTCTCTGGAACAACAACCCATGATTCAGAGTACCTTTAATATACCTGAGCAACCACCTGACTGCATCCCAATGCATTCTTCCAAGATTTGACATAAATATGGAAACAGTGCTCATAGCATATGCCAGATCAGGCCTACTACACACCATGGCATACATAACACTCCCAACTGCAGAAGCATAGGGAACAGTGCTCATGGACTTTGTCTCAGACTGTGTAGATGGGCACTGATCAACAGAGAGTTTGATATGTTGAGCAAGGGGAGTTAATGAGATTTTGGACTCTTCCATATGGAATCTTTTCAGAACCTTTTCCAGATAGGGAGTTTGAGATAAACTCAATGTCCCATAGGCTCTATTTCTCCTGATATCCATTCCCAGAATCCTTCTAGCTTCACCTAGATCCTTCATTTCAAATTCAGTTCTCAGTAGCTTCTTGAGAGACTCCACCTCAACCTTTGAGCTACTAGCAATCAACATGTCATCAACATAGAGTAGCAAGTAGGTAACCACCTTCCCAGATTTCATTTTCAAGTAGACACAACAGTCATACTTGCACCTAACAAATCCAATATGCAGCATATATGTGTCAAACCTCCTGTACCACTGTCTAGGGCTCTGCTTCAAACCATACAATGATTTTCTTAGCAAACACACCCTGTTCTCACTGTGAGCACCCTCAACTCCTTCTGGGATTTTCATGAATATTTGCTCCTCAAGTTCTCCATGTAGAAAGGCTGTTTTAACATCCATCTGCTGTAACTCCAAATCCTTTTGGGCTACAATGGACAACAGAATCCTGATAGTGCAATGCTTAACCACAGGTGAGAAAATTTCATTGAAATCAACTCCTTCTTTCTGTGTGAAGCCTTTTGCAACTAATCTGGCTTTGTACCTTACATCTCTACCCTCTGAGCCTTCAAGCTTCTTCTTGAATATCCATTTACATCCAACAACTCTCTGTGAGTGAGGTTTCTTGACAATAGTCCAAGTTTGATTTCTTTCCAGTGACTGCAATTCTTCTTGCATAGCCAACAACCATTTCTCCCTTTCAGAACATGAAATGGCCTCCAAATATGAGTTTGGCTCACTGGAATCCACATCATCAGCAACCATAAGTGCATATGATATCACATCTGCATGTGCATATCTCTGTGGTGGCTGAATCACCCTTCTTGTTCTATCTCTTGCCAGTTGATAACCATCAGAGCTTTCTTGAACTTCTGAAATGTCATTTTCAACCTCATCTTCAACTCCACCTTCTTCCTGTTGAGAGGCAATCTCCCTGCCCTCAAGCTCCACCTCAAACAACTCAGTATCCTTCAAGCTTTTCTCAGAAAGCATAGGCATAGTGAGCTCATCAAATGTGACATCCCTACTGATGAAACACTTGTATTGTCCAGGCTCAATACACCACAGTTTGTATCCCTTCACACCCTTTGGATATCCCAGAAACACACACCTCAGTGCCCTTGCCTCCAGTTTATCACCCTTTGTGTGAGCATAACACAAACTACCAAACACTCTCAAATGCTCAAGTTCTGGAACTCTCCCAGTCCAAACTTCTTGAGGTGTTTTCATACATAGAGCAGCAGCAGGACTCCTATTAATAAGGTAAGCTGCAGAATTCACTGCCTCACCCCAAAAGAACTTGTGAAGACCAGAACTCAATAACATGCATCTGACTCTATCCAATAGAGTTCTATTCATTCTCTCTGCAACTCCATAATTGCTGTGGAGTAGAGGCAACTGTCCTGTGCCTAACAATGCCCTTGCTTTTACACAAGTCATTAAACTCATCAGAGAGAAATTCCAGACCATTATCAGTTCTTAAATGCTTCAACTCCCTACCTGACTGCTTCTCTACTTCAATCAACCATTCTCTGAATTTCTCAAATGCCTCTGACTTGGCTTTAAGAACAATGACCCAGACTTTCCTGCTGAAGTCATCAATGATTGACATAAAGAACCTTCCACCACTCTTGGTAGTAGTTCTAGCTGGCCCCCAGAGATCAGAGTGTACATAATCAAGTACACCCTTTGTGGTATGCCTACCAGTGCCAAAAGAAACCCTCACTGCTTTTCCCAGTGCACAAGTCTCACAGAATCTCAACTTTGAGAACTTGTCTTTAGCAAATAAACCTTGCTTATAGAGCTCATTCAACCCTTTTGCACCTGGGTGACCCAATCTCTGATGCCACAGTTCAACCTTCTCTACCTCAGAAACCTGTGATGATTCACCAACCACAGTGTGACCTTTTAGGTAGTATAGGTCATTTCTTTTAACTCCTTCTAGTACAACTACCTCACCCCTTTTAACCTGCAGACATCCACCCCTTGAACTGAAACTAAATCCCATACTATCCATCATCCCAAGTGAAATGAGATTTCTCTTCAACTCTGGTATATATCTGACTTTGGTGAGAAGTTTAACTGAACCATCATGAAGTTTCAACCTCACTGATCCAATTCCTTGAACCCTGCAGGTAACATTGTTCCCCAATACAACACAGCCACCATCCACTTCCTGAAATTGCTCAAACCAGTGTCTCTTTGGACTCATATGGAAAGTGCAACCAGAGTCAAGTATCCACTCACTCTGCTTTCCATTTACTGTCACATTGAGAACCTCAGCATCTTCACATCTATCATCAGCAACTGTAACATCAGCTTGTTGAGGAGTTTGGTTTTCTTGCTGCTTCTTCCAAGCATAGCAATTCTTCTTTAAGTGGCCAGTCTTCTTGCAGTGCTAACACTTTCTACTTTCTCCTGAAGTAGAAGCTCCACCTCCACTGCTATTAGACTTTGATTGTGACTGCTTCTTCCTGTGTGGTTTCTTCCCTGCAGTAAATAAACCCTCAGAAACAGTGGCATGAGGATCCTTTCTAGATGACTCCTTCTTGTGTAACTCCTTTGTTCTCAAGGCTATCTGAACCTCATCAAGTGTCAGAGCATGTTCTCTTCCATATATCATGGTATCTCTGAACTGATCAAAGGAAGAAGGCAGAGAACTCAATAGCAAGAGAGCCTGATCTTCATCATCTAGCTTCTTATCTATATTCTCTAAATCATCAAGGATCTTTACAAACTCATCCATCTGATCTAACACTGGTTTATCACTAAGCATTTTAAATGAGTAGAGCTTTTGTTTCATGTACAATCTGTTAGCCAGGGATTTAGTCATATATAGAGATTCTAGCTTCTTCCATAAACCATAGGCAGTAGCCTCTCTACATACCTCCCTTAATACCTTATCACCAAGACTCAAGATAATTACACTGTGTGCCTTCATGGAGATTTCTTCAAAATCCTCCTCTGAACCAGCCACAGAACTTGAATCTACAGGTGACTTCTCCTTCCTCCTTGCCTCAGCTTCTGGATCTGGTGGTGAAAGTGCAGAAATCAACCCTTGTTGAACAAGCACAGCTCTCACCTTGATCCTCCATAAGCTGAAATCATTTTTCCCAGTGAATTTCTCCACCTCGAATTTGGCAGATCCAGTCTTCATCTACAGTGATTCACCTTCCCACAGACGGCGCCAATTGTTGAGGAAAGAGCAGCCAAGACAACAGAAACAAACGCGAGCTCTGTCTACACTGAATCCCTCACAATAACACTGAACAGCGCAAAAGACACTGAACAATGGATTTTAACACTGAACCACTGAACTGAACACTAAAATCACACACACGTCGATTAACACTCAAACTCACGCCGTAGAAAGTTTGTATATGGTTAGTCGAACACAAACACGAAGAGAAACAATCACACAACAAACGATTTTACGTGCTTCGATCACCGGAAAGGTAATCTACGTGCACGGTGGAGGGGAGGGGTGTTCTGGTATTATATGAAGCTCAAGAACAATTGTACAAAGCTCTCTCTAGCTCAATGCTTGCATATCAATCACAAACACGAGTGATTATATGCTAAAACTGAAATGCACAAAATCGATGAACTCATCCTAGCCATCGAGCCATAACAACCTCGCAAATCTCAACTGTGCGATGATGCGTAGCAATTCCGTGTGCGTTTCCTAGATGAGCTGGCAAGGATCACGTAGCTTCAAGAATCATCCATTTTGGTGAAGAATCCGCTGAGAAATCGATCGACCTAGACCATGCACCCGCTGCCCAAATCAGCATCAAAACGACGCCGTTTTGTTCATCCGCGAAATTCAAATATGGGAAAAATTACCAATTTGCCCTTGAAGCGCATTTTGTCGATTTTGCGTCCGGAGATGATTTTTAGTGTACATTTCAACAATTTCAAAAACACTCTACTCATTCTCGCTCGATCCCAGTTTCCAGACAGAGCATACATGTTCGACAGCAATACATAATAACCCGCGTCATTGGGCTTCAACTCGAGTAGTTTCCTGGAAATTTCGTCCCCTACCTCAAAGTTCCTGTGGGCCCTACAAGCCGCGAGCAAGGATCAGTAAATCTCGGGGCTCGGTTTGATATCCACTCTCTTCAAGAGCGAATATGCATCGTTTATTTTCCCAGCACGGCCGAGAAGGTCTACAACACACGCATAGTGCTTTGAGTTAGGAATTATGTTCCAATTTTCGGTCATACGATAAAAAATCTGGACCCCTTGATCTACCAAGCCAGCATGGCTACAAGCGCATAACACAGAGACCAATGTCGACTCGTTCGGGTTCATACCCGAAGACTCAATTTTTAAAAATAGTTCCACGGCTTTTTCTCCGCATCCAAACAGGCCGTAACCGGATACTAGTGCATTCCAGCAAGCGACGTCTTTTTTCTCCATCCATCGAAAACAACTTTCCGCATCTACTATACTCGCACAATTAGCATACATGTCTATTACAGCTGACCCGACAAAGACATAATCTTGGAAACCGTTTTTTATCACGAGGGCGTGGACCCGCCTGCCCTGCTGCAAAGCACCCGAAGCGCTGCATCCGCAAAGAATAGTCACCAAAGAAATATGATCGAGCTTAATACCATTCTCTCTCACCATCTCATTGAAATGCTCGATTGTTCTCCCCCAATTGCCGCTGTTTGAAAAACCTCTCAGCATCAGAGTCCAACAGACCAAGTCCTTTTCGCCGATCTCTCCGAATATACAATACGCGTCATTTACAACATCAATATTTATATACAGTTCCATCAAAGCGGTTTTAATCCGCTGATCGTGCTCGTATCCGGTTTTCACTACCAAAACATTGTGCCAATGCTATTGAGCCCATGTGATTGTGGCTGCCCCACGAAGTACCCATTGTGCCCAAAACATATATTGTCTTGCTTGACATGGCGATGAGGGTCAATTGGACTCGATCACCAAGCGGAGTGCGATAGACCTAAAAGTATTGCTCGACCTGAGCAATCCATGCGATTGGGTCAGACCCTTCAAACGAGGGCAACTCCATTAGAGGTAATACGGTGGTCGACGGAGTTGCAGTCACATTCCCTGAAGTCAAGTTGCTGCTCGTGCTTGTCAATTGGGCAAGAGCTATTAATGATAATTTTGTCATAATAGCGTCAAACATCCCCTTGTGCTCTATCATCGTCTTCTGGATGTCTCCAACCGATGCCTGCAGTCCGGAAAACTTATCGGTGAAGTCCGCTTGCATCTCCACAATCGAACTTATCGGTGAAGTCCGCTTGCATCTCCACAATCGTCGCTTGAATCCCCACAATCTTCTTCTGTATCTCTTCGTTTCGTCCGTCCCTCGTCAGTCGTCATCATCCACGCTCACCGCACCAATTGATAGAGTGAAGACCAATGGGAAAATATATATATATATATATATATATATATATATATATATATATATATATATATATATATATATATATATATATATATTGAAAAAACCATATAACTTCAAAAAAAAAGAATAGAAAATATAATATTGAAAAAACCAAATACCTCAATCGAGGTCCACATAGATATTCTCTGCTGCCACAACTTACACTGCAAAACCCTTATAAATCTCATATCCCTACTCTTCCTAAAGAAAGACCTACCTTTATAAAATACGAGTACTCCTCTGTCCCATAATTGTTTGCAATCTTAGTCAATTGTTTTTCTGTTTGACCTTATGATAAAAAATATATAAAAATTATAAAAAAATACTAAAATAAAATTTATATTATAAATTTTATTTTGGTATTTTTTTATATTTTTATCCTAATCGATGGTTAAACAAAAAAACAGTTGACCAAATTGGCAAAGATGGAAGGAGTATTAATTAAATCCTAATAAAGCCCAAAAAAAGAGCTCATGATTATATAATTAACTAAACAAGAATAAATTAATTACTCAAGTGCTATCACACAAAAACATACTCTCTCCTATTTTTATTAAAGGTCGTACTAAGCTCACGCACACTTTTTAATAATAATTTTAATTACCTAAATTAACCTTATTTAATTCTATTAATTATTTAATTTTTCCTCTTAAACTCTTCTCTCTTCCCTTTCGTTAATTTATATAAAAAAAAGTTATTTACTGATAATCAATTAAAGACGTTAATTTATATAAAAAAAAGTTATTTACTGATAATCAATTAAAGAGTACTTAATAAATGACTAAGAAGTAAAAAAAAAATCCTAAAATGTCAAATAAATAACAAAAAATCTTAAAAAGCCAAAACGGTCAAATAATAAAAATAGGAGGGAGTATAAATCACTAGTAAAGGATGCATGGCTGATCATGCTCTTTAATTAGGTGGTGGAAAACTAAATGACCAAAACTCACTAAATAAAATGTGCTAACTAAATCACCATTTGAAAATTGAAAATTATAAGTACAAGTAGACAAATAAATGTATTGTAGTTAAGGGCTTAATTGCAATTTTAGAATGACACACAGAGCATGTTTAATTTGTTGTTCACCAACCGTCGAATAATGCAATGGGTACGAAAAACTATGAAGCTGAGTCTCTAACTAAGAATTAACCCAGCCCAACATCCTAATTTCCCATTTCCCGCCCTAATCAGCCTTTCCTTGTTCTTTCGTTCCCGTGATTAAACACAAAAAATTAAACAAATTTTGTTTTATTGATTTTTTGACAAAAAAAAATTGAAAGTAAAATGATATTTTTAAAATTAATAAAATAAGTAATCTATTTAATATATAAATCCAGACTTTCCTGATCACGTGGACAATGTGAACACACAAAAATACACTACAAAAAATGAGCATGTTCACACTAGGTGGCACATATATCCACATGTCGATTTTTTTATACTATTTATTATGGACATGTCATACAAATTATTAATTATTAATTATGAATTTGAACATTCAAATTATATACTTTCCATAACTTAAAATTAATTATTTTCATTACATTATTATTTCCATACTATTCTCATATTTCCACCTCTAATTATGGAGAATAATTAACAATTTTGATTAAAAAAACTTAACAATTAATAATTAAAACTACCGGTTATATTTTTTTGAATTTAAATTAATTGATTGCAAAATATTCATTTACCTATTTAGACTCATTAATTATAGTAATTATCTCCTTAAATTAATATATCATTTTTTATATCTCCACAAAATCCGATCATGCATTCAAATAATTAATTAATTTATAGCAATATAATATTATGTTTCCATTTAGACCAAATTTATTTAATATATAAATCCAGACTTTGCTGATCCCACGTGGACAATGTGAACACAAAAAAATACACTACGAAAAATGAGCATGTTCACACTAAGTGGCACAGACAAAATTTTCATTGGTCTAAATTTGACTACGTGACTTTTCTAAATATGACGTGGCTTTTAATTAATTATAGTAATTTAATTATTTATGATTTGAAATCGATAATTTACATGATTACCTATTAATTAGCTATGGTTATGGACATATACACGCATTACCCTATTAATTAGCTAGCTAATTTACATTCATTCTTATTGTATACATGGTAATAATAATAAATGGTAATAACTATGTGATTCAATCAAATTATTCCATAACTAGACATCTCATTATATTTATTAATTATTATCTATTATTAATATTATTAAATATTAATGAATATTTTGATATATATATTAATTAATAAGAATCCGCACTATTAATTAAAAAAAGATTATAAGTATATTTTATTTTAAGAAAACAATTCCCTAATTAATCATTCAAATATGGGTCCTTAAATAATGCGATTTTAAATATAATATATATAATAACATTAATTCAAATAAACATAAATCAACTCATTAATTATAGCAAGCCAATAATTTTGATTTTATCTTTTATTAATATTACTTTAATTATGGAGATTCTTGATTTATTTTTTCAAATTCGAATTGATTTAGGTTGACTATATAGTAATTATTAATCAAATTTACGATTTTATTTATATAATTGTGGGATTTTAAATTAATTATTTAATATTAATTTGGAAACCTTAATTTCATTTTTTCAACTATAAATTGATCATCATTTTCATTCATTCTTTACCTCATACGTTTCATTTTCAATTTTTTTACTGTATTCATATATTTTGTATTGGTTATTATTATTGTTATTTTAATTATTATAATTAGAAATTATACTAATGCTTATAAATGTTTTTTTTGTAGGTCACACATTGTAAGTATTGATTTTATTATTTTTGTTTTAATTTATTATATGTTTATTTTTTCTAATGTTTTAGTTATTATTCTTGATGTTTTTTCAGATCTTATAATTTATTTTAATGTAATTTGTGTTTTTTTGCAGGTAAGAATTGTAAGTATTATTTATTTATTTTTCGTATTCTTATATTTTGTTTTTTATGGTATTCTCTAATTTTTTTTTTGTTTTTATGTTTTGTAGCTATGAAGGTAAGTATTTCAATTAATGTCATGTATAATTTTTATATATTCGTCTAATTTGTTTTGTTCTTATTTTTTGTAGCTATCAAAATAATTATTTCGATTTATGCACTATATAATTTTTATGGCATTCGTCTATTATTTTTTTTTGTTTGCAGCTACCGATGTAATTATGTTCATAATTTTTTTATGTTTCTCATATTTTAAACAAGTCCTCTTTAGTAGTTTTTATATATTTTATACATAGTTTGTTTTATTCTTTTTTTTTCCTTTGCAGGTAAAATTAAGAAGAATTTGTCCAGTTTATTTGATAATTTGAATTAGGTTTAGCAAAGTTTTGTTGTAAACAAATTAAACTTCATTTGATGTATGATTGTATGATTCAATTAATAGAATTTAATTTTATTAAGTGTATCTCAGAATATTTATTAAATATACAATAATCTTATTTTTAGTTTTGATATTAATTTTATATTCAAGTAATATTTATTAAAGATATTAATTCTTCTTTTTAAATATATTTTTAAATATTAATTCGTGAAAGATTAAGGTAATAAATTCAAATTATTATTCTATTTAATTATTTAATTATCAATATTTATCATTAATAAACGGAATGTTAATTAGGAAAAAAAATTAATTAAGTATTCTACACTTACGCAATTAAGTTTTACAAAAATTAATTCAAATAGAATTTCTTAATCATTTCTTAAATATAGTTATTAAGTATTACAAAAATTTCTTAATTATAAGTATTTTAAGGAGAGAGAATTGGCATAATATATTCTAAACGATTATTTATGTAATATATAAATAATAATAATAATAAATATTAATATTAATTCAATTTATAGTAAATCAATTCTTTATTTTAAGAAACCAAATAAACTTTAATATTATTTCCTATTAAATTTTACTCAATTTAAATTAATTTCAATTAGTCAATTTTATAGATGTATAAATAATAATATTAATTCAATTAGTAATCTATGTTCTCTTTAATTTAAGAAACCAAATAAAATTGATAGATATTATCTCCAATAAAATTATAATAAAATTTGGCAAAATTTGAATTAAATTACCATCTATTTAATATATAAATTCAGACTTTGTTGATCCCACGTGGACACACAAAAAAATACACTACAAAAAATGAGCATGTTCACACTAAGTGGCACAGACAAAATTTTCATTGGTCTAAATTTGAGTACGTGGCTTTTCTAAATATGACGTGGCTTTTAATTAATTATAGTAATTTAATTATTTATGATTTGAAATCGATAATTTACATGATTACCTATTAATTAGCTATGGTTATGGACATATACACGCATTACCCTATTAATTAGCTAGCTAATTTACATTCATTCTTATTGTATACATGGTAATAATAATAAATGGTAATAACTATGTGATTCAATCAAATTATTCCATAACTAGACATCTCATTATATTTATTAATTATTATCTATTATTAATATTATTAAATATTAATGAATATTTTGATATATATATTAATTAATAAGAATCCGCACTATTAATTAAAAAAAGATTATAAGTATATTTTATTTTAAAAAAACAATTCCCTAATTAATCATTCAAATATGGGTCCTTAAATAATGCGATTTTAAATATAATATATATAATAACATTAATTCAAATAAACATAAATCAACTCCTTAATTATAGCAAGCCAATAATTTTGATTTTATCTTTTATTAATATTACTTTAATTATGGAGATTCTTGATTTATTTTTTCAAATTCGAATTGATTTAGGTTGACTATATAGTAATTATTAACCAAATTTACGATTTTATTTATATAATTGTGGGATTTTAAATTAATTATTTAATATTAATTTGGAAACCTTAATTTCATTTTTTCAACTATAAATTGATCATCATTTTCATTCATTCTTTACCTCATACGTTTCATTTTCAAATTTTTTACTGTATTCATATATTTTGTATTGGTTATTATTATTGTTATTCTAATTATTATAATTAGAAATTATACTAATGCTTATAAATGTTTTTTTTGTAGGTCACACATTGTAAGTATTGATTTTATTATTTTTGTTTTAATTTATTATATGTTTATTTTTTCTAATGTTTTAGTTATTATTCTTGATGTTTTTTCAGATCTTATAATTTATTTTAATGTAATTTGTGTTTTTTTGCAGGTAAGAATTGTAAGTATTATTTATTTATTTTTCGTATTCTTATATTTTGTTTTTTATGGTATTCTCTAATTTTTTTTTTGTTTTTATGTTTTGTAGCTATGAAGGTAAGTATTTCAATTAATGTCATGTATAATTTTTATATATTCGTCTAATTTGTTTTGTTCTTATTTTTTGTAGCTATCAAAATAATTATTTCGATTTATGCACTATATAATTTTTATGGCATTCGTCTATTATTTTTTTTTTGTTTGCAGCTACCGATGTAATTATGTTCATAATTTTTTTATGTTTCTCATATTTTAAACAAGTCCTCTTTAGTAGTTTTTATATATTTTATACATAGTTTGTTTTATTCTTTTTTTTTCCTTTGCAGGTAAAATTAAGAAGAATTTGTCCAGTTTATTTGATAATTTGAATTAGGTTTAGCAAAGTTTTGTTGTAAACAAATTAAACTTCGTTTGATGTATGATTGTATGATTCAATTAATGGAATTTAATTTTATTAAGTGTATCTCAGAATATTTATTAAATATACAATAATCTTATTTTTAGTTTTTGTTATAAACTCAAAGGGAATTGAGAGAGAATAATAGAGTATAAGGAGAGACAATATAAGAGGAGAATAGAATTGTTATGAATTATTGTGAATTGTTGTCTTCATTCATATGGGGAGACCCCTTTATATAGGATACAATCTAGGGTTTCTGACTTAGCCAACAAGTCATTCACTATAATATAATAATATTCATAACACCCCCCCTTGAATGACTATTTACAGGATTGCTGCCTCGTTAAAACCTTGTCAGGAAAACCCAGTGGGACAAAACCTGAGCGAAGGAAAAAGAGTACAGCCTGCTCCCCCTGATTGTAATCACCGAAGATCTTTGACTTTGTGATCAATCAGTCTCATTAAAACCTGTAACTAATAAAACCATATAGGAAAAACTTAGTTATTCAAATATAAATTTTGGTCTTCAGGACCCAACCTTCGAGTTGTTGAGTTTCATATTCATTTGTATTATTGTATATTTTTCGTCCTTCTGGGACATGCCTTTACCAGACATTTATATTGACTAGAGCATTCGCAATTGCTATAACCGGCCGGTAACTCTTCAGGAGTATATTAAATGCGTCTAATGTCGAATATACAATCCTTAACAAATGAATAATGTGAACTTCAATTCACAATCATCTAAAATATTATATTTTACTTTTGAACTTCAGGTTCAATATCTCAGTTTATTTCGAAAACAAACTCATATCGAGTGATGAACATGCCTCGTTAAAAACCTCGTTATAAAACCCTGTAGGAAAAAATACTCGAGGAAAAGAGTACACAACATTCTCATTTATATTGTGGTGATTGTCTCGTTAAAAACCTTTAACTAAGAAAACCTCATGGGAAAAACTTAGTAAAGGGAAAAAGAGTGCAATCACTGGTCTTCAGGACCAATCACTGGTCTTCGGGACCTTGTATTCAATATCATTTTTGTCCATATGTAATATGATATTTTACATGTTCTGATTTTCATTTCCTTTCATTTCAGGAATCTTAAAATCCATCCAGGATTTTCATGTATGTATCTTTCTAGTGACTTTTGGATGGTCAGATCATACATTCGATGCATATATTTATCATTGTTACTGCCATAAATATTAAGTAGCGGAACTTAATGTCATCTTTCAAAATATTTTATTAACATCGAGTTTATGCGAAAAACTCTTGAGCAATTAATATCGCTTTTATATCTCACTACATCATTACTCGTTTTTCGTACGAACACCCACATATATATTCTTCTGGAATAATATTTTGAGGTGTGTATTATAGAGTCAAAATATTTCTTCTATTTAGCGAGTCATGCTTAGTCTCAATTGCTCGTTTCTTATTTTCCGAGTGCTGCTGGCACACTATCATTGATTTAAGCTTTGGATCCAAATTTTCTAGAGCAACTTCTTGAGGCAAATATGTCTTTGGTGACTTTTTCCATGTTGATGACAATTCTATCAACCAAATCTTTCATCATTTCCCAAAATATTTAATTTGGTTGTTCCGCAATCCCACGATTTTCTTATCATGTGCACATACTTTTTCAATGGGATTTCCATCTAACTCTCTTCAGGAGATTTTGAAGGTGGCTTAATTTCTTTGTTTTTCGCGGATTTATTTTATATCTTAAGATCGATCTACTACGCTTCAGGCGTATATTAGAATCAACATTTGAGTTGATCTCTTCGGTATTTGAACTCTTATAGTTCATTTTATCACAAATATATGTGATTTTGTCACACCTTCATTAATTTGGCAGATTACTTGCTGAATATTGCAAGTCACTTATTTTAATGAACTTCGGGTTCAATTGATTGATGCGTGGATCTAAAATTGAAGATCGTTTTCATTCAATGAAATTTTTCGGCATTTATATCTTTTATATTCTTATCTCCCCCTAATGCCGGGAAATGATCTTCCTTAAATATGCAAACCATCGTAATTGCTATGAACCGATCTTCTGGATCGCGGGCTCAAGATATTTAATATACTTTAGTGGTGACATATATGAATATAAGTTGCATATTTCAAATTAATTCGCAGATGGCAAATGTTTGATTCATTTGCACGCACAATCATGATATGCATCATTTTCATGTTTAAGTACATTTGTAGTACTCGTGGGGATAATTAATAAAGCTCTTCCGGAGTCCATTATTAATATATCATCATTAACAATATTTTTTCCAAAGATCCTTCGGGGATACAGTATCTTTACCAATCATCCTTCGGGGATACAATATCTTTACCAATAATCCTTCGGGGATCAAAATATTAGATACAAATTACTTGTGTCATTCAAACTTTATTTACGAATAATCAAATCAAATATTCTTCAGGAATATTTATCAAATTAAAAAAATTAATTGTGTATTCTTCAGGAATAACACGTCAAACATTAAGAAAATAATCGACTTTTTCGATATTTCATGAGTACCCACATAATAAGATACATTTGTTCTCGATTTTCAAAAGATTATCCTTCAGGGATAATTCATATAATCATTGTTTCAAGAGAACAATCGATTATGACGTTTCACTAGGCGTATCACGAGATGTAACTTTATTCAAAAACATATAATGTTTGAAATTTGCTTCTTCGGGAGCAATTTAATATTCTTTCAAGAATATTTTGTATTATATCAATATCGATTTAAAATATAAAGTTTAATTGCTACACCATAAGCAATTTGATTTGATATTTCTGCGGGAATATATGTTCTCCAAAACATTTATAATTTAATTTTGATATTTAATCAAAAATATCTTATCATAATGTTCTTCGGGAACATTTAAAACTTATTGCTACTACGGGAGCAATTTAATTTGATATTTATCGAATAATATCAAATCATGAAATATCAAAATTATCTTATCATAATGTTCTTCGGGAACATTTAAAACTTATTGCTACTACGGGAGCAATTTAATTTGATATTTATCGAATAATATCAAATCATGATGTTCTTCCAGAACGATCAATATAATATTTAAACCAGGGTATATGTTCTTCAGAAACATTCAATTTAATTAATAATTAAAAATAATTGATTTGATATTACTACAGGAATATCAAATTATAATGTTTATTGTAATCTAATTTGGAGTCAATCATACCACGTTTTGGTAGTACGACCAACTTCGGGTGATCGTATCTTTCTTTTAAATCTTTCCACAAAGCTAGTGGATCTTTCTCGGTAAATTTTCAAAGATATTATTCGAGATTATTAGTATATAATCATAATCAATTTGATATTGATATTTCTGCAGGAATATCATATCACGATGTTCTTCAGGAACATTTAATTTTGATATTTCTTCGGTATGCTTAATTTTGATATTGTTCATTTGTCAAGAAATGTATATTGAACACTAGATGCATTTAATTTTGATATTTCTTCAGGAATATCATATCATGTTCTTCAGGAACGTTTAATTTTGATATTTATTCGGGAATATCATGTCACACTATTCTTCATGAACATTAAAAACTTTAATTGATTTAGTAAACATAATTAATTTGATATTATTTCAAGAATATCAAATTATAATGTTATTCGGGAACATATGATATTATTTCAGAATATCAGATTATAATGTTCTTCGAGAACATATGATATTACTTCAGGAATATCATATTATAATGTTCTTCGGGAACATATGATATTACTTCAGGAATATCAAATTATAATGTTCTTCGGGAACATATGATATTACTTCAGGAATATCATATTATAATGTTCTTCGGGAACATTAGAATTTAAGAAGAAAGGAGGAAAGTAGTTATATTTATAATTATTAATAAATATAAATATAAATTCTTACTTGATTGGAACTTCATATCAAAACGTAGTTGAAATCTTCGGATCTTGGATGAGTAGAACTTCGATGAAGAACGCGGTTGAGCGTTCGTGCTGATAACGTGTTATAAACTCAAAGGGAATTGAGAGAGAATAATAGAGTATAAGGAGAGACAATATAAGAGGAGAATAGAATTGTTATGAATTATTGTGAATTGTTGTCTTCATTCATATGAGGAGACCCCTTTATATAGAATACAATCTAGGGTTTCTGACTTAGCCAACAAGTCATTCACTATAATATAATAATATTCATAACAGTTTTGATATTAATTTTATATTCAAGTAATATTTATTAAAGATATTAATTCTTCTTTTTAAATGTATTTTTAAATATTAATTCGTGAAAGATTAAGGTAATAAATTCAAATTATTATTCTATTTAATTATTTAATTATCAATATTTATCATTAATAAACGGAATGTTAATTAGGAAAAAAAATTAATTAAGTATTCTACACTTACGCAATTAAGTTTTACAAAAATTAATTCAAATAGAATTTCTTAATCATTTCTTAAATATAGTTATTAAGTATTACAAAAATTTCTTAATTATAAGTATTTTAAGGAGAGAGAATTGGCATAATATATTCTAAACGATTATTTATGTAATATATAAATAATAATAATAAATATTAATATTAATTCAATTTATAGTAAATCAATTCTTTATTTTAAGAAACCAAATAAACTTTGATATTATCTCCTATTAAATTTTACTCAATTTAAATTAATTTCAATTAGTCAATTTTATAGATGTATAAATAATAATATTAATTCAATTAATAATCTATGTTCTCTTTTAATTTAAGAAACCAAATAAAATTGATAGATATTATCTCCAATAAAATTATAATAAAATTTGGCAGAATTTGAATTAAATTACCATATTTTAATTTTAATTAAAGCAAATGAAATTAGTAACAAAAATCATACTTTATTTAATTTTAACAAAATATTATTTGTTAATTTCTTTTAATATAATTATATGAAAGGAAAAAATCAAATTATACCATAATTCATCTACAATATCTAATTATTTTTGAATAATCACAACATTAGGAAATTATCTTTAACACTCAAAATTAAATATTTAATTATTTTTTAATAATCACATGAATTAGTTAATTAATATTAACACTCAAAATCTTAAGCAGTGTACGCTTTTATTTTTTTATTTGGATTTTTATTAATGAATTAATGCATCATGATTATGAAACACATATGGCTTTTATTTGCGTGATTGTATAAAGTAATGTAAGTTATATAAAATGTCAAAGTTTAAAAAAAAATCTCAATAAAAAATAATGAAACAAAAACTTAGTTCTTTAAAAGACAATGTACAAAATAAGTATTTAAGTATTACTACAATTTAATATATATCCCCTAATTAATAGTTATATATATTAATTAAGTTATTTTTAGTTTTAATGGACATATTAAAATAATAAAAATAATAAATTAAATGTGAAATAGTATATTAAATAATTAATTTATAAATAATAAATATTATTATAAGAAGTTAATATGTATTATGGTGTAATTATAAATTAAATTAAAATTAAAATTAACTTAATTTTTTTTCAGTTCAATTCAGTCAGTTTCCGACCAAAAGAACAATTCCTTAATTCTTCTGAACTTAACTTAGTAAACTTCAGATCCGTTCGTTTAAACTTATTCTCAGTTAGCTCAGTTCAATTCAGTTTAGACTCATTCAGGTCCGTTCAGTTATGTTTTATTCAAACCTATTAAGTCATTTAATTTATTTATTTTATTATTTCAATATTTGAAAATTAAATTCAATTAAAATTAATTTCATTTCAACTCAGTGCAGTTCAAACATATTAAGTTCGATTCATTTCGGTTTTTTTATTATTTCAATATTTAAAAATTAATTTAAATTGAACTTAATATCATTCACCCCTAATAAGTTCAGTTCAGATCATTTTAGCAAGTTTCAGTCCAAAAGAATAGGGCCTTAATAACTTTGAACTGAACTTAGAGGCTGTTAATTCTCATTTCAATCTGTTCAGAATAGGGCCTTAATAAGTTTGAACTGAACTTAGAGGCTGTTAATTTTCGTTTCAATCTGTTCAGTTCAATTCAGTTAAGACTCATTTAGTTCAGTTCATTTCAAAACTATTAAGTTTAGTTTAGTCATTTAATTTATTTAATTATTTTTATTTTAATATTTTAAAATTAAATTTAATTGAACTTACTTTATTAAGTTTAGTTTAGTCGTTTAATTTATTTAATTATTTTTATTTTAATATTTTAAAATTAAATTCAATTGAACTTAATTTCAGTTCAGTTTATACCTATTAAGTTCAGCTCATTTCAAAACTATTAAGTTTCGTTTAGTCATTTAATTTTTTAATTTATTTAATTATTTTTATTTCAATATTTTAAAATTAAATTCAATTGAACTTAATTTCAGTTCAGTTCATACCTATTAAGTTCAGTTCATTTCAAACCAGTTCATTTTGTTTCAAGGTTTTGGATTTATTCTCAGTTGAGTTCACTTCATTTAGGATACAATAAGCTCAGTTCAGATCTATTAAGTTCAATTCAGTTCAGGTCAACCATTGGAATTTTTTTTCAATATTTTAAAATTAAATTAAATTGAAATTAATTTCAGTTCATTTCGGTTCCGTTCACCCAGTCCCAGTCCAAAAGAACATGTCTTTAATATGTATGAACTGAACTTACAAAACTTAAGACCTGTTCATTTGGACTTATTATCAGTTCACTCAGTTCAGTTTAGACTCATTCTGTTTAGTTTTGTTTTGTTTAGACATATTAAGTTGAGTTCAGTTTAGACATCTTAAGTTTAGTTCAGTTTTGTCATTTATTTTTTTAATTATTATTTCAATATTTTAAAATTAAATTAAATTGAACTTAATTTAAGTTCTGTTCAGACCTATTAAGTTCAGTTAAGTTCATTTCATACCTACTAAGTTCAGTTCACTTAGGTTCAGTTCAAAAAAGACCAATTCAGTTCAACACTGAACTAACCTTAATTGTTCTAAAGTTTTAATACATTAATTCAAATTAAGTTCAATTCAATTAAGTTGAGTTCAAATCTATTAAGTTAAGTTTAATTCAAATATATTCGGTTCACTTAGTCATTTTAATTTTTAATTTTTAATTATTATTGTTATTTCAATATCTTAAAACTTAATTTAATTGAACTTAATTTCATTCAAACCTATTAAGCTCATTTTATATTAAATTCATTTATGTTAATTTCAGTTCAGTTTCTATTAAGACCAGTTCAGTTCAATCCAGTTAAGTTATTTAATTTTAATTTTAATTTTAATGTTAATTGTTATTATTATTATTTCAATATCTTAAAATGTATTAAGTTATTTAATTTTAATTTTAATTTTAATGTTAATTGTTATTATTATTATTTCAATATCTTAAAATGTAATTCAATACAACTAAATTTTACTTCAATTCAGACTTATTAAGTTCAATTCAGTCCAGTTCAGTTCATACCTATTAAATTTATTTGAGTTCAAACATATTAAGTTCAATTTAGTTCACATCAGTTCAGACATATTAAGTTTATTTCAATTTAGTCCAGACCTATTAAGTTCAGTCAAGATCTGTTCATCCAATTTCATTTCAGAATAACAGATTTTTCGTCCAATTTTTTTTTTCAATTTTACAGACATGAATAATGTTTTTTAGCACCACATAGAACATGTTCTCTTTGGACATAAACTGAATCAATTGAACTAAACTAAATTGAATTAAACTGAATTGAACTGAACTTATGACATGTTATTTTGGAATTATTCTCAGTTCTCTTTAGTTCAGTTCAGTTCAGATCGATTAAGTTAACTTCACTTCAATTAAGATCGATTAAGTTCAATTCACCTCAATTTACTTCAGATCTATTAAATTCATTTCAGTTCAACATTTTTTTTTTAATATTTTAAAATTAAATTAAATTGAACTTAATTTCAGTTTAGTTCAGTCCTATTAAGTTCTGTTCGGATCATTTTAGCAAGTTTCAGTCCAAAAGAATATGTTTTTAATAGGTTTGAACAGAACTTACAAAACTTAAGGACTGTTAATTCTCATTTCGATCAGTTTAGTTCCGCTCATTTCGATCAGTTTAGTTCCGTTCAATTCAATTCAGACTCTTTTAGTTCAGTTTAGTTCTATTCATTTCAGAACTATTAAGTTTAGTCCATCATTTAATTTTTTTTATTTTTTTATTTTTATTTCAATATTTTAAAATTAAATTAAATTGAACTTAATTTCAGTTCAGTTCATATCATTTAAGTTTAGTAAATTTCAGACCAGTTCATTTTGTTTTAAGGTCTTGAAACTGAACTGAACTAAACTGAACTTAACTTATGACATGTTCTTTTGGATTTATTCTCAGTTCAGTTCACTTCATCTAAGATTCCATAAGCACAGTTCAGATTTATTAAGTCCATTTAAATTCAGTTCAATTCTGAACTTAATTGGTCTGAAAGAACATGTCCTTAATGTTGATAATGATTTAGGACATGTTCTTTGGACTTATTCTAAGTTTGCTTTGTTCAGTTCAGTTCTTTAAGTTCAGTTTCATTAAGTCAAGTTCATTCAGTTCAATTCAGTTGAGTTCAAACCTATTAAGTTCAGTTTAGT
The DNA here is from genome assembly GCA_954870475.1 of Euphrasia confusa. NCBI lineage: Eukaryota > Viridiplantae > Streptophyta > Magnoliopsida > Lamiales > Orobanchaceae > Euphrasia > Euphrasia confusa. Next base: position 36,956,254 of record OX940959.1, on the reverse strand, counting down.
CCAGACCTATTAAGTTAAGTTCTGTTTAGTCATTTAATTATTATTATTATTATTATTATTATTATTATTATTATTATTATTATTATTATATCTTAAAATTTAATTAAATTGAAATTAATTTTAATTTAGTTAAGTTCATACCTATTAAGGTCATTTCATTTCAATTCAGACCTATTAAATTCATATAATTTAATTTCAGTTAATTTCAAACCTAATAAATTCAGTTCAGTTCAGACCATTCATTTTGTTTTAAGAAATTGAAACTAAATTGGTCTAAAATGAAATGAACCTAACTGAACTAAACTTACTGAACTTAAGACATGTTCATTTAGACTTCTTCTCAGTTTGCTCAGTTCAATTCAGTTCAGACTCATTCAATTTAGTTCAGTTGTATTAGGACCATTGAGTTCATTTGAGTTTAGTTCAGACCTCTTAAGTTCATTTCAGTTGTCATTTTGTTTTTCAATATTTTAAAATTAAAATCAATTTAAATTAATTTTAGTTTAATTCTAACGTAATATATTCAGTTGAGTTCAAACCTATTAAATTCAGTTCAGACCTATTAAATTCAGTTGAGTTCAGTTCAGACCTATTAAGGTTCAATACAATCCTATTAAGTTAAGTTCACTTCAGTTGAGTTCAATTCAGACAAGTTTAGTTCAATTCATTTACTTGAGCATTGAACTGAATTTAATTTGTTTGAACTGAACTGAATCAAATTGAAAATACATCAAAAAAAGTAGGTCATTAATGCTAATAATGATTTAAGACATATTCTTTTGGACTTATTCTCAGTTCGCTTCATTTCAGTTTAGACTCATTAAACCAAGTTCAGTTCAAGTTTAGACCTATTAAGTTCAGTCATTTAATTTTTAATTTTTATTACTATTATTTCAATATCTTAAAATATAACTCAATTGCACTTAATTTCATTTCAGTTCAGATCTATTAATTTTAATTATGTTCAGTTAAGATCAACCTATTAAATTCATTACAGTTCAGTTTAGACATATTAAGTTTAATTCATTTCAGTTTAGTTCAGACCTACAAAGTTCAGTTCAGCTCAATTCAAACCTACTATGTTCAGTCCAGTTCAGTTCAATCAGTTTTAGTCTAAAAGAACAGATCATTTGTCCAAACCCATTTAGCAACTTTGCACACATGAATAAAGTATTTTTTTAGCATCACTAAAACCTATTCTTTTGGACTGAAACAGGCTTGAACTGACCTAAACTTATTCTGAGTTTGCTTTAGTTTAGTTTAGCTTAATTCAGATCCATTAAGTTAATTTCACTTCAATAAGTTCAGTTCAAATCTATTAAGTCCAGTTCTGCTCAATTCGATAATTTTTTTCAATATTTTAAAATTAAATTAAATTAAATTTCAGTTTAGTTCAGATCTATTAAGTTCATTTCAATTTAATTAAGCAAACTTCAGTCCAAAAGAACAGGTATAAGTCTGAACTAAACTTACTAACTTAGGACTGTTAATTCTCAGTTCATTTTCATTCAGTTTAGACTAACCTTAGTTTAGTTCATTTAATTATTATTAATTAATTAATTAATTAATTAATTAATTAATAATAATAATAATAATAATAATAATAATAATTATTATTATTATTATTATTATTATTATTATTATTATTATTATTATTATTATTATTATTATTATTATTATTTCAATATTTTAAGTTAATTCAATTGAACTTAATTTCAGTTCAGTATAGTTTAGACTTATTGAATTCAGTTCAGTTAAGTTAAGTTTAGTTCGGTTAGTTTCAGTCCAAAAGAACGAGTCTTTATTTCAAAAGTATTTTCAATTTTACACACATGAATAAAATATTTTTTTAGCATCACTTACTGTTCTTTTGGACTTATTCTAAGTTCATTCAATTCAGTTCAGTTCAGTTTTGTTCAGTTGACTCAATAAGTTTAGTTCAGATAAATTAAATTCAGATCAGATCTATTAAGTAAACAGTTGAGACTTATTAAGTTCAATTCATTTCACTCAGTTTCAGTTCAAAAGAGCCGATCTTAGGACTGTTCTTTTGGACTGAAATTGGTTGAAGGGATCTAAACTGAACTGAATTGATTTTTCTTATAAAAATAATAATAATTTTTATAAATTAGTGAATATTTTTTGTTCTTTTAGACTGAAATTGGTTGAACTGAACTGAAGGGATCTAAACTGAACTGAATTGATATTTCTTATAAAAATAATAATAATTTTTATAAATTAGTGAATATTTTTTTAAAAATATTAATAATATTGTGACAATAACTAGATTGTATATTTAAAATTATCGATTAAAATTATTTTTTTATTAATTTTATTTTAATTTATTTTGAACTGAATTGAACTAAATTGAAATTAAGTGCAAAAGAACAAGTTTAGTGTTGGTACTTGGTACCTATACCGATGCGAGGCGTTAACAAGTTTAGTGTTGATAATGATTTAAGTCATGTTATTTTGAACTTATTCTTAGTTTGCTTCATTTATGTTTAGTTCAATTCAAATTTACATCATTTCAATTCAGCTATTTAATTTTTTTATTTGTTTATTTTATTTATTATTATTTAAATATTTTAAAATTAAATTCAATTGAACTTAATTTTATTTCAGTTTGGCCCATTAATTTTAGAATAGTTCATAAACTTCCAAAGTTTGAATTTAAAAAAAAAAATTGATTACAGAGATAGTTGAAATACAAACAAAATAATTTTTTTAAGTATTCAAATATTCACCATTCATAATTTACACAGGTTATAAGATTTAAAAGATGAATGGAAATATTAGAAAATACTACTGAAAAACATTTTCAAGTTTTTTTTGTTTATATTTCTAATTTTAAAATTTATAATACAAACAAAATAATTATTTTAACAATTTAATTTTATTAACAATACAATTACTTTTTATAATTAAATGAAATATATGTTTCAAGGAAATGTTGAAAATGTTGTAAATTAATATTTGAAAACATTCTCAGCACATATTAAATTCAATATTTATTCATTAAATATGAAATTTTTTGAAAAAAAATCTCAATCTTCTAATTTGTTTTGTACCTTTCATATAAATATTTTATATTATAACCTTAAGTTAATAAGTTACTAATCCAAAAGTCAATCTTTAATGGAATGTAATAGAAAATTTTAAAAAATATATTTTTTACAATAGTAATTAATATTCATTTTTCAAAAAATCAAATTTATTGCATGAAATTAATTAATTTGAATATTATCATAGTAGAACGTAATAGTTAATTAAGTAAAAAATTATTTAAAAATATACTAATTAAAAAAATTGTTTGTAATTTTTAATTAGTATAAAATTTATAATTTTTATGAAAATACTTATATTCAATTATCTATTTTGTATTTAGTACTAAATAAATTACATTAAATATTTTTTTATGAAAATACTTATATTCAATTATCTGTTTCGGAGAAATTGTGTTGAATGTTACTTCAATTGGTATATTATGCTTTTACCTGGCGGTAGAATAACTCATTCTAAATTTCCAAGCCATTAAACTTGAATGATTTTTTCACGGTGCAACATTGCACAAAGGAGTGATACGTCAGTATGATTTTAAAGGATAAACTTATTATATGGAATGTGGCGGTAGAATAACTCATTCTAAATTTCCAACCCATTAAACTTGAATGATTTTTTCACGGTGCAACATTGCACAAAGGAGTGATACGTCAGTATGATTTTAAAGGAGAAACTTATTATAGGGGATGAAGCTCCAACTCACAGGTAAAATTGCTCTTAATTTTTGAATATTATATATATATATATATATATATATATATATATATATATATATATATATATATATATATATATATATATATATCCATATTTTTAAATAAATGGAACAAGTCACCTTTTGTTATTTTATTGAAAATTTGAATTCGCAAATATTTTCGAAATTCATTTTGTAAAGTTATTATATACAGTATATTTGTAAATTTATAATCTTAGTTGAAACTTTTGAACAAGTTTTTTTTATATTATCCATTATGAATGTTATTAGTTAGAACTAAAATAAAATTTTAGTTATCATGTTATACGAAGATAGATAATTTTTATACGTATATATATATATATATATATATATATATATATATATATATATATAATAAAGTTTTTTCATATATTCATTAATTTTTTATTTAAAATTGTAATATAATTAATTAATTACAGATATAATTAATTTGTATATATTATGAGGGTTCAAAATCCCGATAATGCTAATATTCCATTTGGAGGCAAGGTTATAGTCTTCGGTGGGGATTTCCGTCAGGTTCTGCCGGTGATACCGAAAGGAACAAGGCCAATAAATTGTTAATGCGACTATTAACTCATCTAAGATATGGCGGGATTGCAAAGTTTTGATATTAACGAAAAATATGAGATTTTAAAATAATGTTGAAGGATCAGATTTGAACGAGTTGAGAAATTTCTCAAATTGGATGCAAGGGGCGGTTCAATTGGTGAAGATAATGATGGAGAGATTGTCGTGATCTTCTCATAAACTAAAGTGATAACTACATAAAATCCATTGTAGACGCAATTTTTCCATCTCTTGCCGATCATATTGGAGACGTTAATTATTTGCTAGGACATGCAATTCTGGCGCCACGTTGGGAGAGGTAGATGCAATTAATGATTATATGGTATCGATGCATTCAACTGAATAAATGATTTATCTCAGCGCTGATTTTATTGAAACAACTTAAAATAGCGTAAACATGTTTGATTAAATGCATTTGGTGGAATTCTTAAACACTATCAAGTGCTCAGAAATGCCTAACCATCAATTGAAGCTTAAAGTTAGTGATATAAAATCTTAAAATTTAAAAAATTTATGTTTATTTTTTTAACATATTATATTCAATATTTATTCATTAAATATGTATATATATATTTGAAAAAAAATCTATACCTTCTACTGTAATTTCTTTTGTAAGGTTGTAGTGTCAGTAATGCTTTTACGAAATATGGATCACGCTGCCGGTTTGTGTAACAGAACTCAAATGGTTGTGTTGAAGATGGAACATACGTAGTAAAAGCTAAAGTTTTAGGAGGAAAAAACTCGAATTACATAGTATATATTCCAAGGTTGACTCTTAATCCTTCAGATGTCAGGATCCCATTTCGATTCCAACGTCGTTAATTCCCCTTAATGGTATGTTACGCTATGACCATTAACAAGAGCCAAGATCAATCTTTATCCCATGTTGGAATATATTTAAAGAAACCGGTGTTTACACATGGATGATTGTATGTTACACTTTCAAAGGTCACAAATAGAGTCGGATCTAACAAATAAAACAATATAGTTTACAAAAAAGTCTTTTAAAATATATAAAATAATTATGTGATATCATTTTTTATGTTATTTTTAATTTGTGCTTTTGATATAAATATTTTAGATTATAATATTAAATTAATAAGTTACTAATTTAATGTCAATCTTTATCTGAATGTAATAGAAAATTTAATAAATTATATTTTTCAATAGTAATTAATTTTTATTTTCTAAAAATAACAATTTTGAAGCATGAAATTAATTCATTTTAACTTTTAACATACTAGAACATAATAATTAATTGTTAAAAATATAATTTAAAAATACACTAATTAAAAAAATTGTATTTAAATTTTAATTAGTATAAAATTTATAATTAATTATTAAAAATACTTATATTAAATTCTATGTGTTTTATTTAATACTAAATAAAAACATTAAATATTACCGTGCATCGCACGGGAAGATTTTACTAGTTGAAAATAATTTATTAAAAAAATATATTCAAAATTAAAATTATATTTTAAAATGAAAAGGTGAAAATAATTATTTAAAATATATTAATGAGAATAATTATTTATTTATTTAAATGAAATATCAAATATATTAAATGTGAATTATAAACAAAATAGTATATTAAATGTGAATAATAAAAATATTAAATTTGAATTATAAAAATATTCGTTAATTTTGTTTTTTTAGACGTAGAGCCATTTTTAATTATAGACTCAGCAGCAGGCGACGAAGAGTATTCGTTAATTTTGTTCTTTTTTATAGACGTACACTCAACCATTTTTAATTCGTTAATTTTGTTCTTTTTTATAGAAACACTATATATAAATAAAATTGTTAAAACAATAATATAAATATTATGATAATTTATTTAATCTTAGGATTATAATTTATATTATGAAATAAAATTATATACGACTTTCTTTAGTTATAAATTTTGGAGTGGGATCCTCTTCTCATGATAATTTGTCTAATATTTCCTAATCAATAAATCTTGGCCTTTCATTAAATATAAAGGGTCAAGATTAATCCTAATGAATAAATCCTCTCTTTTATGAGAACTGCCTAATCTACACATGATTTTATCTTTTAATGATACACATGATTTTATCTTTTAACAAATAAATATCATGTTTGAACTTACAAAAAAATACAATTTTATATTTTTTTATTAAAAATCAACATTAATAAATATTGTGTTTTAACTTATAAAATAATAATTTGATTTTTTGTTTAAAAAAATTACATTAATAAATATCGTGTTTGAACTTATAAAAAAATATGATAAAAATATTTAAGATTAATTTATATTTTTAAAGTTTTAATTTTTTTTCACGACATGTAATATTGTTACAATTCTTTTTTATATAAATTTATCGTGTTTGAATATATATTTTTATAAAAAAATATATAGTGGATAAGTTAAAATTTCTATTAAATATAGTAATTTTTTATATTTTCAACAATAATTATTGTTGTAATTTGTTTATTAAAAAATAAAAATTAAAATAAATATATATATATATATATATTTTTGTGTATACGTAGATATAATTTTTTTTAATAATATTAATGGAGTTAACAAAGAAAGTGAAATTAGAAAAAATCTTGACCTTTTATATTTAATGAAAAGCTAAGATTTATTCATTAGGAAATATTAGGCAAATTTTCATGAGGAGAGGATCTCACTCCATAAATTTTAGAGTACTCTAATTTTACAGTAGTATAATATATAGTGTATATAAAATACAAAACTCATCTTTTAATTTTAACCATAAACATTAACACAATTTTTATCGCTGCACTTATCATCCACTTTAAATAGGCAAAAAAAAAAAAAAAAAAACTCTCAATGTATTCACCACCAGTCTCCGCAGGAGCACACACCATTTTGAAAAACATGAAACCGGTTGGCGTCTTTTATAGCCAGAACCCGTCCATAGACGACGGAGATGAACTTACAAGCATCATGACAGTCGCCGCATATTCGTAGATTCTTCGTTACCCTTATAATCGAACCTGATCTACTTCTCATCAGCCCAAAAGCAATCGCCATCTTCTCGCTGTGATGAAACAAAATATCTCTCTTCACTTCATTCGACACGTCCAAGAACACAGATCCCACGTCGAATTCATACCCTGCCGCTTCTATCTTTAAAATCAAACCTCTCAGAAACTCCTTAATCTCCGCATAATGAGGATGTCCCGTCTCACTCGCCATGAAAGTAAACACCTCTCCATCGACCTCGATAGAACTAGAACCCGGGTTCTTCTTCAACTCGTTTGATTTCAAAAATACTCTACTCATTCTCGCACGATCCCAGTTTCCAGACAGAGCATACATGTTCGACAGCAATACATAATGACCAGCGTCATTGGGCTTCAACTCAAGTAGCTTCCTGGAAATTTCGTCCCCTACCTCAAAGTTCCTGTGGGCCCTACAAGAGGCGAGCAAGGAACAGTAAATATCGGGACTCGGTTGGATATCCATTCTCTTCACGAGCGAGTATGCATCGTTTATTTTCCCAGCACGGCCGAGAAGGTCTACAACACACGCATAGTGCTTTGAGTTAGGAATTATGTTCCAATTTTCGGTCATACGATAAAAAATCTGGAGCCCTTGATCTACCAAGCCAGCATGGCTACAAGCGCATAACACAGAGACCAATGTCGACTCGTTCGGGTTCATACCCGAAGACTCCATTTTTAAAAACAATTCCACTGCTTTTCCTCCACATCCAAACAGGCCATAACCGGATACTAGTGCGTTCCAGCAAGCGACGTCTTTTTTCTCCATCCATCGAAAACAACTTTCCGCATCTATTATGCTCGCACAATTAGCATACATGTCTATTACAGCTGACCCGACAAAGACATAATCTTGGAAACCGTTTTTTATCACGAGGGCGTGGACCCGCCTGCCCTGCTGCAAAGCACCCGAAGCGTTGCATCCGCAAAGAATAGTCACCAAAGAAATATGATCGAGCTTAATACCATTCTCTCTCACCATCTCATTGAAATGCTCGATTGTTCTCCCCCAATTGCCGCTGTTTGAAAAACCTCTCAGCATCAGAGTCCAACAGACCAAGTCCTTTTCGCCGATCTCTCCGAATATACAATAAGCGTTGTTTACAACATCAAGATTTATATACAGTTCCATCAAAGCGGTTTTAATCAGCTGATCCTGCTCGTGTCCGGTTTTCACTACCAAGCCGTGGACCTGGCTCCCGATAACGAGATCCTGTGAAGAGGCGGCAATCATGCTCATAAACGTAAACACGTCGCCTCTGGAAAATCCTTCCCTCCTCATAGTATTGAACATCCACAAAGCTTCTTCCCCGAAGCCCTTATCAGAGTAGCCCGAAATGATGGCATTCCAAGTCACGACATTTCTCACAGGCATTTCATCGAACACCTTCCGCGCGCTATTTACGCACCCTAATTTCGAGTACATGTCAACCAAACTCGTCCCCACAAACACGTTATCTTCGAATTTGTGCCTGACCCAATAGCAATGCACGGCCTTCCCCATCAGGGGAACCCCCGATTTCCCGAACGCTGGCAAAACAGTCGCGATCGTTACCTCGTTCGGCCTGATTTCTTCGGCCACCATCTCCCGAAAAAGCTCGATCGCCTCGCGGGGAAGGCCGTTCTTGGTCAGCCCGGACACCATGACCGTCCAGGAAACGAGATTCTTTTCCGTGATCCGAGAAAATATGTGCTGGGCTTTGTCCGTACGCCCGCCGGAAGCGTACGCGTTCATCAAGCGGTTGCATAGGAAGACGTTGTCGGAGAGATCGGACGCGATGATCTGGGCGTGAACTTGATGCAGAGGCTTCGGGTGTTTGAGCCGATGAAGGATTGAAGCGTGGGAAAGTCCAGCCGATGAATAATTCGCGAAGTGCGTTTTAGAACAGAGTTTCAGCTTCAGTAGATTTTGGCGCCATAAATGCATCTGGATAAATTTCGCTATGAATTACAGTGGGCAGTGGCGGCGGAACGAGCGTAATTTACACGAGTGTTTGGGCCGGGCCGGACCGGGCCCGAGACTGAAAGTTTATTTTTTTACACGTATTTTGCAATTTAAATGAATTAATAATAATTATCGTTGTCCCTTCGTTTTAATTCGTTTCTCCAAATGTTTTTTTTCTTCATTTTTCTTTTGGTATAGCTTTTGTCTTGATTCCCCTGTGATTCTCGCCGGAAAGTGGTGGTCACGGTGTCAATGGTGGCTTCTCCGGCGATGCTACAGTACTAGTGGCATCAACCCCGGGCCCATTGCACCACCACCTTCTTGCAAACAAATTAAGAAATTACATATATATAGATCTGATCATCAAGAAATTACGTACAATGTGCCCCAATTCGAATCGCGACAGCAAGGCGACGGTGGTGGCCGTCGATCGGGACAAGCACAGCGCATCGGCCGTGAAATGGACGATCGACAATTTGATCCCGAACAACTCACCTCTCATCATGGTCCATGTCAAGATCAAAAGCTCGCATAATCGTAGGTCACTCTTTTCTCATTTCAATATTATCAAATGTTTTCATTGTTTTCGATTCGTTTCTTATGTTGTTGTTTCGCGTATACGCAGAGGGTTCCAACGGTGGATCTCCGGAGGGAAACGCCGATTCCATGGAGGACGTTTTCGCCCATTTCCGAGGTTATTGCGCGCGAAAAAGGGTCAGTATTCAAGAACAAGATTCCGTTTTTATTTATTTTTTCGTCGAATCCTAAAAAACAAACGTCGAACTTGTACAGATATCGATGCAGGTCGTTATCCTACAAGGCGTAGACGTGCACACCGCGCTTTTGGAGTACATCGCGGGCCACCACGTAACCAACATAGTCCTCGGCGCCTCTTCAAGAAGCCCGATTTCAAGGTAACTCGATCAAACCTGCCCTGATTCTGATTCCTCACAACGACTTCTAACACGAAACAACCTCGTTCGAGCAGAAAGTTCTGGACTCACGACGTGCCGACCCTGATCAACAAAGCCGCCCCCGACTTTTGCAACGTCCACGTCATCTCCAAAGGGAAGGTCCAGTCGGTAAGGCCGGCTGCATCGAGTCCTCCTGCCAAGGGGAACTCGAAAACCGAGACGATCAAATCCGAGACAACTCCACTCGACGGATCATCAATGTCTAAACATTCGTCTAACGATAGTCGTGAGGCTTCCAGTAGGTGGTCAAAAGCTCTGTCCTGCGACTCGACTTTTACCTCCACGGAAAACGAACCTGGAGAAACAGTCGACAGCGAGGCGAATTCGTTATTTCCGGTGAGTAAAGGGAGTTTCTTGTAATTACAATTTACATGCAGTTCTAATTACATTCGTTTCCAGGCGTACGAGCTTAACCAGCAGAGGCAGGACGAAGTGTACAAAGCCGACCAGGCCCGGTTCGGAGAAGAGGCCCTGGCCCTCATCGAGGCTGAAAGAGCGAAATGCCGGGCCGCCATCGAGGCAGCCGAGAAAGCACAGAGGCTCGCCGAGAAAGAATCGAAGAGACGAAAGCACGTGGAGATGAAAGCCCGGCAGGAGGCCAAGGAGAAAAACCGGGCCCTCGTCTACTTGTCGAACAACGACGTCCGTTATCGTAAATACACCATCGAGGAGATCGAGGTTTCCACCAGCAACTTCTCGAGGGCGATGAAGATCGGCGAAGGCGGGTACGGGCCCGTTTACAAGGGTAAACTCGACCACACTCAAGTGGCCATCAAGGTTCTCAAGTCGGACGTCGCTCAAGGCAGAAAGCAATTCCAGCAAGAGGTGCGTTTTCGTAAATAACCCGAAAATTTTGTGTAATTATAAAAAATAACGTTTGCTTTGCAGGTTGAAGTCCTGAGCATTATGAGGCATCCAAACATGGTCCTATTAATGGGGGCTTGCCCGGAGTACGGTTGCTTGGTCTACGAGTACATGAACAACGGGAGCTTGGAAGATCGTCTCTACCGGAAAGGGAACACTCCTCCGATCCCGTGGGCCATCCGTTTCAAGATCGCAGCCGATATCGCAACGGGCCTTCTCTTCCTCCACCAGGCCAAGCCCGAACCCCTCGTCCACCGCGACCTGAAGCCCGCTAACATCTTGCTGGACTGCCACTACACGTGCAAGATCAGCGACGTGGGCCTGGCCCGATTGGTCCCGCCATCTGTCGCTGACAGCGTGACTCAGTACCACATGACATCAGCGGCGGGGACTTTCTGTTACATCGACCCCGAGTATCAGCAGACGGGGAAGTTGGGGACGAAGTCGGATATATATTCGTTGGGGGTGATGTTGCTGCAGATCATCACGGCCCGCCCGCCGATGGGCCTGACCCATCAGGTCGAGAGGGCGATAGAGAAGGATCAGTTTGCGGACTTGCTCGATCCCACGGTTCCTGATTGGCCGGTCGAGGAGGCGCTTGGGTATGCGAGGCTGTCGCTTAAGTGTGCTGAGCTGAGGAAGAAAGATAGACCGGATCTCGCTAAGGATATTCTTCCTGAGCTCAGCAGGCTGAAAGAGCTCGGAATGGAAAGGTTTTCGCGACGAGGGGATATGGCTATTTGATAGTACTTGGATACATTAGGAGTTTGGAATTTGATTGTACTCAATATGTAGTTATCTGGTGTTTTTGGATCATGTGGAGAGAGGCAGAGTGTTTTGTTAGTACAAACAAATATAAACATTGGGGAATCATAAACTATGTATTTAAAGTTGATTTATTATTGTATTGTATTCAAATGTTTTTTTTTGTGTGTGTGTGTGAGTGATTGTCCTTTGATATCCACTCAACCATTTTTTGTTTGTTTGTTTGTTTGTTTCCTCTCAACATCCCATAAATCTTTTTTTTTTCTTTCATTTTTGTAGACCTCATCTTAGAAAACAAACAAACAGAAAAAACAAGAAATTCATGGCAAATTGCAGATCAAGCTTGTATAGTGAAAATAACAATATGCAGATAGAGCCTTACAGTGATTCCGACTGTGATCCGCCGCTGCCGGAGAAGCTGAAGAAAGGGAAGGGCAAAGGTGGTTCATCTTCAAAGTCTTGGAGTCTGAATGACCCAGAACTTCAGAGGAGAAAAAGGATTGCTAGCTATAAAGCTTACTCTGCTGAAGGGAAAGTCAAAGGCTCTCTTACAAAGAGTTTTAGGTGGCTCAAGGACAAGTACACTAAGGTGGTTTATGGATGGTGGTAAGATTTCAAACATTTCTTTACTTTTGCTGAAAAAAGATGTAATCAATTATCTAATTCATATCTGAAATCGACCTATCACGAGTCGACTGGTGTCAAATTTCAGTTGATCCCGATGTAGGAAATACGACGAATCATACAGTAGAAAATAAAATCAAACATTAGATTGCAAACTTGGTCCTTAGTCAATAGCACATCAACACAAGCACACAATAATATATACTGTAAATCCATATCAGGTTCTACTGATAAATTTAAGTTAACTAGATAGATACCCTTATAAAATAACTTGCGACCAGAGACCTTAACCAACTTAAGGACGAGGAACACTCTCCGCCTGAAGACAGCCCTCACGAATCTGCGAAGCAACGTCCTTCACAGCCCCAGGTCCGTGCGGGATGAAAAGAGCAGAGGATTTAGAAGAAGCCCCAATGTCCTTCATGGTGTCGAAATACTGAGTCATCAAGACCATGTCCATCACATCCTTCTCTGTGGCCCCAGGCACGCTTTCCCTCATCCTAGCAGCTATACATTGATTTGAAAAGTTTTAAAATATTCTATCATGTCGTTTGTCGTAAAAACGAGTATATGCATGGGCAATAATTCAGTGAGCATAGTTTTACCTGCATTTATATTGTTCATAGCTTTCTTCACCTGAACATCAGGCGCTATGTCCACGATGAGGGTCTGGACAATTTCATATCCGTAAGCAGACATGTTCTGCAGATGTTTTAAAAAAATGTTCAAATAATTTGAAAAGAACGAATATGTTGAGTCATTACAATGTCTATATAGTTTTACTACCTTTGTGAGTTCATCCTCGACAGCTTTGGCGATTCCCTTCTTCTGAAGGAAAACAGCGTCCAATTCCAACCTCGGCACAGTAGCTCTGATAACTATACAAAAAACATAAGAAGACGAGTTACTAACTTCACTCTAAAATAATAAAAATAAAATCCACCCTACATACCATAAAAAACATATGCTTGCATCACTAGCCTGGGGTTAGAGAGCTTATAAAATGCATCAGAAGCATTTTCTGGCACGACCCGGTATCGGATATAGGTAACCACTTTCACAAAACAATTGTCCTAAAATGGTGAAATAATGTTAACATCGTTTTTAAGCAGTTAAATTAAAACTAAAACATGGTACGACTATATAATAATAACTCAAGCTGATGATAGTTCATGAGCCTATACAATAAATGTTTCATTTGTGTAAGGAAAGCAAAGAAGCAACCTTAGTATTCGTTTCGCAATGAACGGAGATTAGTTCGTCACGGAGCGACAGTTTTCCAGCCAACTCGAACCCGAAGCACCCCGGCAAGCAGTGGCAGCCCGGCCCGAGAACTTTGTCGAACCGTCCGAAGTGTTCCGTCACAGCCATGGTTGACTGGTTGACTTTAATGCAACCGAGGGATTGACCCATTTTTCAGCCCTACGAAACAGAGCAAATCAAGACACGCGCAACAATTTTGAGCAAAAAAAAACAGTGACTAAAGAAACTTAAACAAAGGGGAACAAAAACAAGAAATCCAGATGCGATAATCATACACGAGCCGAGATTAAGAGATAACATTGACAACTCGTACGGTAAATGTGAATAAAAATTACTGCTTTAACATGCAAATAAAACGCGAAGAAACGCACATGTGAGAAACCCTTTTTCTACATACATAAATCTCTCGTGTGAATGAGGAAATACCTTTCGAAGAAGAAGATTCAGGTAGGAGGGAGAAGAGAGTGAGTGACCGAGTGACGAGTGACCGAGTAGGGATTGGGTGGTGAAGCCTATGTATAGGGGAGGAAAAAGGGCGTGTTTTTTTAAACTTTTTACAAATTTGGGTAATTCAGCTTTAAGTAAATCGACTTGTGAGCTTTAACATTTTAGGAAACAACCCGTTAAAAATTACTAGTACAATTATTGGGGGAGAAAATAATGAAGGAAAGAGAGATAAAGCACTCTGCAACGTACTTTGAATCAAATAGAAAGGAAAATTTGAACGAAATAGTGCTCGACAACTTAGGTAAAACTTGAAGATAAAATTAGGTAAAAATTGTGCAAAACTTGCGAGGAATTCCACTGACTCAAAACACGATCACAAAACGAAAACGAATTCTTTCCATGCATAAATTGCGAGCAAAATTTTATTTTGAAGAAGAGTTTAACGAGGAAGAAGAGACTAAGAGAATAGTGATATTTTAATGTTTTCAACTTTCTACTAATTTTGGTAATCGAACTTTTGGTGACCCGAATTTTGGGTTTAAACATTTTAGGAAAAAAAATGCAAGTTGTGTTGAGCGTTATAGGTAAGTTTGCCTGAATTGCATCTATTACAGAAGAAGACGTGTGGAAAAAATGATACTCAATTATTCATAGAAATAGAAAAGTTAATTTAGATTTATCATCAAAGTTTAGAGTTATTTATTTAGTTATCCCATTCAATTCCGGTCATTAAATTCGATGGTCTCGATTTAATTTGGGTCATTACTCTGCTCAAGGGAAAGTCAAAGGCTCTCTTACAAAAAGTTTTAGGTGGCTCAAGCACAAGAACTCTAAGGTTGTTTATGGATGGTGGTCAGATTTCAAACATTCCTTTACTTTTGCTGGAAAACAAAATGTAATCAATTATCTAATTCATATCTGAAATCGACCTATCACGAGTCGACTGGTGTCAAATTTCGGTCGATCCCGATGTAGGAAATACGACGAATCATATACTGTAGTAGAAAACAAAATCAAACACTAGATTGCCAACTTTGTCCTCACTAGATTGCATATGAACATAAGCACACAATAATATATACTGTAAATCCATATCAGTTTTTACTAATAAATTTAAGTTAACTAGATAGATACCCTTATATACTTGACCAACTTAAGGATGAGGAAGGCTCTCAGCCTGAAGAAGGCCCTCACGAATCTGCGAGGCAACATCCTTCACAGCCCCGGGTCCATGCGGAATGAAAACAGCAGAGGATTTGGAAGAAGCTCCAATGTCCTTCATGGTGTCGAAATACTGAGTAATCAAGACCATGTCCATCACGTCTTTCGCTGAGGTCCCAGGCACGTTCTCAGAGAAGGCCAGGACACTGTTGCGAAGCCCGTCCACGATCGCCTGGCGCTGACGAGCTATGCCGAGGCCCGATAGGTATTTAGACTCTGCCTCGCCCTCGGCTCTCTTGACCTGGAGGATCTTTTCGGCCTCAGCATTATCGTTCGCAGCAACCCTCATCCGAGCAGCTACATTAATTTGAACATCAAAATATTATATCATGCAGGTGTGAATTTTCAGGGATATTTGCAAATTCTGACCAAGAAGTATTGATGTAGTTTGTAATTTCTTTTCTGTAATTAAACGTAACACCAAGGGCAGTTGTACAATTATCTGTTTTGGTTAGCCTAATTGCAATAAAACTCGGTTTTCATTAAGAATGACAAATAACGCTTAGACTTGTGTTTGTCGTAAAGAGGAGCTAGTATATGCATGGACAATAATTCAATGAGCATAGTTTTACCTGCATTTATATTGTTCATGGCTTTCTTCACCTGAACATCCGGCTCTATGTCCACGATGAGGGTCTGGACAATTTCAAATCCGTAAGCAGACATGGCCTGCAGATGTCAAGAAAAAGTTCGTATAAATTGGAAAGAATGAATATGTTGAGTCATTATGACATCTATACTCTCTCTATATATATTAATTTTTTAATTACCTTTCCGAGTTCGCTCTCGACAGCTTTGGCGATTCCATTCTTCTGAAGGAAAACATCGTCCAATTCCAACCTCGGCACACTAGCTCTGATAACTATATGCAAAACATAAGAACACGAGTTACTAACTTCACTTCAGACAGATAATAAAATCATAAGACGCTAAAAAGATACTGTAAACTGTAAATTTCCACCATACATACCATCAAAAACATATGCTTGAATCTGTGCCCTGGTGTTAGAGAGCTTATAAAATGCATCAGAAGCATTTTCTGGCACGGCGCGGTATTGGATAGAGGCAACCACAGTCACAAAGACATTGTCCTAAAGTGGTGAAGTAATGTTAACAACGTTTTTTAAGCGCAGTCAAAACAAAAGGATAACTGGGGTGATCACCCTTTGATTCTTAAGAAGGAATATCAGTTAAATTAAAACTAAAACATAATACGAGTATATATATGACCAAAACATGACAAAAACAAACATCTGATCCAATAATATTATGCATTCAATGAATATCTGTTGAGCATTAAAGTTTTTCATCAATAAGCATCATTTAATTATGTAAGGAAAGTAAAGCAGCAACCTTAGTTTTCGTTTCGCATCGAACATCGATTTGTTGCACACGGAGCGAGAGTTTGCCGGCCAGCTTGTACCCGAAGCACCAGGGCAAGCAGTGGCACCCCGGCTTGAGAACCTTGTCGAACCTACCAAAGTGTTCCTTCACGGCGACGGTCGACTGGTTGACTTGAATGCAACAGAGGGATTGACCCATTTTTCAGCCCTACGAAACAGAGCAAATCAAGACACGCACAACAATTTCGAGCAGGAGGGGTTTATCAGTAGGAAATCGAATGTGACTCGCTCAACAGAAAACAAAAAAAAAAACATCCAAAACAAAAATCAAACAAAGGGGGACGAAAACAGGAAACCCAGATACGATAATCATACACGCACCGAGATTCGACCGAGATTCGATATTACAGTAACAAATCGTACGGTAATTGTAAATAAAAATCACGGCTTTAACATGCAAACAAAACGCGAAGAAACGCACATGTGAGAAACCCTTTTTCTTCAAACATAATTCTCTCGTGTAAATGAGGAATTACCTTTCGGAGAAGAAGATTCAGGTGCCGTGTAAGGAGGTAGAAGAGAGTGAGGGACCGAGTAGGGATTTGGGTGGTGTCGGTGTAGCTATGTATATAGGGCGAGGAGAAACGCGTGTTTTTATTTTTTACTTTCTACAAATTTGGGTAGTTCATCTTTAAGTGAATCGGATTATGAGATTTAACATTTTAGGAAAAAACGCGTTGAGGGAGAATAATGAAGGAATGAGAGATGAAAGTCGCTACAACGTGAACTTCGAATCAATTAATTAGAAACGTAAAATTTAGGATAGAACGAATTAGTACTGGACAACTTATATGTAAAACTTTAAACTAAAATAAGTTAAATTTTGTGTAAAACTTGCTAAGAAATTACATGACTCATAACAAGCACACGATCACAAAATGCAACGACCCGACCCTTTTTTCCATGTTTAAATTACCATTTTTGAAGAGGAGTGAGAGAGTAGTGATATTTTGATGTTTTCAACATTTTTTCAAATTTTGGTGAAGAGGAGAAAGTTGGGAGTTTTTTTCAAACCTCTCAAAGTTGATGTCGGTTATCCAGATGAACCCAGCAACATTACTAGCAAAATAAGAAAAGAACAATCAGGAGGGAATTTTGATTCAATGCTTCATGCAATTTGCAAAATAAGATAAATACTTTACTCGATCAAGGACCCGAAAGATGAGTAAATATAAATTTTTGGGCCAAAATGATAATATTACGACGGTTTCATGCATTTGATCAGGAAAAAAGGGAAACAAGGAATAAAATATATATTTTTTGTCTAGGTCAATTGCAATATTTCGAATTCGAACTTAAGAATAAAATAATTTGTATACTCCAATTGTGATAAGGCTAAGAATTGCAACCAAGCATTGGACAATTAGTTAGACTTATGGGACTTCAATTGATAGTATTTATTTTCAGATCCCAAATTTACAATTTCTATATCTGTCTACCCTAACACGATAAATAAACAAGTATCTCTCATTAGTTTGTGATATAAAAGGTCTTCGGGATTTTTGTAATTAGACTGAATGTGTTTTAGGACTTGTTCTTTTGGACTGAAATTGACTGAATTGGACTTGTTCTTTTGGACTGAAAACAGCTGAACTGAAACTTAAACGATTTGAACTGAAATTAAACTTAAGTTTTATAAAAATAATAATAATTTTTAAAATTTATTTATTATTTAAAAAAAAAATAATAACAATATTTTTAAATTAACTAAATTGTATAATTCAAATTATTAATTCAAATTATTTTTTACTCCATATTTAGTTAATTTTTGTTAGGTGTGTTTCCATTAGTTTAGCCTCAGAAAAAATAAAAATCCGCCACCAATTGCAGTTGAAGGTTGAAGAGGTTCAAGAAAAATCCGCCACCAATTGCAGTTGAAGGTTGAAGAGTTTCAAGACTCTACACCTAATCAACCAAGATACTTCAAATAATTGATTCAGATAAATTAATTAGATTTAGTCTTTACAGAAAAAGAAATGCATAATTATAAAAAAATCTAAAAAAGAAATGCATAATTATAAAAAAAATATCATCCTACTTGAAACTTTAAAAATGTGATTAATCCAATAATTATAAATCATATTCTAAAATATAATATATATATATATATATATATATATATATATATAATTTTAAAATATTATACAACTTTACTATAAAATATACTAAAATTTAAAATACTACTCTCTTTGTCTTATAAAGATTCGTCATTCTTGATTTGGTCTCATTTAGATACATTTTTTTAATTTAATTTCATGTAGTTTTAAAAGTGCATCAATTAAGTCATTTTTTGTAGAAAAATTCAATTTTAATTGGTCAACGTGTGATGTGACAACTAGGAGTATGGATTACAGATAGCTCGTACAAGTGGCGTCTTCTGATTGATGGGGAGTCTAGCAAAACAGTGGTTGGTGTATGAGGAGTCTAAAAAGAAAGTGATTCAATCAATCAGAAGAAACCACATGTATGAGCTTTTAGAAATTCACTCTCTCATTGCCACGTCACGCGGTGATCGGTCAAAATTAAATTTTACATCCCAAAAAAATTAAATTGACGCACTTTTTGTACTAAATGAGACTAAATTGAAAAAAATATATCTACATAGGATCAAATCGAGAATGATCAATAGACCAACATAAAAATTCTATCGGGTATTTTATTGTAATTAATTATTATATTAATTCATTAAAGCATATTATTAAATAATTTTAAAAAAGAATAATACTACTATTATTTTTTATTTGTGTTTAAAAATGTTGAAATATTATTATTCAAATAAAAGATAAATAAATAACCATTTTTTAATTAAAATTTAAACTTTTTTTTTTTAATTTTTGGTTTCTAAATTTAATGAAGGGGCCCGACCGCCTGGTACATCTTTAGTGAGACACCAAATTATTAAAAAATAAGGAGATGGTGGCTCGAGGAATCGGATATGGTACGTTTGAAGTGTTCATAAACAAACTCGAGCGACGAGATTAAGGTCCAAGCTAGCTCAATCGCAGTTAGTCTAGATAGGATATTATTTGTTAGTTCTTATGGGATCTTTTTGGAATCCGAAACAATACTCGGAGCAGCAGCTGACTGCAGTTAGTCTAGATAGGATATTATTTGTTAGTTCTTATGGAATCTTTTTGGAATCCGAAACAATACTCGGAGCAGCAGCTGACGTAGGCAGCTCATCTTTGGTAGGAAAGGATGAAGCTTCCCACTGGTGGATATTGGGAGCATATATTGTCAGCCTTGGACACCTGAAGAACAGGCTCATCCTCTACCATCTTCAGCTGGAAAAAATCTAAACAATTAAAAAATAATTACTCCACTTATTTAGATAAAACTCTCAAGTTATACGTTGTCAACAACATGCCAAAGCTAAATTATATGTCAATCAAGCTCGAAAGCAAAGAACCCTAAGTGTTAATTTTTGTCCAATTCAATTTAATTTAAATTATCTGTCACAGAATGAGCTGTGACACAAGGACAAGTACACTAAGGTGGTTTACGGATGGTGGTAAGATTTTGACCTCTCACGAGTCGACTGGTGTCAAATTTCGGCCGATCCCGAAGTAAGAAATACGTCGAATCATATAGTTCAAAAAATATGCAATTGTATTTTCAATGTAGAGGGAGATGTATAGATATAGTAGAAAATAAAATCAAACTTTATATTACCAACTTTGTCCTCAGTCAATAGCATATTCAACATAAGCACACAATAATATATACTGTAAAATCCATATCAGGTTCTACTGATAAATTTAAGTTAACTACTTATAAAATGATTTGCAACGAGAGACCTTAACCAACTTAAGAACGAGGAACGATCTCCGACTGAAGAAGGCCCTCATGAATCTGCGAGGCAACATCCTTCACAGCCCCAGGTCCGTGCGGGATGAAAACAGCAGAGGATTTAGAAGAAGCCCCAATTTCCTTCATGGTGTCGAAATACTGAGTCATCAAGACCATGTCCATCACATCCTTTGCTGAGGTGTCAGGCACGCTTTCAGAGAAGCCCAGGACACTGTTGCGAAGCCCGTCCACAATCGCCTGGCGCTGTCGAGCTAAGCCGAGGCCCGACAGATATTTAGACTCGGCCTCGCCCTCAGCTCTCTTGACCTGGAGAATCTTTTGAGCCTCGGCATTATCGTTCGCAGCGACCCTCATCCTAGCAGCTACGTTGATTTGAAATGTTCGAAATATTATATCATGTCTTTTGTTGTATATGCATGGACAATAAATAATTCAATGAGCATAGTTTTACCTGTATTTATATTGTTCATGGCTTTCTTCACCTCAACATCCGGCACTATGTCGACGATGAGTGTCTGGACGATTTTAAATCCGTAAGCAGACATGGCCTGCAGATGTTAAAAATAAAAATAAAAAGTTTATATAATTTGAAAAGAACGAATATGTTGAGTCATAATGATGTCTTTTATTATTACCTTTCCGAGTTGATCCTCGACAGCTTTGGCGATTCCATTCTTCTGAAGGAAAACGGAATCCAAATCCAACCTCGGCACACTACCTCTGATAACTATATATACAAAACATAAGAACACGAGTTACTAACTTCACTTCAGACAGATAATAAAACCATAAGACAGCTAAAAAATACTAGTGTCAACTGTAAATTTCCACCATACATACCATCAAAAACATATGCTTGAATCTGTACCCTGGAGTTCGAGAGCTTATAAAATGCATCAGAAGCATTTTCCGGCACGGCCCGGTATTGGATAGAGGCAACCACAGTCACGAATACGTTGTCCTAAAATGTTGAAGTACGTAAATGTTAACATCGGTTTTTAACAAAACAAATTATAGAGGCGAGAAATCAATCTAACAAAACATAACATATACTGATTATAACTCAATCAGCTAATAGTTAAAGTAAGGTACCTTAGTTTTCGTATCACAGCGAATGTCGATTTGTCGCACACGGAGCGACAGTTTGCCGGCCAACTTGTACCCGAGGGACCGAGGCACGAAGTGCCACCCCGGCTCGAGAACCTTGTCGAACCTACCGAAGTGTTCCTTCACGGCGACGGTTGACTCGTTGACTTGAATGCAACCGAGGGATTGACCCATTTTTCAGCCCTACAAAACAGGGCAAATCAAGACACTCACAATAATTTTGAGCAAATCAAATGCAACTCAGTGATTATCTCTATCTCATAATCCGCAACGGAACTGAAACAAGAAACCCATATGGGATAATCATACATGCACCGAGATAACAGGTAAACGTGAATAAAGATCACTGCTTTAACATGCAAACAAAACGTGAAGAGCACTTGTGAGAAACCCTTTTTCTACATACATAAATATCTCGTGTGAATGAGGAATTACCTTTCGAAGAAGAAGATTCAGGTGCGGAGGAAGAAGAGAGTGAGTGACCGAGTAGGGATTGGGTGGTGACCGTGAAGCCTATGTTATGTATAGAGCGAGGAAAAACGCGTGTTTTTTATTTTTACAAATTTGGGTAATTCAGTTTAAGTGAATCGAATTGTGAGCTTTAACATTTTCGGAAAAAACGCGTTGAGACTTACTACTACTAATATTGGGGGAGAAATAATGAAGGAAAGAGAGAAGTAAAATTTACAATAGAACGAAATAATACTGGACAACTTATGTAAAACTTCACACTAAAATTAGTTTAGAAGTTGCGAAGAAATTCCACTACTCATAACAAGATCACAAAACGGAACGAAACCGAATGTGAACGACCCTTTTTTTCAAACACATATCGCTCATTTAAATTACCATTTTGAAGAAGAGTTTTTTCAAACACAAATCGCTCATTTAAATTACCATTTTGAAGAAGAGTTTAAGTGCGGAGGAGGAAGAGAGTAGTGATATTTTGATGTTTTCAACTTTTTCCAAATTTCATTAATTTGACTTTTGTGGCCTTGAATTTTGGGTTTAAACATTTTAGGAAAAAAAGCCAAGTTATGTTGAGATAAGCTCGAGTGAAACGCATCGATATTACAGAAGACAAAGCGTGAAAAAAACTATATAGAATTAGAAAAATTATTTTTGATCTATTATCAAGCTTTGAGTTATTTATTTAGTTATTCGTGGTTTGGATTCCAATTATCTCCCTAAACTTTTGGTTTTGAACTACTCCAGTTTTTTTGAATCTACAATGTACTAATAAGTTAAATTCAATTCAATTCATTAAATTCCATGAGTAAATTAACTTGAGAATTACCTAATGTTTTCAGTTCTAAAAAAGTAAAATAACTGATGTGGTGGATTTCAAGACTCCAGATTTCACATTAATTTAGCACTGTTCACAAAATATTACTTCAAAGCTTTACTCGGGTTTAAAATAAAACACGAGAAAAAAAAGCAGAGCTCTGTGGTTCTGACTTCTGAGATAAGACTTCTCAAGTCTCGTACCATGTCAGGCTTCCCATGATCAAATATTTACCCGGAAGAGCTCCAGCAGATGGAGCGAGATACGTGATTTTCTTGCTGTAAATCAAAGAAGATATCGCATGTTAGAAAAAGGTTAAAGAAATCGTGGGAGGGACCGTGTCATCCTGAAGAAGAGAAAGTTGAGAGAGTTTTTCAAACCTTTCAAAATTGATGTCGGTAATCCAGATGAACCCAGCAACATTACTAGCAAAATAAGAAAAGAACAATCAGGAAGAGAATTTTGATTCAATGCTTCATACAATTTGCAAAATACGATAAATGCTTTACTCGATCAAGGACCCGAAAGACGAGTAAATATAAATTTTGGGCCAGAATGATAATACTATGATCAATAAATTTCATGCATTCGATCAGAATAAAGGGAAATAACAAATAAAATAGTTTGCATAGTTAGACGTATGGGAAATAACAAATAAAATAGTTTGCATTAGTTAACGGGCTAAATCTCAAGATGCTTAGGGTGATATACAGGACATTCAAAAAGAGAAACCATACCTGGATATAATTTCATCAGGTTCTTTAGCATAAGAAACAGCCAGGACTAGATGCAGCAAATCTTGATTGACACTAACTGGCGCCAACCTTGTGGGGTCCGCAGTTGGTTCCGCACCAACGGGCAGAGCGGAGCGTGGGGCCTGCGGTCCACCGCCGACTCTATAGATACACAAATCACTGAAACTTGCCGTGTTAGAGTGTGGGGATAGATCATTTGAAAGGCCATAGAAGTATTCCTGCAATCAAAAAATGAACCAAAACAAAAAAAAATCAAGAATAGAAGCCTCATATAGTTAGTAGAGTTTATATAAGTCAGAATCCCATATACAAATTTGCATACACGTATTCTGTATGCCCTGGCCTTCTGACGAACTTTGGCGTTTCTAGAGACGACACCGCCTGACTTCTGAAGTTTCACCACATCTACATTTGGTTTGTTTTTCAATACATCTCTAAGCATGCTCCAAAGCTTTTCCTGCACAGGAATTTTAAGTGTAAAAAAAAAGGAGGATAGATAGGTAGGAACAAGGATCAACATTTGTGACTTTAACAACCTAGTCATTCAAAAAAACAAACCTGACCCAGGACAAGAACAACGGAAGCATTCAACGCATCGATTGCATGCAGCAGCAACTGCCAATGAAAATGAAAATTAAGAGAGGGAGAGAGAGAGAGAGAGAAACTTATATATTTTTCTGCATGTAACACAGATAAATCCAAATGCAGTGAAAAATATAAATCATAAAATTTTGGTACCTCATATCCAACACCTTCTACCCAGCCCATGGTATTAACCACCATGCCAGAAGCCCTAGATTCGACATTTCCTGCAAACTGCCTCTCTAAAATCTGAGCAAGCTCCTTCACCAATACCTTGTAAAGGTCTACATTGCCACTGAAAAACACCAAATTCTAAAATACAGAGAATGTGCAATAGAAACAAAACTCAGGAAGTAGTAAAAAGTAGAACTAGATTACCTAGGTGATGCATGACCATGGAAGTAAACTAGAGGCATGTCAAGAGGGATTCCTTCCACCGGGTCAATAGGCAGCTCGATTGGAGTTGCAGCTATGCATCCGGGTATGGTAATAGACCCTTGGCCTATATCTAAATCTACAAAAGTAGGTTTCCAGCCCTGTTTTGCTGCCCAACTAAGAAGCATCCTTGACAATGTACTCTTTCCGGAATCTGTAGGCCCAACAACAATAACTCTTGGTCCCTGAGAAAAAGGAAGGGTGGGCTCTAGTTAACATGCAAATACAGGCAGTTTCAAAATAACAATTTTAACAAAAGCAAAGCATGCATCACCTGTTTCATAAACAAATACGTGAAATTCCATTAAAAAAAAAATCAAGTAAGCAAACAATGAAATTTTGGAATTTTATTGCATCTGCTTTATCTGCTTGCTTACATGAAATTCCTAAATGCATCTATTGTATGAAATACTATTGATAGATGGTCTTAATCTTAAATGCAGATTTGCTTTCTCTCATTAATATAGTGAAATATTATTAAAACCATCTTCTATAACAAGGTAGTGACAAGGACTGATATTTTGTCATATAGACAAAAGGAAC
Source organism: Euphrasia confusa (assembly GCA_954870475.1). NCBI lineage: Eukaryota > Viridiplantae > Streptophyta > Magnoliopsida > Lamiales > Orobanchaceae > Euphrasia > Euphrasia confusa. The sequence continues at coordinate 36,930,865 of OX940959.1, read as the reverse complement.
CCAGTTCTATAACAGAAAAAAATGACTTCTTTCTAGATTCTACAAGTCATTTAATCAAATCAACTCAATAGGAAATTAACAGACTCATTTTGTCTTCTTTTGAAAAACGGTGAAGGGCTAAGTGAATCAGACATGTTAAACAACAACAACAACAACAACAACAACAACAACAACAACAACAACAACAACAACAACAACAACAATACAAACTATCTCAATGGCTGTATAAGTTACCCCTTTCTATAGATAAATACTAAGTTACTAACAAATACAATACCTGAGAAGCATCCGAATCACCGGGTGAAGCTTTGGCACGATTTCTTCGAGCATCCAGCACAGCATGGACATTGACATAGCTGATCATGGGTGTCTATGGATACAAATAAATAACAGTTAAATAGATTTCGTGCATTAACATGCTCCCATTTGATGTGTTGGAGAAAGGCAACAATACCTCATCTGCTGTATAATCAGTTTCCGTTGAACCATCGATTTCAATTGTTGCTCCATGCCAGGTAAAAACCTGATGCATAAAAACAGAAAGTCCAATCAGAACTGCTACCTTTACGGTGCAGTGCACCACAGACGGATCAGTAAATATAACCAAGAATCAAAAACGTTTAATCTCCGATCGGACTTAGGATTTCATCTACACACAATGATTGTTACTGGTATAAACTAGTAAATTGAACAGCGAAAAAAAAATCGAACAAATTCAATGGAACTCAATTCTCTTTGTATAAAACAATATTGAACACACACACAATCTGAACCTACAGAGCCCTAATAATACATATATTCGCCTGCGAGTGTAAATAAAGTGAATACTATAGGTCTGCATACAGCGAATTTGAGCCTCGGAGGGAAACTCAACCAAATCCCCGGCGGAACTTCCGTTCCATAAATCTCGGCGTTGCCGGTGAGCACACGGAGGCGGAGTGGAGAATCGGGACTGGCTTCGACTCTGAGCTCACATTCTTTGTCAAGCTTAACCTGTCTTACTGTGCTCGATCCACCCGAGGGCGCAGCCGGAGCCATAGCCGGGCCGCCGTAAGACATTTCGAGTTGTTCCAACTGGCGGAACAAGGTGCGAATAAAGGAATCGATTATCGTACGGTTTACTTCTCGATCAAATGTGAATACAAGAAAAGAAGCCGTGAATTTCCGGCATATCGGAGGAGTTAATTCGGCGAAGGACGCGGCTAAGCGATCGCGTTGTGAACGGAAGGCGGAGGGACAAGGGGTTTTGTATTTTTGTTATCTACTCTCGTAATTCAATTTATTTACATTAATCGTTTCAAAGCTCGATTTTATATGCAGTCTTTTGAACTTTCGATAAATAGGTATAGTGGATTTCCCAAAAAAAAACAATTTTTTTTGTGTATTTTTTTTAACGGTAATTATAAATGGGCAGAATTTACCCATGGCAGAACGCCCAAATATATATATTTTTTATTTTTTTTTATTTTTATATAATAATAAATATTATGAAGTTAATAATTATCTTAAAATTTAAATTTTATCTTTTATTATTATATATTAAAATATATTTTTTCTATTTAATTATTTTTTCGAACATAAATATGAAGATATGCATTATTTTCCATTAAAAAATTTTTATTTTTATTTTTTTGTGCGGTATATATTTTATATACTATAACTAATTATTATATAGGTTAAAAAAATAATTAAAATATTATTACATATATAAAATAAATTTTTTTGAAGAGATTCTGGTTTGGGCAGAATCTGCACATTTAGCCGGACCCAATGGTTTTATTTTCTACAAAATACTGTACTTATCCTATTTATTTTACAAAAGAACAGACTATAGTACTTAACATTATTTTTAATTTTTGTGTATACCCTATATCTATTAATATATAAATACTGAACAATCATTCCACATGGCCCAATTAAAACTCTTCTATTCTACACGTGGATCAATTAAAAACAAGCTTTCAACTTTGTGTTCACACCATTCACAATATTTTCTCTTCTAACGGTTATATTTTTTTTTATTACTCTGAAATTTATTTTTCTCGCATTAGGTTTCCCATCCGTCTTCTTCTCAATTTTTTGTCTCTCCTTCTCTCTTCCTTGGTCTTCCCCCATAATTTACAGTAGGTTCATAGTCGTAAGTTTTTCTTTTCAGTCATCATATTCGTAATTTTTTCTTTACAGGTTAGATCTATATACCTAATTAATCTTTTTTTTTTCAGATCTATATTCCTGTGTGTTAAAGGCAATTGTTTCTTCTTCTACTCCCAAAATGCGGATCTGCAGCAAACATTCCACGCCAAAATTTTCGGATCAATAATTCTTGCTAGGTTTGTTTAATTTTTTTTTCTGATTAAAAATAGAAATCGTCTTTATTACCAATAAATTTTTTTTTTTGCAGTTTAATGAGGTCTGATTCATCCAGAGGGCTCGACCTCCCTTTCAAGTTCGCCGATGTCCCCAAGTTCGCCCTGTACAGATATGGGCATTATATATAATTCTATTTTTTTTTTGGCAGTTTACTGAGGTCTGATTCATCCAGAGGGCTCGACCTCGCTTTCAAGCTCGCCGATGTCCCCAAGTTCGCCCTGCAGATATATGGCCATTATATGTTCCAAAGTTTTTATTCTATTCTCCCCGTCAATAAGTTTTTGTCTTCGATGAGGTAGAATTCTATTCTCGGTTTTCAGGTATTTAGGGTTTGTATCAAGATTTTTCTCCAATTTCGACCTTATAATAATTAGGCTAATAGAATTTGATTTATTTGCATCCCGCGCGAGCTGTATAATTTTTGTTTTTAAAGCATGAAGGTGCATTTTTTTTTGTTATAGTTTGTTTGGTGTTTGTGCTTGGAACATTCTCACTAAAAGAAAACTACAGAAGATAATTCAGCACATCTTCTTGGGTCCATATTATTGTTGGAGTAACTGATGATATGGCTGTGGATTAATTGATTTAGCTTCTATGCCCTATGGAATGCTTTTGTAATAAACGATTACTGGCTACTGCTGAACAGTATTTCATAATTATATCTCAAGTCATTTTAAATGATGTGAGGGGTTTTGATTGGAGAAAATTGTATCGTTGCTGTTTCAATATAAATTTGCCTTGGTTAATGCTAAACTGAGAGTCTAAGAATTTAGAACTACTTTACGGCTCTTCCTGCCAGAAGTGTGAAATGTTTGCAGCAATATAGCTGAAAGGTTGCATCTCCAGTTTCTATTTTGGCATGGACCTCAATTTTCTGTAGTAGCTTAAGAGGTCTTTTAACATTCTAACTATAGTACATGCCAATGTTTTTCTCTGGATGTAATTTACATGTGGGCTAAATTATGTTGAAGGGAGCAAAGGACCAAAATTTTGATATGTCTGGACTGAAATTGTCATATTGAATGTCTGTGTTTATCTACTGGAGATAGATGAGTCATCGCGATGTACTTTAAGTGTCCTTATGTCTTGGTTTATGATGTTTTTATACTGAGTTGTTACTGAATTTTCTATTTGACATTTATTTACCACGAGTTCAGGATAAGGAGGACGTGAAGGCAATTGCTCGCTTATTTGCTGACATGGGGGATGCATACGTCGAGTTGATTGCAACCGGTATACAACTACTTATGGCTTGAAATCTTCTCTTCACTTTATTGCTTTTATTTAACAGTTAACCTTAAGGAGATTGTCCCATTTGATCATATTAATTATATATTATCTGAGAGAATAAAGGGCATGTAATCGAGAGAAAATAGCAAATAATATTATAAATGGAGAAAAAAAGAACAGAAACGCAACTTTCTCCTTGGATAGCTTACAACCTACTTAATGCCAAAATCATAATTATTCTGTACGTATTCTGTAATGAATAAAATATCAGTCATAAATAGTGAAAATAACCCGACATGCCTAAATAGCTACATAAGTACCTAATTAAATAACTGAATGAAAATATGTGCATTGTTGTCTCTCTTTTCTACTGTGATAACTGAAAACAGTATATGCATGAAAAAGTGATTTTCTAGACTGTGCATGATCATCTATCTCCAATTGTTTTTCTTTCTTATTTTATCGTCTAAATCCTATATTACATGTCGCTAAACAGTTCCGAAATTGCAGGATATACTTCTCCAAATTTGTTGTTCAATGCTGATCATTGTCCGGAAGGGTTTACTCTCGGGCGACTTCTCCTCTAATCTCAAGCTGCTCCAAAGCTATCCATCGACAAACATCAGCCACCTGACATTTATTGTAGATTCATAATAAGTAACAGTCTAGCGTTTTTATCGGATTTGAAAACTGTAGGTTGAGGCACAGAGGGCCTGAATGGAGTGGATTACTCCATCACCAGAACTGCTTTCTTGCTCATCAACGTCTAGCTATTGTAGATCCTTCCTCGGGAGATCAACCACTCTACAATGAGGACAAAACTGTTGTTGTCACTGTAAGTGACCTCTTCTACGAATACATTTGATATTTTTTAGTAGTTGCTTATAGAAAGAGGATATAGCTTAATTGGTTCTTGCTTGATCGTAGTCCTGGTTTCCTGTTAATGATGACTATTTTTTGGAGCTCAAATATTATTGGGTTTTCAAATAATAACCTCCGAGGACTTGGGTTTCTCAGTGATCGCGCTTTGGGATGAAATTAATTTGTTTCGTTAATTTTCCCCCGTGTAAGGTTTGTAGAGATTGTTGATGTTAAGTTGCTCAGAATTTTACACAATCTATATACTTTATTTCAGAATTTAATATGTAAGTTCCTATACATGACTTATATTATTTTAATTTTGGAATATAATGTGCTCACATCTTCAAATTTATTTCATTCATATACACTATAATGATCTTCCTCCCTTTCTTCCATTTAGATTTTAAAGACACATCCTCTCGCCCTTTTCGGCGTCCTCTTCCATGAGCTTGCTTGGGATGTTTTGTGTAATTTATAATTACATTTTTTAATTCATTAGTGTATTTTTTTTTCTCTTATATAATCTCAATGTCTGTAATTTTTTTTGTTAGAATCATTGGTAAATTTCTATAAATTCTATTTTGTGTGCAGGTATCGATCCCTTTTTTCAATTGCTTTATACTGTATAATATATATTTTTTGTTGAATAATGAATTATTTTTGTTAATGCTTTCAGAAACCTAGAAGCCTTGATTATCCACTTTACATGGCTTCAGAAATAATGATGCTAAGGTGAGATTAATTAGCTTTTACATACTCAAACAGCCGCTCATGTATGAATCAGGAGTATTAATTTACAATCAATAACATTTATTTATTTTTACATTTTTAAGCTTCTTTATATTCATTGTTAATTAGGATTGAAATCGTCTGTTTTGATCTGAATTAGGCATTCCTCATATCTTATTCTATGAATCATAATCTTTAGTGTCTGTAGGAACCAAACCAAGATCGGATAAATACGTCCAAAGTAAGTATGTCGTCTTCACCCAAAGCATTGGATGCATCGGATCCAGGTACGTATGAAAAGATCGATCGATCTGGGTTTTATCTACAACAATGCCATTTATTCATCAATAGATCGTCAAGGTTTTCAATTTCTTAAATTTCGACTAATGCCAGTTATATATGTTTTTTTCTTAACCCTAATTCAATTTTCTAGGTATTCGTATGTGGAGTATCAGTTTATTTCATCAATTCAACAATCTTAATTTTGATTACTTGCTTTCGTGTTTATTAAATTTTTGTCAAAACTTCAAATTTGTGCATTTTTTTTTTTTGAAGATTGAGGTATGTATATTTTACGTATGTGTTTAAGAAAAATCGATATCCGATTTTTTAGATTGTGCTTTCATTTTGTGCAGATCCATATGCAAATTCAACTTCTAATTTTTGCAGCATTTCTAAATTTAAGTTTTAATTTTTCGTTATAATCGTTGAGGTTGTGAGCCGGAATTGCGTTGCGTCCTGGTCATGAGATTTTTTCCAGGTGGTGAACCATGGGATTCCGGGTGCCGTGCTGTGCGATAATATTGAGATGGAGCGTCGTTTTTGCTAGCAATGCAGCAGGTACAATGCAGCAAATGTTTATTTATTTATTTATAATTATTATTCATTGGTGAAAGTGTCGTATTTGTCGAGTTTTTTTGCTGGATTTCTCGAATGTGTTTACATGCGTGAGTATTGTCCATCCCCAGTAAATGTTCAGTAGATATCTAGAGCAGTTTGCTGTGACATTGCGATGAAATTAAATTAAATGTTGCCCTGTATTTCTATCTCTCAACTCGAGCTTATTTATTTCTACTGGCTTATTAGATGTAATATTTGTTGCTTGATAACTTTATCTGACGATGTGTATGTCTCTGCAGGGGACTGAGCAATGATGAAAAATATCTTTTAAGGCAACAATTGTTATCTCACTTGAGAGAATAAAATTACCAGGTAAAGCTTATACTTGACACATTGAATTCTACCTGAACATTTCATTTATGTGAAATTATTCAACCACGTATTCCTACCAGAGCTTATGTTGGTTTCTGTACTCATTGTTCCTACTGGTATATGCTTATTTTTTTTTTTGTTTCAGATCTTAAATATTTGTATGGGTTCCCAACCGAGTGAGTACTGTATTTCTCCTTTATCGCCAGGTTTGTTTCCATTTTTTTTTTTTGTTACTAATTGAAAAATTAAATCGTTTGTCCGTGTGTTGGTCTTGGGATTTTTTTTATGGGTCATGTTCCAGTTCTGTTCCTATATGTTGGGTTTTATTATCAGGACGAAGTACATGAGAGTGGATATCAAGTTCTGGCATTTTTTATTATATTTATGTTAACCTCAAAGAGTTTATTTATTTTTTGCTGTCATTGAATACAGTTTGTTAAGTCTTAAGGCGACACATCAATTGAGGTATTTTCGTTCTTAAATCTCTCATCCTCGAAGCAATGATTTGCCCAACAATGGTGTCTTTGCGATGTACTCACCGCCTCTGTCTTAATCTCCTTCCATCTGGTGTGTGTTTTTGTATGGGTTAATTTGATTGAGATGAATTAGGGGTTGACGGGAAGACAAAAGTCACCATCTTATTACAATTAAATATGTCGGGTGCTGATGTTAGAGTGATGTTTTGAATGCTAATTTCATGGGAATCGATTATAAATTTTATTGCGATCCAATTAGCCAATAGTTTCCTATAGTTTCCCTGAATGTTATCATTTAGTGTTGAAAGTTTCTCATGGGATATAAATATATAGAGATAAACATTTTATTGGTTCCATAAATGTTGCCTTTTTTCGTTTTGGTCCCACAGAAATACGCGTTTTCAATTTAGTCTCAAGTCGAATTGAGTTTCAATTTAATCCTTTTTGGCTGGAAAATTCAATTTTGGCCGGAATGTGACCACGTGACCCGCACGTGATCGGAGGAGCGGTCATGACTGCTGACTCAGCGACACGTGTCATCAGACCATTGGCTATCGTTTTTTTTAATAAAAAAATTGAAATACAAAGCTTAATACCTTGATTTTTTGATTTAAAAAAAGAAAAATACGTTAGAAATACGATTTCATATACGGGAGGTAAAAAAAAAAAAAAAACATCTTTGTATTTTTCGATTTTGTCCCACAGACATACGCGTTTTCAATTTAATTCCGAACACGTCGAAAAAAAGCAACATTTAAGGGACCAAAATCAAATTGTTATGCATATTGGAGATGCATTGAGAACCAAACTCCATCAATTACTTCCCATATCTCTACCTCATATTTTTATCCCATTTTAATAAATTTTTATTGGTTTTGTTGATTTTTATTTGCATCATCACATGTTAATGGTATATGAGTCATGACCAATAATATGGTTTATAAAAAAAGTATTTCTAAATTTTTAATGAGAAAGTATTAGTTTTTTTGTACTATTTAATTCCTTTTTTTTTTGTTTCAATCTGCTTTTAATAAATATTTCATGGTATAAAACGGTAATTTTTAATATTTTAATTTGAACAAACAATACGCTAATTTTAAATATTTCAATTAACAATTTTTGCTTTTACTTTTTAGACCTTTTTATGCTAATAAATAGAAAATTTATACTCCCTCAGTTCCACATAAATAGTCATACGTGGTCAATATTGACAATTTTTGTCTATCCAATACATATAATAAACAATGTTAAAAAATTATGAAAAAATAACTAAAATAAAATTTAATAGTTAAATTTTATTTTAGTTATTTTTTCATATTTTTTTAAAGACTATTTATTATATGTATTGGATAGACAAAGAAAGTTAAAATTGTCCACATGTGACTATTGTTGTTGGATAGATGAGTATGTTTCATTAACAAAAAAAAAAAAAAAATGACAGATGAGTATGTTTCATTAATGAAAAAAAAAATGACAGCGTCTAACGTACATAAAAATCTTGATATTTTGTTTTGTATGTTTTATTTTAGATTTGTTATTTGTTCCTGTTGAAATTGTGAATTGTTTTCTAAATTCGATTAATTTGTTAGTGTGTTATTAATTATGTGTATGGTGTGTTTGACAATGTATTTATTTTTTAATGTATTTTAATAAACGTTTTCAATATATTTTATTTTTAATTTTTTATCATTATTAATATAAATAAGTTAATAAATTCTTAATTTTTTTTATTTTATATTCATTTAATTTTTATAATTATTTAATAAATCTTACATTTTTTGTCATGCATGATTTTATTTACATTCAGCAACATGATTTTGTTTAATATTAATTTTTTATAAATAAATTAATAAATTAATTAAAAATAGAATTAATTGAAACACAAATAAAATAAATATTTTTCAATTTAATTTAATGATATTAATTATATAACTATTCACCATATATTATTCACATGTTTATATTTTTCAATCGTTTAATTAAAACGTTGAAAATTATAATTAAATAACACCTAAAGGCATATTTTATTGATTAAAAATAACATAAGTCTTTAGAAATTTATTTGTTCTGAATATATAATTTTATCATATATCTTTTTATTTCAATTTATATTAATGAATTATAAAACAAATAATATAGCTTATAAAATATTTTGAATTGTATGTGTCAAGAGATTAGTAGTTTAAAAAAAATCTCTATATCTATTACTACAGTATAGAATTCTTATATTTTTTTTATTAGGGGGCGAACACAATGATGAATTTGTTTACATTTCAAGTCTAAGGTTGCCACTTACTCCCTCAGATTCTAAATTGTCATTTCGCGTCCAACGTAGACAATTTCCTATTATGATTTCATATGCTATGACCATTAACGAGAGTCAGGAACAATCTTTATCAAAAGTGAGAATTTTTTTTCAGACGGCCGATTTTTACACATGGACAGTTGTATGTGACAGTTTCAAGAGTCACTACCAGAGCAGGAATGAAATTGTTATGTTGCGACGAGAAGGGAAACCTGACAAATAAGACCACTGATGTAGTTTACAAAGAAGTATTTAGAAATTTGCAATGAGATGTAACAACTTTTATTTATTTGATTGTTTTCTTCTTGGAGTTTTATTATTTTCAATAATTTGCAATTTAATAGCATGTTCAACAATAATTTATTCTATAATAGTACTTTAAAACGTGCTATGAATTAACAATCATCTCCTAATAAAAAGAGTGTTTATTAACCTAGAAATTTAACATTAATTTTTTTTTTGTAAAATTTATTATTGTAAATTTAAATAACAGGACACTCCTCCAGGAAATATCCCGGTGCATCGCACGGGCTGAAGAATTCTAGTTATAATAAATTTACTTATAAATACTGTAATAACCCGAATTTTTAATATAAAAATTAAGTAATTAAAATAGGTCGTTTGCTTACGTGTTAAATAATTATTTGGGCTTCAATATTTATGGATTGGACTTCTAATTTAATAAAACGTATTTACCTTTTATTTGGGCTTCAATATTTTATAAACTTTTAATTTAATAGACTTTTAATAAAAATGAATACTTTTATTGGGCTGAAGTAATACTCGAGTTTATCGTGTGGGCTGCCAAGACTTTTTAGTTTTATGAGCTAGTTGAACTATATTTTATTGGGTCAAACTAATTATTAAATTTAAATAAAAATACATAAATATAAAGAATGTGGGATAGGGTTTTCACGTTACGGGGAATAGAGAGGGAGAGAGTGACGAACGATAAGAAAAAGAGAGGAAGCGGGCAACGTGAAGGGGAGAGAGACCGGAACCACCGAGGAGGAAAGGAAGAGCCGACCGGAAGGGAGGAGCAAGGAGGAGGTGTCGACCTTCATAGGGTTTCTCGACTCTTAAATCACGTCTCAATATTAATCAAGGCAAGTGGGTTTTAAGGTTCAAGTAATTAGATTATACTTAGAATCTAGGGTTCATCGTCATCATCCGAATTATGTGATTCATCTACGTTTACTTGTGCTTGTGCGGGTGGAGATAATAATTGTGCGGGTGTTTATGTTTATATATATACAGATGTTAATCTAGACGTATGTTTGTAGGTGTATATGTATATATAAAATGTTGGTGCGTATAGATATATGTATAATATATGTAGTACTATAGGTTAATGTGTATTCTTGTGTGTGTATAATTAGAACGGTGAATAGCTGCTGCTCAAAGCAGCAGCAATAATATATTGTACTCCTTGTGTGTAGCTTCTAGAATATATAAGTACACATAAAGTATCTACCTGTACGTTAGTATGTGATATATAAATATGTAGACAAGTATGTGGAGATGTAAATATTTATATTTATGTATACTGAATATGTATGGGGTGTAGCAAATGATCATCTATGTAATAGGCATGTATGTGCGTGTGATTTTGATGGCTGCTGCTTAGGCAGCAGCAAAGTGAAATTATATATTTACTTTATTACTTATATAGAAGAAAGATTTACAAGTTCTTGAAGTGTGCAGTTAGGATGTTATGTCATTTTAATTATTCTTGGAATTTTATACTTGGAGTTGATTGGATGATTGTGTATCATGAGAGTTGTATATCAATACTTGGTTACATTGTGATTGTATTCTTATTATGTTTAAATATGTCAGTATCAATGTTTATGCTAATTATATGTACACTTCATACATGTTATTAGATAATGCACTCATATAAGGATGCATTGCATTAGAGGTCCATGTCACGGTCAAAATACTAAAGAACGAAAGTTAAACGTTAACTTAAACGAAATGTCGGGCATCGTAAGGACCTACCTTAAGCAGGGTGGCACTAACTTTAATGGTCTTAATGGCTAGAGCGTCGAAAGGGCCTCTAGACAGGGTGTGCAACTAACAAACGAATGGCCTCAATGGCTAGAGTGCGAAAGGGCCTCTAGACAGGGTGTGCAACTAACAAACGAATGGCCTCAATGGCTAGAGTGCGAAAGGGCCTCTAGACAGGGTGTGCAACTAACGAACGAATGGCCTCAATGGACTGGGGTAGCCCTTACGATGTCAAGTGGGCTCGCGTCTAAACGTAAAGATGTAAACGGATGTTAATGTTAAAGAAAATATACGTAAACGTTTCAAGTTAAAGTTAAAGTTTATGTTCTACGTCTAAGTTAAGTACGTCGTTGCATTGCATTAAAGATCAACGTTTAAAATACAAACTAAGACGACAAGTGATAACATTAAAGCATATAGAATGCATGCCTACTTGCCAGTCAGTGGACTGACCCTTGTTAATACGAATATTTTCAGGTGATACTTTTGATAAACTGGAATAGTCGAGAATGCTGCGTCGTGATTCGTACAATATTTAATGAGTAAAACTGTTTTTAGTATTTAACGCACGTGTTTTACAACTTTAATTATTTCCGCTGCATTTACTATTATTTGAACCTTTTTACCGTTGAAAATTTATTATGCCGACGTGGAGTTGAAAAATTGCATCTCATGCCCTTGAGATCTTTAAAAATTATTACTTGTTTTTCTTTTATTTATTAAAATAAAACGGGGCGTGACAAATACAGTATAATTTTTTTTACATAAATGAACTTCTAAAAAAAGTTTTAGTTTGAAGTTCTTGTGGTTACCCATACTACAATTTTATTCATTGACCTCTTTGTCATCGTCCCACAAAATTTTTGGATTCTAATTTTCTTTTTTTTGATATGTAGGAAAGCCGAGAAACTTTTCCCTCACTCGATTCGTTTGGAACTTTGAGTATCTGGAAAATTACACCCACACCTACATCACCATATATCACCACATGCATTATCACTCACACCCACATCACCATATATCACCACATGCATTATCACTCGCCTATGCCTTTGGAGAGGATTTTGAAAAAATTGTACAAGCAATTTGAATTTCTTTATTTGGGATAAGAAAAGACAAAATTTTTAGTGTTTAATTTCTTTTCATTCAAATGATTCAAATGTAATTTCGCCTTATTTATTTCATCAAACTTCTTAATATATAATGTGAGCTAGGGCTCGAGACCATACATGATATTCGTCCAATACCTATATTATGCTCCTAGGAGTACGATATAAATATAAATAGTGCTCTCAGCCTTTAAAATATAAAAATCATTATTTAATAATAAGAAATCTTCATTTCAAAAAATAATTATTATAAACATTAAATTAACATAACAATGAATATATTAGCATACCTAATGAATATTTATCAAAAAAATACATGAAGATATAATCATAGGTGTACGATTAAAATTGTGCTCCTAGGAACAAGGTATTGCCATATTCGTCCGGTGAGCTACTGATTTCCCTTTCCTATTTTCGTCCAATTAGTCCGTAATTCTGGGCCAATTAGAAAAATAATTCCACCTGCCATATTCGTCCGGTGAGCTACTGATTTCCCTTTCCTATTTTCGTCCAATTAGTCCGTAATTCTGGGCCAATTAGAAAAATAATTCCACCTGCCGGTTTTCAACTGTCAAAAATGAAGATATATGTATGTTACAAAACTAACTAGCTTAACTGTAATTGAGAATAATATAAAACTCCAAAACATTACCCAAAACAGAACTCACAAATTTCACAAATTCCGTTCTTCAACAAAAAACAAGTATTCAAGAAAAAAATAAATAACCCCACAAAAAAACCTTGAAAAAAAAAAACAGAATCTAGAAATTAGTTAATTTGCATTTCTCTTCCACCCCTTCTCCATGGGAATTAGTATATGTAAGTTTTGTTTTTGCTTTTTTTTTTCTTAAATAAAAAAATCATGTTGATCTCATAATTTGCCGCAGCTTCATGCCTATGCGGCGGCTCAACCCGCAAGCAACCGCCATCACCTGACGACGACAACCCGAAAACAGAGAGCTCCCATCCGGCGACACCAACACCGCCTCCGGCCGGTGACGGCGACCAGCAGCAGCACCGGCGGTCGAGCTCGTCCGTGTCGAAGCTCGTGTCAAGCGTAAGCGGGAGGGTGCGGGCGGCAGTCGGCATGCCGGAGGAGGAAGAGTCGGTTTGGAAGAAGACGATAATACTGGGCGAGAAATGCAGAGTTCCAGCTGATCACGACGACGAAGAAGACGAAGAGAACGGGAACAGAGTTTCGACCTATCACCGGAGAGGTAAGACCTCCGGCGGTTCCGTTTTGTTTTCCCGGCAGAGCTCGTGCGCCGATAATTACCAAGGCCCGGATCCTACGAGGTTAGGGGCTTGAGTAGGACGCACAAGGGTTTCGATCTATTTTATGTATTATAATCAATTGTGTGCAAAGAATGAATTTGTCTAATTAGAATGATGTGTGCAATTCTTTGATTAAATGTCACACCTTCTGATCGATAATAAGTGGGTAAACTGTTTGGAAACATATCTTACACACATACTCTATTATTTAGTATTTTTTTTAAATAACAATTTAATAAACATAAATAAAAAAAACAATTAACACAAACCCTAATATATTAACACAACTTCAGAAACTCCGTTATGAATCAATCAATCGATCAATAATAATCAAACTTGGATGGAGTCCCAAGTATTTTTCAGGCGGCCGGGTTATGAATTTCAGTACCGGTCTACCGGATATTGGGATGGACGAGGATATAATCTCCTTGTACGAAGAAGAATTGGATGAGTGCTACATCAGGAGCTTTATCTTCGAGGGCACAAATTTCATATTAAACCCCATATTACAACTTTTAATGGTAAAATTAAATGACAAGTTTTTGTATTTTATCCACACTATTATAATCTAAAAATTAGAATACTCTAAAATTTATAACTAAAGAAAGTGGTATAGTATAATTTTATAATATAAATTACAATCCTAAGATTAAATATATTACGATAATAATTATAGAGAAAAATGGCGATAAGGCCAATTTTCAGCATTTTTTTACCAATAAAGTCAATCTTCAATTTTGGTGTCAATTAGGCCAAAAAAATGTATCCGGAAAGACGAATTTACCCTCCCATATTACCTTCACAAATAGGGGTGGGAATGAGCCAGGCTACCCGACAGGGGCCTATGGCTCGGCCTACAAAAGCTCGGCTCAGCTCGGCTCGTTTATTAAACGAGTCAGGCTTAAGCTTTTTTAAAAGCTCGTTTATATAAACAGGCCAGGCTTAAGCTCTATTCCAAGCCTTTTAGGCCTAACAGGCCGGCCTATTTAATATATATATATATATATATATATATATATATATATATATATATATATATATATATATATATATATATATATATATATAAATAAATATATTAATAAGGTATATATCTAATTTTAGAGAAAAATAATATTTTTAATTTTAGTTTTTTCTAAGTACATATTAATCATTATTCTATGATTGTTATCTCACATTATTAGAAATTTAAAATTAAAATGTGATTATCTTATATTGATTGGATGATACTTTTTAAACATTATTTGTATTTATAAAATGTTGTTCACGTTTTTAATTATTATTAATTATTGAATAGTTAAAAGTTAAAAATAATTTTATAAAATGAATTAAATATAATTAAATTTAATTAAAATATTTTTATTTGAATCTTAAAAAGGCTTTTAAAAGGCTTTCAGGCCGGGCCTATTTACAAAAAAGGCTTAGGCCGAGCCTCTTGAAAAAGCCTACGATAGGTATTAGGCCAGGCTTGAGCCTAAATTTTTTAAACCAGGCCCAGGCCTATTTAAGCAAAGCCCGGCTCGGCTCGTTCCCACCCCTATTCACAAATCGAGCTGAGGGGAATTCATTCCCGACACATTGAATTCACAAAAAAAAAACTGCTCTCTCTCTCTCTCTCTCTCTCTCTCTCTCTCTCTCTCTCTCTCTCTCTCTCTCTCTCTCTCTCTCTCTCTCTCTCTCTCTCTCTCTCTCTCTCTCACCTGCCGCGCCGACGCTATTCAATTCCAAGCCGAGGGAATTCATCTCCGTCGCCGCCGCGTTCAAGCTAAGGAGAGGGAGAAGGTCACCATCGGTGAGCAGCTTCAATTCTCCGCCGCTAAGGAGAATCGATTTCATGCAGTCCGTCTCCCTCGGCATCGATCGATCGATCGATTTCATCTCCGCCGCCTCCGCCTCCGTTCCTGTCTCAGTTCAAATGTCAGATGCGCCGCCGCCCTCCTTGCCGTCGATTTTGAATCCAGGTACGCGATTTCGAATCCACGTACCCGATCAGTGCTTAAAAGCTTGATTCAACATGCATGCAAAGTGTGTGAATTGATTCAGTGTGCATTGAGCATGCATTCAGTGTTCATTGTTTTTTATTATGCATGTTCAGTGTTTTTTCGTTGCATTCAGTGTTAATTGAGCATGCACTCAGTGTTCAGTGTGCATGCATTCAGTGTTCCTGCACTGAGCTTGCCATTCAGTGCTAAATTGGTTCAGTCAGTGTCTAATTGGTTCAGTCAGTGTCTAATTGCTTGATTCAGTGTGCATTGAGATGGACTAATTGTACTTACACACTGTACCCACCTGTTGCACACTGAATCCATATTCAACCATGTGGATTCAGTGTTGATTTGCTTCATTCAGTGTTTAATGGCTTTATTCAGTGTGCATTGAGCTTGGCTAATTGCACTTACACACTGTACCCACCTGTTGCACACTGAATCCATGTTCAACCATGTGGACTCAGTGCTGATTTGCTTCATTCAGTGTCTGGATGAATACCAGTTTCCCTAGGATACCTGTTATTTGTTGGAAATGCAATGTGTTACAGGAATCAGTGTGTGTTGACTTTGTTTTCTTTGATGCATTGACCTGTCTCATTTTCAATAAATGTCTGCCATGTTAGTTGAGGGTTGAGGCATTTACTGCCATGTTAGTGTCAGGACAGTTATAAATACCTCGTCATTTCTCTGGTCTCCTCATCCATTTCTAGTCGATCGGGGGCAGCCAGCAACGATGCCGAGGCGAACGGGAACACTCGATCGGGGGCCAGGACCGACACCAAGTGACGCTGAATTTTTCAATGATGGTCCTCCCTCGCCCGAACAAAGATTCAATGGCGGGCCACTCTGTCAGGGGCCACCAATGATGCCGAGGCGACCGGGTACACTCGATCGGGGGCCAGGACCGACGCCAAGTCGGGTTGAATCTTGGAATGGTTCTCACTGGACCGAGCAAAGATTCAATGGTTGTTGGCATAAAGAAAAGTTCCCTCTCCCGGCTACTTTTGTTCGTCCGATCAAGGATGAAATGGGGGATTTCGTCGTTCTGACGGACTCCCTGGACCAGAAATGGTACGTGCCTCTCACCAGTCATCGGAATCAAACGGCCCTCCGTGGATATGACTGAGAACGCCTCGTTCGAGAGTTTGGAGTGCAGGAGGGCTGGAACATCCGGGTTACCTGGACCGGAGGAAGTAGTTTCTCAGTTGGTGTATTCGATCAAAATGGCCAGTCGATGGTGCGCCCGGTCAGGAACAGCCCTTGGGGCCGTCGTCGGGACCCATCTTCTGTTCCTCCTCCATCTCGTTACTATTAGACAATGGTCTTGTGCTTTTTTTTTGTTTCCTGTGATTGACGACTTGTCTTCGTTGTACTGCTCGGATAATCTTTTTGAAATCATTCAGTTTCTGTTTATCTTTTTTTTTTTGTTATCGGGTGTACTCGTCGTGACTTGCTGCTTGCTTAATAAGACTTTGAGTTTCAAAAAACACACACTGCCTTGTCTTACTTTAACACTGAACATGCCTTAAAAACACTGTTTGTTTGACTTTGCATTTAACACTGAACAGGTCTTAAAAACACTGTTTGAGGCAACACACATTCAATCACACAATCAAACACTGAGCACACTTTTATAGCACTGAACGCACTTCAATAGCACTGAACAGCACTGAACACACTTTAATAGCACTCAACACCCTTTTCTGCGGTTTGTCCCTGTTCAGAGCTGCCGAGTCGCAAAGGGCCTTCAGAATCGCCTCGCCCCAGTTGTAGCTTTGCATCGAGTCCAAATCCACCACATAATCCAACCATTTTCATTGGATTGTGACGGAGGAAGTGGAGAAGAAGATAGTGCCGATCACTATTAACGACAGGAGCTGAGCTACATCAGCAAGAGCCTGAGGCTTGCGACTCCGACGCTTCACCAAACTATCAAGCTTTTCCTTCAGCAGCTTCGGGTTTAGCGTCTTCTCTCCCGGGAACATCCTCTCCCTGAATCTTTTATTACTCTTGGACCTGGAAGTAATATCGAGCTTCCTACTGCCGTCAACGATGTCGAAAATAAGATCGACATCCTCGGGAGTGATCCAGACATCTTTGCTGCCCAGCTTTATAGTACGAGCATCGACATCCATCTGCTCCAGCACGGCAGCTATCGCAGCGTCGCTCTTTCGAGTGTGGAGGATGGTCAGCCTCTGATCCTTGATGCTCTTGAAGAGATGGTAGAAGGGGGTCTTCTTCAAATACTCGTCGTAGCTCGCTCTCAGCTTGTCCTTGATATCATCAAAAGTACGGATGATGGCGAGCAAGTTGGACCTCATCTGTTCATAGGACCTGGAACACCAAAAAATCACACACTGATGTGAGTACAAACACTGAGTGGCACACACAAAGCACTGAACAGACATATACAACACTGAACAGGCACATACAACACTGAACAGCCACCAAAAACACACAATCAATACTGAGTGGCCATGTAATGGCACTAAGTGGCATGAAGAGGCACTGGAATGGCATGAAGAGGCACTGAACAGGCATACACAACACTGAACAGAACATTTTAACACTGAACATACACCAACACACACAATCAAAAACTGAGTGGCCATGCAATGACACTGAGTGGCATGCAGAGGCACTTAAATGGCATGTACAAACACTGAACAGGACATTTTAACACTGAACATAACATATTAACACGTACTGAACAGCCACCAACACACACAATCAACACTGAGTGGCCATGTAATGGCACTGGGTGGCATACAGAGACACTGAACAGTCATATACAACACTGAACAGAACATAAAAACACTGAACAAGCACCAAAAACACACAATCAACACTGATCAACACATAATCACACCGAAACTCCATCAAAACACATAAAAAACACTAGACATTCATTCATGCAATGGAAATTAACAGATTGAAAGTGAAAATCGAATTAGGGTTCGAAATACTTACTTCCTCTCCTTCTTCTCGCCGGCGGCAGGCTGAGGGATAGGGCTCTCCTGATCTTCACTCGACGGAGTGTACTGAACAAGTCTCCGTTCAGTGTTTTCGGAAGCAGCAGTGGCGGTTGGAGTCGATTTCTTCCTGACGGTTTTCTTCGCGGCGGCAGTTTTCTTCGACGGAGCCATATTAGCTGAGATGAGAAGGAAAAGTGAGAGAGGATTTCGTGTGTTGTTGGTGGTGGTTACGAAGCTTTGGTTGGTTTTCTGTGTGTTGTTCTAGCGGGAGCCGAGAGGGAAAAAAGAGAGAGGAGGAGGTGTGGGTTTCGTGGGGGGCTTCGTGTGCGGGAAAAGTAATTAATGATGAAACCGTTTGTTCAAATGTGTATATATGCGAAGGCAACGATGTCTTTGCACATTTTAGGCGGCCTAATTGGCACGCGTAATTTCTCGAAAGCCTTATTGCCGAAAAAATGCTGAAAATTGGTCTTATCGCCATTTTTTCCTAACTAAATTGTATACTAAAAATTATTGATTCAATTATTTTTTATTAATTTTATTTAAATTTATTTTGAAATGAATTTTATATGAACTAAACTAAAACGATATTTTGTCTGAATTGATATCTGAATTGAAATTCCTTACTCTCAAATTTTCCCTTACTCTCAAATATTATAATTGGATTTCATCTGAATATTTTTGTCTTACTCTCAAATATTTTGATTTCCTTATATTTTCGGCGCTTTCCCTAACAAACCTAAAATATTAATCTATAAATACACAACTCAATCCTAAACAAACAAACCTAAAATATTAATCTATAAATACGTACACAACTTGAGAAACTCTATTATCGATCAATAATCAATCAAAGTTGGATGGAGTCCCAAGTATTTTTCAGGCGGCCGGGTTATGAATATCGGTACCGGATTGGGATGGACGATGAGATAATCTCGTTGTACAAAGAAGAATTGTATCGTCCGTCCTACCACGGCGACAGGAGCTTTATCCTCGAGGTACGCACAAATTTCAAACTAAAAAAACCACATCCGACGACGAAGGCGAAGAGATTATAGGATCGGAGAGGATCGCTTCTATTAATCCGGTAGATTTAAGTGTTTTAGATTTGCCGATGGATGAACTATTTGTGTATACAATAAGTATTGATTACAGGCTGGAAGAGTATTGGTTGCCGGATGATGAGATCGAACCCATCGCTCGTGAGGCTATGAATTTTGTCAAACGAACGGCGGCCGATCCTCAATACGATTCCCTCGATCTGATCCCTGTTGTTGTGTACATGGATGTTTGCACAGTTCAGTTACAAGGGGAATTGCTCGATGCCACCGTCCGTAGATCGATCAAACCCGATCGTTTGATCCCCATTCAACTCTGGGCAATGAACATAGTGCAGCTGGCTGATTGGAGAAGGCCGAAAAATGCATTTATGCTGGAGGATACCATGGCAATGAGCCACCAGCACCGGAGTTATTTGCTGAATTTGCCTGGAAAAAGAGAGGAAGATGTTGCAGTAGCATTGGCTCGCATGGAGTCGTGCCCCATTTGCTTGCAAGCTCCCGTTTACGGGACGAGGATAAGTCGTCCGCTTCCTAACTGCAATCACGTTTTTCATGGCCATTGTATTGTTCGATGGTTGATGAACAACAAAACATGTCCTGTGTGCCATTCTAAGATTGACACTTGAGAATTGAAGTGGTCATCTTTCTCAGAGCATATTACACGTTATTTATTTTGATTCAATAAGGACTAATAATTGCTGTTATTTATTTTGATTCAATAAGGACTAATAATTTAATGTCATTTCCAATTCTCAAATAGTGATATGCTTATATGATCTATTTTCACATACAACTATGAATTCAAAATTACAATGGTATTATCACCTGGAGTAATGCTCCAATATATAAGTCAAATGATCAGAATTTGTTGTAAGTGTCACTTTCTTTTAACTACATTTCTAGGAAGGTGAGCTTTTCAACCCTAGCCATAAAACCAATGTCCTTAGCCGAGCATCAAGCAAGAGAGATGCCGAATCGCAAAGTACGACATAGATATTTAAACACAAGGGTTTAATCTACACATTAATTCTTATCTTGGAACAGCTCAAATACAAATTCAACAGTTGTTTCCCAGGATGCGAATTAGAGGTTTAAAGATCTCATCTTTGTAGCATTGTTGGCGTGTATGCTTTTTCTGCCAAGTGTCAAAAAAGCTTGAGAAGTTGATGTCTCCAAGAGAATTGTTTGCTCGAGCTTGATCTCCTTACTCGAGATGATGTATGCATTCAAAGAGGGCTTGGTGTTGAGATCACATGCTCTAATTGGGTTCTCCACGTGTGGATGGTTTTAAGGCCTTTAAATATTAAACTCTATTGGTTTAGTACCTCTTTATTCTATTGGAGCTTGTTGGTGATCAAAAACTCTTCCAAATTGGGTTATTCTATTGGAGCTTGTTGGTGATCAAAAACTCTTCCAAATTGGGTGATCTCCATATAATTTTATACCACTGCAACAACCTTCTCAATATATTTAACTTCTACCATTGAGACTTTCAACAACCTTCTCAATATATTTAACTTCTATCATTGAGACTTGTGAAAAGAAGTCTGAAGATAAACACATTCTCTCAATTTAATTAGTAATCCAATTTAATTAGTAATCGAAAGTATTAAAAAGCAAAATGTTTATTACAAAATAATTTTTATATTTTACTACTTTCATGAAAACTTTGGATATAAAATTTTTCATAATAATATAAAAAATATATATAATAACTAATAAGTATTGTGAAGTACAGTAAAACCTCTATAAATTAATAGCTTCATAACCGAATTTAGAGAGGTTATTAATTTATCGAGTGTATTTTTTTATTTAGAAGACCAAGTTGGGACCGAAAGATTCTATTAATTTAAAGAGGTTATTAATGTATGAGTATTAGGCCATCTCCAACCGAACACAAAAACGTAAACTCAAAAATAAGTTTTATTTTAAGTTTACAGTAAATTCACTCCAACCGAGATTCCAATACTAAAACTTAAAAGAATATTCTCAAAATATTCTTTTTATACAACTTTTCATAAATAATCAATATCTTTACAAATTTACAATTTAACCACATAACTTTTGACATTAAAAAATTTAATAGTCATTATTTTCAATTTAAAATTTCAAACATAATAAAAAAAATATTGTGATATCCTCATACTATTATTTTATTTTTAACGTCAATTAAATAATTTAATATTTAATTATATTTTGTATTATCATGTTTATTTTTATTTCATTATTTAAAATATTTTTATTAAAATTTATTTTAATTATTAATGATATGATTATTAAAAAAAATTATATTAAAAAATTATTAAATAAGAAACTAAAAAAATCTTGATAGATTATATTTATTAATTTATATAAAAAGGATCATTTTATAAATAATAAAGTTTTTGGTTTGAGTTTAAGGTAAACGTAAATTTGAGTATTTTTTCTGTGAGTCCCACCTTAATACCTATAATAAGTTTATGTTTGGGTATCGCTTGGAGCATCTCCCCTACTCCAAAATAGGTTTTTAGTATCGATTGGAGATGCTCTTAATTTATAAAGGTTTTACTGTAAATAAGTTAACTAAAAAAATAATAGTATTAGTGTAATTAAATAAATATTGAAAAGATAAAGTTATAAAAAATGTTTCTAATTAGAAACTACAAACTTCTAATAAAGAAAAAAAGAAAGTAGAACGTGCAAACTTCTAATAAATAAAAAAAGAAAGTACGCAAAGTTTTTAAAATATTAATAATATTGTCAAATATTTTTTTTAAATATTAATAATATTGTCAAATATTGTATAACAAAAATTATTGATTTAAATTATTTTTTATTAATTTATTTTAATTTATTTTAAAACGAATTTTATATGAACTGAAAATTCCTTTCTCTTCAAATTTTCTCTTACTCTAAAATATTATAATTTGATTTCATCTGAATATTTTTGTCTTACCCTCAAATATTTTGATTTCATTATATTTTCGGCGCTTTCCCTAACAAACCTAAAATATTAATCTATAAATACGCAACTCAATCCTAAACAAACAAACCTAAAATATTAATCTATAAATACACAGCTTCAGAAACTCTGTTATCGATCAATAATCAATCAAACAAACTTGGATGGAGTCTCAAGTATTTTTCAGGCGGCCGGGTTATGAATATCGGTACCGGATTGGGATGGACTATGAGATAATCTCTTTGTACAAAGAATTGTATCGTTCGTGCTACGACAGGAGCTTTATCCTCGAGGTACGCACAAATTTCATACTAAAAAAAACCACATCCGACGACGAAGGCGAAGAGATTATAGGATCGGAGAGGTTCGCGACTGTTAATCCGGTAGATTTAAGTGTTTTAAATTTGCCGATGGATGAACTATATACGTATACGATAAGTATTGATTTCAGGCTGGAAGAGTATTGGTTGCCGGCTGATGAGATCGAACCCATCGCTCGTGAGGCTATGAGTTTTGTCAAACGAACGGCGGCTGATCCTCGACACGATTCCCTCGATCTGATCCCTGTTGTTGTGTACATGGATGTTTGCACAGTTCAGTTACAAGGGGAATTGCTCGATGCCACCGTCTGTAGATCGATCAAACCCGATCGTTTGATCCCCATTCAACTCTGTTCAATGAACATAGTGCAGCTGGCTGATTGGAGAAGGCCGAGAAAAGCGTTTATGATGGAAGAGATCATGGCAATGAGCCACAAGTACCAGAGCTATTTGCTGAGTTTGCCTGGAGAAAGAGAGGAAGATGTTGTCGCAGCATCGGCTCGCATGAAGATGTGTCCCATTTGCTTGCAAGCTCCCGTTTACGGGACGAGGATAAGTCGTCCGCTTCCTAACTGCGATCATGTTTTTCATGGCCATTGTATTGTTCGATGGCTGATGAAAAACAAAACATGTCCCGTGTGCCATTCTAAAATTACACTTGACAAGTGGTCATCTTTGGCTGATGAACAACAAAACATGTCCTGTGTGCCATTCTAAGATTGACACTTGAGAATTGAAGTGGTCATCTTTCTCAGAGCATATTACATGTTATTTATTTTGATTCAGTAAGGACTAATAATTTTATGTCATTTCCGATTCTCAAATAGTGATTTGCTTATGATCTATTTTCACATACAACTATGAATTCAAAATTACAATGGTATTAATATCACCTAGAGTAATGCTCCAATATATAAGTCAAATGATCAGAATTTTTTGTAAGTGTTCTCTTAACTACACTTCTAGGAAGGCGAGCTTTTCAACCCTAGCCATAAAACCAATTTCCTTAGCCGAGCCTCAACCAAGAGAGATGACGAATCGCAATTGTAAGACATAGATATTTAAACACAAGGGTTTAATTAATCTTAACATTAATTCTTATCTTGGAACAGCTCAAATACAAATTCAACAGTTGTTTCCCAGGATGCGAATAATAGGTTTAAAAATCTTATCTTTGTAGCATTGTTGGTGCTATGTAGTAATTGATGTGTAAAAACAATACAGTATATGATTAATAAATGAAATTATTATAAATTCTTATTATAGACAATTACATTAATTGCCTCTTTACTACAAAAAAAAAAATGGAATTTCATACAAGCTTATATATATAAGCTTACATGCATTAGAGTTTAGAGGTAAAAGAAGAAGAAAAAAAATGAGATTTCTTTTCAACATTTTGACAATATCATGCCTTGCACTATCATCTTCAACATGGTCACTTGAACATCACAATAAGCGAGTAACAAAGGGATGCTTGCAAAACATTTGCTACAAAACATCGAGGTCCTTCCCTATGCTACCATGGACCTACTCGGGTTTCCTCTTGCCGAGGCGAACTTCTCAAGCCTTGCCACGAGACCGCTCAATTTGGCCAACGCACATGCTCGTGAGACACGCAATACTATCAAAGGCGCACATCGCGGTTTAGTTAATCCGCGACACGTACAGAAGGTGCCTAAGGAGATACGACGAGGCGATTAAACTTATCAGGGATGCGAAAGGATATTTACGAAGTGGTGAGTATTACCGGGTCAGGGGTTGTCCCTTGTGGGCCATGAATAGACCTTTGTAGTTTTTCCTTTTGTGTCTTTTGTGTTGACCGTGTCAGTATATTTAAATTCTATCATTGACTTGTGAGAAAAGTCTTGAAACAATAAAAATACTTCTCTTAAAAAGTAACTTTATTAGTAATCCAAAAAGTATTAAAAACAAGTAAAAATGTTAAAAAATACTCTTAAGTGTATAGAGAAACATGATATTTGCACTAGCATATACAAATTATGCTTTTTTACACGAAAGGACATATATACTTTTAAGTAGCAATATGAACGACATTTTCCTTTTGTTTCCTTTAGAAATGCTTAGCTATATCTAATATAAATGTTGTGTCGAATAGATTTGTATGTGTCGAATATTCGTTTTTTTATATCGAATAAATTTATATAACCATTTCTCAATGAATGTTTGTCGAATATATTTAACCCTTTTTGAATGATATGTAATAATTGTCGAATATATGTAACCCTTGTTATATGAATAAATTTATATAACCATTTCTCAATGAATGTTTGTCGAATATATTTAACCCTTTTTGAATGATATGTAATAATTGTCGAATATATGTAACCCTTGTTATATGTAACCCTTGTCGAATGATATGTATGTAATATTTGTCGAATATATGTAACCCTTGTTATACGTAACCCTTGCCGAATGATATGTAACCCTTGTCGAATGGTATTTAATGTTCGTAACCCTTATTCCCGAACATACCAAATGCAATTTTATTGAATCATGATGTTCACAAACCACATAGTTCAAATATTTATTTGTATTGTATTTACGTTAGGCTATTTTAAATTTATTATTTTTCTTTAATATTTTTATTTGTATATATTGTTTGCGTATTATATATTTTTTTATGTCAGGAATATATTGTGTGCGTATGGAATGAATATTTTTATTTCTACATGTATTCGATCCAAAAAAAATATTTAATAGAATTCGAAAAACGTATTCGACAAACTATATTACATTCGATAAACAATAAAAACATATTTAAGAAACATATTTGTTAGAATATATTTATATATTAGTTATTATATTTATAGGATTATGGTTTACCTTTTGTTTATAGGAATAGGGTTTTACCTTTTGTTTTGGCTATATAAAGTCTCTCTCTTGTATATTTTAGATAACGCTTATTTTATTCTAATACCACAAGTAGAAACTACGTTTATCTTTTCCTTTCCTTTAATCCTTGTTCGATTATATAAATCCTAACATGGTATCAGAGCCATCAATCATCTAAACCTCACTTGTTCGCTGATCGAACTTCGGATGTCTTCGGGGTTGGGGGCGAAGCCCCGATTTTTTCGTTTTGGTTCGTTTTGGTTAATTGGTTAATTTTGGTTCGTTTTGGTTAATTGGTTCGTTTTGGTTGTTGGTTAATTTTGGTTCGTTTTGGTTAATTGGTTAATTTTGGTTCGTTTTGGTTAATTGGTTCGTTTTGGTTGTTGGTTAATTTTAGTTCGTTTTGGTTAATTTTTTCTGTTCGTTTTGGTTGTTGGCATTTTCGGTTTCGCTTGTTTTTCAATGGCTCCTAGTGAGGACTCGTTGCAGTCAATTGGTGTTCGTTTGGATGAGGCTTCAGAGTCTTTTGTTTCCATCCACCGAGGTAGAGTATCCTATGGCTTCCACTACGGCTGAGATTATATGGTTGCGCTCATAGATTTTTCGTTGTCAAACTCTCGATGCTTCTTGTTGTACCATCGTGAGTTTGAGGGGGGTGTTATAATATATTTATATATTAGTTATTATATTTATAGGATTATGGTTTACCTTTTGTTTATAGGATTAGGGTTTACCTTTTGTTTTGGCTATATAAAGCATCTCTCTTGTATATTTTAGATAACGCTTATTTTGTTCTAATACTACAAGTTTTCTACGTTTATCTTTTCCTTTCCTTTAATCCTTGTTCGATTATATAAATCCTAACAATATTTATATTTTATAAACATATTCGATAAACTATATTACAGTACATTCGATTAAAAAATATATTTCATAAATAATAAAACATATTCGACAAACTATATTACATTCGATTAAAAAAAAGGGATGCTTGCAAAACATTTGCTACAAAACATCGCGTCCTTCCCTTTGCTACCACGTTTTAAAGGATTTACTTGGGTTTCCTCTTGCCGAGGCGACCGTTGAATTTGGCCAACGCACATGCTCGTGAGACATGCAATGCTATCAAAGGCGCACATCGCGGTTTAGTACATCCGCGTCGCGAAATACGCGACGCGTACAGAAGGTGCTTAAGGAGATACGACGAGGCGATCGATTAAACTAATCGGGGATGCGAAAGGATATTTAGGAAGTGATGAATATCATCGGGTCAGAGGTTATGCCTTGTGTGCCATGAATAGAGTTCATTCTTGCGACAGAAACTTTGCAGAAGGCCAGGCGATCTGCTAGGCCTAAAGAAGGACAATAAGAAGTTTAATGATCTCTGCAATATCACAATGGCTATGAAGTATAAACCTGTGTATTTCACCAAAACAATTATTAATGGTCTAAGAAATTATTTTATTTAATAATCACTCTCACTTAAATTTGTAAACTCGTATTAATCTGATTATTAACCGTTATCTCAATTATGAAAATTTTATTATTTTCAATTGAGATTTTTATTATTTTCAAAGATTACGCCTGTTTGATATAATTTATAGTATGTAAGTTTCTTGGCTATAGCCGAATGGTAAGGTATGTGGTGATGTTGGTATAATTCTCCAGCGATGCAGAGTTCGACAAAATTTCATTTAAATATTATAAAGTTAGTACTAGGATTAGACATATTGGCTCTCTCCAACATTTGTCTGTTACTCGAGCACATCTCTCGATTTACATCCTACCCGATCGAGGAGCCTCTGATCTGGTGAGAGAGGAGTTTCTAGTCTCTGTATTCCGCTTTCTCGTCTCTGCATTCCTCGAGTGTCAAACACATCCAGCATAGGTCAAGGGAAAATCAAAATTAATTGAAAATAAAAAAAATAGAAATTATAAAGTTAGAAAATAAATAAAAATATAAAATAAATTGAATTTACTTGGTGAACATGGATGGGATGAGATGACAATGCAATTATATTAATATAAACATCCCTCGATTTACATCCTACCCGATCGAGGAGTTTCTGATCTGGTGAGAGAGGAGTTTCTAGTCTCTGCATTCCGCTTTCTCGTCTCTGGATTCTCGAGTGTCAAACGCATCCAGCGGTGGAGGGAAAATCAAAATTAATTGAAAAAAAAAATAGAAATTATAAAGTTAGAAAATAAATAAAAATATAAAATAAATTGAATTTACTTGGTGAATATGGAGGGTATGAGGTGACAATGCAATTATATTAATAAATTGAATTTACTTGGTGTGGGTTTATTGTGCATTCATATCTCCATCTTCACCCAAACCTACCAAAACCAAACCAAAAAATTTCAAAATTTCTCTCAAAATTTCTCTACATGTTGCTCCGTTAGATTCTAAAAAACGCCGGTCGAACATACGCGTGGTTAAAAGAGCGAAAACGAGAGGTACGCATTCCCGTTTTTGTGATTTTTGTGTTCTGCGATGGTTAATCGATGGGTTACTCGATGGAGCGTACCATCGAGCAACCCATCGAATAACTAAGAATTTATGAAGTTAAACATTACTCGACTGAGGTTAATCGAACTGAGGTTACCCGAAAATCCTTCGAGTAGTATTTCGAGTAACAGGTTTCGAGTAACCTCTTTCCAGGAAACACAGATTTGAGTAATGTGAGGTTACTCGAACTGAGGTTACACGAAATGGTTACTCGAATGTTAGTCGATGGGACAGTCCATCCTGTTACTCGATGGAACAGTCCATTCGAGTAACAAGGCCTGTTTTTTGCTAAAAAATGCATTTTTTCGTAATTTTTGGTTTGTTTCGTCGATATATATGGATATGTTGTATTAGTTAACCAAATTCAATACTGTTTTTTGTAATTGTAGATGTCGAATCAACGAATCACGATACGTTACGGTGGTCGTTGGGAGCGAGCGGTCTACGTCGACGGGATAGATATGTGTCTTTTCTTCAGGAGGGATCAACTTACCCTCGATGGTCTTGTGAGCCAGATTCGTGCCGTTTTGCGCCCTCCGCCGAATATCGAGTACATGTTGTTTATCTTAACACGAGGCAATGATTTTAGGAGCGTGCGGTGCCCTTTGCTTAGCGACGACGATGTATCCCGCATGCTAGACGAGCAAAAGGACGATTGTTTCATTTTCGTCACCGAGATGCTAGAGGAGGCACAACCAAATGCACCCGAGGTGAATATTCCAGAAGTAGATCCGGATGTACCGACTGAGGGCGTGAGGCCTGCTGAGAATTTCGAGGACGACGAAGAAGCTCGTCAGACCGATCTGTTGCAGTCGTTGACCACTGAATGGACAAAATGGATTAGACAGTCGCGGGTCATCACAAATATTCTGTCACGCCGTAATCTGTCCTCAAGTTCTAATGCGGGAGCCGGCGAGCAACCCGAAGCAGCTCAGAATGCTCAGAATAATCCACTGCGCAACTAGATCGTTCCACTGCCGAAGTTTGACCCCGCGGTTCCATTGCGATCGGTCGAGCCTCCCGAACTGGTGTATGGTCATATAGCAGTCGGCTCGACATTCCGAACGAAATCGGATCTGAAGATAGCGGTGAGGATGTATCACATGGAGCATATGGTGGAGTGTGCCACTAAACGCTCGACCTGTGAACGGGTAGCGTTTGTTTGCAAGCGAGGTTCTGAGAAGTGCCCGTTCAAATTGTGTGCTACTGGGAATGACGAAACACTCTGGAAGATTACGAGGCTGAACTTGAATCACGAGTGTGTCAATGATTTGGATCGGACTGCCGATCGTCACGTGTCAAGCAAGGTTGCCGCTACTTACTTTGCACGTCAGCTAGTCGACGATGAGATCACACTGAAGCCGAAGACGATGATTTCTGATCTGAGGAGATTGTACGGAGTTGTGATCGATTACAGCTTCGCCCTGCGGACGAGGAACCTGGCCGTTGAAATGAGGTACGGCAACTATCAGGATTCATATCAGATGCTCCCGTCATATCTGCACGTGCTGAAAGAATGCAATCCAGGGACTCGGTATCAGATTCAGACGACCAGTGAGGGCGTGTTCTGTCACATGTTTGTTGCACTTGGGCAGTGCATTAGTGCATTTCAGCAGCGCACTCTGCGTCCCGTCATAGTAGTCGACGTCACTCATTTGAAGGGGAAAAACAGTGGTGTGTTATTTGTTGCCGTCACGAAGGACGGAAATGAGCAGATTTTCCCGCTTGCCTTTGGTATCGGTCTGATTGAGAATGACCTGGAGTGGACGTGGTTTCTAGAGAACCTCAGGCTTTGCTACGATGCAGACGATCTGCTCATTGTGGCCGACCAGCACAAGAGCATCGCGAATGCTATTCGGAGTGCATATCCCCACGCAACCCGTGCGTTGTGCTGTCACCACCTCGAGAAGAATCTAGCAATGTACCGCTCTCATGTGATCACAATTGTACACAAAGCTTCCTACTGTTATCGAGTGGATGAGTTTGAAAAATATTTATCTGATTTGGAGAAAGTCAGTGGAGACGGTGCTTATAGGCGCCTTGTTGGACTCGGTGTTGAGACCTGGGCAAGGTCGAAATGTGCTGCACGACGATATGGTTTCATGACATCGAATGCGGCCGAAGTCTTCAACGGTGCTATCAAATGGCCACGACGATTGCCTGTTTGTGCTATGCTCGAGTCGATTCGTGCGATGATTGAGAGATGGTTTGACGAGAAACGAAAGAAGGCTAATGAGAGAGATGATGAGCTGACCGAAGAGGCATTCGCAAAGGTGTCTAATCAGAATCAGTTGAGTCATCATTTTGCTGTTCGGGAGGTCAGTGCGGGGACCGTGTTCAGAGTTGAGGAAAACGGCAGGTCCTATCTCGTGGATATCGCGAGACGCACGTGTGACTGTCGGGAGTTCGACTTAGACCTAATTCCGCGTCGTCATGCTGCTGCCGCTATACGGTATGGTATCAGTTTCCTTACATCTTCTTTTAAATTTTAAACAATCAATTAATTAATGCCACTAACTTGATACTTTATGTAGACGGGCTAGATTTTCATTGTACGATTTCGTCGGCCCCTATTTCAAGAAAAGCAGCTTGAGAGAGATGTATGCGACTCCTATTGTGCCAGTACCACACGTTGATGATTAGATTGTCCCTCCAGAAGTATCTTCGTACGTGTGTCTTCCGCCGGAAGTGGTTAGTCAGGCTGGACGTCCGCGGCTGAGTCGGGTTCGTTCTGCAGTTGAGGGATCTGGGTCTGCTCTTCGTGTACAGGTTTGTTCTTCGAACCTAATATTGTGTCGTCATTAGTTTGATTAAAGACCTAATACCGCGTCTTTGTGTGCAGGTGTGTACGAAATGTAAGGGCGTATGACATAACATACGCAACTGCAAGGCTTACATCCCTCCTGCAGGCGTTGATTTGAATGTCCCTCCGGAAGCCTCAGGAACGCAAGAATCGGGTCGAAGAAGGCAGAAGAAAAAGTGCAGCATTTGCAGAACCGAGGGCCACACAAAAACAAAATGTCCGATGCGTGTGGATTTAGGGCTCTTCTTGTGTTTGATTGATTTGTTATCGTGTTTCTCGATACTTCGTATGACTAGGATTGATTTATTATCTTGTTTCTGGATATATGCAGTGTGTTTCTTTGGATATTTATAGTGGTTTTTGTTATACCTATGTGATATGCAGGTCAGGGTATGTAAAAAAACAGTAAGGGCATTCTGCATATTCAGTACTCCATCGAGTAACCTCATCGATTAACCCATTCGAGTAACCTATTCGATTAACACAATCTTGTAACCCTATTTTCGAGTAACTCATTCTTGTAACCCTATTCGAGTAACCTCATCGATTAACCCATTCGAGTAACCGATTCGACTAACCCAATCTTATAACCCTACATTCGAGTAACCCATTCTTGTAACCATTTCGCTTAACTTCATCGATTAACCCATTCGAGTAACCTCATCGAGTAACCCATTCTTGTAACAATCTTGTAACCCTACCTTCGAGTAACCCTACTTTCGAGTAACCCTACATTCGATTAACCCTTTCGAGTACATTAGGGTTTCCATCGAGTATATTAGGGTTACCATCGAGCAACCATCGAGTAATTAAGGAGGTCCCATCGAGTAACTAAGAACAGGACCCATTTTTTTCAATTTTAAGGTCGTTCTTCAATTTCTAATTGTGTTTTTGCGTATGTAACTTCATTTTAATGATAAAAAACATTCATTAAACATGTTTTGATGTTCAATTTTGGAGTTCTAATCCATAGCATGTAAACATTGAACAATATCATAGTTTGTTTGTTGTAAACTTACTTAAGATATTTAGAAAAATATCACTAATGTTCCACGTTTCGCTTGTTTTCACTCTAAACGAATCGATTGATCATCTAAACTGTTTTAATAATGTTTTATGGCTCTAAATTGAACTTATTAGTGCAAATAACAACTTAATTATCTAAAAAAAGGTCAAAAAATACTAATTTTACACGGTTAATCGATGGTTAGTCGATGGTGTTTCGAGTAACATCCCATCGACCAACCTTGGAGATTTATGATTACAGGATGATGGTTAGTCGATAGTGGTTCGAGTAACATCCCATCGACCAACATTCGATTAACCATTTCGAGTAATCCTTTCGAGTAACCGTTTTAAAGTACTCTAGCAGATTCAGACCTGATTCTACGTTAATCGATGGACCAGTTCTTGATTACGCGATGGTTACTCGATGGAACAGTCCATTCGAGTAACCTCTGGGCAGAGTGAAAAAAAGGCCTGTTTACACTTTTAAGTCATCCAACCTGCTAATCAATCAATGTACACAGTTCCAAAACAGAAATCCCAACAATTACTAAACAAGTTTAATCCAACACAAATACCAACAAATACTAAACAAGTATAATCCAAAATACTAAGCTCGTATGTCTTCATTCGTGTATCCTTCTTGAGCTAACCAATAAATCATCCTAGCAATATACTTTCTGTACTTAACGATGTAAGGACTGTCAATAGTCTTGTTCTCGTGAGTCAACTTTTCGTTAAACAAGCGATCCAGGTACATGCAACAAATCGGCCCACACGAGTTCCCGTCGGGTTGGATTATTTGTCGAGCCTTGGGCATCAGCTTAAACTTGAAAGCACACTTCTTACGCTCCTTGAAACATCAAATATTGAAATGAATGAAACACTTCTCACGTCAATATCATATAAGAAAAAAAAACTACACTACACAGTGAAATGAACGAATCTTACAAGTACGAGTGCTGCTCCCACCAGTGTGCGCTTCTCAACAATCGAGGCAACAAATTTGTCAGGGGCTTCAACTGTGCGGCTCTGATATTGCACATTGAATCATACACCTCGACAGTCCAGTTCTCGAAATCAATGACCGCCACGATCCAGTGAATGTTATCAATGTTGCAAATCATGGCCACCTTACATACAAACAATGAAAATACAAACAATGAAAATATAAGAAATCATAGAAACCAAAGATTGTTCAAATTCAGTTAACATACCTGATTGATATTGTACCAACCATGCTCACCACCACCCGGACCCGATACAGTGTCTATCATACGCTGAGGTGGTCTCCAATTCTTGTATCGCAACTCGAAATCTGGTGACGTCCCTGTATGCTTCAGTTTCCCGTATTCGAAGCAGAAATCATTCTTTGAAAATGACATAAATATTAAATTTTATGTCAGTAATAACACGATAAAAGTAAAATATAACAAATATAGATAAAAGACATTCACTTACGAAGAAGCTGGGACCGAAGATCTGGTGCCCACTTGCCTTCACGTACTTCTTCACCCCTGTCCTAGTTCTGATTTTTATTTTCATGAACGCAATATACAAGTCGAGTACCTGAATATTGACACGTTGTTAATATTTAAACATAAATTAACAAGGTTATAATTTAAAATATTACCTGAGAGCTGAACCAAACAGAGGAATTTTCCACATCGTCGAAGAATTTCTGATCAAGGATCAAATCATCACAGCACTTCACCCTAACGCAGGAATCGGGCCTCGATGCTCTGTACACATCGTACAGCTTCCAGCTTCTTCTACCGCGTGCCCTGGTGAACTCTCGGATGAAAGGGCTACGCAAGTACTTGGAAGGCTGAACAACACGAGGTCCGAGGCTGCTCTCCCCGTCATCCTGCTCGGGCTCGTCACCCTCCTCGTCGTCGTCATCCTCGTCAGTGAAGCACCTGATCTCCCCGTCATCCTCGTCGTCACCCTCCTCGTCATCAGCAGCTAGGTCTGAGAAGATATCAAACTTCCTCCCAGTATGGGTCTCAACATCGACCACAACAGGTGGTGTCGGCGTGCTGGACGTCTCCAGATCAAAAGGAACAATCGACGGAGGCGTGCGGTAGCTGGAGGACTCAAATGGAAAGGGCGGTGGCGGCATCTGATAACCCTGGAATGGAAAGACTGGACCCTGGAGTGGACCCGGCATCTGGTAACTCTCGAATGGATACTCAAATGGAAATACCGGAGGCACCTGGGGCTGGGGCTGCATGCGGTAACGCATCCATGCGTCAGCATCTCCAAACGAATACTGCGGGGGGTCAGGCATCGCCGACGTCGATAATCGAGCTGGTGCTCTGCGCAAAGAAGTCTCAGCAATGTCCTCGCAGTGGTAGGAATGACGAGGAGGTGAACTCCGAGGGGGCGAGGAAGGCTCTTCGTACACTGGCCTTGAGGGATAAGGTCGTGGCTGCGAGTGTCGTCTCATACCGAAGAAGCCCTTCATTTTAGAGAGCAAGCTCTCCGTGACACTTTTCGTCACGATCTCCGTGACGGCCTTCACGATGTGAGTCGTGAATCCCTTCTCGGACGTGTCGAACAAGATCCTCTCGAGGTCACTCCGACGATAAATAGGTGGATCATCGTCCACCACTCTCTCAGATGCATGTGCAGCTCGAGACTCAGGAGGAGTAGCATCTCGAGCAGGAGGAGAAGCACCTCGAGGAGGAGGAGAAGCACCTCGAGGAGGCGGAGAATCATGTCGAGCTTTCTGAGATGTACGTCTCTCTGCTGAAGAGTTGGGCGGGATATCGTCACGCGTGCGGACACCTTTCGCCTTCTTGAATGTCTTGGCCACGCTTTCGGCCACGCGGTCCACAAGCTTCTTCTTCTTCTTCTTCTTCTTCTCCATCTGCTTCTTCGGTGCCGGTGCTCGTGCCGGCCCCGCTGCGTGAGTTAAGCGGAGGGGAGGCTGGTACGGGACGGCATACAGCTCACCGGCCTCAGTCAAACTCCTGTAATACATCATCTCCTCCTCCTCCGGTGTCGGTGTGAGGGTCTCGTGCACTTCAAGCTAAAAGAAAACAATAACAAAAAATATTTATTAGATATTCGATAAAATTATTAATTCAAAATTATTAACGAAATAGATTGACGGTTACCTGCTCATTCTCGAAGTAATCCGTGAAATCGAAGTTAGTCTTCCTCTGCGTCCAATGCAAAAACCGGGGCCTTCGCGTCTCTCGGCTCCGAGTAGCGCACTGTCTCCCTAAAGTAGGAAAGGCCTCGAAGGCCCAACACTGGAAGGCCCAAACTGGACCATAAAAGTGATAAGCCGCTTTGTCGGCCTGATCAGCTGCCATCCCAGCACTGCTGATGTAGTGCGAGAAGTTCTGGAACGTGTAAGAACCCCAAGGAAACCACTCCCAGCCATCGTGATCCTCCACCAGTGTCCAAACCCAGTTCTCGACATTCAATTTCTCTCGACCAATCAGAACGAAGTAGAGAATCAAGATGTTGACAACCTTGAAATAATCATTTAGGTCGTTGCCCATCCTCCGTTGATCCTTGAACTAACTGAGCAGTGCTTCAATCTTCATCACTTTGCAACGGAATAACCTCCGATGGATGCCTGTACTGGGAGCTACATGACCTTTGTCTGTGGGATCGAAGTTACTATCCCCAAAGCGCAGGCCGGTGATCAGGGCGTATTCTTGTGCTCGGAACTTCACAATACGATCCCCAATAGCAAACCAGTGCTCAAACTCTGGTATTCTGCTCTTGCTAACGATCTCTCTCGATAGCAGCTTGTGCAGAGGCTTGTTCGATCGGTCTGCACTGGGAATGGGAAGGAAATGACTGAACAGACACGTCTGTTCGTACTCCGCGAGGCCCTCGTCCCCACCCACCTCCCTGAGAGTATCTTGTACGGTTCTCAATACGCCGCGTCGATCGCCGCAATTGATCGCTCTCGAAATGTCGACGAAATTCGGTCTCCTCCATCGGAAACCAGCCTGCACAAATGGAGAAGAAGCAATTAAAAACAGATTAATAGGATAAAAAAAAAGTTCCTGCCTGTTACTCGATCGTGTTACACGATCGAGTAACAGACGATCGACCAACCCCATCGACCAACCTCATTCGATTAATCCAATCGACCAATCCATTCGAGTAACCCCATCGATTAATTCAGAGCTGACCACTCGAAGAGGTTAATCGAATGGGTTGGTCGACGGTGTTACTCGATGGTACTAATCAAGAGCTGACTACACGAATTGGTTAGTCGATGGTGTTACCCGAATTCAAGTAACCTGAAATTTCGTCTTCGACGTATGATACCAACTTTTCGCGAAGTTGGACTTAAACGCACGAACAGCAGTTTCAGTCAAGGTAACACTCACACAAGTTCGTGGAATGAAAGACGGAAGACAAAGTTATGTAATATGTTTCATTCCATTGAAAAACGAAACTAAACTATTACACTGAGTATGGTAGGCAAAGCGATTACAAGAAGTTTCCCGAGTGTCGCAACAACTCCCACTAACTTGCAATCTAGCACACAAGTACCTAGAGCTAAATCTCCTAACTCTAATCTTGGCACAAGACGCAAAAGCTACTACACAAACTCGAAGCTCGAAGCTGTCGGTCACGATTCTAAAAATCAGATTTCGTTCTCTCAAAATCGTCCCATGGTGAAATCGAAATCCATGGGTTTATATAGGTAGCCCGCACATGTGAGGTGATGACGTGGCACGTTCTGGTTGGTCACATGCTCGGCTGATGTCACTTCTCCATGGATGACATCACTCTTGTAGAACTTGGATTTTTGAATCTTGGAATCTTGAATCTTTGATTCTTGAATCTTCGAATCTTGAATCTTCAATTTCAAAATCAGAACTTCAATTCAATCTTGACTCCATCGATCTCAATTCTTCATCTTCAAACTCTCGTGAAAAACTCTAAGTGTTGAAGCCTCGGAATTTTATCGTCTTCATGGTCGTCGATATCATTGAAATAGAAAACACTGGAACCATTCTTCATTCCTTGATTTGTGTACTTGGTGAAAGAAATCACGTTGAAAGTACTTAGGTGAAAATCGTCATTGAAGAATGTCATAGTCGCTGGCACCATGCCTTGAGGACAAGCGTCGCCGAAACCATGCCAGTGCCAAAACCGGCGACAGGAGTCGCCGATTCCATGTCAGTGCACCATGTCACACAAACGGCGACTCTGGTCGCCGTTCCATAGTAATGCCAAAAACGGCGACGCTGGTCGCCGTTCCAAGGAGGCCAAAAACGGCGACGCTGGTCGCCGTTCCAAGGTAATGCACAAACCCGGAGACCGCTGTCTCCATTCCTTTGCTTGCACCAAAAGCGGCGACGCCTGTCGCCGTTCCACTTCATTTCCATGTCATGCACCAAAGGCGGCGACTCCTGTCGCCGTTCCTAGCGTGCCATAGGCGGCGACTCCTGTCGCCGTTCCATGCACATTCCATCGTTCCAAAACCGGAGACTCTAGTCTCCTTTTCCATGCACCTGCAATCCTGAAAATCAACAAAAACACAAGTACAAAAACGTTGTCGCCAAAATCAACATTTACATAACCGTTCGAGTAATCATATGTTACTCGAACGCCTGTTACAAAAACAGAGGTTACTCGATTCGAGTAACCATAAACGAAATCGGAAAAATCAAAGTTTCAGAACAATTATGGTCACATTACAGTTTTAAATCAACAAACAACTCAACCAAGCATCTAAAGCACAATATAATCAATCACATTGCTCGAATTTTCGAAAAAAAAATTGAAAAAAAAAGGTTTCGGATTCGGGAATTACCGGAGGTTGGAGATGCGGTTGTTCCTCCTCTTCATGCTCATGCTCCTCATGTTCGGACTCCGTCGATGACATCTCCGGTGAATTGGTCGAAATTGAAGAGAAAAAAAAAGGGTTGCGGCGGCTGTGGAGAGAGAAGAAGAAAGGGGGATCGATTGTGATTCTATTTTTTATTATTTTATCTTCTTCTTTATTTTGAAGGGTATATTAGGTACTTCAAAGTCAATTGGTGTAAAAAACTCACATTTTTATAGGGGAGCACAAAAAACACACAATTGTTATACATGTGACCATTTATCCACATGACTCTTTAAATATACTTAATAACATTATTATTTAAAATTTATAATTTTTTTATTTATAATTTATAGCGTAAATAGAAAATTATTATTGTTTTTCTATTGGTTCACGTCACAATCTAAAATTATATATGTATACATTTATTTTGAAACAATTTTATCTGAAAGGAAAGATCAATTCCTTACTCTCAAATTTTCTCTTACTCTCAAATATTATAATTTGATTTCATTGAATATTTTTGTCTTACTCTCAAATATTTTGATGGGTATAGCGCTATTCTCACCCCCTTTTACTCTAAATACACCCTTATATTTTTTTAATTTTAATTATTTATTATTTTTATTTTATACATCATTTCATTTTCCTAATTTAACCTTATGACCTAACAATTCTCCACTCAATTATATACCAACTTCTGCGCAATTTAAAAAGCAAAATTCATCTCTTTTAATTTGAAAGTTTTTTAATTTCTAAAATTTTATAGCCAAATCCACAACAAATTTCTCCTCTTCGCCTTTCTTTTTATTTTTTGACGTTTCTTGATTTCTGAAATTTTATCGCCAACCAACAACAAATTTCTCCTCTGTACTCTCTCAATCTATAACCATCATTACACAATTTTATTTTCTATTTTTCCCTTTTCGATTTTAACCCAAAAAAATTAGATGTAATATAAATTTTGAATTATGCAGAAGAAAAAAAGAATAGACGATCACCTATGCAGAAACTATTTTTTTTGTTTTTATTAATTTGTATATTTGTTTACTGTGTATTTATTAAAACCATTTTTTTGCTTCAAGTATTTTTTTTCTCGATTTCTATGAAGAAAATTTGGGTTTTTGCAATTTGTAATTTTTTAGACATATTTTTTTCAATAAAAAAATGATCGAAGTTGAAGCCTGATTGAAAGAATAAATTCTTTAATGCTTGTTCATGGGGTCAAGCAGAAGATTTATTCCTATTTCTTCGATCGTGATTTAATTACTAATAAAGGGTGGTATATTATTAATTTTGTATACAAGGGTATATTAGGATGATTAAGTGGTGTATTTATTAAAAATAATAAGGGGTGCGAATAGCGCTACCTTATTTTGATTTCATTATATTTTCGGCGGCTTCCCTAACAAACCTAAAATATTAATCGCACAACTCAATCCTAAACAAACAAACCTAAAATATTAATTAATCTATAAATACACAACTTGAGAAACTCTGTTATCGATCAATAATCAATCAAAGTTGGATGGAGTCGGAAGTATTATTCAGGCGGCCGGGTTATGAATATCGGTACCGGATTGGGATGGACGATGAGATAATCTCGTTGTACAAAGAAGAATTGTATCGTCCGTCCTACCACGGCGACAGGAGCTTTATCCTCGAGGTACGCACAAATTTCAAACTAAAAAAACCACATCCGACGACGAAGGCGAAGAGATTATAGGATCGGAGAGGATCGCTTCTATTAATCCGGTAGATTTAAGTGTTTTAGATTTGCCGATAGATGAAGTATGTGTGTATACGATAATGATTGATGACAGGCTAGAAGAGTATTGGTTGCCGGCTGATGAGATCGAACCCATCGCTCGTGAGGCTATGAATTTTGTCAAACGAACGGTGGCCGATCCTCAACACGATTCCCTCGATCTGATCCCTGTTGTTGTGTACATGGATGTTTGCACAGTTCAGTTACAAGGGGAATTGCTCGATGTCACCGTCCGTAGATCGATCAAACCCGATGTTTTGATCCCCATTCAACT
Source organism: Euphrasia confusa (assembly GCA_954870475.1). Classification (NCBI taxonomy): domain Eukaryota; kingdom Viridiplantae; phylum Streptophyta; class Magnoliopsida; order Lamiales; family Orobanchaceae; genus Euphrasia; species Euphrasia confusa. Next base: position 36,890,976 of record OX940959.1, on the reverse strand, counting down.
CTGGGCAATGAACATAGTACAGCTGGCTGATTGGAGCAGGCCGAAAAAAGCGTTTATGCTGGAGGAGATCAGGGCAATGAGCCACCAGTACCGGTGGTATTTGCTGAGGTTGCCTGGAGAAAGAGAGGAAGATGTTGTCGCAGCATCGGCTCGCATGGAGTCATGTCCCATTTGCTCGCAAGCTCCCGTTTACGGGACGAGGATAAGTCGTCCGCTTCCTAACTGCAATCACGTTTTTCATGGCCATTGTATTGTTTGATGGTTGATGAACAACAAAACATGTCCCGTGTGTCATTCTAAGATTGACACTTCTTGACAAGTGGTCATGTTTCTCAGACCATATATATATATTACATGTTATTTATTTTGATTCATTAAGGACTAATAATTGCTGTTATTTATTTTGATTCAATAAGCTGTTATTTATTTTGATTCAGTAAGGACTAATAATTTTATGTCATTTCCGATTCTCAAATAGTTTGCTTATGATCTATTTTCACATACAACTATGAATTCAAAATTAATTACATGCAATGGTATTATCACCTGGAGTAATGCTCCAATATATAAGTCAAATGATCAGAATTTGTTTTAAGTGTCATTTTCTTTTACCTACACTTCTAGGAAGGCGAGCTTTTCAACCCTAGCCATAAAACCAATTTCCTTTGCCGAGCCTCAAGCAAGAGAGATGCCGAATCGCAATGTACAACATAGATATTTAAACACAAGGGTTTAATCGATCTTAACATTAATTCTTATCTTGGAACAGCTCCAATACAAAGGGATAGAATCATATTACGTCCCTCCGAGAATGCCTATTTTCATAAACGGTCTTCCGGCCAAAAAGTCACGTAAAAGGACGATATCTGAGAAAAAAAAGTATCAGATATCGTCCTTTTACGTGACTTTTTGGCCGGAAACAGTAGCAAAAGGACTATATCTGAGAAAAAAAAAGTTGATGGCCGTTTATGAAAATGGGCATTCTCGGAAGGACGTAATACGATTCTAACCCCAAATACAAATTCAACAGTTGTTTCCCACTTTCCCAGGATGCGAATAAGAGGTTTAAAGATCTTATCTTTGTAGCATTGTTGGTAATGATGCGAATAAGAGGTTTAAAGATCTTATCTTTGTAGCATTGTTGGTGCTATGTAGTAATTGATGTGTAAAAACAATATATGATTAATAAATGAAATTATTATACATACATTATTATTATAGACAATTACATTAATTGCCTCTTTACTACAAAAAAAAATGGAATTTCATACAAGCTTATATAGATATAAGCTTACATGCATTAGAGTTTAGAGGTAAAAGAAGAAGAAAACAAAATGAGATTTCTTTTCATCATTTTGACAATATCATGCCTTGCACTATCATCTTCAACATGGGCAATTGAACCTCACAATAAGCGAGTAACAAAGGGATGCTTGCAAAACATTTGCTACAAAACATCGAGTCCTTCCCTTTGCTACAACGTTTTAAAAGACCTACTTGGGTTTCCTCTTGCCAAGGCGAACTTCTCAAGCATAGCCACGAGACCGCTGAATTTGGCCAACGCACATGCTCGTGAGACACGCAATGCTATCAAAGTCGCACATCGCGGTTTAGTACATCCGCGTCGCGAAGTACGCGATGCGTACAGAAGGTGCCTAGGGAGATACGACGAGGCGATTAAACTTATCGGGGATGCGAAAAAATATTTACGAAGTGGTGAATATTATCGGGTCAGAGGTTGTGCCTTGTGTGCCATGAATAGAGTTCATTCCTGCGAGAGAAACTTTGCAGAAGCGCCACGCGATCTGCCAGGCCTAAAGATTGGCAATAAGAAGTTTAATGATCTCTGCAATATCACAATGACTATGAAGTATAAACCTATGTAGTTTTTCCTTTGGTGTTCACCGTGTCAATATATTTAAATTCTACCATTGACTTGTGAAGAAGTCTTGAAAAAATAAAACACTTCTGTCTTATAAAGTAACTTAATTAGTAATCCAAAAGTATTAAAAAACAAAATGTTTATTACAAAATAAAATTTATATTTTATTACTTTTTTTTTTTAAAGGTCAATATGTTTAACAGTACATAACTACGCATAGGGAGAAACCCCTACCTAGGGAGAAACCCCTACCCTCACACGAGCTAACATGCTAGCTCTCCAAACAACAAAAAATGACATATAACTCAAATTTTTATTACTTTCATATCTAAAAACTTTGCAGATAATTTTTTATTATATTTATTAAGTTTGAAAAAATAATGGTATTAATTTAATTAAATAAATATTGAAAGTGTAAATTTTAATAAAAAATATTTATAGTACTCTATATAATTTAGATGTGCAAACTTTTAATGGAAAATAAAAAAAGTACCTCCAAGTTTTGATTTTATTACTTTCATATCTAAAAACTTTGCAGATAATTTTTTATTATATTTATTAAGTTTAAAAAAATAATGGTATTAATTTAATTAAATAAGTATTGAAAGTGTAAATTTTAATAAAAAAATATTTATAGTACTCTATATAATTAGATGTGCAAACTTTTAATGGAAAATAAAAAAAAAGTACCTCTAAGTTTTGTAAAACATATTTCTAATTAGAGTGTGTCGGGTAGAAATTAAGGGAGAATAAGTTACATAATATTAGTTAGTATCTTTTAGAATTTGAAATGTTACATATTTTAGAATATAATTTATAATCATTAAATTAATTATTTATATAATTTAATTTTAAAATCTAATTAAATATCATACTATATATATTTATTGTTTTATTATTTTATAGTTAACTTTATTAAGAATTTCCACTCTTATCGCCGAAAAAAAGTAAAAAGTTAAAATATTTTCAAATACATCAAATTAAATAAGAGCATAATATTTTCAAATAGAATTAAATAACTTTATTTGAATTTTATTTTCCAAGAAAGTTTGTTTTTATTTATTTTTTTCCCATTATTACTAACTCTATAAATACACACCTTCCAAACTCTCTTATCAATCAAACTTTATGGGTCCAATTATTTTTCGGCGGAGCAAAAAAAGGAATAAATTAAAAGAGGCTGAAATTACTTTTATACAAGTAGTATATAATATGTTTATGTAAACACATATATTAGAAGGAATTAATCATTAAATAAATATATATTTTTAAAACAATTGTAAAAAATATGTAGGATATTTTTAAGATGGGTTTAAGCCCCATAGTAAACAAGTGGATCCTCAAGCAACATGGTTATGAATATCGGTACTGATTGGGATGGACGACGATGACATAATCTCATTGTACCGAGAAGAATTGGATTATGTTAAAATATTTTACATCGGTTAAAATTTTTTGGGCTCACATATAAGTTGAATTATTTTATTACTTTAACAATGTTTTTAAAGTGTTTATTAACTTAACTTTGACATGATATTAGAGCAGACTCAATACGATGTGTGTGTACCAATCGATGTAATTTTCGAACCGTGAGCACTCATGCAGATGAAATTTCGGACCACTAGTAATTCCGATTAATTTTTCAGCAGGAATAGTGTTAAATTTTTAGTTTTACTCGTGAAAAGAAGTGTTAAGATATTTCAGATCGATTGATAAAAAATGTGTGTGCTCACATATAAGAAAGTACGGTGAAAAGAATATAGTAGGGGTGGGTGTTTGAGCTCGAAAACCCGAGTTCGGACCGAAAACTCGTCAAAAAAGCTCGTCACGGGTCGAGCCCAATTTTTTTAAAGACTGGACCGTCATAGGACCGACCCGTGAAGTGTATATGCGGTCCGAGCCCAAGCCCAAAAATATTTAGGACCGAAAGCTCGGCTCGGACCGTCAATTTGATTTTTTATATTATATATATATTTATATATATAAAGTAAAAAAAAATATTTATTGTAGTCATTATTATTACTATTAAGGTTTTCACTTCAAGTTTTTCAATTTATCATCTCTTTGTTCCGAGTTAACTCTTCACCGTGCATATCATTGTAAAAAAATATAAAAAAAATTATAAAATACTTCAAATAAGAGGAAGACAATAATTGAAAGTATACTTGAAGTATACTTGATTTTTCTAGTGTTAATGTGGTGTATATATTTTTGTAAAATCATTTCTGAATTAGTGAATTACTCTTACTTTTTTCAATTTTGACTAGTTACAAGATATAATTGATTTTTATTTTTATTTTTATTTTTGGATTTTTATTTGGGCAAGAGCATCATTTTTTGTTTTTTGTTTTAAACTTTCAATTTAATATCATGTGATTCAAATATTTGAAATTTTTATTGAATTATAAATTGTATGAAATTTATAATAGAAATTTTATAAAATTTGGGACCGAAAATCCGAAAACCCGGCTCGGGCTCGTCATACTCGGTCACGAGCCGGGCCCCAACCTCAGAAAAACCCGACTCGGCTCGAACCGCAGATGTCGGGTTTTGAGCCGGATTTTGATATTTTTGGGCTCGGCTCGACCCGCGCCCACCCCTAGAATATAGTACTGTAGAAAAAATATATTCGCCGACTATTTATCCGGTAAATTTGTGTTTTAGATATGCGGTAAGATGAAGTAGAGATGTATACGACTATTTATCCGGTAGATTTGTGTTTTAGATATGCGGTAAGATGAAGTAGAGATGTATACGTGATTTTAAATTACCAACAAAATCTTCAAATTACCGTATCAAATTTAATTTAGGATGAAGTAGAGATGTATACGTCATCTCTTGATTTTAAATTGCCAACAAAATTTTCAAATTACAGTATCAAATTTAATTTCAAACAATAATCATCTCCAATTATATATTAAACTCAAATTTTAATTCAAATAAATAAAATTTTAATTAATTGTATTATAAATCTAATTTTATATAATTTTTTTTTTATAATATTACATACTCCGTATAAATTACTTTAATGTATGTATTTATATAGAATTTTATAATTTTTATTTTTTATTATGTATTTTACTTTATAATTTATATTTGTAATATTTATGTTTAATTTTATGATGAAGTGTATTGTATATTATAATTTATAATATTGTATGTTTTGATTATTATTGAATTTTTTATTTCAATTTATATTTTAATTTACATAGTAAATATTTTAATCACAAAATTAAAATTAAATAATTATAAAATAATAAGTTATATAAATTTGAGTACAAAAACACAATTTAAAAAATATCAATTTTAAAAATATAGTTAAAATTTACAAGATAATTATAAATTTATTAATTACATAATAATAAATTTGTATATTTTTTAAAAAAATATTTAAATCATAAATTAATTAAATTTTAATAATTTATAAATTTTTTAAAAAATGAATAGTGTTTTGAGTAAAGATTTGACTTTGAAAGCTAAATTTGAGTTATATTATTGAAAATCTTTAAATTGAATTTTTAAGTCCAACTCTCCCACCGTTGGAGGTGTATTTGGTGGCAAATTAGAAATTTGAGTCCAAATTTGTCACCATTGGAGATGGTCTAAGTATTGATCACAGACCATGTGTTTCGTCAAACGAATGGCGACCGATTCTCGATGTGATCCCTGTTGTTGTGTACATTGATGTTTGCACGGTTCAGTTAGAGGGGGAATTGCTCGATGCCACCATCCGTAGGTCGATCAAACCCGATCGTTTGATCCCCATTCAACTCTGGGGAATGAGCATAGTGCAGCTGGCTGATGGGGGCATTTATGCTGGAGGAGGTCAGTGCAATGAGCCGGAAGTATTTGCTGAATTTGCTTAGAAAAAGAGAGGAAGATGTTGCCATAGCATCGGCTCGTGTGGAGTCGTGTCCTATTTGCTTGCAAGCTCCTGCTTACGGGACTCAGATAAGTCGTCCGCTTCCTAACTGCTGCAATCAAGTTTTTCATAGCCATTTTTCGGTGCCACGCCAGCCATTCTCGTGCTTTTTTTTTGTTTTTTCACCGAAAAAGACCTACTGTGATTTTCGTGTAACCTGCAGGACAGTTTGTGGATTCGACCTAAGTTACAGGGCCTTTTGTGATATTACTCCTAATTTGTATTGTTCAATGGTTGATGAACAACAAAACATGTCCAGTGTGCAATTCTAAGATTGACACTTTAGAAGTTGTCATCTTTCTCAGAGAACGAAGAGTATTACATAAAACATGCTGTTATTTATTTTGATGTCATTTCCAATTTTCAAATAGTAGTGATTTGCTATTGATCTATTTTCACATACAACTATGAAGCAAATTCAAATATTACAAATAGGATTAGTATCACATTAATATATCACCTGGAGTAACACGAATCTACAACACCCTCAAAACAATACACAGAGTGACCAAGTCCCAACAAAAAAAACAAAAAAACAATTTCCTTAGTTGAGACTCAAGCAAGAGAGATGCCGAATTGCAAAGTACGACATAGATATTTCATATTTAAACACAATTACACACAAGGGTTTACTCAAATACAAATTACAAATCCAACAGTTGTTTCCCAGTTCACACACACAAACACGATTTTTACAACATTTAAACGGAAGAAAGAAGCTTTTGTACCATGTCATCCATGGCAATGTGAGACTTCCCAACCGCTCCTTAACCATTTCTTCTACAACCATTGTTAACTTATTCCATCTGCAGGGAAAAGAAGGACAAAAAACTGTAAAAACTCGCTAGATAAAACCATTCAAACTCAACCAAAAGCAATACCATACTAGTTACCCCAAATCATACAACAACTCTCTGCCTCCAATTTAACTTCAAAAAAGACAAATAGTCTGGCAGATATAGTATTAAGAAGTAAAGCACAATACCAATTTTAGAAAGAAAAAACGATTTCAAACCAAATCAAACCAAGCAAACCAGTGAAAACATTCATCGCAAATAGTTAAAGAAACCCCAGCTGGCCCACAAGATCCTGTAAATCCTCCTCACCCCATTCAGTTGTCGAATCATCAGCAATCAATTCTTCGACCTCCACACCAGCACCTGTCGCCAGGTCCCAGCCTGCCTCATCACCAACAATTACTTCTTCGTCGTCGTTCAGAAACTCCTCCCATACATAATCCGCTGCACTACTCAAATCAGCCCCACCACCAGAAATCAAATCCTCCACCGTCAAAGGAACACCCTCTTTCTCACCTTCTGCACAATCCAAAGGCTCGGTAATATTAAAGGTTTCTTCCAAATTCTCGACACTTGGACTCATAGTCAATCTCCTCTTCTGCCCTATCTCAATATGCCTCTTATCAACCCTATCCGCGTATTGCTGGACGAATAACGGGCTTCTGAACGCCTTCGCGATAAAGCCCATAATCTGTTGCTGCTTTTTCTCCGTGTTCCGAATCCTTTCTTCCATTTCCATTATCCGAGCCCGCGAGCCCTGGTGCTGCTGTTTGAGCTTCAAGACTTCGGTCATCAATAGGCTCCTGTCACGTTTGAGCTGTTCGAGCTCCTCTTCCATTCCATACTGGCCTAACTCGACGCAAGTATTACTTCCTGCTTGATGAGCTGTGCCCTGAATCATGTTCCGTCTCCGCTTGATAGTTTTCAGAAGATGCTTCTGACCGCGCAGGAAACCCTCGTTGGCGAATTCCCATCTATCAGAATCCACTTTTCGAAAACCCTGCAGTATTCGACGATTTCAGTTACAACTGTGTGAAAATTTAAAATTTATTTCAGGTTATTAGCCACATGAGAAACAGAGTGAACGACGACCTATGACAACAGCAAAGCATGTCTTCTTTTCTTGAAAACAGCTAACCATTGAAAATCACCATTACTGCAAGCATAAGATGATATTATCAGAATACATATATTGAAAACCATGATAAAAATAAGTGATTAAAATCCCCTAATTGAGAATTAATCCATATAATTTCTACTTATATCAGATTAAATATCCCAAACATAATCAAATACCAAAATAGTATAGCCCACAAAATCAAACTGAGAAAACCCTAACCAATCACTTGAAAAAATGCAGGAAAAAAAGGAATGAAATAAATCGATCGAAAAAAAACTTACATAGGTATTGAGCTGGCGAACGAAGCTAGAGAAATTGGCATGCTTGAAATATCTGGGCAGCAAATTCGTTGAGAACTTGTGAGAATCCCAGACGACGAAGCTGTTCTTCGCCCTGCTCCAGGATATCACGGCGTCGGTCGAGGGGTCCTCCACCATCTCGTAGGTCTTGGTGAGGAACGGAGGCGGGCCGACCTCGTGCAAACCCTCCATCGGCAGCGGAGAAGAAGAAGAAGAATCAGAAGAAGACGCGACGCCGGCGGCGGCTCCTCCGCCGTACGCGGCGACGGTGACGGCGGCATTACACTCGTCGTCGACTTTCACCACAACGCCTTCCATTTCCGAATAAAGGAAAATTGAAATTTCAGTTGAAAGTTGATTGTTGCTTAACTGAAGATGATGATTGAGACTTGACAGTGCGAGTGATCGTTTCTTAAGGGCGACGAGAGCTGAGAGAGGAAAGTTCTAGAGACTTGCAGAAAAGAATGGAGTTTCTTCACTGAGATATTTTCGGCTTATTTTACCTATTAGGCTGGGTTGGGCCCTTCTTGTTGGGTCTGTTAAAAAATAAGCCGGCCCATCAGTATATTGGCCCGACAATTCTATCGACGGCGAATCACGTGGTGTGGCCCGATCCCTTGCTCAGGCCCGCGCTACAAGAACTTATCAAACGTTACAAACTTAAACATTTAAAACTTTAGAAAAGTATAGCAATTTAACATTTATAATATTGAATTGAATATATTTTTCAATACAAACAATGAACGAGACGCTGTGCGTATATGTTTCGACAATGTACGTCCAGTAAAAATACGCCATGTGTCGGATAGCAAGCATGGGTCACGAAAATACTACTCCTACTTCGTATTATTGAAATATACACTATGTGATATATTAATCATAACTGCATGGATCATAAACTTTGATTGTGTTTGATTAAATAAATTATTCACTTCATCCCCAAAAATATATGATTATGTTTTATGTATTCTGATAAGAAATTTGATTTATTTCTTTGAAATTGAGATAGTAAAATGTATTAATTTATATTTTAATTATAAAATCGCATATCAAATTAAATATTTGAGAATTAAAGTGAAATTTTCAATTGAGATTGAGCTGTTGTTTTTGGTAGGACCGTGTAATTTTTTTATCTTTAGACAGACACAAACCACGTCGACTTTGACTTAATTAATCTTATTGTAATAATTAATTAATTAAAGTAAACATTAATTAATTATTTAGATTATAATAATCAGTGGTTGCGTCACATGTGATGTCAACTCGGCCAATGATGTCGTCACCGAAATCGGCGTTATTATCCATCCGATTATCACGGACGACGTTTAGGAGTAGGGCGAGTAATATCACGTGCCAGTTGTCGCGCGTGACCACAATATTACTCATGGCCACCTTGAAGTCGTTGGATTAGTTTTTAAAGTCGCACTTAATCAAGGTACTGACTACTGAGTAACGATTAATATATTATTATTATTATTATTACCTCACAGATGACCTAAGTAATATTCCAGTTATTAGCCTATTATGTTTGATGCACAAATCAGGAATGGTTCAAAGAAGGAATTTGAAAATCAAAACAACAAATTTGACGCATGAATTACCGTTGGGGAGCGATATGGTTGTATAGTTCTCGTGATGTTTCAATTACAAAGAAAATGTAATTTCTATAAGAGGAATTAATTGTAAGTTATCACTAAATCGATCAACTTTTTACAATTATAGACAAATTAGCTTAACAATCCCTCTAAGCACGAGTTGGGTTTCTATCTAGTTTTTGCGTGCTCAAACATGAAATCGCATTCCACACAATTCTAAGTGTCTTTAATTTTAAAAATTAAAAATTGTGTAACTATAAAAATACTAATCCAAGAATCATGTGACGCAACATATGATGTCACACACTAGTGGTGGCCTATATAATAATACCAACAACCCCCAAAGCATATCTCAAATTATTCACTTGTCCATCCCCTTCAACTTTCACCATGAAATCCCCCGGCAGCCGCGGAACCAAATCCGACGGCGAGGTCGGCTCGAAGCTGCCCCCCTCGACCGATCTTGCGATCGGGACCGTCGATTCGTCGAGGGTGCGGATCAAGCGGTTGATGTCCGAGAACCACGTGCTCATCCTCTCCCGCCCGTCCTGCTGCATGTGCCACGTCATGAGGAGCCTGCTCACCGCGGTGGGCGCCCGCCCCACCGTCGTCGAGCTGTCGGACGACGAGGCCGCCGCCGCCGCCGGGATCTGCGGCCGGAAGTTCGCCTCGCCGGCGCTGTGCATCGGCGGCGCGTGCGTGGGGGGCCTGGAGAGAATGGTGGGGCTGCACCTGCGCAACCGCCTCGTGCCCATGCTCGCCGAAGTTGGCGCCGTGAAAAAGGAAAATCACGAGTAATTTGATTTTTAATTTAACCATGTAAAAATAAATAAAAATTTGTTTTTACTGAATTGGTTAACGGTAATCACGGAAGGGCTAATTTGCAATTATGAATGTTGTGAGGGTGTGAAACTAGTTTGTGCCTACATAATTGGTTAGTTTCCAAGAGTTACATGATGGCATGTTGCTTTTACCTTTTTTACCCTTTTAATGGTTAGTTAAATGTTTTGCACACTTTCGTTTTTCAGCATGGTGATGGATACAAGATCGATGAACTGTAAATACGAACATCGCCCCTGGTTCTGCACCTAAATTACGAGATGAACCGAAATATTAATCTGGAATTTGTATATATACACTACTGTATAAAAACAACAAGATACTGTATATGTGATGTTGGGGACACGGGCATAAAAAAGAGCAATGATCATCTCAGCAGCTTATCCTCTGTCGACACAGTTATATAAAGAAGATATAATCGGAAAGTTACTTTTGTTACATAAGATGATAAGAGGATATAAAAGGGCTGTTTTTTACCCTGTGAGTCCTGTAGTGGTACCTGGTAAATAGCTACTCTTCCATAGGGTTTTCACGCGGTGGCTTTAATTGCTATCACATGCTAACATGAATCTCTCAGCTACTATCTTGAGGTCTTTACTGCATCACAAAAGCTTCTTTTCTTACCGTTTTATCTACATCACGCACGTAGAAAATTCGATGCATCACAAGTATGAAGAACATTAAAGGGGTGGAAAAAAATTACGGAATCTCAACATTACTCAAGAACAAAAACACTAGAGAAGCTCGTTATCAAAAAGTGCTCCTGCTTTCTCTGATTAATAGAACGGATTTGAAGTTGTTCTTTATCAAATTTCAATATTCTTCACTGATTAAGACTGATTTACTGTCAACTGAAACGAGCATATATACATATCACATAATTAAGCAGCCACACATATGTTCAAAACAATAGACGAATCAGAACTTACCAAAAAAAAAAAACGAGTTATGCAACGCTTCAAGAAACAACTCAATCGAGATTTAGTTCGGTTAACTTCACCCGCATAATTGCACATACATATATAAACCGAACCCGAAGTTGCTGCATACATAAACACAATAACCAAAACCACTCCACCCTATGGTGCTTGAAAGTTGAAATGATTTTAAATACATTTTAAAATACTTTTAAATACTTTTTCTTATTTTTAGTTGATTTAAAATATACGATTTAAACATTTTAAATTGTTTTAAAATTACTAGTATTTAATTGATTTTAAATAATTTTTAAATATTTAAAAATGTTTTGAAATATTTTTTAAATGATTTAAAATGTTATAAATATTATAAATGATTTAAAATATTATAAATATTATAAAATTTATTAAATTAATTTTTATGTAATTAAAAATATCTTTTAAATATTTGATGTCTTACAAATTACAATAGTTCAAATACCTTATAAATATTTTTAAAAATAATTTAAAATTATTCACACTTTTTTTTATTTCATAACTTAATATGCATTTATGAAATAATTTTTTTACTGTATTTTAATTTTAAATTTTAATCACATTATTTTTTTATTTATATTTTTACTATATGAGTTGGTGTATAATTTGTTGGGAATGAGGATTATGTATTTTTTTTCGCCCACAATTTATTTAGACATATGAAAAACCATGTTTAATTATGTACTATTGGTTCATGTTAACACACCGTGCCCAAACTAACCAAAAATAATTTTGTACTCCACTGGTATGTTATTTTATTTATTTATAAAAACACACTCGGAAAATCTTGTTTCTCTCAAGGGCGTTCCGATTTCCATTTCCTTCATAAAAAAATTCAAAGATTCTTCAGAAAAATATATATATTGAAACAGGGTTAATTTTATTTCACATCTGTATTTCTGTATGGCTTTTAGGCGTCTTCTCAGTGAGGTTAGCCCTAAAAATCTAATCTTTATTCAATATTAAAAAGGGTTCTAATTTGCTTTTTTTTTAATCTACCAAGAATTTGATTGCTGTACATTATTTGTCGAAAACCCTAATTTTATTTTTCGTTTTTATTGAATAAACTGGTAGTATTATTTTTTGTGGGTTGTGGAGGGGGATATGAATCTTGATTAATTATGCTGGAATTGACGAAACTTTGAAATTCTTTAATGATTCAATTAGCAAAGATCTGTTTATTATTCGGTTACCGAAGAAAAGATTGCATTTTTATTTATGCACAATGGGTGTAGTTTGGTTGCTTTTGAATTCACTAACTTACCCGAATGATTATAATTCTTTTGGGTTTTCAAGATTTTGTTTGTATTATTATGCTTGTTAGGTCAAACGGCAGCAATTTCAGTTGAGGCTTATAGGCACTCTAGCAACCGGGTCTCGACGAACATCACTTCATGCTAGAGGAGCTGGTATACAACTTGTTTAATTTTTTGTACTGAACTTTTTTTTTCTTGGAACTCATTTCTGTGTGAAAATTTATTGTTAGATGAAATTGAATTTGATATGTTCTTAGTACATCGTAAAGGGACTTTGAGGAGATGTGGTGCTAAAAGCTTTTAATAGATCTGATTTCAATGAACTCTCTTTCGTTTGATTTCTATTCTTTGAATTTTTGTTAGGTGTTCCCTCTAATTTCTCTTTACATTGACATGTTAGGGTTCCAGGTTTTTTGAGTTTATGATTTGTGTAGTTGTGCTGATTGATATGTGAGTATGTGAGTAGTGAAATTATTGTGAAAGAAATGTGTAACAATGATTAATCGTTTTGAAAGACGAGTAATGAGTTGCAGTGTTGGGTGGATTAAAATAATTGAAAGTTAGTAATGGTGTTTTTTCTTAATAATTCGAGAACATGTTGCCGAAATAAGACCACTTTATTTTGTTTAGTGCACAAGCTTTCAAGTGGTCTCGGAACAAGCCCATTTGGGCGAGCAAATAATTTTGGCAGCCTAACCCGTAGGGCACGCCACACGGATGGAATAAACGATGCTGCATATCTTAAGGAGCTCTATCACCGGAATGATCCAGAGGCAGTCATAAGGCTGTTCGAAAGTCAACCCTCTTTACATTCTAATCCATCAGCTCTTGCTGAATATGTAAAGGCTCTGGCAAAGGTTGACCGGCTTGATGAAAGTGAGCTACTCAAGACATTGCACAGAGGTGAGGAGTGAAATTACACTTACCACCCTCACCCTCAACTACGAACTTTTTTGGGCTCTCCCCACAATCTATCTTTTTGTCGGCATGTCGCTCTTTACCCTTGAACTATGCGTTTTATTTTGCTGCCCCCCTGACAAATCGAAAGGTTGACATGTGTTTGTGATAGGTTGTGAGATAGATTTTTGGTGAGCAAAAAACAACTCCATAATTCAGGAGAATTTATTCATTTTGTAATTGGCTTGTTTCGACGAGATCTGAGAACTAGTCCCTTCACATGTGTCTTCCAGGTCCTCATTTGAGTTAATTACACGAATACAAACAAAAAACCCATTTTCTTTATAACGTAAATATACAATATGACGTTTTTATTAATGAAACGAATAGTCCAGTGTGTAAAGTGAATATTAGGCTAAAACCCTAGATATTATCTATATAAACTTGGATTGTTTTACAGGGATGTTGGGAGGTGCAAGCTCACAGGTGGAAGAACAAAGTTATGGAGCACTTTCTGCCCTTAGAAATGTCGGGAAATCTTCGAAAGATGGAGGGGTTCTTGGCACCGCAAGTGCTCCCATACACATGGTGACTGCCGAAGGTGGGAATTTCAAGGAGCAGTTATGGCGCACGGTTCGTGCTTTGGGTTTGACATTCCTCCTGATTTCGGGCGTTGGGGCACTGATTGAGGATAGAGGAATTGGTAAAGGTAATGAGCTAATGATACCTCTTTGAATTGGTGTAAGGAACTAGCAGACATACGACAGTTAGTTAGATAATTATTCCAGCCTATGTTTTTCACCCGTCATGTAATCCATATTAATTCAATTGAATAATCTGATGAAAATGTATAATCCAAGGTTGCATAATTCGATAGGTGCAAGTCAGATGCCCAGTATTTTTTTTAAAAATAAATTCAACATTTTTTATGTGTCTGACAAACATTAACCAACATTTTAAGTTCTCTTAGTTGGCAGTGAACTATATAATAGTACTTGTTATCAAGAAAGAACTTTTGAAAGGACGCTGTTTTAGAGTACATTTTTTATAAAAGGCCGACTATGGCCGCCTAGGATCTAGAAACGATTTTCGCTGACTATGCTCTCAGGCAATTTCGGTGCCCAAAACTAGTGTGTTTTGAGGTTGGCTTTGTGCTTAGGAGGCCCTTAGACTGAATTTTGTGACGCTGCCATAATTAGGCGAGGATTAAAGTATAGTTTGGTGGGTTTATTTAACTATAATCATGTGAGGAAAAGGGTTATTTACCAATTAATTTATTTTATTATTTTATTGGAATATGAAGTAAATAATCTGGCAGAAGGAGGGGACTATATGACAATTATCACTTATTTATATTTTTCAAAATGCCATTATATCCCAAAATACACATGAAAGTTTAGGGCTTAAAATTCTTCCGATAAGTTATTTCCCACCGCACCTCATCCCACCAAAAAATCGTGACTGGACCAAATTTTCAATGTGATTCAGTTGCATCTCTGTCTGAATATGAAAAATTCTTAATTCTCTCATTTACTTGCGTTTTCAGGGCTTGGTTTGCATGAAGAAGTGCAACCGACTATGGAATCTAATACAAAATTTAGTGATGTGAAGGGGGTTGATGAGGCGAAATCAGAACTTGAAGAAATTGTTCACTACCTTCGTGATCCTAAGGTAATTGCATCATGGTTCTAATTTTTTTTCTCTCATCACGTGCATGTACTAGATAGGGAATGTTTTGTAATTACGTATAGACCTGCCTCTTTGTCTTATAAATTCGAATTGGTAGACAAGATATTGATCCTCGTTATAGATGGGATTTTACATCCCGAGTTCAATTAAATTCCCATTCTATCCCTCATTTCATTGCAGCGCTTTACACGTCTTGGAGGCAAGCTTCCAAAGGGCGTCTTGCTAGTGGGCCCACCTGGCACCGGGAAAACTATGCTTGCACGAGCCATAGCTGGAGAAGCCGGCGTGCCTTTTTTCTCATGCAGCGGCAGCGAATTCGAAGAGATGTTTGTTGGTGTTGGGGCCCGTAGAGTGAGAGATCTCTTTGCCGCCGCCAAGAAAAGATCGCCGTGCATAATCTTCATCGACGAGATTGACGCCATAGGTGGAAGCCGTAACCCAAAGGATCAACAGTACATGAAGATGACACTGAATCAGATGCTCGTTGAGCTCGATGGATTCAAACAGAACGAGGGTATTATCGTCATTGCAGCAACGAATTTCCCAGAGTCGTTGGATAAGGCCCTGGTCAGACCTGGACGGTTCGATCGCCATATTGTTGTCCCGAACCCCGACGTCGAGGGGAGGAGGCAGATCCTGGAAGCCCATATGTCGAAGGTAAATTCTTTTTTTTTTTCCCAACTATTTTTGTTTTTTTAATTTTACAACAAAATTGTTTCGTACTTCAGGTTCTCAAGGCCGAGGATGTTGACCTCTCGATCATCGCGCGAGGAACCCCCGGATTCTCCGGTGCTGACCTGGCGAACCTGATCAATGTAGCCGCCCTCAAGGCAGCCATGGACGGGGCCAAGGCCGTGACCATGTTCGACCTCGAGCACGCCAAGGACAAGATCATGATGGGCAGCGAGCGAAAGTCGGCTGTAATATCCCCCGAGTCTCGGAAGCTCACGGCCTACCACGAGGGGGGCCACGCCCTCGTGGCAATGCACACCGACGGGGCCCTTTCTGTCCACAAGGCCACCATCGTCCCGCGTGGCATGGCCCTCGGGATGGTCTCCCAATTACCAGACAAGGACGAGACGAGCTTCTCACGGAGGCAGATGCTCGCCCGTCTCGATGTTGCCATGGGAGGAAGAGTTGCCGAGGAGTTGATTTTCGGGGAGAGCGAAGTTACTTCGGGGGCGTCGAGCGATCTACAGCAGGCGACGAGTTTGGCTCGGGCGATGGTGACTAAATACGGGATGAGCAAGAACGTTGGTGTGGTTACGCATAACTACGATGACAACGGGAAGAGCATGAGCACTGAGACTAGGCTGCTCATCGAGAATGAAGTGAAGGAATTTCTCGAACGGGCTTATAATAACGCGAAGCATATTTTGACGACTCGCAACAAGGAGCTTCATGCACTAGCGAACGCGTTACTCGAGCACGAGACTTTGACTGGTGCTCAGATCAAGACGCTTTTGGCTCAGGTGAATGCTGCTCAGGGTAAGCAGCCACAGCAGATTGTGGCTCAGGTCAATGCTCCGACTCCGAATGCTGCTGCTTCGGCCGCCTCAGCAGCGGCGTCGGCAGCAGCAGCTGCTGCTGCGGGCGTTGCACCTGTGGGATCTTAAGCGCGGAAAGTAGCAGTTTTTTTCGGAAAATGTATACTGTGGTTGATGTAAGCATCAGCTCCTATTGTTCATAGTGTTAGTTTATTACATGCTTTCATTGGACAGTAATTTGTGTTTTGGATTAGATTGTTGTTACAAAGAACTTGTTACTTGAATAAATTTGTTGTTGAACTGTGAAGTTTGTAATCTTGAAATTTTTCATGATGTTTAATTACGATTTTGCCCTTGTATGTGTTTGAATATATTCATGTACTGTATAATCAACATTCAACAGACTATTTCTACAGAAAGAGTAAAAATATCGGCACATGCTTCTCCTACTACAATCAGTGTACCTATTGCATTTACCAAAATGCCCCTTACAAAACACCAAGTAAAAGCAAGAAAAAGCATGGAACAAATTAAACACCAATCAATGATAATTACTCAAATGCCCATCAAATCCGGCAACCGCCACTACTCCAATCACCTTTCAACTTATTGCAAATAAGGCCATCATAAACTGAGTATTATCACTTTCCCAAACCGAAATTACAAATCGATCCCTAAAAAAAACGAAAATAACACTTACCTCCCCACACTTGAGCCACTCACCCTCGCAATCACATCCTTGTACCTGATGATCGAATCTAACCTCTGAACCCTGAGCTGCTGCTTGAACCTACTGATAAAATCATCGGCTTTCGCGTCCACCTCCACGTCACCCTCCGTCGCTTTAGCCTCCCTCACCGTCGCCGGCCTCCGCGCCTCCACGATCTTCTCCTCCTCGAAGTGCCCGAACGCCGATTTCAAACTCGCCGATTTCTTCATCTTCGCCGGGAGCTTAGCCGTAGTCTCTCCGGAAGCCGGAACGGTGTCTGACTTCGTCCTGCCGAAGTGACCTCCCGTGAGCCGACTGAAAACCTCGTCCATACTCTGCCCCGTCCCGCTTTCTTCATCCTTCCCCCCGCCGCCGGCCTCCTCGAAACCACCCAAGATCGAATCTTTGTCGCCTGAAACTAAACGGGCTCGTGTTTTTCGAGGACTCCGTTCATGGGCCCGTTCGGATATATCGTTCACGCTCTGCACCGGCCCTATTTCTTCAGCTTTCCCTCCGCCGCGGGCCTCATCGAAACTACCCAAGATCGAATCTTTTTTGCCTGAAACGAAACGGGCTCGTGTTTTCCGAGGACTCTGTTCATGGGCTCGTTCGGATACCTCTTCAGCTTTCCCTGCGCGGGCCTCCTCGAAACCACCCAAGATCGAATATTTTTCGCCGGAAACGAAATGGGCTCGCGTTTTTCGAGGGCTCCGTTTGTGGGCTCGTTCGGATTCGAAAAGGGTGTCGGAATCCGGGGCCGGTTCGCCGACGGACGAATCCTGGGGGACCTGAGCGAAATTTTCTTGGAATGAGTAGGCAGAATCTGGGGCCTGTTTATAATTAGGAGGTTCTTGAGATCTGCTGTTGAAATGAGAGTAGAAATTGGTGGATTTCAGGCGCTGGAGAACCGACCCTGATCCAGCTGTTTTTAGGGGATGATTTTGATTAGGGCTTTTTTTGGCGAGAGCTGTGGTGAGAGCGATTGTGCCTATCATGAGGTTTAGGAGCACGAAGAAAACAGCTGGTGTGAACCAGCTGTTCATGGAGGTCCATATGGAAGAAGGTATTTCAGATGAAGATTGTTCAAACATCTTCTCTTTTCTGCTTCAGAGATTGTGGTGAAAAAATGGATCTTTTTTTTTTGTGTGTGGTGTTGTGAAATGCAGATATGAGAGGAGTGTGGGGGGTAAGGTTTGGTGGAAATGATAATGGTGTTGGAGGGATTTGTGATTTCTTTTTTTAAATAAAGGAGCACACATTTTGTATAGTTGACATAAAATTGCATGAGAGGTTGTTACATTAAGATAAAATAGTTTGGTTATAAGATACTGTATTTAATAAGGTGGTGGGTCATTGTTAGATTTGGATTAATGTTCTTTTTAATTTAATTTTACTTCATTTTTAGTTCAACTCGAGTGAATTCAGTTCCAAAAAATTTATACTACATTTGTTTCAAATAATAATCATGTTTCTTTCACAAATAATAAAAGAAATGTGACTATCAAAATGAGACATAAGTAGAAGTAGTACTAATTTAAAAGTTTTATAAAACTAACAATTAGAAGAAAAAAAGTTAATGAAGAGGTTAATTAAATGTTACACACACCCTATATTAAATAGCAACATAACTAATTTTGGATTTTTTATACTGTCAAATTGAGTTCAATTTTTTTGAATTTAAATTCAATTCATTTTAAAAGAATCAAGTAAGTTTGTTTTATTTTTAGCTTAATAAAATTCAAATGTAACCCAAAATAGTATATTAAACATTGAAGTAGCCAAATTAATTTTCAATATTTTTAGGCTATGTTCATTTTTATTGAATTTTAATTCAGTGTAGATTAAAACGAGAAATTTCATAATTATAGAAAATAGTTATAGAGTATATCTTTTGAATTGTAGTTGATTTGTCCTTTTTTTTCTGGCTTCATGTAAATAAAAATGAAATTAAATTTTATTATTAAAAATAAGTTGCAAATTAGTTCGATTTAAAAGAAAATAGTTTGCGTGAAAACTTAAAAATCCCAAGATATTTTGTGAAAAATCTCTGGATGGGGACACGTGTCGACAGTGGGGACGGTGGATATTTTTGAAGAAATGGACGAAATAGATAAACGATGCGGAGTATGTTTAGTGAGTGACGCAGACAACACACCGAAAAAACGGAGCAATTGCTGAAGCTAAAACGACACCGACATACCCCACTTTCTCCACACTACCTAAATTTAAACATTTAATTTTAAACAAATTTTCAGTACAGTGTTTTCAATTTTCTGCTCACAAAAAATTGTTTGTTTATAATTTTCTATAATTAACAAAAAAATTGGAGGAGTATCATTTATTTTTTAAATGTTTTTAAATGTCAAGGGCTGTTAGTTCATTGGTTGATCACTTAAATTTGAAACTTGAGTTCCTTGGTTCGAATCCCAAGACACTGCAATTGACATAGACCAAAAATAAATATCAATACAATATTAACCGAAATTTCACCAATTTCTCAATAATGGTGTGCTGTGGATTGTGTACAAGCTTGACTTTGACCCATCCCAATAATTGGAATTGTTGATTATGGTCTATATAAATTGTAATGTGATGTAATGTATGTCGACCAACAAATTGTACACTATCATATACTTCCCTCCATATTCCATTACATTTTATTATAGTAATAACATTTTATTTGTTATTAACAAATGTAAAGAAAAGCTGATTTCAATTTTTTGATATACTATTACATCATTCTCAACTAGTTATATACATTAATCTTTGGTAATTTACAAAAAAATAATACATAATTAGTTATGACAAAGATAGTAATATGTGTAGGTTTGGGAGTGTTTCTTTTTAAGTAGTCATGTAAAGTAAGAAATTGAGACATTGTCAAATACATCAAGAAAAGAAAATTGAACATTTTTTTGGAGGACAAAAACAGTATCTTCGTTTATAGAAATATTATGTGTCTAACTAATATACATTTTTTTTAGAATCTTGAGTCCTTGACATCTAGTTAGATGGTACTCATTCTGTATGGTGAAAGTTTTACGTTTTACTGCAAATGATATACTGTATATTTTTAAAAAACAAATGTAATATTAAAATTCTATTATACTAATATTTATGAAATTCACAGTATATTTTATTATTCCAATTGCATAAAATGTTCACTAGCCCCATAAGATATATAATGTGTCAAGAGAGTGTGGGCTGATTTATGGGCCCTAACTTTGTTGGGGTAAGATCCAGCAAGATATGAGTGAAGAGGCCCAAACTATAATGGGCTGATAGAGTGGCTTGCATAGTTGCATAATTGCATTACTTATGTGTTTTTTTTTTTGTTTTTTTTTTAATTTATTTTTATTTTTACTTTTTTAAACATCGTGAAAAATGAATTTTTTTAATTATAAGTAATTCTTCCAAAAATAGATGTCACACTTTTCAAGTTTAAGAAAAAAGTTCATTTTTTTGTTTTTTAGTTAAAAAATAAAAAGTAAAAAAATATTTTTAAAGTGAAAAGTAAAATAATTATTAGTAAAATTTAAAAAGTAGCTAGCACAAAATTTAAAAAAATTATTAATTTTTTGTTTTTTAATTAAAAAGTAAAAAATAAAAATATATTTTTAAAATAAAAAATAAAGTAGTTATTAGTAAAATGTAAAAAGTATGTAGATAAATTAGAATAAAATTGTATTTTAAAATGAAAATTTTAATTTTTTTTAGCTTGTCAACT
Organism: Euphrasia confusa; assembly: GCA_954870475.1. Taxonomy (NCBI): domain Eukaryota; kingdom Viridiplantae; phylum Streptophyta; class Magnoliopsida; order Lamiales; family Orobanchaceae; genus Euphrasia; species Euphrasia confusa. The sequence continues at coordinate 36,869,803 of OX940959.1, read as the reverse complement.
ATTGTTAAACAAAAAAAAAGTATGGTCACCGATTGAAAGAGTACTTTTTAAATTACTAAAATAATAAATAATTTAATTGCAAAATTTAAAAAATTGCAAAGTACATTTTCGAATAATTCAATTAATTGTGTAACTTATGTTGAATATATACTTTATTTTTTGAGGTGATATTATAAGATAAGTTAATTGTGAAAGAGAATTTGCCATGCATTACGCTGTACGTCACAAATAACAATTTCCTCAATTGGAAAAATCCAATATTTTTATGAGGCCAATTTTTCATTGTACATCTTAAATAATATTTAAAAAAAAAAAAAAAAACTTTTTCTTTCTTCTACACTTTAATTTAGACCCTTAGAATCTCAATCCTTTCCCGTTCATTTCCCTCCATACAAATCTCAAACGGATGTTATTTTTTTCTCACTTTTTGTAAAAATTTAAAATCATGTTTATGCATAATTAAACTTTAATTAAAGTTTTAAGTATTTTTCGAATATATAAATTCTAAATCGAAAAATATACAAAGTGAAATTTTGGCACGCTGATTATACTAGTAGAAATAGTATACCTCCAAAAACTTGTCCAGATTTCACTCGAAAAATATCAATATTACAAATTGCATCCATAACTTTTTACAATATTACAATTAATCCATTGCTAATTTTCAAAATCACCCATTCCGACATTTTTGCAAATTATCCCAACCCAAGGGCTAGTTATGTAATTAACCACATTTCATATCATGTTATAAAAACTGCGAGGATATTCCCCTCATCAACAACCATCATCGTCCTCACCCACACCACACTCACTCTATCTTCCTGTATATTCACACACACGAACACACACCACTGCGCATTTCCATTTTTTTTATTTTCAAATTTAATTTCTCTTAAAAAATAAAAAAATGGAGCGCGCCAGAAAATTAGCCAACCGGGCCATCCTCCGGCGGCTGGTCTCTGAATCGAAGCCCCAACCGCCATTGCAGAGCTCCTCAAGGTACTACTCTCTCTCCTCCCTCTCCCCCAGCATCCTCCAATCCACAACCCACACCACCCCCGCCCGATTCACCCCCTCCCGATCCATCTCCGTCGACGCCCTCAAGCCCAGCGACACGTTCCCCCGCCGCCACAACTCCGCCACCCCGGAGGAACAATCGAAGATGGCCGAAACCCTAGGGTTCAAAACCCTCGACGCGCTGATTGACGCCACCGTCCCCAAATCGATCCGCATCCCCAAAATGGAGCTCCCGATCTTCGACGGCGGCCTCACCGAGTCCCAGATGCTTTCCCACATGAAGGACCTCGCCTCGAAGAACAAGCTCTTCAAATCCTACATCGGGATGGGCTATTACAACACCTTCGTCCCTCCGGTGATTCTCCGGAACCTCATGGAGAATCCCGGCTGGTACACACAGTACACCCCTTACCAGGCCGAGATCTCTCAGGGCCGACTCGAGTCCCTCCTCAATTACCAGACCATGATAACCGACCTAACCGCACTTCCCATGTCCAACGCCTCCCTCCTCGACGAGGGCACAGCCGCCGCCGAAGCAATGGCCATGTGCAACAACATCCAGAAGGGGAAGAAGAAGACCTTCCTCATCGCCAGCAACTGCCACCCTCAGACCATCGAAATCTGCCGAACCAGGGCAGACGGGTTCGACCTCAAGGTCGTTGTCGAGGACCTCGACAAAATCAGTTACGAGACGGGGGATGTTTGTGGGGTCCTGGTTCAGTACCCTGGAACAGAGGGAGAGGTTTTGGACTATGCGGAGTTCGTGAAGAAGGCTCACGCGAGTGGGGTGAAGGTGGTGATGGCTTCGGACTTGTTGGCTCTGACTGTGCTGAGGCCTCCAGGGGAGATGGGTGTGGATATCGTGGTGGGGTCGGCTCAGAGGTTTGGGGTGCCGATGGGGTATGGTGGGCCCCATGCGGCTTTCCTTGCCACGTCGCAGGAGTACAAGAGGATGATGCCAGGGAGGATTATTGGTCTCAGTGTGGACTCGTCGGGGAAGCCTGCTCTGAGGATGGCGATGCAGACGAGAGAGCAGCATATTCGTAGGGATAAGGCCACAAGCAATATTTGCACAGCTCAGGTGATGTTTTTGTTTTTGTTTTTTATTTTCTGGGATATTTGTTTTTGTTGCTTTGATGATCATGTTGTAGACTATGGTATGGGAAACTTCTAACTAATAGTCTAATATGTTGTCGACCGAGTTTTGAGAGTGTGCTTGTAAAAAACTTGTGCTGTTAGAGGAATTGAAGAATAAACGAGGATCAAAAGTTGACTTTGTTTGACAAATAGAAAGCTATAAGTTAAACGAGTTGTAAAAGAGCTTAAGTTGCGTGCATACACTCTCTTAGTATATATATTACTTTGTCGAATCAATTATGAAATATTCATTGATTGTGTGAATGATCATAATTCTGATTATTTACAAGAAATATGTTCCTTTTTATAGGCCTTGCTTGCTAACATGGCTGGCATGTACGCTGTGTATCATGGTCCCGAGGGCCTCAAAACTATTGCCCAAAGAGTTCATGGGTTGGCTGCAACGTTTTCTGCTGGATTGAAAAAGCTAGGGACCGTAGAGGTCCAGAACCTTCCATTTTTCGACACCGTGAAAGTCAAAGTTGGAGATGCAAAGGCTATTGCTGATGCTGCGTACAAGAACGGAATAAATCTGCGGGTCATCGATAATAACACAGTAAGAATTATTTTTGCATTTGTTTTGGTCATACATGCATTATATTGGAAATTAACTAATGACAATTACCCATTGACTCTTAGATAACTGTTTCTTTCGATGAAACAACCACACTGGAAGACGTGGACAAGCTGTTTGAAGTCTTTTCATGTGGCAAGCCGGTAAGTGTAGGACTGGTTATTCTTGTGAGATACGCAAAACTTCTGTCAGGTTGGCTGATGGAAGTAATGCATTAGGCGGTCGTATTTTGGAATAAATGTATGTTTTACAATTACAATTCGGACTTTAAGAAAAGCGTAAATATAGTTGCGTCAAATTGTTTTGGAAACTAAAACATCAGCATATTTTGTTCAAAACTATGACCGCCTAACGGAAGCCGTCTGTCAGACAGCCTGATTGGCGACAGCATGCATACTAAGTGTTTAAAATATAATACAAAATTCATTTATCTTTTTTGGTCAATATATACAGTAATTGACTTTTTATTATTTGCATCAGGTGACATTCAGTGCTGAGTCCCTTGCACCAGGAGTTGAGAATTTGATTCCTTCGGGACTTGTGAGGGAGAGCCCATATCTGACAAACCATATTTTCAACTCGTATGAACATTTTATTTTATAAAGTTAAGGGTTAAATAACAAACGTACCACCCCAAGGCTTAGAAACAAAAAGGAAAGATTTATATTTTAAAAAATTTACAATATCCTCTTGACAATTTTTTCTCTTTTATGAAATGTGACATCGAAAGGGGTGTATTTGCAATTAGTCTAAACTTGATGGGCAGTTTTTGTATTTTCCCTATTTTTTTTTATAAAGTTATGGAATAATTACCAAAACTAGCTCTAAGGCTTAGCCTAAAATGAAAAAATATTACTTTCAAAATTACAAATACACCCTTGATATATTTTTCTCTCCTAATAGTTGAATCCTCAAACGTCAAAAGAAGTGTTTTTGCAATTTGACTGAATTTGAAGGGTAGCTTTTGTATTTCCTAAGATAGCAACTTTAGATATGACTATGCTTACTCTGATATTGTAGACACCACACAGAGCACGAGCTTCTTAGGTACCTTCATAGGCTTCAATCGAAGGATCTCTCTTTGTGCCATAGCATGATTCCATTGGGTTCTTGTACAATGAAACTAAACGCGACCACTGAAATGATGCCGGTGAGCTGGCCAGAATTTACAGATCTTCATCCTTTTGCCCCCGTTGAACAAGCTGCTGGTTACCAGGTTAAAACAATCTATATGAGTTCCGGTTCCTTGAGTTCCTCACTCAATGATTTAGGTGCATTATTGAACCATGTTGAACTATTTTTATTATTTTTGTCATTGCAGGAAATGTTCAAGAATTTGGGTGAAATGCTGTGCACGATTACGGGCTTTGATTCTTTATCCCTGCAGCCCAATGCTGGTGCTGCTGGGGAATATGCTGGGCTGATGGTTATTCGAGCATATCACATGGTGCGTTGAAATTAGAAAATGTGATGATAATTTAGAAGACCAATAGCTTAAATAATCTAGGAAAAAATTAATTGCAAATACTACCCTCGAGCTTTAGCTTAATTGTCAATAAAATCCCAGGGCCAGGGGTAGTCAAGTATCCCTATTTTGTTTTTACTATTAGTGGCATTGAATTATGGTGAACTCTTCTAATGCAGTCAAGAGGGGACCACCACAGGAATGTGTGCATTATTCCGGTCTCGGCTCACGGAACAAACCCCGCAAGTGCCGCCATGTGTGGGATGAAAATTGTGGCGGTTGGGACAGATTCCAAAGGCAACATCAACATTGAAGAGTTACGAAAGGCTGCGGAAGCACACAAGGAGAACTTATCTGCTCTTATGGTGCGTTTTTTTTCTTCTTCTAAATATCCAAAGGCAACAATTTGTGCTTTTCCTTTTGTTTGTCTTGTGCTGATAAATATTATCTCCAAATTAGGTTACATATCCTTCAACTCATGGAGTGTATGAGGAAGGCATTGACGAGATCTGCAAGATAATTCATGACAATGGCGGCCAAGTTTACATGGATGGAGCTAACATGAATGCTCAGGTACAAGTTTTTTTTTTTTTATGTATGATATTACTAAGGGTATTGTTTAGTGCGAGGTTATGATATCATGTAATGTGAAGTTTTAGAACTCGTTCAATAAAACTACATACACAAACAATATATATTCACATTACAAGTTGGTGCACAATTACTGTATATATAATCAATTGTTTGTGCCTACAGGTTGGTCTCACGAGCCCTGGCTTTATTGGTGCTGATGTTTGCCATCTCAATCTCCATAAAACGTTCTGTATCCCTCACGGCGGAGGGGGACCTGGTATGGGGCCCATTGGTGTGAAGAAACACCTAGCACCATTCTTACCATCACATCCTGTGGTATGTAAAACACATTACTTAGTAGTAATCGAATTCTTTTCTGTGTATCAATATTCTTAGTCTTGTAAAGGAGGGACAATTAACACAAAATGAGATATAGCCGACTCTTATGTTCTTGTTGAGTAGCCTTTTTGGTTTTACTACTACTAATCAAATTCTTTTGTGGATATCAATATTCTAAAGGATTTAAAAGGAGAGAGAAACACTAAAAATGCTCTCTACGTTCTTGTTGCTTACTGTTTTGAAAACAAACAGATATTTTTATATTTTATTGCAGGTATCAACTGGAGGTATTCCAGCTCCTGATAACTCTCAACCGCTCGGTACTATTTCTGCTGCACCGTGGGGCTCTGCCCTTATTTTGCCGATATCATATACCTACATTGCCATGATGGGGTCCGCGGGATTAACTGATGCATCAAAGATATCCATCTTGAATGCAAACTACATGGCCCATCGTTTGGAGGTCCCTTCTTCTCTCTCTACTATCATAGTTATCTTTTTTCGAATTTGTTTGACCATTTCTTGTTAAGTAACATGTTTCACTTTCGGTCAACAGAAGCATTATCCCGTTCTTTTCCGCGGTGCCAATGGAACTGTAGCCCATGAATTCATTATAGATTTGAGAGGCTTTAAGGTAAGTTTGGGTTAACACCATTTAAGCACTTTTTTTCTTCTAAAGAAAAAAATATCCGAGCTATAAGCACTTCCTCTGTAGAATACTGCTGGAATTGAGGCGGAAGATGTTGCTAAACGTCTTATGGACTACGGATTTCATGGGCCGACCATGTCATGGCCAGTTCCTGGTACACTCATGATTGAACCAACTGAAAGTGAAAGCAAGGTAAAAAAACACAAGAAATTTCCATTATAATGTTATGTATATGCGTGCGTGTGATACTCAAATAGATTACGGATTTTTCCGAAGTAATTTTCATTTGGTTTACAGGCAGAGCTAGACAGGTTTTGTGATGCACTCATCTCCATCAGAGAGGAGATTTCGATGATTGAGAAAGGACAAGCTGATGTTAACAACAATGTTCTCAAGGTATCTGTGGACATTAATTGATTTTTTTCTTTCAACTCGACGCATTAGTTATTTTTGCATTTCCGAAGGGTGAATTACAGTATAACACATGTGGTTTGATCTAACTAAAATATATTGTAATTGCCAAATTTAAGGGTGAATTACAGTATAACCTAATCAAGGGTACTTTTGGTAATTCGATTATGATTAGCTAAATTAAGGTACTGTTTTTTCAGGGAGCTCCTCATCCACCATCACTACTAATGGCCGATGTCTGGACTAAACCATATTCTCGCGAATATGCAGCCTACCCGGCCGCATGGCTCAAGACCGCCAAATTCTGGCCGACCACAGGTTCGCATTCATGAAAAACTTATGGCTTGTGCACACATTCAATGTTTTTACTAGGGTTTAAGTAAAAAAGTGATTTAACCTAAATTACCTAATTCCAAATAAGCAATTAATCTCAAAAGTACAAAAATATCCCCCAGGTATTATCATCTTATTATATCTCCCTACACATGTATGAATACATTACCAATTGACCCCTTAATTTTAACACCATGATCAAATCATCAAACATCATTCTAACCTCATACTTGGATTAACGGATTCTTTGTGTCGTTCTCAGGACGTGTGGACAATGTGTATGGCGATCGCAACTTGATCTGCACTCTCCTACCGGTGTCGCAGATGGCAGAAGAGGCAGCTGCCGCTACCGCTTGAGACTTCAACCAAGGCTCATGCACAGATTTGATACCATACCAATTGTGCATCATCTTATTGTACATAAGACAAAAAGGAATTATGTTCCACATGCACTTAATTTATTCGGAATTTTAAATCTTATAATGTTCTTGATTTGTCGAATCATCGGGCACATGTAAAATCTACAATTTTGAAATTAAACAAGTTAAATGTGAAAGACATGGCATTGGCATCTCGAGCTTCGCCTGGGATTAACGATAAGATAAATTGGTCAAACTGACAATAACTGAAAATTTAACAAACTTTGTAAAAACACTTTGATTATTGTTAGAGGAGCTGATGATCAAAATAGTACAAGAAAGGAAAGTTAAAGTAATCAGAAACCAGTGATATTATTCTCGCCTTTTTTACTTTCTCGCTCACCCAATCCCCCCATGCGTTTATTCAGAGGTGACGAAGAACATGCAAGTAAATGTTAATCTTATTCTCAAGCACCGTACTTAGGGGACTTCCATAGCTTAAATGCTACCTCGTGTAAGAACCTGTCCGCTGGTATTGCCAGGTTTCCACACTTCTGCGACAAAAAATCGAGTATGGATTAAATAAAATATACGAAGAAGCATACGACTTATATTTATATGTTTACACGAAAAAAAATTCTCTCGTGCGGTTTGGAAAATGGAAACAAATATCAATCATTAAAAACCCTACCTCAACAAAATCCCTAAAATAAAACGATTCCACCGTATCCACACGAGTCACCGCACTCTGGTGCTGGGCAAGTAGCATCGGACAATGTTGCCTGTAAGAATCTTCCATTAAGCTGGGACCCAAAATATGGGGGAAAAAAGAGAGAAGAAAAGATACATACCGAATATTTTCCCTTGGCTTCCCAGCTTTCATCATGTAACTTTGACGCGGGATAAGAGATGAAAGCTCACTCTCACTCATGGATTTAACATCAGAAAACGAGAGTTCTAAATCTTCATCTCCTAGGATAGAACCATAGCTCATAATAACAGACATGTGCAAACGGGAGCCAATATCAGTTCCGGGCCGGGCCAGGTGCAGTAAATCACCGAGTAAATGGTCCACGAGTTCCAAGTCTTTGGGGTTACTTGTATTTTTGCCAGCTTCGAAATGAACAAAGACTAAATCAAAGAAGTCGGTGTCTAATGTTTTTCCATCTTGAAAACCGAGCAATTTAAGTATTTCAGAAGCCAAAGGCGACGACTCGGATATGGATCGAGTTTTATTGCATAGCTCATCCCATTGCAAGATTTTGAGGCCAAGACTATCCCCGAAAGACTTCAAACTTAAATTATCGGTGATTACGGCTGCCTTCATTCCCATGAACCTGAAATTGGATTTAAAACACAGGCAAGCAAGTCAGGAAGTTAGGTACAATATAGACACGATGAACCATCTGTAAATGAGAAGAACATTAAAAAACAAACGCTCGTCCATTTTATATTAGAGCCAAACTCGAGAAAAAAATTAAGCTCATTTGTTAATCGAACGAACACGAACTGTTCGCGGGAGAATATTATCAAACATTCATTTAATACTTAATTTACATAATCAAATTTGAGCTCGAACAAATAGAACCCGAGTTCAATTAAAAATTTGGACAAACTCGTTAAATTAAACGAGTTGAACACGAACAATCTTGAAATTTATAAACAATTAAACAACAAATTTGAACATAATTTTCGCAAGAACAATAACCGAATGAACTCAAACAGAAAAAAGTGTTTGAGTAACACTCAACTTAAGCCCAAAATCCTTTAGGCTTGGTTCGACTCGATTACAATACTAAAAGAGTATAATTACAAATACGGCCTCTGAAAAAAAAACATCTTTCAAAATTACACATACCCGTCAACATACTTTTTGTAGCTTTACAAATCTGGGCACTCGATACTTTTGGAAGATGACCAATATTCTTATAAATGAAGCTATTATGCTAAACCTAAGAATGCAGTGTTCGAATAAATCACCTCTCAGCTAGAGATGGGAACGCAGACTTCGCTTGATATCTATCTTCACCGCCCTGAAAGGAACGAGCTGTTAGATTTCACATTATTTAGAATGGCGAATCAACTTTTGACATCGAACGAACGATCTTATTCATATCAATCAATCTCACCAATGCTTCATTCGCATCCACTATCTCTGCAAACTCTCTAATTATACGCGCATCCTCGCTTTCTGCAATCTAACTTCCAAGTCAATCGTTTGAAGAATCGAAATCGAAAAGGGATTGTGTACCAAATACAATGCACAAAGAACACCAATAAAATCTGCCAAGTTTCAATTCCGAAAATCGCAGCATTAAAAGGGCAACTCAATCATACTCATCTAGTCATCTACCTGTATAAACCTAAAAATTCACTTTTTATAAAATAATGAAAAATCAATTGTAACCCTAAATAACAAAATTGGGGGTTTCGATTATGCACATACAAATATAAATAAAAATGTAATCTTTATATATACATATACACACAATCGATCGAGAAGAGAAAATCAATTACCTGTGGGAGGGGAATGAGGGAGAGCCATGAAAGCACAGGAGGCCCGAGAAGCGAAGGAGTGGAGATGGGTTTGGGCCGGGCTGATGAATCGGGCCAACCCATCACCGTACAGCACAAGCGCCCTGCTCGGTTTGTCCGCCATTTTTGCCCTGAAACTTTGTACGTATATGTGTAAGTAATGTAAAGATAAGTGACGGAGTGAAGAGAAAGCATTTAACTTTTGGTTCAAGAGAATCGAGAATATTGCATTTCAGTCCTTGCACTTTCAAATAATTCATTTTAACCTAAAATTAATTTTTTCGCACTTTTGGTGATAAAAGTCGTTATTCTATCTCCGGCAGCCAGAGGCGGCGGAGGAACTCGCCGGAGAAACTCCCCGCTCTGCCGCCACCTGTCATTTAGAAAATTTATTCCACCCTGCAAAATGCTTTGGACACGCATAAATGTTTTCCTTTCTTAAGCAACACTCTTTCCTTTTCAAGACTGCAAATTTAACAGAACCGTACAATGAAATAAATACCGATCCTGAAAAAGTAGATATATATATATATGTGTGTGTGTGTGTATATCATCATTGCATACATGTATGTATATGTGTATGTATAATCAATGACTAAATGTACACTGCTTGTGAAACAGAGTGAACAGAGAGAGGAAGAAAAAGAGAGAAAAAAAAACAGTTCTTTTTTCCCATCTACTTGCCTTAACCATTTACTTGTTTGATTCAGCTAGAAAAAGTATGTTGTTTCCTTACTCCATTTTACTCACCATTATTAAGAAAAAATAGAAGTTTTTTTTAATAAAAAGGAAAAAAAATCTGCCATTTGAACAGAGAATCCAGATATTTTGTTTTTGATGAGAGGATTGAATAAATTAAAATCATGGGCCCTCATAATTCATAAGGCTGCAAGAAGGAAATGATGAGTGAAATGCAGCATCAAAGATTAATGCATAAAAATAAATAAATACCATTAATTGATAAATTTTGTGTTTTATTAAATAGGTCCATTTCTTCATCCATTATACAAACACATAGTATCTGATTTTTCTGCAGAAAAAAAAGCCCATTTATTTTTGCTTAGTAATGGTTTTTGTCCTTTTTTCTTTCTGAAAAATAAAGATTCTATGATCCTTTGTGTTTTCCAGTGTGAAAAATGAATTACCTTGTGGTTAATGTGGAAAAGCAGAAGTCATTTTTCTGTTTTTGTATTGTAGGGATTCATGATTCTTGATGTGGGTTTTTTCTTTTGTCTGAAAGATCTGATTTTTTTCTCAGTTTTCTTGGATTTTGAATTTCTTGGGAATAAAATACCATTATGCCATTTTTATTTCTTCATTTTCTTTGCTTTTAGTTTTATTATTAAGATGGGTATAAAACTCAATTTCACTTGAAATTCCGAAAGCTAAATTGGGTTTCGAATTGAACTTGGTAATCATGTTCCCTAAACCCTAAACTTACCGCTTAAAAATCAAGGTTATGTCAATGACTCAATTAACAATCAGGACGAATAATTTATGAACACGACAAGTTGCGAATAAGCGCTATCAAGTCTCTACTAGAAGTATTTTGAACATGTGTGTAATATATAATGTGGGTATTTCAATCAATTTTATGAGTTTTTACTATGCAAAAAAAAGTAACTATAAATGTTACCCCAATTCTTTTCTTATGTAGTAGCTTTATTAGAGCTTTTGTTCATAGCTTTATTCTCATTGGTAAAAAAAGGAAGAAGCTAAACACTACTCACTTATCAGGCTATCAGGTTGTTTTGTATTTTTTATACACTGTTTGAGGTAACCAATGATTTCCTACATATGGTTTCTGATCACATAGAATCAAAGCTTCTACTTTTATGCTTTGTTTGCCAATCATCATTTTTATTCAAAAGGGGGAAAAATAAATCCTTTTTTTTTTTGCTCTTTTTTTTAACACATTATATTACATCTGATCAGCTCTTATTTTTCCAGCAAAGGATAATTCTGTTTCTTGCAACCTTTTCACTCTAACAAGGTTTGTACATATACTTTCTTTGTTGGAATTATTTCTTGAATTTACTTGCTCAAGTGTTCTTATTTTTTTTATTTTTTTAGTGACTTTGCAGAAAACCTGAGATTTATCAAGTATGCAAGCAAATGCAATTAATGGATCCTCATATTCTGTTACCTCTGGATATGCCGTAGACCCGATAATCCCCGGGGAATCCATGTACAGTCTCGACTGCCAAGAAATGGCGAATCGTGTCACGGTAGCCTATCCTGACGACTTCTGCAGTGCACAACAAGGAACGGATTTTTCTAGAAGCTTCCAAGAAGAAGCTTATGATTACCCTTTCGACTATCCCTTTAGCGCGAGCAGCTCTTCAATTATCGCAGACCTTTCCTGCAGAACAGAACATGACGGTTACGAGGGATTTCCGTTTCTCCCGGAGAATAACGAATGGCCAGGATTATCCCGATCCGTCCTGCATGGGAATTCTGTTCCCTCATCGAGCATTGATTCGTGTGGGCAACTCCAAGTGAACAGGTCGAGATTTGTCCACGCAGCACAAGAAATATTGACCGAGATCACGAGGTACGCGATTGGTGACAGCGAGCATGTGGGTTATTACACCTCGGTTGATTCGTCTGATGGAAACGGGATCTCGCGAGAACTGGAGGCCGTGGCAAAGAAAAAACATCTGCTGGCCTTATTGCAAGTGGTATTTACTTTTTTTATCTCACTTGTTTAGTTGAGATTTGTTAGAACACTAACATTTTCTTTTCTCGTTTTTTAAGGTCGATGATCGCTACAACCAATGCATGGATGAAATCCACACAGTGACCTCCGCGTTTCATGCTGTGACGGAGTTGGATCCTAATCTGCACGTTCGTTTTGTCCTCCCGGCAATCTCTTTCATGTACAAGAACCTTAGGGAGAGGATTAGCAGCCACATTCTTGCTCTGGGATCAGCGGATGATCGTAACATGAATGAGGGCGAGACATTCGAGGCCCGTTTTATTCAGAGGCAGTGGGCTTTACAGCAGCTGAGCAAGAGAGACCATCAACTGTGGAAGCCACAACGGGGACTGCCCGAGAAATCCGTCTCTGTTTTAAGGACTTGGCTGTTCCAGAACTTCCTTCACCCGTAAGCTCTCTCCGACTTCATTTTCGTCGTACATACAAAGGGGAAAGTTACAGAAATTTACCTTAAGATTTGGGGAAATTGCAAAAATACTAACTTTCAAAATTATAAGAGTACCCATTTGAGTTTTTTGTAATTTTGGAAAATTAGATAGGCTTTTTGGTAATTTTGGAAAGTTAGATGGTCTTTAGATATAGATTTTTCCAGCTACCTTGTTATCACCAGAGGATCGTTTCATAAATTTCAGGTATCCGAAAGATGCAGAGAAGCACTTGCTCGCCTTGAAAAGCGGTCTGACGAGGAATCAGGTATCCATAATTTCTACATTAGGAGGTTATATGTATACATAACCTTATTCGGGCTTGGAACTTTTAGAAAGTAGGGTTTTGCCTGTGTTTTTGTTTTGAATGTGCATTCATTTTACTATGCATTTCGTTACTACGATAGGCTCAACCCTGAACATGTCACTCAACTACGTGTTGTTAAGTGAAGATCATATAGCTTTTAACATTGCTTCTCATGTTTTCTGTTTACGGGCAGTTTTATTTTCTCATGAATGAAGAGAAATTGTTTCCAAGACTTTTAAACATTTTTATCGCCAGGTTTCCAACTGGTTTATAAATGCTCGCGTTCGTCTATGGAAGCCTATGATAGAGGAAATGTATGCAGAAATGAACCGAAGAAGAGCTCGTAGAAACGCAGAAGATATAGAGGGAAACCGTAGAAATCTAGCTGTGTTTTGAGAATAGGAGATTTACAATGGATTCTGAAGTCTTTTATAATCTAAATTTGCCCCTTCGCTATATAATTTTGAACATTTATCTGATTTATTTGACTTTGAAAACAAAAAATCTATAATCTATATATATGAAATACGATAACATTACAATATGAATATGATAGCTGAGAAAACACTGCCAAGTGCCAACACACAAATATATTAAAGATTTTTATTTATTTAATAATAATAAAATCATTATTATTAAGCTGTAACATAATTCAATTATCCCAATGATATACAAAAGATTAATTCCTAACTTGATTAAGAAAATCTAGATGCTACCTCTTATCTTATGTACTGCAGTAACTTTTTATTATTTATTTTTTGTATCTATCAGTCCATAAATTACCTCTTATTAACGAATCACGTGTAACCTCCTTTCTATTTTTTCATAGTATGACTATGATATGATACACATAGGAAACTTGCCTTTTGTCTTTTCTCAGGCTCACACTTCTTCCTGTATCCTCCTGGTTTTGATTGGCTTCAACTTCAATCCCATGCTTTCCGGTGAGAACAGCTCCGGCGAAATGCTAGTCGGGCTCAAGGGGCTTCTTGGGCTGACACTAAATTCAGATGCCCTGTACAATCCGTAGCCCATTAGAAAATATTCCAATGGTATCAACATCGCATCCGGTTGTTCTTCTGTAACCATTGACCCGCACCCTTGAACCTGTGCATGTATGTGTAAACACACAATAAATACAAGTCCTTACTGATATAACACCATAAATCGAAGTCCTGATTGGCTATGTGTCCTACACTTGCCATTTTTTGTCAAGCTCCCTTTATAAATATTACCCTTTCCCTTGAGGTTTAGCCTAATTATGTATCAAAGAAAAATGGTTAATTTACAAAATTACAAAATACTCGCTTAATGATTCTCCTGTTTTACCTCAACCAAGGCGCTGAATCTCCTATCCAGCTTCGATGTCATGTGGAGAGCCTCATAGTGGAAAGGAGAGTTTTCTCCGACAAAAATCAAAGTTCGACACTTTAGCTGCCTCAAGCTTTCACTAAGATCTGGTCTCCTGAAAGGCAGCCAGATGATAAGAGGCAGATTCTTTTGGAGAAGAAGCTAACAAAGAAGCAAAGATTTGCGACTGCGTGCGTGTATGTAGTTTATAAAGGGACTTTATTTTGTCGATTATTGTCAGATACTTGCCTCACTACGTATTCAACTCTGCAAGGAATAATTACAAAAAACTACCCTAAGTGGCTAAGTTCTAACCTAGCTAATTACTAAATTTCCCCAATATTTCATAATGGACTGTAATACGAAAGTTATGAAAAATGTTCAAGAAATATCATACTAACCCATTGATAGCTTCAAGAAACCGAAGTACGTTTGGGCCTTGCCTTTCTCCTAACAACTGCAATCAGAAGAAGAAAATGGTGAGAATGTAATTTTGCGATACTGGAGAAATAAATGCAGTTTTGATGACAAAATAAATCAGATGAGAAGAATTATGGCACTTACACGTCTGCATGATTGAACGATGTCTGATTCTGGTATATCCACGCTGCCACGGACTTCCTACCAAACGATTATAATATCAAATGAAACCCATCACTCGTATCATTAGATGAATCATAATTGTTAACGGAATGCTATTTTATAAGCACCTTGCTGAAGTACCGCATGAGCAACAACTCCTTTGCCAAACCACACATCCCACACAATAAAAGCAAATTAGACGTTACCTGCAAATAAAATGTTACCAATACTTTACCAATTCACAGTGATTGGTTTTTCTTCTGTTTTTTTTTCATTTGCAGGGTTAAATTTTATAAATAAATACCAATACTCCCTTGGAATTAATTATTTTTAACAGATTGCACAAGGGTATTTGACACTTGACAGGTAAATGGAAAACCTCAAATCTGGGGTTTTTAATATCAAGGGAACAATTATCATTTTGGAAGAACTTGAAGAATAAAAAACCTTGTTGTATAGCCACTCGGTCCATGATGGTGATTTGCACAGAGGGGAAACAAGAATCAAACCCGTAACACGTAGTGAGTACTTTATCTGCAGTTAAGAAAATGCATAATTTACTGTGTTTGAAAACAAATATAGAAAGCAACCCCAGGAGGAGAATAACACTTACAGCAAACAAGGTAAGAATATAAGCCCCAGCTGTGACCCCTAAGCACATTACTGCACCAATACTGCAAGAGAGATAATTTCAAATTTATTAATTATCAAGTAGCTGAATGTTTTACGAATAATAATTATGCCAATAGATCCGTTCAGCGGGAGTCAGAGACAGACCTATAGTTGGGGTGCCTCTCCTGGAATTTTTGAAAATAATATTATTTCTATTCAACCAATTAAGCTCCCTTGTTGATGGAAAATAATTGTAGGTGGTAAAACATTCCCTTAGTAAATTAATTTGATCAAACTTAGTACTAATTTATTATTTATTTAGATTTGACATTTAATACGTAAGATGATTGCCATGGAAAAGCCTAAACTCACCACATCAGTATTCTAGTCCAACCTTTAAACATTTAAAATTTTATACAGTACTAATTATCTTTCTTATAAGTTAAAATATTTAATGCACATTTTTTTAAATAACATAAAGATATCCACCATATTTTTTTTTCATTTTTCATGATTTTTCATTTTTTAATATATTTTTTTGTGAAAATTAATCACAAGTGTAGATTAAAATTTATTATAGAGTTGTTTACTTGAATTTATTTTATAATTATACGATAATTAATTATACATTTTTTATTATTACTAGGCCCCCCTTAATGAAATTCCTAAGTTCGGCAGATACATAATAATTACCCAAAATAGTCGAGGATCTCAGCAATCTGATCAGCTAAATCATCAACAGATAATGAAGGTTCATCAGGCCCAGCAACAGCAGCTCCAAGCTGTGATAACTCTTACCAGGGATTAGTTACTAGATAAGAAACAAAGCAGGGCATGAAAGACTCAAGCTAGCAGTAGTCAAGGAACCAAGAAATGAACCTCGTGACCAGGAGGACTGATATGATAGATGCAGAAGTTGTGGAGAAAAAGAGAGAATGCTTCCGGACAAATGAAGAGACCTTGAAAACAGGACATATCTGTCAAGTGGGAAAATGGAAATACAATGTTACAAACACTTTATAGAAATAATATGTACACTTGCATCTACTAAATAAGATGTTACTTCAAGAAGTTCCAAAAGCATCAACGTTTAAGACTTATATTATTTAAGTTCAAGATTTCAACTGAATCATTTCAAAAAAATTGAGATTGTTCTCGGTGTCAGTTCTATTGAAGTTCCCTTACGGTTTAAGGCTAAATCAGGATAGGTAATTAGAGCAGGCTTGTCCCGGTTTCCAAAAATAGCCACCGACACTGAACCACAACTAGTTTTCACAATATGCTCCTGTAAGAGATCAAACACAGGGTTTGTCAAAATTCTTGCTTGATTGTGTGTGTGTGTGAGAGAGAGATCAAATCCAAAAGTATGCTAAATATTCCAAGAGCACTATTGAATTTTAACAAGGAACTATCATGCCACATTCTTTCAAATGAGGAACAATCTTTTTGATAAAGGAGAGTATCATTTACTTCCCAACAGAATCTCCCATGTGCAGTGTCCTTTGAAAGAATCACAGCTAACTTACCATCAAATCTTCCATAAGGGATGGATCGAAAGTCAATGCTTCTTTTCATTACTACCCCCTTAAAGAATCTACTTCCTAACCAATCCATACGCTAGCTATGAGGATATGAGAATTACTGTATTGATTTTCTCATTTTTCTCTGCAAATTCATTAAAAAAAAACTTGCAGTAGAACACCAATATCCTAACACGAATAGTCGAACGGGGATTACCACCACTTGCTTTGATAAACGAAATGTTACTATATCCAATACACACTGATACATGCAGCTCAAATCCTGATTATACCAATATTTTCTTTTAAAAAACCAATCAAAAGAAAAAAACGGAACAAAGTACACGAGAGGGGGAAAACATCAAAATCAAATTTCATTTCAACAAATGAATGAAATTGGATGGGAAAAAAATCAATTAGCAGAGAACTAAAAATTCGCAAACCCAATTCAGGCAATAAAGATTTTCCCAATTTAGCCCTTTCACCTCCATCCACACTCGAAATTGGAAAATAAAAACAGTGGGAAATAACTTCCTAATTAATCAAACACCATTTTCATTAATCCTCACGCCAGAACAAACCCAGATTATGCAACCTCGAAGCTCGTCGACTAAATGCAGCTGACAAAATCAACTTCCAGGATTTTTTTTTCAGCACGAACTTGAAAATACGTACATATTCGTGTGTATGTAATACTATGTATAATGCAAGTGAAGATTACCTTCCCGGCGCCGCTTGAGTCCGCCATGACCCGCCTCTCTCTCGAATTAGACCGGCGGCATTGGATTCGAGCTTCTCTCCGTCTCTCTGAATCGTCACGAAGAAAAAATGCGGAACTGTAATTAATTAATTAATTATTATGTTTAATGAATTATATTAGGAGTATAAATGAGCGGGGTATATATAAGCTTATAAATGCTGAGTTGAGCGATGGAGCATCAGCGTTTCACCGAGTCACCGACGGTTAGGGCTTTCACGAGCAAATGGAGTGGGCCCAATGGCCCAAACTTCGAACCATGATTAGACTTTAACTCGGGTTAGATGCCGACAGTTCAAATAACATGAAATGTCCAAATTACCCATGTTCTCGTATGAAATGCCGCATTTTTTTTTTTGTGAATAGAGTGAGGTAAAAATTGTCATTTCACTTTACAATGATAAAAACTCATGAGAGTTTATCGACAAAAGTACCGAGATGAAAATGTACAGTATTATCTTCTTTTAAAAATATTACTCTACTAATACTTGTGAAAGACAAATGGAGTAATTATATTAAAATTCTTACATTTATTGAAAGTGTACAAAACGTGTAGGTATGTAGTGAAAGTCCAAATAAGTAAAAGCATAATCTCCAATTATGTTGGAGAGCTAGTCTGTTAGCTCGGTGATGCGGTAGAGTTTTCTCTATGCGCTATACTGTATTATACCCCTTTTTTCTTTTATATGTGATTGACCTTTACCAAAAAAAATTATGTTAATTATGCTAAAGTACTAATCAAGTTGGTTTGCTCCATAGGCCCATATAATTAATGGCCGTTAGTTCACATTTATTTAATTAATTTGTTATGTATGTTTGAAAAAAATGCACAAGTAGATAGACAAAATAGAGTCTTGATACAAGAATTATGTATGCGTAATAAATGTTAAGATTAATATTTAGTGCTGTTATTAAAAAATAAAATGGTGCAATTGTTGACTTAAAAGGCACAAAATGCAAATACATAAAATTCTTAATGTTTGATCATTTTATTTGAGTGGAAATGTAACTATCTTTAAGCATCATATATTATAACCTTGTCATTAAAGTAAAATTTTAGATTATACGTGTACCATAAGGTGAAAAAAAAACTTCAAAAAACTTAGTTGATGTTATTCATAATATCCATAGAACAATAAAATTATTTCAAAATAAAATAATTTTAAAAAGGAATAAAAGGCATCATTAATTTTAGTTTGAAAATATGGAGTGGTAGCATTTTTAAAGTAAGGTCCCTATAATTCACACACTTCTTTTTCCATGCTAAGTTTGTTGGCTCTTTCTTGCCTATACGATCCTTTCTCTCCGATCCATTCCTTTTTCACATCACTATCTTGATAACTCGAAATCAATATGTTCATTCTCATAAGTTTCAATTCGAACTACGAATTGGGTCGTAGTATACAGTATCAAAATGGTTGTGTCGAGACTCTTCTGAAAGTCCAACTCCATTGTAAACGTCGTGATCAAACCCAGATTACCCAACGGGTGATGCCGACTATAGATCACACATAGGGCAAATGCATTGAGTACCTAACATGCTCCAAACAGAACATATCATCATGAGCTACTAAGAGAACTTTATACGTAACAAACATTTCAAGAAAAAAAACATAGCAAATGTCAACTACTCGATAGTTGAAGCTCGAGATACATACCACACAGGCTATTGATCTTCGTCCGCATTTGGAGTAGTGAAAGTCAACGCCGGTATTGACTTCCCGATCGAACGCCTCTCGCCTGCCAAGGTTTCCTCTGCTTAAGCTTCACCTTCACGTTGACCCCACCATCAACGACAGCCCTGAGCACAACCTGAAGCTTCCCCTCCACCTTTTCCCCCTTCCTCGGAGTGTACACGACGTTATGGATATCATCTTCCAACGCCCTCTGAGCCAAAACTCTCCCGACAGCTCCACATGCGCTCCTATTCTTGGTGGACCCCAGATCGAACTTCATGTCCTTTGAAATCGAATGTGACACAGCAACAACCTTGCTAGTGGCTCTATGAACTATGCACGCGCGTACAGAGCTTGTAGATATGTAAATATCCAAGCAGAAGGGCTCGTGGTAAGGAGCCGTTAGCTGGTTGAAAGTCAGAGTCCTTTGCGTCTTTTCCAACCGTACATCTCCCATTTCATAAAGCCGAGGAATTAGATGCCTTTCTCGATAATTTTCCGTTAACGACTTTCTTTCGCTCTCGTTATTTGTTTTCTTGATTTCTCTCGGCGTATCCTTCTTCTTGGGATTTTCTTTACGATTTTTCTCGTTCCTTGTGGATTTCTTTCCGTGGAAATCGAACTTATATTCCTCGTACTCTTTCGAATCCTTGTCAAGCTTGTAAAACAAATTGCCCCGAACCCTCATATCCTCAATCTCGCTGAACTCAAAGTCCTCCTTGGTCGAACAAACCAACCCACTATTGTTGCTGACATCATAACCGCGACCACTAAACCTACTACTCCTTTTCGATATTTTCTCCTCGTTAGTATTGTCTCTCCAGGCATCGACTAATCCCGAGGAGACACGCCAGGCGTCGTCGTCCATGATTTTGATTTCGCAATCCTTCATATCAGCAATGCCCGTTTCTGAATATAACGGCGAAAGATGAAGACTATCGACTGCAGAGTGTCCCCTCTCGTGACAATGAAACGGGGAGGTTCTTGGAGTGGAAAATGTACTACACTGAGATGAAATAAACAAATTCGTAATCGGTCTCAGTGACGTGATCCTTCGAAGGAGGGAAAAGGCCATTCCGGAAGCAAACGTAAAAGAACCTCCTTTTTTTTTTCTTTTTTCTTTTTAAGGGCTAGAAACTGAATGGAATATTCCTTTGCGGCATTTCATCGAACAGGTGGTGAGCGATGTATAGTTCCTCGATAGCCTAATTATCCAGGATACAGTAATTCAATCTTACCACTTCCTACGAAAAAGTGGTCTGTAGAAAAGATGAAGCAAGGCCGTCGCTGATTCGCCGGAGATTCCAGTAAACCTCGCCGGAGGGTTTCAAAACGTGTGAATAAATAAACAGCAGAGCTTATTTGAACATGTTTTTTTTAGCCTCACACATTATAAAAATAAAATGCTATATAAGACATGTTTTTTTTTTTAACTTAACACACAAAAATTTAGTAAGTAGAGTATATTATTATTTCGAATTTAACTAGTTTGTATTACAGTAATTGTTTCAATGTCATTAATTTGTTAACAAAAATTGAAATAAGTTCAACGAAAATAGAAAATAAAATCATTTCAAACTGAACATTTTTATTTTCAATTTCATTTATTTCTCACTGAAAAAGATTATACTATACGCTCTCATTCTGTTTACTACATTGGAGTTACAGTACAGGGCCATTTCAACATCCGTATATCCTAAAACTATTCATCTTTCATATGATGTGTTTCTTGAAGGTCGATATCACCTTCGGCGATAAAAGCAAAAGGAATGCCAAAATCGAACCGAACAGCATTTTGATAGCATATCCGAATACACCACTGTCGACTTCTTCAGAGGTCGATATCGCCGTAGCTGAAGGAAGCGCTTCGATTACAGCATCTGCCATGTCAGCAATGAACGAGGATGTACAGTTCAGAGCCGGGACACGTCCCCAATTGACGATCCCGGACTCTAGAGCCAATTCTCTGTACTCCATGTCGATCTCTTCAAGCGTCTCTATGTGCTCACTCACAAAACTGAAAACAGTTAAAGGTCCAAGAACACATATTATTAGTCCACTTTTGAAATAACAAATGGAGCTGAAATTACAACTTTGATGTATGTTGTTTTCTTGTAATCAGGCCAAACTTTAGGGTAGTTCTGTAAATATCTAAGATCGTGAGTAACAGTAGAGACTGTAATCGTAAAGCCTTAGAAGCGCACCTCACTGGAACAGCCAGGAGAGATTTTACACCTTTGCGACCAAGCTCAACAAGAACTTCATCGGTGTACGGTTTCAACCATTGAACGGGACCCACACGGCTCTGGTTGACGGGATTTAAAAAAAAAATGATCACTATTAAATTCCCCTAGATTTAGAAGTATGAAGACAAAAGCATAATTTTGACTTCAACCAACCTGGTACGCCAAAGTATGATCGTTGTCGATTCCTCTAGACTTGAGTTCTCGCATTATTAAGGTAATACAATCTTCCATCTGGTCTCTGTAAGGATCGCCTGCATTCTCAACGTAACTTACTGGAACTCCATGCGCGCTAAAGAAAATCATGGTCTACAACACCGAACAACAAGAATTCTTTAGAAAAAAAAAACGGACATTTGAATACACCACCGACATTTTTAAGTGGGAAATAATATGATTACTAACCTCTTCTGGGGTCGGGAAAATTTGCAGTTCCGTTTCTATTAAGTCAGCCATAGACTTGATATAACCTTCCCGTTGATACCATGACTGTATGACAGCAACAGGTATGCTTGCCAAGTGTCTATCATCCCTGATAAGCAATCCCCATTTTAGCTATACACCATAATGATCTTACAATACGCCAAACTGATGAAGATAATTTGGATTCCAACATATAATATTTACCTAAACATGTCTTGAAGGACACGCACGCTCGATCCAGTTGTTGAAATAGAATATTGAGGGTAAAGTGGGAATACCACAAGCTTCGTAATCTTGTCTCTCTTAATCTATCACCATAAAGACAAGATTGCTTGAATCCAAAATGTTGAGGAAACACGAACCTTGCAATTTACTAGCAATTCATTATTTTTCATATCGACTAGCAATCCTTTTCGTACATGTATTTATTTTACCTGATGAACAGCTTCCTCAGTGAAAGGGTGCCAATAACGCATTGCCACATAAACATTAGCAGGAACTTCCTTGGTTTCTAGAGCCGATTTTAAAGCACTTGCCTGCAAAATAAAACATCAAATAACTTGAACCAAATAAATTATAAGAAGAAAAAAATAAGGGACAATTGCCAAAAAAAAATCCCCCGAGTTTTTATAATGTAGCTTTGAAAAGAATCACTGAGATCTTATGCAACGACCCACGGTTAGTTGACTTAACAGAATTTGCTGACATATCAAATATATACATTTGCACTCCTAAACTTTTGCCCCAAATAGCTCCAATTCTTGTTTGGTTAAATGTAAATTTTGAAAAATCTAGTGATGTGATCATAATTAATGAATACTAGTACAAAACACTGAAACAGGCAGAGAACTACTATATGATCCATAAATAGTACCTGCTCGTATGTTATTTTCCGCAGAGGCGAGCCACCCCCGATCGAAGTATAGCCTTCTTTACTTTTCTTTGCCCGTAAAACCGAAATTAACTGTGCCAAGGGGCGCTGAAGGAACCGAAACAGCCTGGGAAGACGGATAATATCCTGTGGCATTGCATCGAAAACAACAAAGGAAGTATTTACAAACTATCAAAACTTAAGGTTGCACTTGGTTTTGGATGAAAGGATATTTGAAGATCGCGATATCAATCCATATTAACACCAAGTTTGGGATCCTACGTTTCAAGGCATTTGTTGAAATTTCAAATACTCATACTCGTCAGAGACCACTATCTCAAATCAACAGCTCAAGCCTTAAAATCAATTCCTACCATCCTAACGAAATCTAATAATATCACTATATCAGAGTACGTAACTAAAACTCATCATGATTGGAGAGGGTTATTTCTCAGAGTACATAACTACAAAATTTGTGTTATGAAATCAAATTCTGCTTATATTATAATTTTCTAATGATTTCTCATTCCAAAGTTAACACACTACATAAAAAAAATCAGAAACATTTTTTTAAATAAGATAAAATACATACAGGGTCGGCAAACAAATTGAACAAGAATGGTTGAACATCCTGCAGAGTATCCGGCCCTCCAAGATTCAAGAGAACGACTCCTAATTTCTCCTCGTCTGCCGCCGTTTGTGAATGTAAATCCAAAGCGGGGTCAGAGTAAGTGTAAGTCCCCGCAGCCGAGCAAAATGCTACCCCGTGTTTGGCTGTCCGACTGAGAGATAACGTTGTGATCGTCGTCTTATTGTTTGAATTATAATGCAAAGATACTTTTGATGTGTTGCAGAAAGTTGAGATCAATTTAGGCACATGGGTCAACCTGCAAAATATGCACATACATCTCATATATAAATCCCTAAATTAATTGAATTGTTTTTTTGCCCAAGTATAAGCTCAGTATCACTGATCAACCTTTTTTTTAATTGTTCAGTACATTGATCCATACAAAAACATAAATCCTGATGAAGCTATGAAATAACAAATAAATTAATTAATTTAAAAAAACCAACAAAATTAATGAGAAAGGAATCAAGCAATGATCTGGCTTACGATTTAGAATTCCGATGAAAATCCATGTGCGAGATGATTGGAGAGCTCGTCGCTGCCTCCATCTTGCCGATTCAGATTCAACTGTGAATACTACTTTTCTTTTGGAGAAAGAAAGAAGGAATGAATAAAGGGGTTTGGTCAAAATGGTGGACGGTTTCAACACTCCAAAGATCAGCAATGGAGGCGTGAGTTAGGAACTCGGGCGTGTCATCGAGTTGGCATACGGTCACTCTTTTTTGAATTCTCAAATTGTTTTTGTTTTTTAAATAATTAAAAATATTTATGAAGTAATTAAATTTGAATAATAATTGAACTCAAATTCAATAATAAAATTAGTAGCGAAAATAATGCGTTCGAGTAAAATAGGTCAAAATTCCGATTATAACCCTATCTAGGGTTTCCCACGCACTCCCGCTGTGTATATATAAACACACGATATCACTAATCCCTTTCACAATAATCTCTGAGTCTGAAGCTTATCCATGGCCGCCGCTTTTTTTTTTCTTTTTTATTTATTTATTTATTTTTATGAGAAATTTGTGATGGCTCCATTTCGAGTCAGCAGCAGGTGCCGAATCCCTATGGCAACCCGTCTGCCGCTTGGAGCCTAAACTTATCTGACCCGTTTGAAGACCCACAAAACCCAATTTTCTGTTGGTGCGTGATACAATTAAAATGGGAATATACTATTAATTTGATTGTTGATTTAATCTTCGAAAATTAGCTGTGATGAGGTTCTAACACGTAAGAGGAACTAACTATGTGTTTGTTCCTCCATGAAATCTTTTTGTTACGCTTGGCTTCTGAGCTTTTTTTTCTTAATCCTGGAAAATTTTACTTAAAAATGATTTTTAGATTTTTTTTCTTAATCCTGGAAAATTTTACTTAAAAATGATTTTTAGAATCATACGTAATTCCGAATGTTTAAGATTCAATAGTTTAGAGTTTTTTTTTTCAAAAAAATAACCTTGAGTAATGATAATTCAAAGTAATTACTGTAATAGACTTTCTTGTTCAGTTGTCAAACCCTAATCTGATTTCCTGATTGGCATACCGAGTGAATTATTTTTTGATGAATTAAACAAGAATTCACGGTTATTTTTCACATATGTTGCTTGTAGGACCGATTTGGAAAGTCTACCCATGTGATTACGCTTTCGTATTGAATCAAGTAGTTCTCCTTTATCATTGTGAAATGTAATGTTATGATGAATTGGTGGTCGATTAGTTTTATTTTACGCATTGTGCATTGTTGTGAAGTGTGACATTTATATTAATGGAAAAAGGTTGAATTTTATCACATTTCATCTACCAGAATTTACATTTATTTTCCTTTGAAAATCACAATTGGATTTAGTATATATTAATGGAAAAAGGATGAATTCGTCACATTTCATCTACCAGAATTTACGTTTATTTTCATTTAAAAATCACAAATATTTTTCAGCAGTTTTAGTAAATTAATTAATAAAAAAGCTACTAAAAATTGAAATAGCGAATTTTAAACGTAATTCCGAATGTAAATAATAGTAATTCCGAATGTAAAGAATTATTTTTTTTTCAAAGATCTTAATAAAATTATTTCAGAGTAATGGACTTTCTTGTTCGGTTGTAAAACTCTAATTTGGATCCTGAATCGCAGAGTACTATTTTCTGATTAATAAAGTAAAAATTAGTTGAAGATTTTATTTTGATTTGGGAAGATTGGTTGGCTTTCACGGTTCAATGATTGACATCGGTTTCTTGGAGAACCGCTTGGGAAGTCGACTTTGTGATTGTTTCCCATTGGTTTCTTAGAGAACCGACTTGTGTAGAAGGCCCTGTGACTCGGAGAACTGATTTGGAAAGTCCACCCTGCGATTGTGCCTCTCCGATAATCACATCGGTTGCTTGGAGAACAGATTTGGAAAGTCCACCCTGTGATCGTGCGACTTGAGTCCTCAACGGATTTTATTGTGCGACTCCTGCCTGACGGATCAATTTACTTCTGTGATTATTCACCTTCGTAGCATCTCTTTATGAGTTATGACTACCTGATTTCTGCTCTATTAAGCTCAAGTTGTTGATCAAACCCGGTTCATGAGTGATCAATCAATGGTGGAGTAGTTTGCAAATAGGGTCTATTTGTTTTTTAGTATGTAATTGTGATTCATGTTTAATGTATACTCCATAACTAAGTGTACGCGTAGTGCAATGTTGTGAAGTGTGACAATATTCGATATATATATTTTTGGAAAAAAGGTTGAATTTTATCACATTCCATCTACCAGAAACTACCTTCTTACTATCATTTAAGTATATGTAGCTTCAACGTCTAAATCACAATTATTTGTCAGCAGTTTTAGTAAATCAATCAATAAAAAACTTACAAATAAAATTTGACATGGAATTAGCAAATTTGTTTCTTCAAAGTTTGAGGTTTATATATTTATGGTGCAGTACTCAACTGTTCTTGATCACAGTGGAGAATATTCCAGAAATAACAATCCTCAACGTGTACACAAACCAAATGAATCTGCATCTATAAATCTCTTGCATTACATACATTTTTCTTCATCCATCTCTCTTCCACAATGACTCCATACGCCGCCACTTGTGCGATTTCTTTGCTTCTTCTACTCTCCAACCTTGTTCTCGCCAAAGATGTTGATTCCATCGAGCCCATTTCCGAAGCTAGCCGTGCTGCAGCTGATGGTGGAAAAGACGGTGATTCGACCAAGTGGGCTATTCTCTTGGCCGGATCAAATGATTACTATAATTATCGACACCAGGTGATCATTTCATTTCAAAATTTCAACTAGCTAATAAAATGTTTTAGAAAACAATTTGAAGTCTTACTTTCCAAAACAGGCTGATGTATGCCATGCATACCAAGTCCTAAAGAAAGGTGGCCTCAAAGACGAAAACATCGTTGTGTTCATGTATGACGACATTGCAAACAATACAGAAAACCCGAGGCCCGGGGTCATCATCAACGGGCCCACCGCTGAGGACGTGTACAAGGGAGTCCCAAAGGTTTGTGTCATATCCAAATTAACCCCTCCCCTGTTTCTCATTCTTTCCAACTTTTTTCATTTTTCGAAAACACAGGATTACGTCGGCGATGATGTCACTGCCGACAACTTTTTCGCCGCCCTTCTCGGGAACA
Source organism: Euphrasia confusa (assembly GCA_954870475.1). Classification (NCBI taxonomy): domain Eukaryota; kingdom Viridiplantae; phylum Streptophyta; class Magnoliopsida; order Lamiales; family Orobanchaceae; genus Euphrasia; species Euphrasia confusa. The sequence goes on along the minus strand of OX940959.1, from coordinate 36,842,661 downwards.
AAACCGCAGTCAAAGGAGGCAGCGGGAAAGTCGTCGAAAGCGGTCCGAACGATCACATCTTCGTGTACTACACCGATCACGGCGGGCCCGGAGTGCTCTGTAAGTTCTTTCCTCATAACATCAATATCGACTCGAACTTACCTTTGTCTTATCGATTACAAATGTCACGTTTATAGCGATGCCCACCGAACCTGCCATTTATGCCGACGATCTGATCAAGGTCTTAAAAAAGAAACACGCTTCCGGAACATACAAAAGCATGGTGATTTACATCGAAGCTTGCGAGTCGGGGAGTATATTCGAAGGCCTCCTTCCGGAAGGCATGAACATATACGCAACAACCGCTTCGAATTCCGAAGAGAGCAGCTACGGATGCTACTGCCCAGGAGACAATCCCGGGCCTCCCCCAGAATACGACACCTGTGTAGGCGACCTCTACAGTGTCGCCTGGATAGAGGACAGGTACATGTATATATATACGGAATTCGAAATTCGATTTCTTAAGGATTTTTTAATTTGAAATTGTTCGTGTGCAGCGAAAAGCATAATCTCCGCAAGGAGACACTTGGAGAGCAGTACGAGCAGGTGAAGCAGAGAACAGCTCCTGAAAGTCCTCGTGGGGGCTCTCATGTTATGCAGTTCGGTGATCTCAAGCTAAGCACGGAGAATCTTTTCGCGTATATGGGTGCAAACGAAAACCGTACCTTTGTGGACAAAACCTCTCTTCCTCGATTATCGTCATCGAGAGCTGTTAATCAGCGCGATGCAGATCTCTTACATTTCTGGGATAAGGTATATATATACAAATGAGGTTCTGTTCTGTTGTGTTTGCACAGTATACTATTTGACCGTATTCGTCTCTGGCAGTTCACTAAAGCTCCGGAAGGCTCTACCAGGAAAATCGAAGCTCAGAAGCAGCTCATGGAAGCGATGGCCCACCGAACGCACGTTGACAGCAGTATGGAACTAATCGGACAACTTCTTTTCGGAATGAATAAGAGTCCTCAAGTCCTGGTAAATGTTCGGCCTCCTGGAGAGCCTCTCGTTGATGACTGGGATTGCCTTAAATCGCTGGTTAGAGAATTCGAGAAGCGTTGTGGGTCCCTCTCCCAGTACGGGTTCAAACACATGCGCTCTATCGCCAATATGTGCAACGAGGGCGTGAACAGAGAACAGATGGCAGAGGCTTCTGCCCAGGCCTGCGTCGATTTCCCCTCGAATCCGTGGAGCTCTCTCCGCAGGGGATTCAGTGCTTGATGTATACATATTCACTTGTAAACATAAAAATAAATAAAACTTGTATATCAGTATTTATTGGACAACATAATGTATCGGACGAATCAGTTGAATTTATATGCTGTTACAACATTGGTGAATACAGTGATCAGTAAGACCATTGCAATATACTATGATGTTTGAAGGTTACTTGTTGTAGTCAAATCGTCTACATTTATAGCAACTTCGTATCCAACATTCTCTATATAAGAGTCATTGATTATTGATTAGTAAGAGAAGACGGTAAGGAACATGAAAATAATTGAGAATATTATGCCGACATCTTTCGAGCAATTGGTTTCGACTTTATTCAGTTATCCTGGTTTCTTTGAACCTCTTGTAATATATCTCAAGCAACTCAATACACGAGCCTCGTGAATACAACAAATTTGAGTTTTACAATCTTAAATAATTAGGGTTTTTTTTCACCCAATTTATTCACAAAACGACAAAAAAATGAACGAAAACTCAGAAATCAGAGCACCGACCGTTCTTCTCCCAATCGCCGTACCGAGTCGGTTCGGGTCCGCGGGGGGCGCCGATCTCGCCGGTGAGCTTGATCACAGACTCGTCATCGCTTTCTTCATCTACCGAGACTGGTTTCGTTTCGTCCTCGATTTGATTGTGGATCTTCTCCTTGTCCTCCGAGATCGGAGCATCCTTCTCCGATCGCTGATTTTGAAAGAGCTGTGCCGTCGAGCAGATGAGCCGGCGGCTTCCGGAGAACTCGGACCTCACGATCGGAGATGATAATAAACGGTACAGATTTGTCGTCATCTCGACGATTTTCCTTGTTGAGATAAAAGGAAAAGAGAAAAAAAAAATGAAAAAGGAAGAAGTAGGTGCGTGAGATTTAATTATGCGAGACGGCGGCTGCTCATGTGATGAGAGAAACGACGACGTGTACAGAATTTATTTGGGGAAATTGGTGGGGCTCCGCATCTTCACGGGTCAACGTTTCACATCGGTTACTTGGAGAACCGATTTGGAAAGTCCACCATGTGATTGTGCCTCTTGGAGTTGAAACAAGTAGGATCGACTCGATCTTGCGTAATCATTCATTATTGATCGGCCGGTGAATGTGAAATTTCACCAGAGCTTTATTACCAAAAAAAGAAAAAACAAATGAAACAGATTTCATTCATCCATACATTCATATTATTATATTATTTTTACGGGAGGGCGTAGATCTGCCTGGCCAGGCGCTGCCCGTCGGGCATGTCCGCTACGTACACGCGTGAGTTTTGCTCCGGGACCTCTTTCTCCCCTCCCGAGCTGAAAATCGCATCGAACACAATCCCAGCAACCGCCCCCACAATAAACGCCCCAATAAATCCGAAGATCAATCCGATAGCCGCAGCGAAAATGGAAGTAGCCGCCACTCCGACCATCTTGGCCACGGCGGCCCCCACCACCGCCCCCAGGGCCTGCCCGCCGGCCTCCGCCGCCGTGATGACGGCTGCCCGAACGGCCTCGGTCATGGTGTGGCCGGACGAGTAGACGTCCCAGATGATGACCCCCATGTCCATCAGGAACATGGCAGCAGAACCGAACGAGGGTCCCTTTCTCCTGAATGCAATTGTTGAGCGTTGGATTGTCATAATCGGGATGTCCCCCTGCACGGCTTCCCTGGAGGCGGTCAGCCCGTTGAACCTGCCCGAAACGTCGATTATCTCCGTGTACACTTCCAGCTTCTGCTCGTCCGACAGGTCCTCGAACCTCCCTCCATATCCAAGGTGAGCCTGGTGGCTGCAACCACAGAGTATTATATATTTAGGATGAATGAGTGTTAATCGAAACCATCTGGTCTGATCTGAACTAAGTGTGTTAAATTATTTGAACCGACTGAAACTGAATGAGTCTAAACTTGAATGAAGTCAAATTGAAACTGAATAACTGATTAAAACTGAATGCGTCTAAACTGAACTTCCTAACCATTTGGTTTGAATTAAGTCTAATTGAAACTGAATGAGTCTAAACTGAATTGAACTGACTTCTTAACTATCTAGCTAGTCTGAATTAAGTCAAATTGAAATTGAATGAGTCTAAACTGAACTTTTTAACCATATGGTCTTAACTAAGTCAAATTGAACTGAAATTAAATTCATGTTCTTAACCGTCCGGTCTTCTTACTTCTTAACCATCCGATCTGAATTAAGTCAAATTGAAATTGAACGAGTCTAAACTGAATTGAATTGAAATTTATAAGTCTAAAAGAACAAGTCCTTACTTTTTAACCATCTGGTCGAAGCTGATCCCCATGTTCCTGATGGTCATGGAGAACTCGCGGGAAGCGTGGGAGTTGAGGTTGAGCAGCATGTAGGCGACGACCATCTCGTCGTACTCCCGGATGGTGTCGGACAGCTCCGAGGCGGCCGAGCGGTTGGTGGTGTTGAGGCCCTCGAGGGCATCGAAGAGCTGGTGCTGGTGCTCGATCATCTTGTCGAGGTAATCCCTTCTCAGGGTGTAGTTCCGGAAGAGCTGGAGGCCATTGTTGAGACAGTGCTCGGTGTAGCCGAGGATCTGGCCCGCGATGGGGCTGCGGACGGAGTCGGCTCTGTAGCGGTTGACGAGGAGGTTGCACTCGTCGAGGATGGTGTTGACGGCCAGCATGTTCTCGTTGCACATCCGTAAGTACTCGAGCTGCTCGCCGAGGTTAGGGAATCGGATGTTGTAGAGCTCGCGGACCTCCTGGAGCCGGATGACCTCCGCCAGCTGGCGGAGCTTCGCGTCCTTCAGGAAAACGGCGAATGGGGAGGCCATTGTTGCTCACAATTGAATCGGTACAAAGGTAAGAGTGTGATCAAGAGTGAGTGAGTGAGTGTGGGAAAACTCGGCTCTATTTATAAGCCCACATATGATGAGCCAATATCTTTACTCCCTCGGGTTAACTTGGAACTAATGGTCACATTCTCCGGGTAATATAGGATTAGTACAGTACAAAAATTATTAGAAACTGGTCAGTAATGTTTACATTTCAATTATATATATATGGGAGTGGACCTTATATATTTCAATTATTGATTCTTGTTATTTACATTTATTTTGGCTTTGTTCTGTAATTGGCCACACAAATACACAATCTCTGAACGGGTGGATAAGAGTGGATTTTATTTTTGACATATTAATAAAATTCTTTTATTTATATCCAGGGTTTTTTTAGATTAAACTTTTCTATTGTAACAATTTAAACTTAAATCACTAAAAAAATAAAACATTTAATAATTTTAACAACTTTATAATATTTTTAAAATGTTAATAGAGTTTAGAATAACATGTTCTCTTACAAATATGGTACCAAAAGATAATTGAGCAAGAGTTCACTCGGGTTAAATTAATAACTAAGCATATACTCCTAGTGTTTTTGTTTACCAATATACATTTAAAAATGGAATATTTTAAAATAAATTCCATTTCAATGAAAAGTGTAATTTTCTTAAATATTGTGTAAATTTTGAATTTGTATGCGGGATACTAAAATAATGAGATCAGGTCAAATGCCACCAAATAAGTTAAAAAGTTCAATGTAAAAAAAATGTTAAGTGGAAATGTTATTTAATTTATATATAAGTCTAATCTTATTGATAAAATTATTCAATTTATATTATTTGAGTCAAATGTTATTTTTTAAAGCGAAATGAAATATCTCATACGCTCGTTCTTGAATACTCGATTTTGTAAGTTCTACTCGTGGACATAGGTGTCACAATGAGACAAATCAAAAATTTAATAGCTTGTAATTCATTATCGTTTTGAGTTTGATTTTGATACCATATTAAACTTTAATTAATATACATTTTAAAAAATCTTGTTAAAATTAAAAAAAATTGTACAATTTACATTTGAAATAAATATCATTTTTTCAAGCCATGAAAGACATTATTTTTTGAAATAACACTTTTAACTTTATACTCCGTGTATATATATATATATATATATATATATATATATATATATATATATATATATATATATATATATATATATATATATATATATGGTCGAGAACGATGAACTCCATACATAGTTACATACTTGATCTTGATCTTCAATTCGGAGTTGTGGACCACGGAAATGGGGGGCAATCAAACACGTTGAAAATGAAAATGAAAATTCGGAATGTACGGAGCAACTTTTTTGCATTCAATAATTAAATGGAAACAAAGATAAAATATATAATTGGATAACGACATGGACCACACTAGTTAAATGGTCCTTGCACACCAAAATTATTACTACTACTGTGTGAATGATTTTTAAAATTCATTTTTGTTAAGATTTATATAATCTAACAAGGATTAAAGGAAAGAAAAAGATAAATTAGAAAACTTGTGTTATTAGAACAAAATAATCGTTATAAACGTTATCTAAAATATACAGGAGAGAGACTTTATATAGCCGAAATACAAGGTAAACCCTAATGGTAAACCATAATTCTATAAATATAATAACTAAAATATAAATATATTCTAACACCCCCCTCAAACTCACGATGGTACAGCAAGAAGTATCGAGAGTTTGTCAACGAAAAATCTATGACGGCTGATAGAATGAGACTTCGTGAAGCAGTCAGCCAGCTGTAAGGACGACGGAGTAAATGGTAGAGAAATGGTTTCTCGATCCAAATGATGCCGAGTGAAATGACAATCAATCTCAATGTGTTTGGTGCGCTCATGAAACACCGTGTTGTGAGCAATCTGAATGGCACTCTTATTATCGCAGTACATAGGTGTGGGGTCAGAAAGAGTGACTCCTATGTCAGCCAGTAACCAGCGCAACCATATAATCTCAGCCGTAGTGGAAGCCATAGCACGATACTCTGCCTCGGTGGATGAACGGGAAACTACATCTTGTTTCTTACTTCTCCAAGAAATAAGAGAATCACCAAGAAAAATACAAAACCCAGTAGTGGACTTCCGAGAAGTCGAATCACCAGCCCAATCGCATCAGAAAAGGCACGAAGCTCCAATGAAGAAGTGGATGGAAACAAAAGACTCTGATAAAGAGATCCCCGTAGGTAACGTAAAATACGCACAACAGCAGCCCAATGTACAGTCGTGGTGGGTGCTGAAACAAACTGACTAACAATGTGAACATCATAGGCAATATCAGGGCGAGTGATCGTCAAATAAACAAGACTACCAACAATAGACCTATACAGAGTGGGATCTTGTAGAGGAGTGTCATCATCTAGAGTATACTTTGCGTTCAGCTCAAGAGGAGTGTCAGTGGTGCGAGTGTCAGTGAGTCGTGCTCGGTGAAGAATATCAGCAGTAACAACAGTAGGGGAACAAGACTCAGAAGACAAGGATGTAAACTTAGATGGATCAGGAGACATATGAAACGAAGCCCCAGAGTCCAAGACCCAACTAATGGGTTTTGATGAAGGCAAACCTGATAGAGAACGAGTAGTCATGGCAAGATGCTGAGGCAGGGGGACTGTCTAACCTGAGGACGAAGACTGAGTAGCAAGGAATCGTTGAAACTGTTCTGCAAGAGCATCCATAGAATTATTCTGAGAAGAAGCCACATCCAAACGAACACCAATTGACTGCAACGAGTCCTCACTAGAAGCCATTGGAAAACAAGCGAAACCGAAAACGCCAACAACCAAATCCTTCTACCAAATAATATAATTATATCTCCAATATAATTATATTTCCTAAATAAAAGAAACAATACCTTTTCCTAAAAAAGATAATCGGACCGACGGGAATAATTCATCACATGAATTATATTCTGGACGAGTTGCACTTCCATTCAATCGAGACAGTACGTGAGTTCTCCAAACTCTTAATGGGCCTTGCCACCTTGGCCCATTTGCCAAATCATAATGTGTAATTCCAATTACACAAACAGAATTCATGCCTTAACAAAACGACTCCGACCAAAACGAAACGACTCCGCGAACAAGTGAGATTTAGATGATTAATGGTTCTGATATCATGTTAGGATTTATATAATCCAACAAGGGTTAAAGGAAAGGAAAAGATAAACTAGAAAACTTGTGTTATTAGAACAAAATAATCGTTATAAGCGTTATCTAAAATATACAAGAGAGAGTCTTTATATAGCCAAAACACAAACCCTAATTCTATAAATATAAGGTAAACCATAATTCTATAAATATAATAACTAAAATATAAATATATTCTAACAATTTTATCATTGTATTTTTAATGTATTAAAAAATAATAGTTTCAACTTCTTAATAGTCGTTGACAATTTTGATTTTTGAGTGTGTATTATACATCCGTAATTATATGTAAATAGTACTATTTTTTTTACTAGATGGGCCACAAACAACATCCATAGGTTGTGAAATGGGCCTAGCCCATTAGCTCACTAGACTATCAGAATGGACTGTGACATAGTGGTCCAAAAAGAATCGAACTTTTATTTCAGCCCGACCCATTGGGCTGTATTTATTCAATACAAACACACGTTAATCGTTATACTCTTTCGTCCCAGAGCAACAGACAATATTATTTCTTATTTTACAAAAAAAAGTGTCTATGAAATGGACGAAGAAGTAAGTGCCAGAGCAACAGACAATATTATTTCTTATTTTACAAAAAAAAGTGTCTATGAAATGGACGAAGAAGTAAGTGCGATATTGCTTGCAACTGATCAAGCAATTTGTTTGGCCAAGTCGTGTCCGTTTGGCATGGGAGCGACGTACACGACGAGTCCAACGGTCGGAAGGGGTTTCTGTTGAAGTTGTGTACTTAATATCTAGATTTAAGTATCGGTAAACTCCCAATCATAGCATTTAATCTATTTAATTAATAAACAATTGTTTGCATTAATTGTTAATTAAATACATGCAAAATATAGTCCTGGATTATATACGTTGTAGTTAGTATGGTGTGCGACGTCACACAGAAGATCATACTATCGGTTACTCGTATTTAATCAAACGGTTGCTCACGACCTAGATGGACACGCATCAATCCATCGGTATAGTCGTTGTGTGAGAGAGAAAATAATTTGTCTTAATTATTTTATCACACTTGTACACTTGGTGTATTGGGCGGATCGCTTGAGATTTATCAATTAGGATTGCCGTTGATAATTGATTTAAGTCTCAGAGTATTTTATTCTTAATCCCCGATACTATTGCGGGTGTGTATATTTAATATAAGTGACTTTGATTTTCCAAAGGAATTGACCGGTTTAATTACTGGGTGAATTACCGGTTAAGTTGGGTCACTATATTTTATATATGACATGCCGAAAATACTTGACGGGAAAGTGTATCCCGGAAGAGTTGATAATATCCCCGAGATGAGTTCATAAGGAATTATTATGTAAACCCTTCAGATGAAATTTATTCCGCATAATAATTAAAGTTGAATGGTACTAGTCTCGGATACAAGAGATAAATAAATTAATTAGCAATAAATTAATTTTATTCATGGATATTTATATCTTAAATACACGGAATAAATAATACTACCGGAGAAATATTATTTGATATAATATGGTTTAATATTGGGAGTCCAATTAATTTATATAGTGGAAAATAAATTAAATAATATTGATAAGGATTAATAGACTTGGGCTGCTCAATTTAATCATCAATATTGGAAGCCCAATATTTCACCTCCTTTAGATCCCCTACGTAGCCTATAAAAGCACTACATGACCTTCATAGATCATAAGACAAGAATATCAATATTTGATAGTTCTAGAGAGTTGAAGGAGATCCATAGGAGTTCGATAGATCGTCGCCCACACGACGTTCGAACGAGGTGCAAGGAATACGTAGGAAGATTCAAAGGTCTTCAATTTTGATTTCGTTTCTCCGCACAACGAATCGAAGGTAAAAATCATAAACCCTCTTTTATGATTTATGTATGGATTAATTGTAGCATATACATGAACACACGATCCGGGAAAACGACGAACCTCGGGGACGGGGATTCGAGATCCCCGGCGAGGATCGAAAGGGGCGGCCGAACCCTAGGGTTCGACCGCCGGGACCGCGGCCAAAGGGAAGCCCCGGCTGGACGCCGGGGCATGCGATCGACCAAGGGTCGATCGCTGGGGAAGTCGCCGTGGGCTGGTGCCACGGCGGACGGCCTCCCCGGTCCTCCCTGGCCGGCGGTGACGCACGGGAAGAAGCCGCGGCTGGACGCCGCGGCTGGGGCGATCGAGCCCTAGCTCGATCGTCGGGGGGAACTGCCGCGGGCTGGTGCCGCGGCTGGTGGCTCCCCCCACCTCCGGCGATGGCGGTGAGTCGCCGGACTCACCGCCCGGGGCTGCCGGAGCAGCCCCAGCGATCGCCTCGTGCGCGATCGCGAACCCCGCGACGGGGTTCGGCTAGGGTTTAGCCGCGGGTTCATCCCGCGGCGATGCTCTTGTCGGGCCCGGTTCTTCGTGGTGTTCGTGATCGGTTTCCGGCGATGGGATTTCGGTCGGGGTTATCGGTTCCACAATTTTGATACCCCGGGATATCGATTTCCAACAGTTTCTGCCCACCCGACCCGAATATCAAATCGAACAAAACCCCGACAGCCGCTCCGAGAATAAACCCTCCCACAAATCCAGTCAGCAATCATCGCTTCCGGTGTTGTTCAGTACCATTTGGTCGAGTTCCTCGACGGTTTCGGTGAAATCAGCGACAGCATCATCGCTTCCGGTGTTGAGCTCGTCGAGAGCCTGGTAGAGCTGCTGGTGGTGGTCCATCATCTTTTCGAGGTAGTCCTTCCGCAGGGTGTAGTTCCTGATGATTTGGAGGGAGTTGTTGAGGCAGTGTTCGACGTATCCAAGGATCTGGTCGGTGATGGGCCCACGAACGCTGTCGGACGAGTACTTATTGGCGACGGCCTTGCAGTTGTCGAGACATAATAGTATATTATATATATAGTATATTATAATAGTCCGGGACATAATAGTATATTATATAATAGTATGCTATGTTACTTATATATTTATTTAATTGATATGTCATCATAAGTAATAAGTATATTTATAATAATCATATTTTTGAACAAGAAATTACAAAATACTCTTATTATTTCATTTCTTATAAAAAACATAAAAAAATATTTTTTGAAATGAAAATATGTATTATTTTTGTCTTAACTAATTATACACTATTTTTTTTATTATTTACAAAGAAACCTTGCATAATTAAGAGGGTGTATTCAATTCGGATTTTATAGGATTTTTCTGTACTTTTAAAAGTCCGTAAATTTTTATAGATTTTTTATCGGATTTTATAGGATTTTTCTGTACTTTTAAAAGTCCGTAAATTTTTATAGATTTTTTAAATCCGGAGTCTATGAAGAGTTTGACTGACTTTTGTTATTGATTTTAATGGATTTTCATAGAGTTTGTGAAATATATTTTTAATTATTAACATTAATTTTCATAAACTTGTATTTATAAAAAAAAAAAAATTATTTTAAAAAAAACTAAATTATTTAGAAAATAAAAAACGAAAAATGCATTAACTCAAAATTTTAAAATAAATAAATTATTATCTATCTTTATTATTAATCTTCATTTACATCATTTGTTATGCGTCAATCTCATTTCTCACATAATTATTTTTATTTTCATTTATATCATTGTTCATATATATACGTATATATAAAATATACGTATTGTTTACCTCGTCATATTAAAAAAAATCTTCATGAATTTTTATCATATTTTATCAAATATTAAACAATACATCATTGTTAATAAAAGATCATAAATAATTTTTTAAATAAATTGAATAATAATATTAATAATATAAATTTATTATATTTGGATTGTTATTGAGAAAATATATTATTGTATATAATAAATATAAAATAATTTATTATTAATATGATATATAAATAATTAATTTTAAATAAAATATGATTTGATCAATTTCCTCAAATAAAATTTTGATTATTTTATACAGATAGATTTGTGTAATATTCTTGTTAAATGATGATTGTTTTTTTTAGTTTCCATTTTAGAATTTTCGTTCGTAAAGAAGTCCGTCGAAATCTCTCATAATTATGAGAGATTTTGAAAAGTCAAGTTTAGTTATATTTTTTTAAAGAGTATCCATTAAAATCAATGAATTATTAAAATCCATTAAAATCCATAGACATTTGAATACTTATGGATTTTTAAAGATTTTTTAAAATCCTAATTGAATAACTTCGGATTTTAATGGACTTTTAAAAATTCGAATTGAATACCTTCGGATTTTAAAAGTTTATTAAAATCCTACAGACTCCGCAACTAATACACCCCTAAATGTGATAGAGTAATAACCTTTTCAAAGATAAATTATTAATTTTTAATAATTTTTATGTTTAAAAAATGTTAAATTATTTTTTGACTTATAAATCAAAACTTAATTAAAAGGTAAAATTGTAAGTTAAAAATTAAAGTTTTTATGAGTAAAGTTTAGAAAGATGAAAAAATAAAAGTAAAATATATTTTTAAGTGAAAAAGTAAGTTTTATTTTATTTTTAAAGGTGTAAATAATTAGTTATGAATTTAAAAATCAAATCAAACTGAAAATCGAAAAATTCAAAAATTTAAATCAAAAATCAAAACGAATTAATTTGATTCGGTTTGATTTAACCGAATAAGGTCGGTTTTCCGAAATGATTGACACCCTTATCGGGCACTCGACCCCGAGCGAGATGTTGGAATATCGAACCATTTCAGCACCGTCTTTTTTTTAGTATTAAAAAACAAAAAATAAATACTGTTAATTTTAAATATTTACTTTTTAAGATAAAATAATTATTAAATTTATTAAAAATATAAAATAAATTTCAATGTTAAAATAATAAAATTAAAATTAAGGCTCAAGATGTTTACACCTCCAATTTTACTGGACACACCCTTTTTTTATTTTTATATAATGTAAAATATCTATATTGCCCTTCATTATATCAAAATAAATAAATAAAAATTCTCACTTTTAAATTGGTATTTATCAATAAATAGAGAACCTAATAACACAGTGATGGTCGTATTGATGGAGGTACAAATTTTCGGTCATGTTCACCCGATTCACATTGTTCCATTCATCCTCTATCAAATCCAGTGAAGTGCGCACACTAATCTGACTCCGGCGGCGTTGTTGATCGGAGCATCGATTCTTCCGAACTAGTATTCTACTTAATCCACATAGGGCAGAAAATCGAGGTGTAGTCCAAATGTATTTTCGACTATTTGCGCTTGAGTACTGAAATCGACGCGCGAAACTAGTATTCGAGACGCCGGAAACTGCTTCGCCGACGGAAAGTGTTGTGTTTTGCCTCAAAGACCGCTCCCAGGTGTATGTGTCGGACGACACCTTCTTCTTGTCGTCCGACAAAAGGGTCCCCAGCTCGTGGCGAATTCAGGAATTCTTCTGGGGCAGTAGCACGTTCGTGCCAATTCCTGTCGGACGACAGCCTGGACCCGTCGTCCGACAGCGCCCAGATTTCAGCCGCGGAATTTTGGAATTAATTCCAAATTGAGGTGGGACTTTTCCTACTCCTTCTAGGACTCTTATGGGCGAGAATTAATGTTTCCATACATTAATTAGGACCTCCCCCTATATAAAGAGAGCTACTCCATTGACACAGAAGACACGAGATTATAATTCTATAGCTATTGCGTGAGATTTGAGGGTTTAGAGCGTATATCATCCTTGTAATCGTGAAGCAATATTATAGTGAATTGTTCGTCGTTCCTCCCGTGGTTTTTCCCAGTTGGGTTTCCACGTAAATTCTTGTCTTCTCTATTTTTCGTTGATTTCTTTTCTTCGGTATTCTTGATATTATCATACTATACATCGTTCGATCTTACAACAAGTGGTATCAGAGCTAAGGATGACGAGCGTGAGGTATGACATACCGTTGCTGGATCTCAACACAAGGTTCCCGACGTGGCAATACAAGATGAGGTTAGTTCTTCGATCCCTGAAACAAGAGGGCGCCCTCAAAGGTATTGAAAACAAGCCGACGGACATGAAGCATGAAGATTGGGAAGAGCTCGATCAGATGGCTATGGCGACCATAGGGCTCCATGTTTCGAACGCTTTGGCGGAGGACATCATGAAAGCGAAGACATCAAAAGAATTGTGGGAGATGCTTGAAGAGATGTGCATCACCAAGACGGTGTCAAGTAAGCACAATTTGAAGAGAAGCTTATATTTGCTCAGAATGACGGAGGGTTCCTCTATCCCCGCGCACGTAGCGAAATTCAAGGAGAAAGTCGCCGACCTCGGCAACATTGGCGTGAAGCTCGAAGATGACGACCTCGCGTTTTGGCTCCTAATTTCGCTACCCCCTTCTATGGCGAGTTTCCGTGATACTCTCATATACTCTCGAGATAGCCTCACGTTTAAAGACGTAACTTCGGCTCTCTCATCTAGAGAGAATATTTTGATGATGGAGAGTCCTAATTCGGGAGAGACGTCAAGTGAAGGATTGAATGTCCGTGGACGGACCAACCAGAGATCGACGGGGCAAGATAGGTCTCGATCGAAGTCACGACATAGTAACAAGGTTTGCAACTATTGCAAGAAGAAGGGTCACATCAAAGCCGATTGTTATTCCTTGAAGAATAGAGAGAAGAGAGAAGGCGGCAACAACAACAATAATAATTCCGGTAAGAGTTCCGGTGAAGTTGGTGTAGCCGAGAATTATTGTGATCTTCTCATGGCTTTGGGTGAGGTCTCCAAATCAAGCGAGGAATGGATTCTAGACTCGGGATGTACGTTCCACATGTGTCCGAATCGTGGGTGGTTCGATGCTTTTGAAAAGGTGGAGCAAGGTGCGGTGACTATGAGAAACAACGCGTCATGCAAGATCGAAGGGATAGGAAGCATCCGGATCAAGATGTTTGACGGCGCGATCCGCACCCTAAGCGAGGTTAGATACGTTCCCGGCTTAAAGCGGAATTTGATTTCGCTTAGTACTTTGGAGCTTAAGGGTTACTCGTTCACCGGAGAAGGTGGAGTCGTGAAGGTTGCCAGCGGTTCGTTGGTGGTTATGAGAGGCGAACGTAAGTCGAATAGACTTTATGTTCTTGAAGGAACCACAGTGAAAGGTGAAGTAGCCGTAGGTGATTCCAAGGTCCCGGATGCTGATACAACGAGACTTTGGCATATGCGTCTAGGGCATATGAGTGATTCTGGAATGGCCGAGTTGAGTAGGCAAGGGCTTCTTGGGGATAAGGGCTTGTCGAAGTTGGAGTTCTGTGAGCAGTGCGTCTATGGGAAGCAAACGAGAGTGAAGTTCACTACCGGCGCTCACACGACTAAAGAGATACTCGGGTATGTCCATTCCGATCTATGGGGACCATCCCCGGTCCCCTCCACTGGAGGTTCTTACTACATGCTTACCATCATCGATGACTATTCCCGAAAGGTTTGGTCGTTCTTCTTGAAACACAAGAGCGACGTGTTTTCTACCTTCAGAGATTGGAAGGTGATGATAGAGAAACAAACCGGGAAAGTCGTGAAGAACCTACGTACGGACAATGGCCTAGAATTTGTGTCCGAAGAATTCAACCAATTCTGCAAGAGTTCGGGGATTGTGAGGCACCACACTGTGAGATACACCCCTCAGCAAAATGGAGTAGCCGAGAGAATGAATCGCACGATTATGGACAAGGTACGTTGCTTGTTAGCGACTTCTGGGTTGAGTAAAGGTTTTTGGGCTGAAGCGGCTTCTTTAGCATGTTACCTTATCAACCGTTCCCCGTCCATGGCGATTAATAAGAAGACTCCACAAGAGTTGTGGAAAGGATCTCCGGAGAATTATGAGGACTTAAGGGTGTTTGGGTGTCCGGCCTACATGCATGTCAACGACGGGAAATTGAGTGCACGATCTAAGAAGTGCATATTCGTTGGCTTTAAGGAAGGAGTTAAAGGATACAAGCTTTGGTGTCCAGAGACGAGAAAGATCATACTAAGCCGTGATGTAGTCTTTGATGAGGCTTCTATGATGGGTGATCGGTCGTCTAAAGGGAATCTCGAGGTTCCAAGTACTCCTATTGAGGTGGAGCCGGACAGGGTGCAAGAGGAAGATGATGGGTCAAGTTCCCCGGAAGATGAGACGAGTAGTTCGACTACTCCGGAAGATCCTAAAGAGAAAGAGCCGCAGTGCATAGCTAGAGATAGACCAAGGCGAGAGACTCGACCACCTAGAAGGTTAGCCGAGTATGAGTTAGTCGCTTATGCCTTGAGTGTAGCCGATGATGTTGATTCGTATGAGGAGCCATCCACATATGACGAGGCGGTTACTTGTGATGACTCGGGCAAGTGGATGCTAGCTATGCAAGAAGAGATGGAGTCTCTTCATAAGAATGGCACGTGGGAGTTGGTTGATCTCCCTAAAGGCAAGAAAGCCATAAAGTGCAAATGGATCTTCAAGAAGAAGGAGGGCATCCCTGGGGTTGAGGACGAGAGATATAAGGCGAGATTGGTGGCTAAGGGTTTTAGCCAAATTCCCGGAGTAGACTTTAATGATGTGTTTTCACCGGTGGTCAAGCATAGCTCGATTCGAGCGATCCTAGGCATTGTGGCAATGCATGATTTGGAGCTTGAGCAAATGGATGTGAAGACGGCCTTTCTACATGGGGAGCTCGATGAAGATATCTACATGGTCCAACCCGAGGGGTTCGAGGGTTCAAACCAAGAGAACAAGGTGTGTTTTCTCAAGAAGTCCTTATATGGTTTGAAACAGTCTCCTAGACAGTGGTACAAACGTTTCGATACGTTTATGATCAAGAATGGTTTCCGAAGGAGCTCTTATGATAGTTGTGTGTATTTCCGGAAAGGCCGTGATGGGTCTTTAGTCTATCTTCTCCTCTACGTCGACGATATGTTGATAGCGGCTAAGGATAAGTCGGAGGTGGAGAGAGTCAAGGTACAACTTAGTAAGGAGTTCGAGATGAAGGATCTTGGTGCGGCAAGAAAGATCCTAGGAATGGAAATCACAAGAGATCGAAGAGATGGCAAGTTGTATCTTGGCCAAAAGGGGTACATAGAGAAGGTGCTACGTCGGTTCAACCTTGAGAATTCGAACCCGGTAAGTACTCCCCTCGGAACACAATTTAGACTTACCTCTGCTTACTCTCCGACTACGGAGAAGGACATCGAGGATATGGCTCGAGTCCCTTATTCCAATGCTGTTGGGTCCTTGATGTATGCCATGGTGTGTACTCGTCCGGATTTGGCCCACACCGTGAGTGCCGTGAGTCGGTATATGGCGAATCCGGGAAGAGAGCATTGGAAGGCGGTGCAGTGGGTGTTGCGCTACTTGAGAGGTACGTCTAACAAGAAGTTGGTGTTCGGGAGGAATCAAGAAGATGTTCGGGGGTTCGTGGATTCCGACTATGGCGGTGATCTAGATAAAAGAATATCTCTTACCGGGTATGTTTTTACCATTGGTGGGTGTGCCATTAGTTGGAAAGCTATTTTGCAAAGTACGGTGGCCTTATCTACTACCGAGGCGGAGTATATGGCGGTCACCGAGGCTTGCAAGGAGGCTCTATGGTTGAGAGGTTGGTTTAGAGAGCTCTCGAAGGGTTCTAAGACGACGTCCATCTTTTGTGATAGTCAAAGTGCCATTTGTCTCACAAAAGATCAAGTGTTCCATGAGAGAACGAAGCACATTGATATTCGTTATCACTTTGTCCGTGAGGTGATCGCTCGAGGCGATATTAAGGTGAGTAAGATTAGTACTCACGACAATCCGGCGGACATGTTGACGAAGAGTTTACCCGCAACCAAGTTTGAGCTGTGCTCTAGCTTGGTTGGACTTCGATCGAGAGATTAAGCCCTTAGGGGCTTTTGGAGGAAGACGATAGGCGAAGGATGTTCGCGGTTTTGTGTCAAGGTGAAGATTTGTTGTGTTTTGCCTCAAAGACCGCTCCCAGGTGTATGTGTCGGACGACACCTTCTTCTTGTCGTCCGACAAAAGGGTCCCCAGCTCGTGGCGAATTCAGGAATTCTTCTGGGGCAGTAGCACGTTCGTGCCAATTCCTGTCGGACGACAGCCTGGACCCGTCGTCCGACAGCGCCCAGATTTCAGCCGCGGAATTTTGGAATTAATTCCAAATTGAGGTGGGACTTTTCCTACTCCTTCTAGGACTCTTATGGGCGAGAATTAATGTTTCCATACATTAATTAGGACCTCCCCCTATATAAAGAGAGCTACTCCATTGACACAGAAGACACGAGATTATAATTCTATAGCTATTGCGTGAGATTTGAGGGTTTAGAGCGTATATCATCCTTGTAATCGTGAAGCAATATTATAGTGAATTGTTCGTCGTTCCTTTCGTGGTTTTTCCCAGTTGGGTTTCCACGTAAATTCTTGTCTTCTCTATTTTTCGTTGATTTCTTTTCTTCGGTATTCTTGATATTATCATACTATACATCGTCCGATCTTACAACAGAAAGGAAAAAGTCTTGCAATTCTCAAAAGCGATAACCTAAATATCTAGAGAGAAAAAATGGAGTGCGTGTGTGTGAAATGGGCTCTGAGTGATTATCTTTTTGGGTCTACACAAGTGATGGTGGATTGATACGTAGTTGTGCATGGACAAATTATTCTGCAGCAATTCTCAGAGTATCCGGCCCGATCACAACATAAAGAAGTGTCCATTTGTAATTGGGCTCGCTAGGAAGATAAGCACCATACTAAATGGCTAGTCAAGAAAAAGAAGCTTTTGGTGAAAGATGAATAAAACTTGAACCCAGGGCTGCTCTTATGCCAGTTGTATCAAAAAGGAAGGCTATGCAAGCAACCACAACAAGGCTAATAAACAGAATATGGGGTGTGATCGGAGCATCGATTCTTCAGAACGCGTCCCAGGCGTTCTCGACCGAAGCATTGATCGCGGGCCCACCCGCGCTGACGTCGATCTCGATGGGCAATGCGCGGATCGGCTCACTCGAGTCGATCCCATAGGTGGCGTTGATCTCGTCGCAGGGCGATTGGAGGAGGTCGATCCGTCGGGCGGAGGCTACGATTATGCAGCCCGCTTTGGCCAAATCTAGGCAGAAGCCGCTGCCCAGCCCAGAAGACGCGCCGGTAACCATCACGACTTTGCCGGTGAGGTCTAGCCACGGCTCAAAGCCGTTAACCGCGCCTATTTTGCTCTTCAATATTTCTCTGTATCATTTGATTTATTGGTAGTGGTGTAAGGAGTAATGTAAATAATTAAGGGGCAATGTAGATATTTCACATTATATAAAAATAATAAAAGGGTGTGCGGAGTAAACAGAGGTGTAAATATCTTGACCCTAAAATTAAACATAAAATATTAACAAATTCGGATAACCCGTCGACCCATTAGGCCAATCTCGTGTCTTGTCCACTTGGCTCATCGGGGTATGCTTTAAAGAAGTCCTGGACCGAAAATCATTGACTGGGCCGTCGGGTCGGGCCTAAAGTCTTAGCTCTACCTACACTACACTACACTACACTACACAGGCACACAGCACACACATGAACATGATATATATATATATATATGGATTAGCATTATAAGGTACGTATAGACGTATATATAGTAGTATATGTATTAAGAGTATTAATTCTTGTATAAATACCACCTATCCAACCAAAAATCGAAAAAGCTAGAATATAAATAAATAGATCGACACGGTGAGGCTGATCCACCCCGACATCACCACCGTGGCGGCCAAGGACCGAGCGGTGGGAATAATGTCGCTTGAGGGCCTTGTTACTAGCTAGTTACGACAACACTGCAATATTCCCGTCTCTTGATTCCAAGTACGAGGATGTCGTTGACGATGAAGCTGCTACTGATGATGATGGTGATGGTGATGAAAATTCAGCAACTGCATAATCAATTATCTTGTTAAACAAGAACCATGTATAATTATTATTGAATAAATTATGTACGTACGTGCCTACGAGGTCGTCGATCAATAAAATGCATGTGTAGAGTCGATTTACCGTTTACGTGCTAATACGTTTGGAAGTAGACGTGTCCAAGCGGTTCGAAATCGTCGATTCTGATTCTGTCTTTTCGGGAACCGGAATTATACTTGCTAAAAATAGATTGTGGATCGAACCGAAAATAACGGTTTCGAACCGGCGGTTCCTAGTCCAGTTCCTTTACGATATGAAGAGTAAACTAATATTAATCCATTGATCTAATTAATTGTTGTCTCTCCGCGTTTCTACGGCGAGCCTCGGACACCTGCAAATACACAAACAAACAAAACAAATCAGATCTGTTCAAGCCCTAAAACCAGAGCAAGCTCTCACAGCACAACAGTCAACGGATCTCCGAAGAGAATCGGTCTGTATATCAGGTTGTGAGCTTGAATGGAGTACGGTTTTATCTATGCTACTCCCGGTGGAGTACACCATATAAATCTTAACCGTTGATTTAATATTATTATATTCAATACACACACGATCACACACACCCGGACGTGTATTGTGTATGCATCCACAGTTAATATGCCACCAAGTGTATTACACCTGGAGTAGCATCTCCTAAACCATGGAGTACAAAGGCACATGCAGCGGAATAACAAGTATATATATATATATATATATATATATATATATATATATATATATATATATATATATATATATATATATATATATATATATATATATATATATATATATATATATATAGAGAGAGAGAGAGAGAGAGAGAGAGAGAGAGAGAGAGAGAATCGGCTCAGGACTGACTGAGAAATTGCTATCACAACAAGTTTCTCCAGGAGCTACACAACGAAGGCAAGAACAGCGGCCACGCCCAAAGCACCCCAGAGCACTGCACTTTCTCAGATCTCACACACACTCACTCAGAGTCCTCACTCACACAAGGATCTCACAGATGTACACCATAGAACACCACAGAAGGTGAAAAAGGTGAAGGTATCAGAAATCGCACACAGTAGAAATAGGGTTTACACACAGTATCAACTGAGTAGAGTTAGTACGGATGGGGTAAGACTAGATCACAAAGTAAGGGAGGCAACAGTCCAGATGAAGCCACAACATACCAAATAGGGATCAGGGTCAAGATTGGTCAACAGACCTATTAGGTTAAGTAATGGGTTGGGCCAAGTGCAGTAACAATGAACTGCAATCAATGGGGTGATGGGCTGCCAGAATTGGGTCAGCTCCAATAAATTGGGTCAACACACAATTCATAACATTAATTGTAAAAATCATCAAAATTGAAGATCCGTTTATATTTATCGATATTAGGTTGAATGATCCCTTTATTTATTCATGAGAAAATCATGAATACGTATACATGCACAAGTTAATTAATTATAAGCAATTTGTTTGGCCAAATCATGTCCGTTAGGCATGGGCGCGACGTACACGACGAGTCCATCGGTCGGAAGGGGTTTCTGCCCACCCGACCCGAATATCACATCAAATAAAACCCCGGCAGCCGCTCCGAGGATAAAGCTTCCCACAAATCCAGTCAGCAGTCCGACACCCGTTAAGAACATGGCAGTAGCTGCTTCCCCCAACAGCTTAGCTGCCACCGCCACTCCCACCAGCTCTCCCAGCTCCGTCCCTCCGGTTTTCGCCGCCAGGATCAAGGCCTCCCTCGTGCCCGTCGTGATTGGGTGGTCCGACGAGTACGTGTCCCACACAATCTGCCCTATGTCTTTAATCAGCATTCCAGACGAACCGAATTTCTTTATCGCCTTCTTCTGTCCGGGCGATATGTACGAATTAGCCTTGTTTATCAACCCTCCTATTGTCGTCGTCTTCGGCTCCAATACGCTAATTAGGGTGATTGAGGTCGATGTTATTAACGTGTTAGAACCCTTCTTAGTTATCGACGACCCTTTTTTTGGTGTTGTCTTCGGCTCCAATACACTTAACCTCCCCGACGCCTCCATGATCGAGGCATACACCTCTAGCTTCTGCTCTTCCTCCAAGTCCTCGAACCGTCCCGTGTACCCAAGCTTAGTTTGGTAACTGCATATACATACAGAATCCGAATCCTTAGACTAATTGAATCTGTTCTTTTGGACTTAATTTCTGTACATTTCAGTTCAGATTATATCGTTCCAGTTAAGTTCAGTCGATTTCAGTCTAAAAGAAAAGAACTCACCTCTGCACCAGGTTGCTGAAGCCGATGCCGGTGTTCCTGAGATACCTCGAGTATTCCGCCGAGGCGTGAGAGTTGAGACTGAGGCGCATGTTGTTCATGACCAATCGGTCGAGTTCCTCGACGGAATCGGTGAAATCCTTGACAACATCGTCGCTAGCAGTGTCCAGATCCTCAAGAGCCCGGTAGAGGTGCTGGTGGTGGTCCATCATCTTTTCGAGGTAGTCCTTCCGCAGGGTGTAGTTCCTGATGATCTGGAGGGAGTTGTTGAGGCAGTGTTCGACGTATCCAAGGATCTGATCGGTGATGGGCCCACGAACGCTGTCGGACGAATACTTGTTGGCGACAGCCTTGCAGTTGTCGAGGATTGTGTTGACGGATGAGACGTTGTCGTTGCATATGCGGAGGTACTGGAGTTGCTCCCCTGGGCTCTTGAAAGTGATGTAGTACAAGTTGTTGACTTCGTGGTTGCGAATGAGCTGAGCGAGCTGCCGGAGCTTCTCGTCTCTCAGGAGAACACTGTTCACTATAGAGGAGGAAGCCATATCTTAATATCTTAATATGTATGCAAGTAATGTTTAGTTTGAAATAAGCTTACAATTAAGCTCATCTATTTATAAGCTAAAACTCAAGATCCATGTATGAAACATCAAGTGTCATGGTGTGAGGTAACGTAACTAGCTAGCTAGATAGATCGAACTCGACACAAGTTCGATCGAGGTTACGATCGACTTCATCCGTTCTGAGACGGTACGTACGTTGAGCAATAATGCTACGTCAGAACATGCTATTTTACGGTGTAAACGAGCCACATAAAATTTTGAACTAGATCTTAAAGATAAATCAATTATGCACTGTTTTTTTTTTTTTTTGTTTTTTTTTTTATAATTTCTATTCAATCAATTAATTGTTAAATATATACTGCATATATATATTCGATTTTTTAACTACAATTAACAGACAAAGCAAAGACTAAAATAATCAATCACACGGCGTACAACTGTTACGTGCTAACATGTATAGGGTTATAATGGGTATTTTACGAAAATTGCGCGACAATAAAATTAAATTAATTTAGATTATTTATTTGTGAATCATGATATAAAAATGGACCACGTTTTGCGATAAGATTTGACACGCAAAGATAATTTGTTTTTTAACTAAATTTAGATTTTCGTGAATGATATAAAAACGGACCACATTTTGCGATTTGATTATCACGAAGATAAGTAATAGGATATATGGGTTGTATAAAACATACTAACAAGACGAAATATGGTGTAATTAATTAGGACCATTTTGTAGCATCTTATTATTTAAATATTTATATGTATGGTCGGTAATATGCATTTTAATTGCGACTTTTTTTTACGTGAACCATATATATTTATATATATGGTCGGTCCTGGACCTCCTGGTGTGTGAGGCATATTCACTTGAGCTTGTGTGTTAAAAATTAATTAAAAAAATTATATTAAAATAAAAATTGATGAAATTGACACAATGAGAAATTATGAGTAGTTTAGCTAAATAATTAATTGCATGGTATATATACTCTTTATGTTTCAAGAAAGTTATAATTGTACCTGAGTCATCTTAGAGTAGCTCACATCTAAACAAAATTTAAAAAAAAAAAATTGAAAAAATAATTTAAATTTTCGTGAATGATATAAAAAATGGACCACATTTTGCGATATGATTTTGTCATGAACATAAGTAATAAGTATGAGTTTATTATAAAATATAAACACAAGACGAAAAATGCTGAAAAAAATTAGGACCATTTTATAGCATCTTATTAAATACGCAAGTATACATATGGTCGGTAAGAAGCATGCACATTTTTTGCGTTTTTTTATAATGAACTTAAGTATTAAAATGGTTAGCTTGAAAATAGAAAAAAAAATCAAGAAGGGTTGAATTTTTTACCACCAAAATATAAAAATTCAAGATGCATATAACTAACTATACCAATTTCATATTCGATATTTTGATGCTCATTAATTATATTTCGTGATCATATTTTAGAATTTATGTTAAATTTTGAAATGGGCAATGAGATATTAGTAGGAGTAGGGTAAACAATATCTCAAAGTTTGATCAATAATAACTTATATGTAAGCTCAAAATTTTATATCCAATTGATGTGGTATATCTAATAAGTAGTATAACAATAGATTGAGAAAAATAAAATTGTATTTTTTTTTCATTTTAAAATGTAATTTAATTAATATACCGTTGATTTATTTCCTCTATAAATACCAATAGATCGAGCTTCCACAAAACATAAATCGAAAAGCAAAAACCAAAAAAAAACCATGGCGAACGTGTTTGGAAATCCGGTGACGGACGACACGGTGAGGCTAATCAACCCGAGCGTGACCACCATCACCGCCAAAGACCGAGCGAAGGCCGCCCTTCTCTACATGAAAGCGGAGGAAAAAGTGACGAACGTGACCCAGTTCGTGCACAACAAGAAGAGCTCGTACGGCAAGGGAACCTCCACGCTCGGCATGATCTACAACGCGACGGGAGGCACACTCACCTACGTCATGAACCACAACTGGGACGGCCACATTTGGCAATCACCTTACCCTGAGTTCATCCAAAACGGGCAATGGGCCGGATTCCTCCACGTCCGAGGTAGGCTCATGGGCCCGTGCAGAGAAGCCGTCGTGTATAGAGGCTACAACAACAACGGTGAGGCCAACGAGTGGATGCTCGCTTGGTACACACCCCGCAGGAACTTTAAGAATCGTGTAAGTAAATATATACTGTTACATGTTAGAAGCCACATCATCTGACAGTTCGAATTGCTGGTTGTATCATTACTGTTACATGTTAGAAGTCAGGTCACATCATCTGACAGTTCGAACTGCGCTGTAGCAGTATATATGTATGATCATTTCATGAGTCGGTATTCTTGATTTCTCTTTTTTTTTTTTTTTTTCATTCGGTGATTATTCAGGTGAGCACGGACATCCGTGGGAAGGGTGAATTTGCTACGGCGAATTGGCCGTTAGTGGGGAGCATATTGAGGGGTCAATCTGATAATAATTCCGCCACGCTTAACGGGTGTTTTGCTAGTGCGTCGATTGGGCAGGGGAGTTCGCCGGAGTTTGTGGGAATAATGTCGTTGGAGGGTCTTACTGAGGGTGACGGCGGCATTCCAAGCGCCGGTTCTACAATGTTATTCACGTCTCTCGACTCCAAGTATCACGGGGAGGAGGATGATGATGATCACGATGAGGATTATTAAATTAATTAATATCTGCATGCACTATGTAATATATATAGTTATTGAATAAACGTGTACATACATACATACGTTCGTACGAGGGTCTGCGCGTTATATCAATAAAATGCGTTAGCGCCCGTAACGTACGAACGGTGTTTGTCTTGATGCATGTTTGTGTTGATGCATGGAGTGTACTGTTGAATGTGTGTCTATATGAACCAATTAAGAACAACAACGGTGTTTGTTGTTGTACTTTTCTTACTTGTTTGACTAGAGTTGTCTAAAGAAAGCATGACCTATTGAGCCGGATAGATCATAAGGATGGGTTGGGCCTCAAATACAAAGGTCCAAAAAGATATGGGCTTTTTGGCCTGGCCCGGTGGGCCAATTTTTCGAACTGAACTGACAATATATGTTAAAATTCTTAATTTTTTTAATTATTAATAATATTAAAATTAAATCTTTTTACATATTTGTTCGTATTAAAATTTAAAATTATAATATTTAATTATTTATAATATATTTTTGAGTGAGTTTATTTACCCTTCACTTTTATTAAACCCACCCTATAGAAGAAGTCAACATAATCAAAGACAAGTCCAAGGGCTTCTCGAGGTTTTGATTTTTTATTTTTTGTATCAAAAATTTGGAAATTTTTGGTTTGAAATTCCTAATTTATCTGATTGATTTCTGCAACATATATGATATTACTGTAATTGTTTTAATTTCAATGTAACTTACAAGTTTTTTCTTTTTTTATGCACATATTTGTATGTGAAATGAATGTTTAGTAATAGTATGATATTTCAAATACGGGTAATATAAGTATTTTACTATGGTATAAAAAATTAAAATATAAAGAACAAATGAGTTTGGAAATAAATTCAGCTTTTGACAAATGACACCAGTAGTTGTGACTTGTAACACGGCCTGATAGTTCCATGAAAAATTTATGAGGCCTCTCGATTTTCAAGCACATTTATAAGAAATGTGTTTATTTTGTCATAGTTCATAGATGTACATTTATTTTAGACAAATTGTAAAGGAATAGACTACAATACCCTTACCTTTTCAAAACAAAACAAAAAACAATTAAACCTAATTAACAAATACAAAAAATCGAATCGGTCCCCACAACAAAATCCTATCTCTCCCGTTCGGTCCCCCCTCTTACCAAAACCGCCGCCGATTTTTTGAGAATCAACAAATCCGACCACTTCAATTCCGGCGAATCGCAATGGCTGACAACAACGAACAACAAGACGAGCAACAATGGCCGATTCAACCTCCGGTAAGTGCCGAAACCTAGCTTTTTTCAATTTCTAAAATTCGATTTTTTTTCAATAATGTGTTGAATTTGATGCGTAAATTGCTAGTATTTGAGTGTATTAGAGTTCCCTGTTGTGTTTTAGTTGATTTAGAATCGAAATTCAGTGTTGAATTGCTTGTTAAAATTCTGAAAATCTGGGTTTTGGGCCGCTGTTCCAGGCTACACGGTAGCGCTACACGGTGGTGATTTTCTCGGTCACCGTGTAGCTACCTGCCGTGTAGCCGATTACTGACCTAAAAATCCCGGTTACATGGTGTGAATTACTCGGTCTCGTGTACCCGGTTAATCGGGTACACGGTACCGTGTACCCGGTCAGAACACGGTACCGTGTACCCGGTTAACCGGCTACACGGTACCGTGTAGCCGGTCAGAACAGATTTTTTTTTTTATTTGATTAAAAATGTAATATTTATTTATTTGACTTTGTTTTTGCAGGAGGGATTCAACTGGAGGAGGCCACAGTTCATTCACACGACGAAGAACCTAAATTTGTACGATAAAGATGGCGTACTAGAAGAAATTAAAACCACGCTGACGGCCATTGACCCTACCCATGCGACTATTCGCACATTTAGGGACAGTTGTTTTGGGTTTTTTCTCTGGATTCAGAGATCCGGAAGATCAAACGTGGCCATGCATCACCTCCTAGCTCGGGAGATCGTGGGTGCGACGATACCTCCGTTCGAGCATTGGTTTTTCGTCGGGGGTCAGACTATTCGCTTTCGAGCACAGGAGTATGCCCTGATCACCGGACTTCGATTTGGTGCTCACGCATTTGATCCTTCAGACAGGGCCAGCCACTCGATTTCTGAGCAGTCTATTTACCACAGACACTTCAGACAGCCGACGCTGATTTCAGAGCTTCGTACGAGATTCAGGTCTCTGAGTATGGGCCACGACCCGGCCGACTACCTGAAGGCGGCCAACTTGCTGGTTTACTATTTCTTTTTGTTGTGCCGAGACAACATCACGGTCGAGAGTTGGGCTTGGGCTTTTGTCGAGGACGTTGATGGATGGGAGTCGTTTCCCTGGGGATCCTACACCTGGCAGATCATGTCGCACTACATCAGCATAGCTGCGATGAAGCCCGGCCAGGTTGACAAGAGGGCATACCACATTTACGGTCCAATTTGGGCCTATCAGCTTTGGTCGTACGAGGCCATACCGAGCCTGGGCAGTGTCTGCGGAGTGCGGATGGAGAAAAGAAAGAGGCCTCGGTTTTTGAACTGGAAATCGATTGGATGCACCCTCGATTTCACTCATTTCTTCGAGGACGATGAGGTAAATTTTGTGAAATTAATGTTTTAAATTATTTATTTCCTTTAATTAATGCTTAATAAATTAATTTTCATTTGTTTTCAGCTTGTGGTCCTCTCGACTCTAGAGCCGACACGCAAGGAGGCGAGGAGTGTGTACTACACTTCGTTCCTTAACAGAGGAGCAGACGAAGTGAGGTATGATGCTCCTGCTAGGATTGGACATGCTCCGATCGGAGCACAGGCTGCAGAACCGGTGACGACGAAGAAGAAGAGCTTGATAGAGCGCGTGGCCGGACGCGTGTCCAAGGCAATGGACAAGATTACGGGCGATGTCCCTCAGACTAGTCGACGCACGCGTGACGACAGGACACCCGATTCATCTGCCGAGCGGCATGCATCTCAGCGTGCATCTCATCGAGCCCGACGAGAGCCCTCTCCTGCAGCTGAGGCACATGAGGCACCTGAGGCACCTGAGGCTTCAGATGACAGTACCGATCGACGCATTGATCGACGGCTCCACAAGATCCTCAACGATAAGTCTGAGACTGGATTTATGGGCCGATTGACTGCCCGGATGAGGAGGATACAGAAGGAGGGCAACGACAGTCTGATGGAGCAGTTTCGGGGGTTTTTCGGTCGCAGGCGATACTCTCGGAGTCGCCCTTGTCCTTCTGATGCATCTCAGGGCGGTTTTCCGGCTGCTCGGCATTCTATCAGCGCGCCTCCTCGCTATCAGGACTCGGAGCCCGAAGAGTTGGTTGATGTTGATATCAGGGTTTCGTCTGGGGACAGGCGACACAGTTTTGCTGGTTATCGCAGGTCGCCACTTGACGAGCCGACCCATGCCGAGTCTTTCCATGCCGAGTCGACCCACGTCGAGCAGCAGCCTCAGGTCGAGCAGCAGCCCCTGTACGAGCAGCAGCCCCAGTACGAGCAGACGACCGTTGGCGATAGCTATCGCACACCGGCACAGACTCAGGCTGTCTGGGCAGATAGCGGTCATTCTTCGCCACCGAGGGCGCTGCGTGATTTTGAGGGTGTCTTCGGTGCCTTCCCAGCGATTCCCACCCACGGCATCTTCACTCCGACTACTGCTTATCGGCCAGAGTATGATCCTGGTTTTATTGTACCGAGGGGGGCTGATATACCGCAGGAGATCGTTGATGCAGAGACTTTTTTTCCGCCTGCGTCTCAAGTCGAGTTGTTCAAGATTACATCTCCCGTGGAAAATGAACACGTAAAAGAGATTGCATTGTCGGAAGAGGAGAAAGAACTTGGGGATGATGAGGAGGAGGAGGATGATGTCGCCGAGAGTAGTCTCGGACCCCGTGTGAGGAGGCCATCGGCAGCTCTTCGGAGCCCGTACGTCGCGCAGTTCGCTCGGAGAGGCAACGAGAAGGTTAGGGCGCTCTATTCGATGTTCCGTCGTGAGGGGCATGGAATGAGTGTTTATATCCCTTTCAACGAAGTGTATCTGGACCAGAAGTACTTCGAGCGGATTGAGTCACTACATCATTGGTACGCGGACATGGTAAGTTAATTTGTAGTTAAACTTTGAAATTTATAATGTTTATTAAATTGTGCTTAACTGTGATATGTATATTTTTCAGGAGATTGACATGTACATTACGTACCTGCGCGACAAGATAAAGTCCGGCAAGGGTTTAAAAGATGAAGTCACTCCAAGGAAGACTATACTCTTGTGTACCGAGTTCTTCGTAAGATCCAATCATCCTATCAAATACAAGTTTTTTTTATCATTTTCCTAATACTAATCGTTTAAATTTATTTTAAATTAACAGACCGCTATGAAGACCCAGTACGCTAGGATTTCGATCACACGTGCACATGCAAGGAGAACCAACTTGGAGAGGAAATATGAGTCCTGGGCACCGCCGGCCTTCATGCTGAAATACATCACGGGAGACGGTAGGCACGAGAGTTGGGAACACGCACGAGAGGTAATTTAAAGAACCGTACATTTTTTTTTTAAATTCAATTTAATATTTTAATTTAATTGTAAATAACGTTTTATTTTTGTAGGTGATAACGGTCTGTAATACCGGGGACCATTGGGTCGTGATAAAGATTGACCTGAATCTCTGGACTATACAGTTGTACGACTCGTTGTGGTGGCGTTGTCCGGAAATAACTGCCAAGTCTCATGTACTAATGCCGGTGTTGGAGTTGTTGCCTCGTCTTTTGGTAGCTGCAGGATTTTGGGAGGGTCCAAACTTGTTTCATCGAACCCACAAGAAGACTTCTATGCAGGTCGAAGCCCCGTTGGAGCAGTTTATCCAAGTCGACAACAACAACTGCGGCCCGTACGTGTGCATGTACTTGGATCGTCTCGTCAACAAGCACCTCAATCACCGGGGTAAAGAAATCGACGACGGGTACTTGATGAAGTATCGTCGATATGTAGCTCGAAAAATTTTCAGTTTGAGTCATCGAGACCAGTGATTTGTATTTTGGATGATTTTAGACTTTTTCGTGTGCATGTGTTTGGATTGATTGGTATGTGTGTTGAGATTGATTTGCAGGTTTAGCTTTGATATTAACTAAATAAATCCCGTCAAAATTTTTTAAAATTATTTATAATATATTAACTTATTAATTTAATAAAATTTGTAAAAAAATAAACTATTTTATGTGTGTTTTGATTGATTTTGGTGAAATAAATGTGTTTTGATTGATTTTGGTGAAATATTTCGATTGAATTAAGTGAAAAGCGGCTGAAAAAACGGGGTCTGCCTTTTTTTTACCTTCGGTCAACTCAATTTGGGGGTCGGTCAACGGAAGTCAACTAATTTTGGTCTTAGTCAACTCAATTTGGGGGTCGGTCAACGGAAGTCAACTAATTTTGGTCTTAGTCAACTCAATTTGGGGTCGGTCAACGGAAGTCAACCCTCAGGTCAATGGGGTGATCCGCGGGTTCCTTAAGGAGAAATGCGGGCTGAGCCTCGTGTTCCACAGAACTTCTCCTTGGTACACGGTGGCTACCGGTTACACGGTCACGTGTACCGGGTTCTACCGTGTAGCCTTAGCTGACCGTGTAGCCAAGAACTGCTCGGTCAGTTACTCGGTAACACGGTAGTAACCGGTTACACGGTGGGCTACACGGTGTTGACCGTGTAGTGTAAAAGAAATTTTGATTTTCGTTTATTTTAAGGCATTTTTCGATTGTTAACTTGTTCTTGTAGTATAAAACATCATTTTAATAATCAAAATGATTCAAATAACATAAACAACTATTGAATTTGACGAATTAAGTGATTACGCATGAACAATTTATTACCTATGTAGATAAGATTGTGACAATATTAGTAGAATGTTCGAAAAACGGTCAACATTCTAAGCATCTCATCTTTGTAGTCCTATATTGGTTGTTTTATGATATTTATTGGATGTATCTAGTGTTTTAAATGATGTTTCATGCTGAACGTAACAACAAAAATGCTCGAGAAATGCTTCAAATTCAAGAAAAATCAAATATTTTGTACACTACACGGTAGGCTACACGGCAGAAGGTCCTACACGGTAGAAGGCAATTGCTCGATTTTTTGAAAAAAACTTACTCGGTAACACGGCCTATACCGGCTACACGGCTACCGGGTAACCGGTTACCGTGTAAAATAATAAAATGGGGCTTATAGGATTCGAACCCCAAACCTTATGCTTTCAATGAATTTTTCAAAGACAGTTCACCAGTTGAACTAGAACTCCTCAACGAAATTATTTAGCAGAGTTTTATATATTAACCTTACTAATATTCTATAGATTTAACCTAAACCCTTTTTCAAAATACAATAAAATGTAAAAACAAAAACCAAAATTCATTTTCTTTCTCTCTTCGAAGGCACCTCCACCGCAGCCGATTTTTGAGAATCAAGAAAAACTCCGGCCACTTCAATTCCGGCGAATCGCAATGGCAGACAACAACGAACAACAAGAAGAGCAACAATGGCCGATTCAAGCTCCGGTAAGTGCCGAAACCTAATTTTTCAATTTCGAAAATTTGATTTTTTTTTTTATTAATGTGTTCTATTTGATGCGTTAATTGCTAAGATTTGAGTGTATTAGAGTTCCCAATTGTGTTTTAGTTGATTTAGAATCGAAATTCAGTGTTGAAATGCTCGTTAAAATGTCTGAAAAATCTGGGCAAACCCGCTGTTCCAAGCTACACGGTAGCGCTACACGGTGGTGATTTTCTCGGTCACCGTGTAGCTACCTGCCGTGTAGCCGATTATTGACCTAAAAATCCCGGTTACATGGTGTGATTTACTCGGTCCCGTGTACCAGGTTAATCGGGTACACGGTACCGTGTACCCGGTCAGAACACGGTACCGTGTACCCGGTTAACCGGCTACACGGTACCGTGTAGCCGGTCAGAACAGATTTTTTTTTTTTTTTTTTTTGAGTTTTTTTCGTTTAATTGAATGTAATATTTATTTATTTAGCTTCATTTTTGCAGGAGGGCTTCAAGTGGAGAAAAATACATATGGATATGCTAAGCGGATTACCAGATGAGATCCTGCATCATGTCCTCTCTTTCCTGCCGACGAACCTCTCCGTGCGCACCAGCGTTCTCGCGAGACGATGGAGGTTTTTGTGGGCCCTCGTCCCAAATTTAGAGTTTCGCCGCTCTACGCATTTGGACATCATAGACAGGGTTGTATCGATGCACGAAGCGAAACCCCTGAATACTTTTAGCCTCTCCAATGTGGAGGGCAGCTCGTATCGACTGGAGACATTGATTATCCACGCCCTCAAGCGCAGCGTCCGAAATATGTACCTTGATTTCGGTGATATAGACTACAAGGAGTATATCGCGTGCGGTTTGCCAGGAATTCTCTTCATGTGCAAGACTCTCGTCGACTTGAAGCTCAATAACTGTGGAGTGATCCCCTCTAGTGGGGAGGTGTTTTTGCCTTGCCTCAAGAAGCTTGATCTCAGTAATGTCGATTATGAGGATAAGGATTCCCTCCCTCACTTGCTTTCTGGTTGTCCTGTGATTGAGGAGCTGATCATCGATGATTTCTTTAGGGAGGAAGAAACGAACTTGGGCTGCTTTATTGTATCTTCACCCACAATAAAAAAGCTGAACATTGATTTCTCCTCGAGTCGCGAACTATACTATGATGAGATGTTGATAATAAATCTTCCCGCCCTCGTATATCTTAAGGTGAGTGGTTGTTATTTGGAGTATGCCAAAAGTTCGATGAAGACCATGTCCTCCTTAATTGAAGCGGATATTAAGTTGAATGGACATTGGCATGATTGTCACATCGATTGCATCGAGCATGACTGTTCGAGAGCAATTCTTAGTTCTCTTTGCCATGTAAGGTACCTAAACATCACAAGCTATGGACAAGAGAAGGTGCGTTTTGATTTTTTAATTGTTCTAATTTTTTTTCATACTTAATTATACCCTGTTTGTGGTTTTAAATATGATTTTTTTGCAGCTGGTTGACATTGTAGGAACGAGTTCAATGCCAAAGTTTGTTAACTTAACCAAACTCGTACTCAATATGAACGCTCAGTGGCATTTTATTGCTAAATTCCTCGAAGTTGCTGATAATCTTGAAGATCTTGTTGTGAGTGGAGTTAGCTTTTGCAATTTATCTTTTTACATATTTTGCAACTCTATATATATTTTTTTTATTTGCATCCTTGTTTTTTTCATCAGATTCGCTCGACCTTGATGCCCTATAGAGAGCCGGAACGAGTGCCTTCGTGCATCTTATTTCATCTAAGGACTGTTAGAATTGAAAAATTCGGTTTGTATGATGATAGCGGTTTTGACATGGTGAGATATATTTTGAGGAATGCTCAAGTACTTGAGAGGATGGACATAGACGGATTCCCCCGTTATAGTTCCTCTGACAAGGAAAAGCTTGATGCGCACCAAAGAATCTCATTGTTTGAGCGAGGATCCAAGTCATGCCAGATTTCCTTCAACTCGTAGATATGTAGGCCGAAAAATCTCATTGCTTTGTATTTTGTACGTTTTTGGATTGATTTGGTATCTTTTCGGATTGATTTGGTTTTTATTTGACTTGATTTATGTGTGTTTTGATTGATTTCGGTGAAATATGTGTGTTTTGATTGATTTTGGTGAAATAGGTGTTTGTTTTGACTGATTTAGGCGAAAAGCAGGTCAAAAAACGGTGTCTGCACTCTGCTACACGGTGGAACCGACTACACGGTCACGTGTACCGGCTACACGGTCACGGTAACAGTGACCGTGTAGCTCGATTTATTAAAAAAATCCGGTAACACGGCTTATACCGGTAACACGGTTATCCGGTATCAGCCGTGTTACCGGTTAAAAAAAAACAAAAAAAGGGGCTCTTAAGATTCGAACCCCTGACCTATTGCTTTAAACGCAATTTTTCAAATGGGGCGTTACCAGTTGAACTAGAACTCTACACTGAACTTATTTAGCAAAATGTTATATATTTACCTTAAGAATAACTTATAAAATCGACCCGCCCTTCTCCCGAAAACCTATTTCCAACCTGTTTTTTCACATATTTCACATTCACAAGATAAACAAACTCCAAAAACAAGCACAATAGTCTAAAACAAGCACAATAACCTAAAAGACACCAAATATCCAAAATCCAACGAGAATAGACGAAAATAAAACAATCCAAGTCTCAAATATTTGTAAAACACCGACAAATCAACCAAAGCCAATTTAGATCTCTGACTCCGTGCTCATTGGACATTTTGTTCTCGTGTGTCCCTCGTTTCTGCAGATGCTGCACTTCTTCTTCTGTCTTCTTCGGCTCGACTCTTGCGTTCCCGTCTCTTCTGCAGGGACATTTAAATCAACAGTCTCGGGTGGGATAAAAACCGTGCACTTCCGCATGTTGTGACCTACGCCCTTACATCTCGAACACACCTGCACACGACGACACGATATTAGGTCCAAGTCTGGACACGACATCCTACGTGGTGTAATGATATTAATTGTACAAACCTTCCTACGTGGTGCAGAGCTCTCAACTGCGGAACGAGCACGTCTCATCCTCGGACGTCCAGCCTGTCTAACCGCTACCGGAGGAAGAACTACGGATGAAGCCACATCCGGCGGGACCACCCAATCATCATAATGTGGCAACGGCACCACAGGCGTCGCGTACATCTCGACATGACTGCTCATCTTGAAATAGGGGCTCACGAAATCGTACAATGAAAATCTGGCCCGTCTACATAATAACAACAAACAAGTTAGTGGAATCAAATGTTAAAAATTAATTTTAAAGGTAAAATGATATCATACCTTATAGCGGCACAAGCATGACGACACGGTATTAGGTCTAAGTCGAACTCCCGACAATCACACGTGCGATTCGCGATATCCACAAGATAAGACCTGTCATCCTCCTGAACTCTGTATAGGGTATTCGCACTGACCTCCCCAACGGTAAAATAACGGCTCAACTCATCCTGACTAGTCAACTTGAGTAATGCCTCTTCGGTCAGCTCATGGTCATTCTGTCTCACATTAGCTTTCCTTCGTTTCTCGTCAAACCATCTCTCAATCATCGCACGAATCGCCTCGAGCATCGCACAGACTGGTAATCTCCGTGGCCATATGATAGCACTGTTGAAAACTTCGGCCGCATTCGATGTCATGAAACCGTATCGTCGTGCGGCACAATGTGACCTCGCCCAGTGCTCAACCCCGATATCAGTAAGGCGCCTATAAGCACCCTCTCTACTAAGAGTCTCCACATTCGCAAAATGCCTTTTAAACTCATCCACCTGATAACTATAGGCAGCACAGTATACAGCTTCGACCACCTTCTGGCCGTACCGTGCTAGATTCTTCGAGAGGTGGTGATAGCACAACGCACGGGTCGCGTGGGGATAGACACTCCGAATAGCATTCGCGATGCTCTTATGCTGGTCGGACACAATGAGGAGATCCTCGTCGTCTGTATCGTAGCAAACTCTGACGTGCTGGAGAAACCACAACCACTCCTCGTCATTCTCTATCGGACCGATACCAAACGCAAGCGGGAAAATATTCTCATTCCCGTCTTTTGTGCAGGCGACAAACAACACACCGGTGTTTTTCCCTTTCAAATGGGTGGCGTCGAGTACTATCACAGGCCTCAGAGTGCCCTTCTCAAAGGCACGAATGCACTGCCCGAGCGCAACAAACATGCGGCAAAACACGCCCTGGTCGGTCGTCTGAATTTGGTACTGAGTCCCGGGATTATGCTCTCTCAGCATGTACAGATATGACGGGAGCCTCTGATACGATCCCTGATAGTCGCCGTACACTATTTCAAGCGCCAGGTTCCTCGCCCGCAGGGCGAAGTTGTAGCTGATGTGAACTCCGTACAATCTCCTCAAATCCTCAACCATATCTTTCGGCTTCAGTTCCCGATTGCCGACTAACTGACGTGTAAAGAAAGTAGCCGCAACCCTGCACGACACCTGTCGATCCGCAGTCCTCCCCAAATTGTTACGGCACGTATGATCCAAGTTCAGCTTCGTAATCCTCCAAAAGGTGTTATCGGAACCCGTGGAACACAATCTGAACGAGCATTTTTCACGCCCCAGCTTGCAAACGAACGTCACCCGTTCAGTGTTCGAGCGATCACTTTTGCACTCTACGTTATTCTCCATGTGATACATCCCCACCATCACCTTCAGATCCTGTTTCTTTCGGAACGTGGCTCCGACTGCCATCTGACCGTAAATCGGTTGGTGTTCGACAGAACGCAACGGAACAGCGGGGTCAAACGTCGGTAGTGGAATGATCCAATTGCGCAGTGGATTATTCTGTGCATTCTGAGAAGCTTCGGTTTGCTCGCCACCTCCCGCATGAGAACTCGAGGACATATTACGGCGCGACATGATCTTTTTAACCACGCCCGGCTGTCTAATCCATTCGGTCCACTCCGTGGTCAACGATACCAAGAGATCGGACTGACGGGCTTCTTCTTCGTCCTCGGAAGTATGTACCGCCTCGTTCTCGTTCTCTGACGGTACCTCCTCGTTCTCGTTCTCTGACGGTACGCCCCGATCGCGGTTTTCTCCTCCGATATTCACTTCCGGCGCAGCTCGTTGTCCCTCTACTTCGACGACGAACACAAAGCACTCGGCCCTTTGCTCGTCTAACATGCGGGACACATCTTCGTCACAAAGCATAGGAGCTCGCACGCTTCGCATGTCATAGCCTCGGGTATAACAATACAACATGTAATCGACACTGGGCGGAGGGCGCAAAACCGCACGAATCCGGCTCACGAGAGCGTCGAGTGTAATTTCTTCCCTACGAAAGAAGAGGCACATATCTACTCCGTCAACGTAGCCCTCTCGATCCCAACGACCACCGTAACGTACCGTGATTCGTTGATTATTCGACATCTACAATTACAAAACAGTTGAATTCAGTTAGGGAACCCAAAATATCCATCCAAACGCATAAACAAAGCCATTATTAGACAATTTAAAAAAAAAATGAAAAAACGGGGTCTGTACACGGTCACTACACGGTCACGTGACCGTGTAGTGGCCTTGCCGTGTTACCGAGAGCACGGTGACCGGGTAATACCCGTGTAGTGCGAGCCCGTGTAACCGAGCAACCGGGTAATCTTCATAACTACACGGTGGCTACACGGTCAAGGAAACCCACCGTGTAGCCACCGTGTAGTTATGATTTTTTGCAGAAAATCGAAAAAAAAAAACCATAATCGACGCGTTTCGACGTACCTTTCGGCCGGCGAACTCGGCTGCCCTTCCCACGTAGATTCAGACGACGATTTTTGTAGAGGTGAGATATTTGTGAGAGAGAGAATCGAATTTGTTTTTTTTTTTAAATGGGTTTAGGGTTTGAGTAGGGGAAGATATGTGCATTCATGCATGCAATAAACACCCACCAACCCTCAAATCTGATTTTTGTTGTAGTGAGCCCCACAGTTTTTTTGTTTTGATTTTTAAGGTTTTTAAATGGTTTTAAATGGTTTTTTGTATTATTATTTGAGAGAAATTAAAAGTAAGGGTAAAGAGGACTTTTCCAATTGAGTTTATCTAAAATAAATGTAGTTTTATGAAGTGTGACAAAATAAATGGACTTTTTATTTTTGTGTCTCTTAAGTTGTATTCCCACAAAATTTATTCATCTCATATCAAAATCACTTGAAAAAACAGATACCTAGCCGACATAGCTAGCTTTTTTTTTTTTCCATTGACTATTTATTTTCACACCATCGGAAACTTTTAAACATTTTATTCATATTCGCAATTCTTATATATTCATTCACATTCACGACGAGTAGAGCCGCCTGGCCAGAATGTGGCCGTCGGGCATCTCCGACACGTACACGAGCGCGTTCTGCTCCGGGACCTCCTTCTCCCCGCCGGAGCTGAATATCGCGTCGAACACGATTCCGGCCACCGCCCCCACGATGAACGCCCCGATGAACCCGAAGATCAGCCCGATCGCCGCCCCGAACACGGAGGCCGCCGCCACCCCCACCATCTTCGCCACGGCGGCCCCCACCACCGACCCCAGTGCCGCCCCGCCGGCCTCCGCCGCCGCGATCACGGCGGCCCTGACGGCCTCCGTCATGGTGTGTCCGGACGAGTAGACGTCCCAGATTATGATCCCCATGTCCATCAGGAACATGGCCGCCGAGCCGAACACGGCCTTCTTGTTCTTGAACGACACCGTCGATCGTTCCACCACGATTTCTCCCTCTTCCGCCCCGTCCCGCCCGGATTTAAAGACGGGCAGCCCGTTGAACCTGCCCGACACGTCGAGTATCTCCGTGTACACTTCTAGCTTCTGCTCGTCGGTCAAGTTCTCGAACTTTCCTCGATATCCAAGGTGAGCTTGGTGACTGCGATCGTAAATTAAAGTAAAAAAGCAAGGGTAAAATTGTAATTTAAATTAAAAATAAATAAAAGTAAATTTGTTATTTATAATGAGAAGTAAATGTAAAATTGTAATTTATAGTAAAAAAATAATAAAGAGTAAAATTGTAATTTAAAGTGAAAATGTAAAAGTAAATGAATTAATTTAAAGTAAAAAAGTAAGGGTAAAATTGTTATTTAAATTAAAAAAAACAAAGGTAAAATTGTAATTTTAAGTTAAAAAATAGGAGTAAAAACTTAATTTAAAGTGAAAAAGTAAAGGTGAAATTGTAATCGTAATCAGTTTTGCATTTGAAGAAAAAAAAAAGTGTGGATAATTAGGTGAGATAGTATATAAAAGCATGAAACGAAAGATCGAGGCTTGATCGCGTACGTACATCCGAACGAGCTCGTCGAAGGGGGTGCTTCGATTCGCGAGTGACTGCGAGAACTGTGCGGAAGCGTGTGAGTTGAGGTTGAGGTACATGTAGGCGGCCACAGTCCGCTCGTAGTCTCGCACGGTTTCGGACAGCTCGTCCGCAGCCGAGCGGTTGGTGTTGTCGAGACCCTCGAGGGCGTCGAAGAGCTGGTGGTGGTGTTCGGACATCTTGTCGAGGTAGTCTTTGCGGAGAGTATAGTTCCGGAAGAGCTGGAGGGCGTTGTTGAGGCATCGCTCGACGTAGCCGAGGAGCTGGCCGGCGATTGGGCTGCGGACGGAGTCGGACCTGTAGCGGCTGACGAGGAGATTGGCCTCGTCGAGGATGGTGTTGACGGAGAGCATGTTGGCGTTGCACATACGGAGGTACTGGAGCTGCTCGCTCAGGCTAGGGAAGTTGATGTTGTAGAGCTCGCGAACTTCTTGGTGCCGGATGACCTCCGCTAGTTGCCGGAGCTTCTCGTCGTTCAGGAAGATAGCGAACCCGGGCATCGCCATGGTTAGTTATTAGTTTGTTGGTTACAAGTGAGAGTGATCAGTGAGTGAGTGAGTCATATTTGAGGGCAAACTAAGCTCTATTTATAAGTCAAAATGTGATTCAGGATGATGTTCGGACACAAAAATTAAGAAAAAGTGAGATCGTCTGATTTATTTACTGCTTTCAATTCTTAACTTGTGGTTGATTGTCGTTTGTCGATAGGTTATGCAGAGTTTCTCGGTGTTTCCATTTCGGAAGAGGTTCGAGCTAGTCTGGTGTATCTGCGACTGCGAGGGTGATACATCTGTCACCATAGCATACACGAGAAGTTGACTTTTTTTTTACCGTCCAATACATATAATAAACAATATACAAAAATTATTAAAATAAAATTTAATAGTTGAATTTTATTTTAATAATTTTTCATAATTTTTGTATAACGTTTATCATATGTATTAAACGGTAAAAAAAAAAAATCAATGTGACTATAGCTTTAGGACAGAAGGAGGAAAGAGTAGTATATTGTTTTCACCTCCGGATTTATTTGTCTGTCTGTTTGATTTTGACTTAAAAACTCTTAAACAAACAAGTATTGTATAAATATTAAAAACTCATAAACAAAATTAATGGGACAAGTAATATTTTAATATTTTAAATTTAATTTAATTGGGATTTCATATTATATATATATATATATATATATATATATATATATATATATATATATATAGGTTTTTTTATGTATATTGTAATTTTATTAAAAAAAATTACATAATATAAATCATGTTAAAAATATAGATTAATTTTAAATTTTATTTTAGTTAAGTCCTATTTTTTTAAATAGTGTTTTTTCTTATAATTATGACAATCGTACATTATTTTACGAAAATCAGGTGTAAAATCAATATCTATTCGAAAATTGAAATTTGCACTTTGCTAGGATCGAAAACTAAACAAAATATGATAATTGATAGTTAAGACCGGTTCAATTTGGATTGTTTTTGGTTCATTACACGGTCCATTACAATCATACACATACGTCAAAGTACAATCATTTATCCAAAAGTGGTCCTCCGATCCGTATAAATAAACGTGTTGGAAATTCATTGGCAATATTAAAATGATATTTCAATTAGTGAGTATATTAAGTTAATTCTCTTCACAATCCCACAAACGTGTTAACAAAGAATTTACTTGTAGTTAAGTACGTTTGATTTTACAAACTTTGGTGAGAGGTTTGTCTTTAGCGGCATTTTAAGGAGAAGAAATTTTGAACACTAAGATGATATTTGTGAAAATTTATTTTAATAGTAAAATAATAATAATGAGTTTATTCAATATATTTGTTAAGTAGAATATGATTTTTTCCATTATACCCTATGTGGGTAGTAACTTAAACTATAGATTATTTGACATATGTATTTATTTAAAAATAATAAATACAACATGTGGTGGGATTTTTTTTTACACATTGCTTAATGTGTATGGAATTGAGATACTACTATGTGAGGAAAATTTTGGATAAAAATGATGCGACAATAACTTCAAGTTTATCACCTCTACCTCAAATAAAAACTTCAAATTTACAATGCAACATACATCAAAATAACTTCCATCCACTCCAAAAAAATGTATTCATTTATATTATATTAATTAATTTATTTATTTTCATAATGAAACGAAGTTAGTGGAATGAAAAGAAATCCAATTTGATAATAACAATTCCGTTTCGTTTTATTTTTTTAATTATGAAACGAGACGGGACGGGATCGAGACGATCTCGTGTATTTCGTTTCCGTTCCGCAAATTTATTAATATAAATATAATTCTTATTTTTTTCACATAAATTAATAAAAATATCAAAATATAAATCACACTTTCATTTAAATTTATTACTTAATGTATATAGTTTCACAATCTCATAATATTTCATAATAATTTAATTTTCTTTTATATAATTTGTCTTAAAAATACCTAAACACTTATATTTTTGAAAATTATAAAAAAAAATTTAGACGAAATATTTTAACTTATTTAATAAACTATGCTTGAAATTAAAATTTTAATTCAAATCAATATATATATATATATATATATATATATATATATCATAAATTATTGATATTTATTTTATTTGTATTTTGATTGTTTTATAAGTCAAAATTAAAGTTTTTATATAATTTTATTGATACTTTTATAGTTTTATTTTAAATTTTAGGAAGTCTTCGTCCTTTTCAAACTCAAACGAAATTGAAACATCCGGGATGAACTTTTTAAATTTCAATCCCGTCACACAAATAAATTATCAAAACGGGACAAAATTATTCAAATCTCGTCCCATCTTGCCCCATATTCACCCGTGCATATAACATGTGATTGATTAATACATATACCAATCCTCGCGTCGCATGTGGATGTGGTCACATAGATTTCAATTATTCATCCGAATAAATGTGGTCCTATATTAATTTATGCGAATTATTGTACTTATGCTTATAAAAACAAATCTTGAAAATGATACATGATGAAAAAATGGTCCTAAGGGATAAGGTTGAGAGGTCCCTGTTTTAAAAACTACCGATATTCATTCATGATGATGTCCAAACACGAAAATTAAGAAAAAGTGAAATCGTCTGATCTATTTACTGATTTCAATTCGTAATTTGTGGATGATTTTGTTGATAGGTTATATGCAGAGTTTCTCGGTGTTTTGAGTTCGGAAGAGGTTTGAGCTAGTCTGGTGTATCTGCGAGGGTGATACGTCTGTCACCGTAGCATACACGAGATATATTTATCTTAGAACATCGAAAACGTCTAGATTTACCCAAGTGTATTTATAACTTTCATTGTATTCTAGAAATCGTGTTAAAAAATGGTAGTATATATTGTATACTAGTAGTTATTTTCACCTCATGATATATTTGTCTGTTTTTTAGATTTTAACTTAAAAACTCATAAACAAACAAGTAATGTTTTAATATTAAAAACTCATAAACAAAATTAATACAACAACTAACTGATTCTGATCTAAACTAAATCATCAAAATAAAAAGTATGGGATTTCATCTTATATATTAATCCATATATATGTGTGTGTGTGTGTGTTTTGTATAGTATATTGTAATTTTATTTAAGTTTTATTAAGAAAATTTTATATAATATAAATCATGTTAAAAATATAGATTAATTTTTAAAAAATATTTTACTTAAGTCCCAATATTTTTTTTTAAATAATAATATTAAAACTTTTTATAATTATAACGGTACATTATTTAAAAAAAAACATGTCAAATCTAATTGAAAATTGAAATTTGTACGTTGCCAGATGCTGAACCAAATATGATTCATTAAGAAAGTTCAATTTGGATCGTTTCTGCTTCTATTCTAATTTACGGACATATTCCACTCACATAGTCCGCAGTACAACCATTTATCCAAAAGTGGTCCTCCGATCCGTATAAATAAACGTGTTTGAGATCCATTGGCGGATATGAAACCATATTAAAATTTGATATTTCAATGAGTAAATTAAGTTAATTCTCTCGAAAATCCCACAAACATGTTAACAAAAAATTTACTCGTAGCTAAGTACGTTTGATTTTACGAACTTTGCTGAGAGGTTGGTCTTTAGGGGCATTTGAAGGAGAATTTTTTTTGAACTCTAAGATGATATTTGTAATATGAGTTCGTAGTTGCGATTAAAATTTGCGATTTTGGATTAAATGTGATTTATTTTTTAAGATGTTGTAGATTTGATTGTAATCTCACGTGATTTTGATGCTCGGTTTATTTTCTTTCAGCCGATTTTTCTTGATGGTCTAATCTTGTAATTATGTTTTAGAAAACTTGTTTTTAAATTTAAATTGTGTTTGCATTTATAGTGCTATAAGAGCATTTCCAATAGTGTACCTCATGTTGAGGTACAATTTAGTTGACACATCATAAAATAATTATATCTATCAACTTGTACCTCACCATCCCAATAATTTGAGGTACAATTTTTCACTTTTTATGCATGTGGGACCCATAGTATAAGACACAAAAATAATTTGTACCTAGTATCCAATATTAGATACTCAATTTTCTCTTTCCTAATTTGTACTTCCTTCCCCAATGGTATACCTACGTACAAATTTTGGCCACATAGGATTTGTACCTACCATTGGGAATGCTCTAAAGAGTGGTTCTTCACCTAATCAGTTCTTTAATTATATTATTGATATACTGAGATACTCTTCTTTTCACAAAAGTAATCATAATTTTTTTTAATTAAAAAAAACAATTTTTTTTGTAATAATTTTGTTTACAATTGTTTTTTTATCTCCAATTGTAGTAAAAAATTATAAAATTATACAGTAAAACTCTTATAAATTAATACACCTATAAATTAATACTTGATACATTAATAACTTTTCTAAATTAATAGAATTTTTCGATTCGACTTGATCTTTTAAATAAAAAAATATTTATAAATTAATAATCTTTCTAAATTAATAAAATTTTACGGTTATCAGACTGTTAATTTATAAAAGTTTTACTGTAATTGTTACCAAGATGACAATTCATGAGGGATGTGAATTATAAAATTACGTTGAAAATAAATGAATATGTAAATTTAAATAACGAAAAATACAAAAATTAAAAACATATATAACACGTGATTGATTAATATATATACCGATCCTCCTCGCATCGCATGTGGATGTGGTCACGTAGATTTCAATTATTCATCCGAATGTTGCTCTATTAATTTATGCTAATTATTGGCTTATTGCACGATGTTTACTATAAAAACAAATCTTGAAAATGATAGTGAAGAAAAAATGGTCCTAAAGGATAAGGTTGAGAGGTCCCTATTTTAAAAGCTACCGCGATATTCATTTCGTTTCGAACAATAAAGGACACATGTATTAGACTTTAGACACAAATAAAAAAGAAAATTGAACAAAAAAATAAAGGACAAAATATATATTTTAAAATTTTATAAAATAAATAAATATAAGTAAGTTAAAAGAAAAAAACCTAAAAACTTAAGTTCAATTAT
The DNA here is from genome assembly GCA_954870475.1 of Euphrasia confusa. Classification (NCBI taxonomy): domain Eukaryota; kingdom Viridiplantae; phylum Streptophyta; class Magnoliopsida; order Lamiales; family Orobanchaceae; genus Euphrasia; species Euphrasia confusa. Next base: position 36,798,641 of record OX940959.1, on the reverse strand, counting down.
TTTTAAAAATTAAAATATAGAAATAATTATTTATTTTTATGAGATGTTCCTATTTAATTTGAATAGATTGAAATAAAAAATGTGATATGAACACATAAATTATATAACTAAAAGGTGAACAAATCAACTTTCATTTTCATTGATTATAATAATAATAATAATATTATTATTATTAGAACAATTCTATATTTAGGTAATTTGTATGTAAATTATGTTAACAATATAGCTAAATATAAATTTTAAGACACTATTTTAGTTAAGTTTCAAATTTATTAAAATAACGCTCTCTCAATATCAAATAAATATGAACACTTCTTTACTTTTTAATATATATTTTAAAGTTTAATTAAAATTATTTTAATTTTTAATTTAAATATATATTTTCAATACAATAACATGATAATTTTATTTTGTAAAATATTAAAAAAAAATCTCTATGAAACAAAAAAAAATATATATATATCTCTCCATCTATTTAAACTTAGTATGGTGGAATTAAGATATTACTGTTAGAAATCGTTTTATCTAAAAGCTCGAGAAATTGGGCAACTAGACATTTATAGTGGGCCGAACTAGTCTTCAATACTCCCCCTCACTTGTGGGTCGATTTCAACCTCAGGGGAAGGTCCAACAAGTGGATAATTAATTCGGGTCCCCTCACTTGTGGGCCGATTTCAACCTCAGGGGAAGGTCCATGGGCCGATTTCAACTTCAGGAAAAGGTCCAACAAGTGAATAATTAATTCGGGTGGAGTCGCTCATGGCGGAGAACTTGGGCAACTAGACATTTATAGTGGGCCGAACTAGTCTTCAATACTCCCCCTCACTTGTGGGCCGATTTCAACCTCAGGAAAAGGTCCAACAAGTAGATAATTAATTCGGGTGGAGTCGCTCATGGCGGAGAACTTGGGCAACTAGACATTTATAGTGGGCTTCGGGTGGAGTTCAACAAGTGGATAACTAATTCGGGTGGAGTCGCTCATGGCGGGAGTCGAACCTAGGACCTGCCACAAGGCTAGGCTCTAATACCATGTTAGAAACCGCTTCATCTAAAAGTTCGAACTGTTAGAGAAGTTGGGCAATTAAACATTTATAGTGGACCGAACTAGTGTCTAATAATTACTACTATTGAAATCAAACATTTATAGTCTAATCCGCCCATAAAAGTTGGGATTCGGGCTTAAGATATGTTTTTTTGGACTGAAATCATTGAACTAAACAAAAACAATCTGAACTGAACTAAATTATTTTTTTTATAAAAATAATATTAATTTTTATAAATTATTTAATTTTTTTAAAATTTATTTTAAAATGAATTTAATCGAACTGAAGTGAAACGATTTGAACTACTGAATCGATTTGAATTGAACTGAATTGAAATTTAGTCCAAAAGAACATTTACTTGCACTTTCAAAATATTAAAGCAAAAAATTCAAAATAAACATTCAATTATTAAAGAAAATTATGTATGTCATCCTCATACTTGGTCTCATGCGTTTCAATTATTTATATCCTATGTGGTCCTTGATTATGAAATTATTGTACGTTGTTTAAAAAACAAGATTTTTATCGAGACACGTTTATTTGTTAGTTGTTACTACCCTCTGCTAATTAAAGTGTGAATTGTAAATTTGTTTCTAAGTTTGAATTTATATATTCTACTCGTACCTCTTCAATTCTTGCCAATTAATGTTAGGATGACTTTTAAGCATATCTAGTTTCCCTCTCCCTGCATCTCCAGCGGTGAATTTTAAGTTTTTGGTGATAAGTAGGTCACGTGTGCACTAACTCATATTTTTTTTAATTTACCAAAAAAAACTTCTAACACATCCAACCATTTTACAAAAAAAATAAATTTTATAAGTCCCACTACTTACTTATTTTATATTTTTTATTTATTATTTATATTTAAATAATAATAATAATAATAATAATAATAATAATAATAATAATAATAATAGTAAACGTTAAAAAAAAAATGATTTTTAGATGAAATAAAATAAATATTTTATATTTTATATAATTCATGATTAAATAAAATAAATATTTAATTAATTTTTATATAAATACAAAATAATTCATATTTTATAAATATTTAATACTTTATATAATTCATGATAAAATAAAATAAATATTTAATTAATTTTTATATAAATACAAAATAATTCATAACGCTAAAAATTTAACTATTTCAAAATTTTTATTTTTATTTAATTTTTATATAAAATATATCCGCTAAAGTTAAAATTTTAACTATTTCAAAAATTTTAATTTTAATTAATTTTTATATAAAATAAAAAAACAAATAATCGAGTTAAAAATTTAATTAGTTTAAAATTCTTATTTTTTATTAATTTTTATATAAAATACAAAATAACGTTAAAATATAAAATAATTTTTAACCTGAAATAATAATAATAATAATAATAATAATAATAAAATATTATTTTTTATCTACTCGGTTTGAAGTTCTTCAACCCAAAATTTTTAGGAACTTCTAATCTTAACATGTCAACGCACCTCCATTAATGTCAACGCACCTCCATTAATTTCTAACTCGTTTTTGGGTGAGAGATAGAATTACACATAGACTTCTATCTCTCCATTGAAGATGCTCTTATTTGATACTATGATTGAAATCACAAGTGAATGGTGTGATAAATTTTGAAATATAAATGTCACTTGCGAATTGATTTTACCCAGAGCCGCACTCAACGAGTAGCAGTTGCATCTGCGAGTTCCTCATCATTAAAAAAAACAACATTTAATTTAGGATTCCTCAAATGTGGTATGGAGAGGGGTACTAGTTATGTTCTAGTAATTATAGAATTAAATTAGAATTACATACTTATTATGTTAGTAGTATTTTGAAAAAAGATTGTCCTATAAATAGGCGAGCACATTGCACACACTTTGCTCATCAATCAACCAAACAACCAACCAAACAAACCAAAATGGCTAACAACATATTCGGAATCCCGGTCAACGATTCTGCGGTGTTGGACATATACCCCGCCCTCCGCCCCTCTGAGATCACAGCCGAACACCGAGCTGATGTGGCGTTGATCAACATGAACGCGAACGACAGAGCCTCCAACGCAAGGGCCCACGCTCAGTGGCTCAAGGACAACTACGGCACTGGGACCACCACCCTCGGCTGCATCTACAACGCCACCGGCGGGACCCTCAGGTTCATCACCAGCCACACTTGGGAGGGCTCCGTCTGGCGGGACCCATACCCACAGGTCCTCCAGAACGGCCAGTGGGGCGCTTTCCTTCACGTCCGCTGGCGCCTCATGGGCCCCTGCAAAGAGGCCATCGTCTACAGAGGCCAGAACAATGCCGGCCAGTCTCGAGACTGGGTGCTCGCATGGGATACATCCCGCAGACATTTCCAGAACTACGTACGTATTAATTAATTAATTAATTAATTGGAATTAATATGCTTATTCAATATTTATATAATGAAATGTCAGGTGTACACGGACATACGTGTGGGCGGGTCCACAATAAATTGGGACGCGGTGGATAGAAGTATGGCCAATCAGGGCCTTCATCTGTCGGTCACCAATCTTGGGTGCTTCTCGTCTGTCTCGCTCGGCTCGGGCAGCTCGCCGAATTACACGGGAATCATGACATTGGATGGTCTGACTCCCAGGGCCGTGGCCTTGGCTACTGACATCAGCGCAATCTTCCCGTCTTTGGATTCCAAGTATAATGATGATGAAGGAGTTCCGGACGAGGAGGAGGAAACTCCAACTGCTCCAACTGCTGCTGCTCCTCCTCCTGCAGCTCCTGCTCCTGCTCCTGCTGAATAATTGCCAAGCACCTAGCTATTCCTTCAAACATGAATAAAAATAAATGAGCACTAGCCGTATGATGCACCGTATTGTTAGCTAGCCTAATAATAAGTTTGAAGGAGATCTAGCTATGGTAGTGTTGGGCATATGTATGCATGTATGTATCCGAACGAAGAACATATACATTCTTCGTTGTTGTTGTCCTAAAAATGAGAAATTCTCTCTTTTATGGACCTTGATTGTAAATTCAAATAAAAATTGTTCAATAGAACAACTATTATGTTTAATAAAATTATATGCCGATGATTAATTTGTGATTTTAGTTTTAATATATAGTATTTCACTATTTCATGTGACTCGTGTAAAGTTATTAATAAAAAATTACTACTACAAAAAATGACTTTTGATTTTTGACGCCGGACTCCAAATTGAAATTCACGTTCCCCGGGTTCAAATGTGACCGTTGGTACCTCCCCCATTCAACAAATAAATATACCCATTCAAACTACCGCTCGTCGCCTCTGCCTCTTCTATCTCTCTCACACACACACACTAGTGCGTGTTTATTTTTGGAAATGGGGATCGCGATGGAGTCTCAGCAGCAACTCAAGGTAAATTAACATTTCTCAGTTTTTTTATTAATCCGAATTAATTAATTAATTAATTAATTGTTGGGGTTGTTCCTTCCGTCGTCTCGGTTTAGGGTTCTTCTGAAATCACAGGCGCAGAGGAAAAGCGGTGGAGCTTAAACGACTTCGACATCGGAAAGCCTCTCGGAAGGGGGAAATTCGGACACGTGTATCTCTCCAGAGAAAAGAAGGTCACCTAATTGAATTAATCTCCGTTGCTATGAATACGAAGAATTAGGGTTTAATCGCGTACAAATTAGCTCGTCAATTTTAGTAATTGGGAACGTTTTTCTTTTTCTTTTGCAGAGCAATCAAATTGTGGCACTGAAGGTATTGTTTAAGGATCAGCTGAAGCAGTCTCAGGTTGAGCATCAGCTCCGGCGTGAAGTGGAAATACAGAGCCATCTCCGGCATCCTAACATATTGAGACTCTACGGTTACTTTTACGATCAGGCATGAATGAATGAATGAATGAATTGAATATGATGAAAGACTCTGATCTCTTTTAGTTCATGTGTAGTGGACTAACTGATGGGTGACACGTTTATTGCAGAAACGAGTTTATTTGATTCTGGAATATGCTGCCATGGGAGAACTCTACAAACAGCTACAGAACTGCAAGCAGTTCAGCGAAAGGCGTGCGGCTACGGTGAGTAGTCCTTCAATTTGTGTGTTCGTTTATAGAAAATATTACGTTGGCCCTCTTAATTTGAAGACTGAATTTAAACCCTCAAGGAGCCTTTCTGTAATTAACTAAGCTACTTGCTGACAAAATATTTGTGGAAATTGGGACAGTACGTTTCATCGTTAGCTCGGGCATTGATATATTGCCATGGGAAGCATGTGATACACCGAGACATCAAACCAGAGAACCTTTTGGTTGGGGCACAGGTAGTTTTTATAGGATTTTATTACTTGGTTTCATCTTGACATAATAATCTGCACCTTTTTTTCTCACTGTGTTGGAGTTCCTCTTTGCCAGGGTGAACTGAAAATTGCTGACTTCGGTTGGTCTGTGCACACATTCAATCGCAGGCGGACTATGTGCGGCACTCTTGATTACCTTCCACCTGAGATGGGTATGCGTATGGTGGTGTATGATTATTAAGAGTCTGATGATAAATATTTCCTGTTTCTTAAATGAATTCAAGAGTGCCTACTATTAAATAAAAGGTGTCTAAATGAATTATGTAATGTTTAAATTATATAGTCGAGAGTGTGGAGCATGATGCAAGTGTGGACATATGGAGCCTCGGTATATTGTGCTATGAATTTTTGTACGGGGTGCCCCCTTTTGAAGCGAAAGAGCATTCAGACACATACAAAAGGTACCTTGAGTTGATCTTTACAATATTTATTAACAGAAGATAGTTTGCAAGAAGGGCATTTGTAATTTCAAATGAAAATTGGGGAAATGTATGGGGAGGATATATGGAGTTATGCCAAATCAAATGCCAAACTTTGCAGGATTATCCAGGTCGATTTGAAGTTCCCTCCAAGACCAGTAATCTCGTCAGCTGCCAAGGATCTCATAAGTCGGGTAATGTAGATTGTAGTTACTCGTAACTTTGTGGCATTAACTTGGTTCCATTTGTGTGTTTTTTTTATATATATTTTTGCAATTGTTACGACAGATGCTTGTCAAGGATTCATCCAAACGGCTGCCATTGCACAAACTACTCGAGCATCCATGGATCATACAAAATGCGGATCCATCCGGGGTTTACAAAGGCTGATTAATGCCAATTATCATGTTTGTAATGAAGCCCTTCATAACCTAACCAACGGCCCTTTTGATATTTTATGTTGTGAATCTGAGATAAAATAATGCAATTGTTGCGGAGGAAATTGATTGGAAATGTTTACCCAAAGCTGCTTAGTGTAATATTATGTTTTGCTGTATGTTAATAAAAAATTCACCACATATTCTTTCATGTATTGATTTTAACTTCCTCGATTGCTTGTCCTATTCATCTCGACATAAATCTGTACACAACGTAATTTTTTAACCTATTGCCATGGCAACAAACAACAAACAGAGAAGTTGATCAAATACCAGTATCTTCCTTCCTCTTTCCATTTTTTATCACCCATTAAACTCGAGGGAAAACACAGAGACCAAGAATCACAACGCCAAAAAACCATGCGATCATCATCAATGGCAAGTAATAGATACAGTAGAGAAACACTATCTGGTTGCGTTTTCTCTTATAAACAAAAGCTTCAACAACAAATTTCTATTGCCCGCAGTTGAGGCATCTTAACAGACCTGAGGTCACCGTGAAATTCATTCCTACACGCCCATTAATTCAATATTATAGTACATTATTTCAAATTGTGAAAAAATCAGCACACACGCAATGATAGATTCTGCTGGGTGGTCAATTCATAAATGCACACATGAATCAAGTGCTTTTATTTTCATTTGTGCTGGTGATTTCTGTATTACCTGAGGAAAAGTCCTCATTGTCGTGCTCTTCTAGTTCATCCTCGTCAGCTTTTGGTTCTAGGAAGCTGGGTTGATTAGTTGAGGAGAGAAGCCTCGCCCACATCCTGTCTGTTATTACAACCTTGTGATACTTTTCAGTAATACGCTGCACACAAAAATAACAAAAGAGTCAATTTCAAGAAATGTCCAGCACGCGCTATAAGGTAAATTATACACCGTGGTCTAAAATTAATACTATATAAGTATATATGTTTGTTTGTTACGCAATTTATTTCAGCAGTTCATCTGTCTGACTTACAGAATTCCAGAGACGAAAAATACACATTTCGCAATTAAAATCACTTACATAGAAGGGGATGTATGTCTGCCTGCCATTAACAAGCCCACTTGTGAAACCTGTGTATCCCGCCATTGCTCCATGAACAGCACTCTGAGCAAGGAGTGTGCAGTACACATTATCGGCTGCGTTACTAGGAATAGCACGGATCATGTAAGTTGGATCTGCAAAATTAGTCGAGTTTAGTTCATTTAATTGTAAGAAATAGGAAAAAGTAATTCCATAATGGATAATACTGACCTATGTATTTTAGAGTAATTGGGATTTTATTTGGCTTTGCAAAATTTTCCTGTCAAAAGAGAAGAACAATTAGCACAATATTGATTTTACAAGAAAAGATATCTGTGGATAAGAAAAGAAAACATTACTATTTCTTATCGTATTTGAACCGATGACTTATACGTCGCCTATACCTTAATTTTTTGAGAGATCCATAACCCTACGTCTTGAAGAACCTTGTTCCCGGAAGCATCTTGTTCATTTTTTGTAGTAACAGCAAGAAGTTCCTGTCCTGCTCCTTCAGCAATGACAATGACCATGTGTCCATTTGCTTTGAGAGTTTTCTCTATGTATTCAAACAGACCACCTTTCCCTTCAAGATAAAATGGTGATTCCGGAATCAAACAGCAGTCCACATCTCGGCTGGCCAGAGTAGCATACATTGCAATAAAACCTGCACCATTGATTCTGGTAAGTTTAGATGAAATACCTAGTTCATTAATAAAGCTCCGCTTTCTTTAGAATATTTGGGCCCTGTAATTAATCATCAATATGAGGGATTATTTAACGTCAATGATAGGGTGGGAATGTTTATTGTTTACCCTAGGTTGTCCATATAAATTTAAATCAATATATTTCCCTCTCATTACAAAGATGTTTTTAAAATGGAAGGGCATTTCGGACAATTGGCACATATATCCCAACAAATCTATATACCAAATATAAGCTCATATAAAATATTCAAATAGGAAATACCCCCGTTCCCAACTACTAAACATTACTACCTCAAACCAAATTATATAATCCGATGGATAGTACAATACTATAATCCAATATAATCCATTTTCCTCCAATCTCATCAATAAATCCAAATGAGCAATTGAGGTTTAATAGAGCACTAACAAAACGAATGCCATTTTCCATAATTAAAAAATACAAAGGCCCTTTTGCCATTTCCCATTTGCTAGTAAATAATTCAAGGTCTGCTTATAATTTAAAAGATACTGGATTTTTTGTAATAAAACAAAACATATGGGGTAGTTTTGTAATTATAATTTAATACAAATTATGTCAACTGCACGGTAACAATGTTTGTGAGGCATTGCAAAATATTGTATGATTGTATAGTAGCCAGCAACTTTTTTGTTTAAAATGACACTGGATAAACCAAGAATTTTCAAAAAAATGAAGGAAATTCTTTATAGATTAAAGAAGAAAAAACGAAAGTATAGTGAGCTTGGAAAGTTAAATACTTCACATAATAAGTGTTCATTTTTTTAAAACTGAAATGTTTACAAACATAAAATAAGAAATAAGAAAGAAAAATCACTGTTGAAGTGTGTAGATTCATCTTACCACTGTAGCGGCCCATTAGTTTGACTACACCAATTCCGTTCTCTGCACTCTCGGCTTCAACATGTGCCGCATTTATGGCACGTTGGGCTTCCTCTACAGCAGTGTCAAAACCAAATGACCTGTCAATGACCTGATAAGAGAAGCCAAATCAAATTTTAAATAAGTCAAATATCCATGTAGGCACTCAGTGTTTGACTTGTGAAATAGAGGTGATCCATATGTGGAGATTTTAGATATTTCTCTCATTAAATGTAATCACATAATGATACAACAGAGATTAAAAAGAGAAATCAGTACAAAGAACAAGCTTTTTCATAAGGAGTAAGGAGGACAAATACCGGAATATCATTATCGATTGTCTTGGGGATACCAGCAACAACAACCTTTAGACCGCGCTTTCTGATTTCCTGAAAGAAGGAAAAATAATAGATAAATACATTAAGGAAGATGAAATGGCTCCACTCAAGAACAAATTTTCTCCTAAGGAGTCTATATATATGCCTTTTGGTTTCCATAGAATATATAATTATTTATGATGGAATAACAGCATGTAGCCAAGTCCGGTTACAAAGCCTGCTAGTTCAGCACATGACAATAACTAAATAACAAGAAAAGGAATCCATAAAAACACCAGTACCAGAGACTCGAGAGAAAGAAAAAATAATTAAATACAAAACAGTACTTCCGCCAAAAAAAACCCTACTGCATAAAAAATAATTTTGTCAAAAAACAAAACCGAAAAAAACACATTGTCTACCTAGCAGTAGTGCTCACTACATAACTCCATTGAAATTTGGCTTTTAGAAAGTAGCTCTATTCTCTAATAAGGATACCTCATAGATCACACTTGCTCCTTTCTGAGTGCCATCTCCTCCAATTATATAAACCTGAGCCAGGAATACTGTTCATCAGAGCCAAATGCAGCTTATTACAAGCCAAAAACAGCATTGAGTAAATGGTCTTAGGGAAGTAAATTAAAAAAAAAAAATAAGACGTGTGGAAAATTAGACTCTTTGAATATCAAGCAAAATCAATCTGGCACATGCCTGATTAATTCCACGGTCTTGAATGCTGTCAACAATCTTCATGGTGTCATGGCCACCTCGAGATGTCCCCAGGATTGTCCCACCACGCTTGTGTATATCATTAGTGAGCTTTGGTGTCAAGGTAATGGTATTCTTTGAATAGAAACCCCTATAACCTCCCTGAAGAGATAGATGTTTGTTGATATTACAATGAAGAAAGTTACAAGATTTAGATGGTTATTCAAAAGATCTTATAAGATTCTACTTGGAGTTGGAGCTCATATCATCTTAAAAGAGCTTTTTGTCACCTTATAAACTCTTCAACATCTTATAGGATGTTTTGATAAATTAGTATGCCAAGGATTTCACGACAAAAATAATGTGACGGGTAGAGAAAATATCAGCTAGCAGTTGGCCGAATGTTAAAATCTAAACTCCAAGTGGTGAAAGCTAAAACTAAAACTAAAATATCACATAGTAATTTATCACGATTAAAACCAATGATTGTCCAACTAAACTTACATCAATTCCGAGGACTTCATTGACCCCATACATGTAATCAAGACTATGAACAATTTCCCTGATAACTGTGTTTAGTCCAGGACATAGACCACCACATGTCACTATACAGGCATTCACCTCATCTGAAGCAAAATAGACCTGAGCATATAAATGCAAATTGTTTAGCCAATTTTTTTTTGCAAAAGTTCCTAAGAACGCTCAAGGTAGATAGATATACCTTCTGACGAGGGCCAGCCCGCCGGAAATGTGCCCCTCTTGGGGTATCCTTGTGAACAACAACCTGTAAAAACAGGTTTGACCCAAAAAAACACATAATTTCCTATAAATTTAATATTTTTATAAATTTAAAATTATCAATTACGTATTTACTAAAAAAGTGAAATTTGAAATCTTCACAAATTCACATTACACTTTACAGTGCACCCAAACAAAAAACGTAAGCGATGACTTTCAAAACCCTCACTCCAAATGGAGGGTGTAATTTATATTTTAAACTTCAGAATTTTGAATTTTGATATTTTTTTTCATGCATCGATAGATCACGTCATAACTAATTTTTTCAGTCTAATAGCATCTAAGTGATCTAATGTATGAATGCCTAAAAGTTTTTGGCCGATAATTAGAGTAACAACTGAATAAGACTACCCAAGGAATAAATAGAATAAGGTCATCATTTGAATAGTAGTAACTATCACCTTTTCAGGAACACTATCGTCCATATCAACAAAGTACTGCCTGAAACCCAAAGACACAATAAAAAATAGTTTATAATCATGAAGAAATAACATAACTATATACTGTATGAAAGATACAGAGTAAGGAAAAGTAAAAGATAAGATCAACTAACTTGACAACTGAATATGCAGGATTGGAACGTAGAGGGTTTGGATAAGTCTGCCAAAAGAAAACATAAAATTTTCAATGGATTGCCAGGATCAAATTCATGACACTGTCGACACACTGTACAATGTAGATCAACAGCTGTCAGCGAATACATAAAGCAGTCTACTTTGATTCTCTGAATTCAAATAATGATCAGATAAACAGAAACAGACCATCGTAAAAACTCGAAAACTAAAACGCCAAGTGTTAACCGATAAAAATGCAATCAGGCGATCACAAACCACTACCCCCGAATGGCCGAATCGCACACACAAAATACATAACATTAAATCAAAAGTTACGTCGCAGAAATAGCACCGATCTCCGATATAGTTTTATCATCCTAAGAGTCAGCACTAACTACCAAGTCAAATAAAATTAGATTTGTCCCTAATCCACATTTCTCTCTCTCTCTCTCTCTTTTCCCTGTGGATCATCACATTATAGAATCATACGACCTATTGGAACACTTTAATTCATCAAACCCAGAATCACGTAATAGCTACACAGAGAGAGAGGGTGAGAGAGCATACCGGGAGATCGGAAATGTAATCGGTGAAATGAGGTACATCTTCGAGAACGTATCCAAAGTCGCCGTTGACCAATTTCTTCCGATGAGTGCTATCTGGGCCCATGCTATTTTCTCGATCGACAAACAAGGTAGCGATATGTGTGTATCTATCTGTATATCGATTCCCAGTTCAATTGACTCCGATAGAAGTGAATTGGGATTTAGGGCTAAATTGTGGATTGTTGATCAAGAAAACAAGTGGCGCTAATCGTTACTCTCCGTCTCTCTCGGTTTCACAGTTGGAGGTTTGGGGATCGTGGTACGATCAATTATGCGTAAGGTACTACTTCAAGCGGCACTGTCTCTGTTCTCTGACGTGTTAATTAAAAACATAAAATAAAAATAAAAATTAGAAAATATTTTGAGTCAATTAGAAATAGCCCTAAAAGGTCCCCATCACGCTAGTCTAATCTAGTCTAACGAACCCCCCTCTATCAGTTCCCCCTCCACCATCGCTGCCGCCGGGAAGCATTGCAGCGCCGCCGTCAGCACCCTCTCCGGTTTTCTCTCTGTATCCGTTATTGCCACGGATTGAAAACTGATATCCGGTGTGAGACTTCTCTCCATGAGCTGACTGAAATACCGGTGGTCTGAGCCTCTCTTTTTGGCTCTTAGTAGAGCTTCTTCAAGTACTTTCTCTCACTACTTTTCACTGTGTGATGTTTGATATTTAAAAAAAATTGTGCTTGCTCTGAAAATTCTGTATAATTATGGATTATTCTGTCGGAGAATTGAATTAGATAAATTTTCCAGCGATGATACGAAGCTACAGCTGACAATGGACGAACGGAACATATTAATTAGGATTATTTGATACTTTTTGTCTGGCCAATTTGGATATTGAAACTTGGAGATTTTTTTTATTCGATTCTCGGTCTCCGGGTTATTTGCTAGGGTTTATGTGTATGTTGTTGATTTTCAGTTTTTAATCCTCAGCATGTAATTTGTATGTGTGCCGTGTTTTCAAATGTAGGCCTTACTTGCACGCGGCAGAAGTCTTTGGTCTCTTATTTTTCAGTAGCCCTTTGAAATGAGTCCAAGAACCTCTGAGGCATCAAGGAGGTCCAGGAACATTCAAGGGGAAGGCCCAAACTGGATCCTTATTGCAGGGAGTGCTTTGCTGAGTACGATTTCGATTCGTCTCGGTTTTAAGCTTAAACAGGTCTTTGATGCTAAACAACCGGACAGTATTAGGCGAAGTTTAAAAGGTGTGAAGCATATGGATGCGACTTATTTTGGAAATTTATATTTATGCTGTTTGACGGTGTTTTCTGCTTGTAGGAAATGGAAAACATGATGACAAGAAGAACTCAGTCCATTTGCACTCAAATGCCTTTTACTTTCCACAAGATGAAGAAGGTTGTTGTAATCATTATCAGGGTATAACTTTTCACTATATTTTCATACCTTCTTTAGATAGATCGACGTCGTAAATCCTTCTCCAAGATTTTCCACTCTTGGTTTTAGATTGAAGTGTGGTTTAATCTTACACAGGACGCACACACACCGTGTAGATTAAATACATCCATGATCTTATTGTTTGCCCCATGAATAGAAATTGATTGTATGCTCAATCTCAACAATGAAGTCTGATCATGACACAATTTTCTAGATTTTTGTTTTTTAATATTTCACAATAAATTAATCAAGGCCAATTACAAAAAAAAAAAATATATATATATATATATATATATATATATTCATAACTACAAAATACACCACTAAAAAGTTAATCATGCTAATGTAAAGTGATAAATTTAGTATTTTTACAAATATAAAACGGGTGTTGAAAAGTCTTTGCTTATGAAAGGGTAAAGTTTTATACGAAATCAGTCTGTCTGTTTTTTGATAATTAAAAAAAAAAAACTAATAGTAAAAGGATATTGGCACATCAACTGTGAAGAGATGCTGGATGCAGGAGTTCATTCGAGCATGGTACTTAGAAATAGAATCCTAAAATGGTACCTTATTGTTAGTTCTTGTAATTCACCCAATGAATTGTCAAATGTTGTCTGATCACAAAAATCAGATTTCGTATACTTACTTCAGAGATGAAGATATGTAAAAATATAATTCTTGGTTTTGTCTCTGCCTATCTATTTCATCTCATTTCATTTTTTCTCGCTCTCACGAAACAGGACTCAGGAACCCATCTGAAATCAAACAGCACTGCAACAGTCAGGTATCTGAACCCGAGATGCCTCTACCCCTTGTGACTGTCCCAAATTCTGAATTCAATAAAGAGAACAACGTAATATGGTCATCCTCCCCTGACCGTCTCGAACTCACCCAAAAACCCTTCAACCACTCCAACAGCTCCGAGTCCCCATGTGTCTCTGATTCTGGCTCTGACATCTTCAGTAAGAGAGAGGTCATACAGAAATTAAGGCTGCAGCTCAAGAGAAGGGATGACATGATTCTTGAAATGCAAGACCAAATTGTTGAGTTACAAAATTCTCTCAGCTCACAGGTTTCTCACTCTTCACATTTACAGTCATTGCTGGACTCATCCAACAGGGACCTTTTCGACTCCGAGAGGGAAATCCAGAGACTGAGAAAGGCCATTGCTGATCACTGTGTGGGGAATATCAATTCTTGCGATAGAAAAAACCCAACAGTTCCCACTTGGCCCGGGGACGGAAACAATGGTTATGCAAATGGGTATTCTGAGGTCGAGAGCAGTTTTGTAGGGTCCACAGAGAGAGGAGGGGATAAGGTGGAGATGTTGAAGAGGGAGGTTAACGAGTTGAAAGAATTGATTGAAGGGAAAGATTATTTGCTTCAGAGCTACAAGGAGCAAAAGTGTGAGCTGTCTGTGAAGATCAAAGAGTTGCAGCAGAGATTGGATTCTCAGCTTCCGAATATTTTGTAGGGGCGTTTTAGCCCCTCGTTTTTTGTGCATTCTCCTTTCCTTGTCTAGTTACATGAATCTCTCAAGTTTTGGAAAAAGTGTGTTTCTTGGTTTCTTTCTTTGGCTTGATTTCGGTTCTTGTTCCTTGTGCATATATGAAAAGGCGAGATGTGCATAAAATTTAAAAGTTTGCTCGAGGCAAAGTAACACAGTTTTTGAGTATGTGTTTTAGGTTGTGTCTGTTTTTTGGCTAACGATTCCGAATTTTTGGGCTCTTGGGATGTCGTTGGTTGTGGGTTGTGTTTGTCGATTGTTTTCCAAGTGTTAGCATGGTGAGTTTGAGAATGTGTCCTGTTTAACGGGGGACTAACTATGTTTTATTTAGCTTTGATTATATATACTTTGTAAAAGCTTGCATTTTGTTCCTTGTGTATCCTTCTATGATCTATCAAGACTCAGGTTCTCCATGTTTTATTGAACTGTGTTGGTTTATTTTTGAAAAAAACAGTACAATTTGTATACAGCAGTTTGAAAATTCTGTATGTACTCCTAATAAATAATGAAGGTTTAGATAACACAAAAATGTTTATAAATTTATAAATTTATTTGTGTTTCACGTTTCAATCATATTTCACAAGTTATAGGCCGGCCCACTTGGAGTGGGCCTAAATAATTATTGCGGCCTCTTTACATTTATTTCCAAGTATATATATTTTCAGATATTAGGGATCTAGGGTTGAAAAAAGTAGAGTAATAAAATATGGCGCTGCCGAAGACCAAGGAAATCGTTTCCACAAACCCTGTCGTCGTATTCAGGTACGTAACCCTCGAATATAGAGTAATATTTGTAATTGAATTTTGTTTTTTGATATGGATCTGTGTTTTTGTGTTTTTTTAATGGCGGCAGCAAGACCTACTGTCCTTACTGTGTTTCCGTCAAAGATTTGCTGACAAAGCTCGGCGCCACCTTCAAGGCCATTGAATTGGATACCGAGAGTGAGTGATCGAGTTTTCGTAAATCCAGATCGCATTAATTATTATTCATCATTTTTTTAAATCAAAATTTCAGATTAAAATTCAAAATTAGAAAATGAGATTCATGAATTTGTGTTCGATTTTTTTTTTTTAATTTAATTTTATATTTGGGGTATATATTAGGTGATGGGGGTGAGATACAAGATGCTCTGAAAGAATGGACTGGGCAGCGCACCGTGCCTAACGTGTTTATCGGAGGCGAACACATCGGCGGCTGTGACGGTAAATATTATTCGTCGGTGGTATCAATTGAGTTTGTTCTATATTTCATACTACTACTATTATCATCTTTAATTCATCTTGATCAAAACTTTTATGAGTCGATCGATTGTATATTTTTGCAGCAACCACTAATTTGCACAAGCAAGGAAAGCTGATTCCCCTACTTACTGAAGCTAAGGCAATAGCCACCTCTTCTGCTTAAATAATTACAGTATATCATTTCACTCCGATATCTATTTACCGCTTAATTATGATAAATAAAATTGACAATGGTTTCCATTGAGCTTTCGTACATTATTTATGAGAATCTAAGCTCATCTTTTTATTTGTACTATCTGGAATTTTTCTTGTCTAATAATTACGGTTGGATGGTCCACTTTAAACTGCTCCCTCTATTATCTACTACTGTTTGTTACCAAATACCACCATTTTTTGTTTTGGATATTCCAAATCACTCCCCGGAGATTTATTCTCTTCATCAAAATTGGATCTAAAGCAATAAAGAACCCGAACTCAAATTTTGGTTCTTTGGTCACCTCCCGAAGATCGATTTTTTGTTGTTCGGACAATAAAATTTTGGCAGTCCGAGGACCCGAACAATTCAAAATTGATAAACCGAATTAAAAAAAAAAGTACATCTATATACGCATTCAAGTAAATAATAAAAATTGAAATTAAGATAGAATTGTCGATTTGCAACGGTCGCAATGCTTAAACATTTGAAATAAGATGTTTTTTAAAGAAAAACAGTCGCGCCACGATTATCACGCTGTTAACTTTCGATTGCACCGGTCACCATTAACGTTCACCCGTTGTATTCAATGATTTTTTATTGGCTCACTTGATTCATAATCGATCAACAAAACAGATACTCCGTACGAAATTCAGTCATCTATAATCAATTATCGATCAGCAAAATAGATATGAAATTCAGTCATCTATAATCAATTAAAACTCTATTAAAACGAGAAGAACCAATAAAAAAGAAGCTGATAGTAACGCCCTTACAGAAATTGCAAAAAAAAAAAAACACAACATAGTTCAAAATCATCACTTCACAAGTGACCACAGCAGATCAAGGCAAGCCCCCGAAAACAACCCGGTGAGAAGAAACGACACGAGCAAATTCCCGAGCGCATTCTGCTCAGGCGCACTATACCCCATCGGAGCCACCGTCAAAATACAAACAGTCAAATACCCGTTGCTCGCTCCCAAAACCGACACCAACATAATCATCCACCCTTCCTGCCCGTATTTCGACGTGAAGTAAAAACACGGGACGAGAAGTAGTCGAACAAACGAAGCAACAACCAATACCCTCCTCGACTCGCACACCACGGGCACGTACCTAGCCACCAAATCGAACGCGTTGAAAACCGCGACGAGCACTAAAGGGTACCACGACCCCAGCTCGTGCCTTTTCCCCGCCGTGTTCTCGTACAAAAACCCCGGAAATATCGACAGCGTCAGCGCGCACGTCAAGAATATCGCGAGGGCGTAATCGTAATTCTGCTTTACCAACTGCAAGTTCCCGGCGTGGGCCGCCGACTCCTCCGGGCCCACCTCCGCCGCCGCATTCTCCCGGAAGTGCTTCACGATCGGGAGCTTGGAAAATACGAAAGCGTACACGATCACGCATACGAACTCGAAAGCGGCGGATATGCCTAAGAACATGACGGCACCCTTTCGGAGTCCGCGGAAAGAGGCTTTGGTGGCCAGCCGGAGGGAGGAGGTGAGGACGCCGGAGGCGGCGAGTCCGGCGACGAACGACCGGACGAACTCCGGGCGCATGAAGGAGAGCTCGCCGAGGACCCCGCCTTCGACGGAGGCGCTGGCGACGCCGAAGGAGGCGACGAGGGCGCAGATCGCCACGTAGATTCCGAGGCCTCCTTTTCCCGACGTGGACAGGTCGAGAAGGAGGAGGCCGGAGAGGCTGGACGCGAAGAGGAGGTAGCCGAAGAGGGTTCGTTTTCTGGCGTCGAGGAACTTGGAGGCGTAGAAGGAGTAGACGGCGGAGGCGATGAGGGAGAAGGGCTGAGAGACGAGGGCGAGGACGCGGCCGGGGTGGTAGTTGGGGAATAGGTGGTAGTAGTAGTCGTCGACGGTGAGGACGCTGTTCCAGGAGAGGGTGACGCCGACGCCGAGGAACCAGGCGACGACGGTCGCCGTCGTCTTCCCGTGAAGATTGTCCATGGTTATAAGTTGTTTTTATTAATTCGGGGAATTAATTATACGAATTAAGACCTGTATATATAATGATTTTGTGGGGTGGTGGGGGATAAGG
Source organism: Euphrasia confusa (assembly GCA_954870475.1). Lineage (NCBI taxonomy): Eukaryota > Viridiplantae > Streptophyta > Magnoliopsida > Lamiales > Orobanchaceae > Euphrasia > Euphrasia confusa. The sequence goes on along the minus strand of OX940959.1, from coordinate 36,780,460 downwards.
AAATGAGATTTTGTTTGGAATGAAAATAATTATGTGTGATAATGCAATTTAATTTTATATAAGAATCATATAGTATATGTTAAAAAAGGAAAAGGGATCTAAATGATATTTTACATAATTATTAACATAATTAAATTTGGTAAAAATGAATCTTAGGACTACCTAGCATTTTATTATATTTTCCAATTATAACGTAGCATTTTATTATATATTTCTTTTAATATTAAGAAAATGATTATTTCATTTTTTTTTAAATTAATTTCTGTTATTCATTGTCTACCTTTAGCCCGTTTGGCCGTTTCCATCTTCCAATAATGTAGCATTTTATTATATACTCCTATGTCTTTTAATATAAAAAATGATTAATTCATTTTCTTAAAAATTAATTAAATTAGATTATATTATTCATTGTCTACTTAGAGCTCGTTTCTTAAACTGTTTTTTTTAAATAAATGTTTAAACTTATAAGATTTTAATTTGTTTTGATAATTTAAGAGCTTATAATATAAATAAAATTATAAATTAGATAAATTGTTTGGGGTGAACTTCGGCTTGATTTATTCTGTTGGTTTAGCCTTTAGGCTGAAACTAAAGGGAATTCCTTTTGGGCTGGGCTTTAGGTTGATTTTACAATAGGCTCGTGCTATTTGCATGGACTGGGCCAACGGGTTGGAGGGTGGGTTGGGCGGGTTTAGATGGCAAGGACGGGTTGTGCAGGCTATGGGCCCAAGAAAATCTAATTAGAGCCCGGCTCAGAAACAGATGGGGCTGGATCAAGAGCTTATCGGGCTGTGTGATAATGGGCCGTGGGAGTGTGCTGGGCCTAAAAACAGAGAAAATGGGCCCGTACCGTTGTGGTGCATCTCTAACTATATACGAGTACATACACTCTTTTCGTTAGGGGTGTTGATATAGTTTCCGTCCCAAAAAAAACGGGACACTTCCTTTGTAAGTCTCCTTGTTTATGTGAGACACAAAGAGTAATACAGTATTCATTTTCTCTCCTCTTTTCACAATTAAAAATTCTCCCGAAAATTATAAGAATTATATTTCCTTTGCAAAATCATTATATATAGTTTAACTTTGTATTACTAATTAGAAGAATTTAAGCATGAGCGATACTACTAAGCAGCTTCATGGGTCGCTTGGTTCCTCGGCGTCGGAGTGACTCTCTCCTGGAACAGCGTCCTCACCGTCGGCGACTACTACTACCAGCTCTTCCCCGACTACCACCCGGGTCGAGTCTTCCCCCTCGTCTCTCAACCATTCTCGCTCATCGCCTCCGCCGTCTACGCCTCCAAAGCCGTCGACTCGAGAAAACGAACCCTCTTCGGCTACGCCCTCTTCACGTCGAGCCTAATCGGCCTTCTCGTGATCGACTGGGCCACCTCGGGGAAAGGAGGCCTCGGAACCTACGTGGCCGTTTGCACCCTCGTAGCCTCGTTCGGCGTCGCCAGCGCCACCGTGGAAGGCGGGGTCCTCGGTGAGCTCTCCTTCATGCGCCCGGAGTTCGTCCGCTCGTTCGTGGCCGGGCTGGCCGCGTCGGGCGCCCTCACCTCTTGCCTGAGGCTCGTGACCAAAGCCTCGTTCGACACGACTCGAGGCCTCCGGACGGGGGTCGTCCTGTTTCTCGCCACGTCAGCGGTTTTCGAGTTCGCGTGTGTCGTCGTGTACGCCTGCGTGTTCTCCAAGCTCCCTATCGTAAAGCACTTCCGCGAGACTGCCGCTCTAGTAGTAGCGGAGGAGTCGGGGGCGGCGGCCCCCGTCGTCGGCAACAAGCAATTAATAAAGCAGAATTACGACTACGCCCTCGCCATCTTCTCGACGTACGCGCTCACGCTCTCGATATTTCCCGGGTTCTTGTACGAGAACACGGCAGGGAAAAGGCACGAGCTCGGGTCGTGGTACTCCTTAGTACTCATCGCGGTTTTCAACGCGTTCGATTTGATCTCGAGGTACGTGCCCGTGGTGTGTAAGTCGAGGAGAGTCTTGGTTGTTGCGTCTTTGATTCGACTACTTCTCGTCCCGTGTTTTTACTTCACGTCGAAATACGGGCAGGAGGGGTGGATGATTATGTTGGTGTCGGTTTTGGGGGCGAGCAACGGGTATTTGACTGTTTGTATACTCACGGTGGCCCCGATAGGGTATAGTGCGCCCGAGCAGAACGCGCTCGGGAATTTGCTCGTAACGTTTATTCTCACCGGATTGTTTTCGGGTGCTTGCCTTGATCTGCTGTGGTCACTTGTGAAATGAGAAAAAGTTGCAAATGATGTTACTGTTTTTTTTTTAGCAATTTCAGTAATAACTAACAGCATTTTTTTTGATGAAAATGACTCGAAAGCATAATTTGTTGAATTATTACGACTGAAAATGACTGGAATACGAATGTGTCGGAAATTTCATAACGGATTATTGATCTGTGTTGAATCAAAGTGGAGCCGGGGTTGAGTCGGTTCGCGGATGAAAACACAATTTTGATGATGATGCGCTCGGATGTAAATTTCAATTGATCGGAAGTTTTCCCACGGTAATTTCAATTGATGAAATTAAGATGCCCATACTACTCCCTATGTTCCTTCCAATTGTAAATGCACCATTAATTTCTTAGTACTGTATGTGCACCATTAATTATTACGAGTAATGGAACTGATGCAGATAACAAAAAGGGAAATTTTGATTTAAAAGAAGTTCTAATTATATTTATATAAGGGAAATTTTGATTTAAAAGAAGTTCTAATTATATTTATATAATTTGTACTCCTTCCGTCCCGCAAATGTTTGCCAACTTGGTCAACTGTTTTCTTGTTTGACCGTCGATTACTTATGATAAAAAATATATAAAAATTATAAAAAAAATACTAAAATAAAATTAAAAATTATAAAAAAAATACTAAAATAAAAAATTAATTTTATTTTAGTATTTTTTTTATAATTTTTATATATTTTTTATCATAAGTAATCGACGGTCAAACAAGAGAACAGTTGATCAGGTTGGCAAACATTCGCGGGATAGAGGGAGTATTAATTTATTTTAATTAAAAATGTGAGCAAATTCTTAAATTTAACATTTTTAATACATATATACATGAGAGAGTGTGTAAATGTATAATACACATTTACATAACTATCCAAAATTACAATTAAAAACATTTTAATGACTTATTTTATAGAGTGAAAAAATTAAAGAGTTATTTTTTATAATAATAATAACCATTTTAACCTATTTCTTAATACTGTAATACATAATAAAAATGGGAAGTAACGTGGAGGCTACATCCACATTAATAGTAGTAGTAATTAACAATGTTGTACTACTATATAAATAGTCGAAATAATTTTGAATTAAATTTTAAATATCTTAAATTGTTTTAAAATAATACTAATTAAATTATTCAAAATATTTTTTTAAATATTTAAAGTTTTTTAAAATAATTTTTTAGTTGTTTGAAATACATATAAAACATGTTAAAGTGTCTAAAGTAATTTTCATGTAATAAGCAATTTTGAAAATCAATCATAATTAATAAAATATGGTAATATGAACCATAATTATTAATGAATTTATAATTAGCTAGGGAGAATTTGGATTAAAGGAAATCAGTAGCTTTTGTTTATAAGTAACATGGTTTTTCCTAATTATAAATTAATATCAATATTAACCTTTCTTGTTTTTCCAATAAATTTGAATTTTAAATTTGTCAAATTAAAAAACAAATTCAACGCAATTCTCAACATTTATAACTATTGTTCTTTTTTAATAAATTCTTAATTTTTTTAACAATAAATATGTATTTTAAATTATTAAATTAAAAAACAATATCACCCTAAATTTTAACAATAAATCTTCATTTTGAATTGTTAAATTAAAAAAAATACAATTTTCAACTTATAAATCTAAATTTTAAATTGTTAAATTTTAACAATAAATTTCAATTTCAAATTGTTAAATAAAAAAAAAATTACGCAATTCTCAACTTATAAATCTACTTATAAATCTGAATTTTAAATTGTTAGTTTTAACAATAAATTTTAATTTTAAATTGTTTAAACTAAAAAAAAAATACTAATATATGTGTGGTGTGTAAGTTTGGAATTAGTAATTACTTTGGTAATTGTTTTTTAATTTGACAAATTAAAATTAAAATTAAAATTTATTATTATGAAAACAAGGACTAATTTTGGTATTGACTATTAATTTATAATTAGGAAAAAGTAGTTTACTTAACTATAAACAACAACTAAGAATTTCCTCTAATTCAAATTCTCCCTAAAATTAATTGTGCCTTGTCTAGGGAAATACTCCTACAACATTTCATTTGTATTTTGTGAGTAAGGACTAAGGAGGTGGTATTTTTTTGAGATAGATTGAATATTAATTTCTTTCGCAAGGAGTAGATTAACTGATCGTCGTCTATTACTCTAGTCGTCAAAGTGACACCTTTTTTAGGAAGACTAATAGAGTACTTATTTGAACGAGGACTATATACATAATACAGTAACCGTGATGATCTTTCCGATGACATCATATATATATACTATACTATACCCTTCTCTTATGCATGCCATAACGAATGATATAGAAATCCCATAAAAACGGGACACCTCTTTTTTATTTTACAAAAAATGTCTTTATTTCTATAAGGAAAAAAGGAGTAGTAATATTTAGTATTCTCTCCCGAACAAAATATAAAAAAATCATTTCAACAAATTTTAATTTGTATTGTATTATTAGAAGAATTAATAATAATTATTATGCATGGGAAGACGACGGCCACTGTCATCGCTTGGTTCCTCGATTGGCGTCTGGGGTCACCCTCTCTTGGAACAGCAACCATAGGGATTACTACTACAAATTGTTCCCCGATTAGGTGACTACCATCCGGAACGGGTGTGTTAAAATCGAAGGTAGTCCCAAGCCTAGTTCACGAAGACAGAAAAGAAAAACTCAAGATATGAAGGGAGACTTGAGACACGTAGAGACAGAGAAGTATGCACTTGGTTCAAAAGGCTTGCGATTGCACCTTCAACTTTTTTTAAGACTATTTTTATAATTTAACTTTTATATATTAATTTTTATATATTAAAGTAATTAATTATAATTTATTTAAAAATAATTAAAATTTAATTTAGATTTTATTGAAATATTGATATTTCTTATTTAAAAAAAGAAGTATTTAGAAAAAGAGGCATTTTATTTTATTAATTTACATTTTTGTTTTTATAAACTAAACTTTCTAATTAAGGATAATTTTTTATAACCATTTTTATTAATAGGGTTATTATTAATTTTATTATTATAAATAAAACACAACTAATAACTACTCACCATTATAATAAACAAGAGTAATTTTGAAACATTACTCAAAATTATAATTAAAAAAAACTAAAATTCTAAATTATATACTGAATTTTAAAATTACCATTATATGAAAATCACCCTTAAAAAAATAAGATAATACATTATTTATTAAAAAAATATTACTTGTAAAATACTCTTGCACGTTTTAGAATTTATTTATTTAAAATATCAATACTAATTTGTAGAAATCACAATGGCTATTTTTTTAATTTGCAATTTATATATATATATATTTTTTTTATTTGCAATCAACTTGATTTTTATATTGTGTTTTTTTTATAATTTCACAATGTTTTTTTTATTTGCACTTTTTATATTGTGTTTTTTTTAATTTTTATTTTTTCTTTTTGATTTTACAATTGTTATTTTTTTTTTTAATTTGCACTTTTTATATTGTGTTTTTTTAATTTCCACTCAATTTTTTCATAAATCAAAATTGTTATTTTTTATATTGTATATTTTTTAAAATTTACACTACATTTTTTTACTATTATTGTGAGTAACGAGGTTCAAACTTAAAATCAATTGATATTAGGTAGATTAGCTATCTTTACTTATAAAATCAATTTATTTTTCCACACAAATTCGAGTTGGAACAAATCACAAGTGGACATTTCAAGCTCACAACTTTAAAAGGGTGTTCGATCTCGTCTCTCAACCCTTCTCGCTCGCCACCTCGGCCGCCTGCGCTTCCAAGGTCGTCGACGCGAGGAAACAAACCTTGTTCGGATACGTGCTCTTCACGTCGACCTTATCCGGCCTTCTCGTGGTAGACTGGGCCACGTCGTGGAATGGAGGGCTCAGTAGCTCCGTGGAAGGCGGGGGCTCGGAGGGTTATCGTTCATGCGCCCCGAGTTCGTGCAATCTTTCATTGAAATACGGGCAAGAGGGGTGGATGATCGTGTTGGTGTCAGTTTTGGGGGCGAGCAAACAAGTACTTGACAGCGCTCTGGAGCAGAATTTGCTCTTGAATTTGATATTGTCGTTTTTTTCTAACCGTTTTGTTTTGGGTGCTTGCCTTGATATGTTGTGGTCACTTGTGAACTGAAGATGAAAACACCACATTTCATTAAATATGAACTTTTATGTTAATTTGTTGCACTTAAAGTATAATATATATATATATATATATATATATATATATATATTCTACAACAAAAGACTTAAATAAAAATATAAAATATATCTCATATTTTAATATAAAATAAATAAATGTTATATTCGTGCAAATTAATGTAAATTTGCATATTTAATTAATTTCAATGAATAAATACATTAATGTAATTTATAATATATATATATATATATATATATATATATATTCAACAATAAAAGAATTAAATAAAAATATAAAATAAATTAATGTTATTTCTCGTGCAAATACATATATTCAAAAATAAAAGACTTGATATAAAATAAAATCTCAAATTTGAATATAAAATAAATGAATGTTGTATTTCTCGTGCAAATTAAGTGCATAATAAATTAATTTCAATGAATATATATATTTACATATATTCAAAAATAAAAGACTTGATATAAAATAAAATCTCAAATTTGAATATAAAATAAATGAATGTTGTATTTCTCGTGCAAATTAAGTGCATAATAAATTAATTTCAATGAATATATATATTTATACGTTGCATTAATATTTGAGTAGTTAATTGTATACAATAAATAAATTTGAATAAATTTTATACAATAAAAGACAAATAAAAATATAAATAAAATTTCATACTTGAAAATAAAATTAATTAATGTTATTTCTCGTGCAAATATATATATTCATTAATAAATGACTTGAATATATACTCCGTGTTTAATTTTTAAATGAAAATAAAAACTTTTTAGATGAATTCAATTTCAATAGCTTATTATTTTATACACGCACTCATGTATAACATTCTAACAATACACACATCCAAACAGTGGCGTAATGACATAAAGCCGAAGGGAACGGCTAAATGGGCAGAATTGCTACAAACATAAATAAATTTGCTACAAACATTTAGTTATTACTGAAATTGCTACAAACATAAATAAATTAAAATGATGTAAGTAGTTCAAATTCCCCAGCGCATTCTGCTCCGGCGCGCTGTACCCTCTATCGGGGCCGCCGTGAGTATACAAACAGTCAAATACCCGTTGCTCGCCCCCAGAATCGACACCAACATAATCATCCACCCTTCCTGCCCGTACTTGGACGTGAAGTAGAAACAAGGGACGAGCAAAAGCCGAAGCAATAACTAAAACTCTCCTCGACTTACACACCACGGGCACGTACCTAGACACCAAGTCGAACCCGTTGAACACCGCGATGAGCACTAAGGGGTACCACGACCCCAGCTCGTGCCGTTTTCCGGCCGTGTTCTCGTACAAAAATCCCGGAAATATGGAGAGCGTCAGCGCGTACGTCGAGAATATGGCGAGGGCGTAGTCGTAATTTTGTTTTTATCAATTGCTTGTTATTGCTTATTACTGTTCCCGACTCCACGCCTACTACCGAAGCAGCCAGTCTCCCGGAAGTGCTTCACGATCGGCAGCTTCCCGAATTTGAATATAATATAAATGAATGTTATTTCTCGTGCAAATTAACAACGTGCATATTTAATTAATTTCAATTAATAAATATATTTGTGTATTAGTAATATTATTTTAGTAGTTGATTGTATAGAATGAATAGATGTTACATGAATATACTTTATAAAATATATATATTCAACAATAAATGACTTAAATAAAAATATAAAATAAAATCTCAAATTTAAATATAAAATAAACGAATGTTATTTCTCGTGCAAATATATATATTCAACCAATATTCAACAATAAAATACGAAAATAATAATATAAAATAAAATCTCAAATTTAAATATAATGTTATTTGTCGTGCAAATTAAAGTAAATGTGCATATTTAATTAATTTGAAATTAATTTCAATGAATATATATAACAGTGGGAAAACTACAATTTACTCAATAAAATAATAGAGATCCATATAAGAGCCTGTTTGGCGGAACTTATAAGCTCCTTAAAACAGCTTATAAGCTGTTTAAGAGCTTATAAGCTCCTAAAATTTGTTTGGTAAACATTTAGAAAAAGATCTTAAAAAATTTAAAAATAAACTGTTAAACAGCTTATAAGCTGTTTAAAAAAAGTAGGGGGAGGTACTTTTTTTAAAACAGCTTATAAGCTCTTGTAACTTAAACAATAAAAGATCAAAATATCCTTAAAATTATTACTTTTTATATATATACAAAAATTCCAAATTTATTATTTAGTTTATATAATTATTTTTAATTATTTTTTTCATATATAACAATTTATTTTTGATAATTTTATTTATATAAGATCTTAAATTGCCAAACAAATTAACATTTTATAAGTTTATATATCTATTTTATCCAAACGGTTTAACAACTTATTTATTAAATAAGACATAACAACTTATCAGCTCTTAAAACAACTTATAAGATGTAACATCTTATAAGCTATTTTAAATAATCTCGCCCAAACGGGCTCTAAATGTGAACTTAAAAAAAGGCCAAATAAAATATTATAATTTGTTAATATACAGTAAAATATCTATAATTTAATAATCATGTGACGGTTAAATTTTATTATTTAAAAGATAGAGGTTTTTCAAATTCGTTAAATTGTATTCAAAACAAATGATTAAAATTATATGCATTAACTATTCAGGTTGATAATGATCCTCTACTAATTCAAAATAAATGATTAAAATTGCATTAATCAATTCATTGTAATTAATTAATATATTCATGTATTATATCTACTAATTCAAAATAAATGATTAAAATTCATGCATTAATCTATTCATTGTAACTAATTAATATATTCATGTATTACATGAATTTAATGTATAATGTTAATTATTAACTTATTAATATATTCAATGTATTACATGAATTCAATGTATAATGTTAACTATTCAGGGTGATAATTCTACTAATAATGAAGATGACTCAATCCCGTTGAAATCGGTACCAATTAAGAAACTTTGAGCAAGTTGGATCAATAACATGAATCGATCGGGGCATCCATATCGTATTGAGCCTGCTCTGATAACATGTTAAAAATCGCTTCATCTACAAATTAAAATTGGTAGAAAAATTGAACAACTCGACATTGCTCTGATAACATGTTAGAAATCTCTTCATCTACAATTAAAACTGGTAGAAAAGTTGAACAACTAAACACTTATATAAGTTAAACAAATATATTCTCAAATAGATTGAAAACATAGTTACAAATAATTTTTTTCTTTTTGACATGGAGACTGATACACTATCACATAGTTTTTGACCAATGGTTACAAAATAGTAAGAAAAATAATTCCTGATCTTTTAGCTTTTGGGTATTTTTCTTTTCTAAATTGGACTTGAGCGATGAGTTCGGTTGAAAACATGGTGCACTTGGAATGATGACCTAAAAGAGTAATTTAAGGCACAAACCAAGACTTTAATAATATCATGTTAGAACTAAGCTAATAACATCTCTTGTGATAAAGTAATCTAACTTATATTTGAGTGCAACATTTTTTAACTTGTGAGAAATCTTAACAATTAACATCTTTCTCAATTATTTATAATGTACATTTTTTTTTTGAAGTGCATATCAACCGGGGCATAAATAGTTGGAGGGTATAGTATTTTGATCAATCCTACATTTACGATTATCGCATTTTTAACTTCGGATCGCATGTCGGCCCATTTTGATCGATAACACGTGTGATATGAAAATTTTCAACGGATTCTTATTTCAGTCATAATTCAACAAATTACTTTCGGAGTCATTTTCGTAAAAAAAATGCTGTTAGTTATTAAGGAAATTGCTACAAAAATAAATAAATTAAAATGATGCAAGTAGTTCAAATCATTCCAAACACAAAGAGTAATAGTATCATTTGCAACTTTCATGACATGAGAAGTAATTAATATCATCATTTCACAAGTGACCACAGCAGATCAAGGCAAGCACCAGATCAAGGCAAGCACCCGAAAAAATTCCGGTGAAAAGAAACAAAACACTTTCCTAAAAAGTTTGTTGATATCACAACCGTTGATGAAGATGGTTATGTTGTATATCGACGGAGAAACAATGGTATTACAATAGCAAAAGGTGGAATCGAACTTGATAACAGGTAATTCCCAGTTAAATGCATTATTTTTTTTGGCTTTTTTTTACTATTATGTAGTTTTAGTCAATTTAAACAACAAATTACTTTTACCAATGTAATTTTTTTATTGGGCAGGCACGTTGTCCCGCATAATCGCTCTCTTTTGGTAAAGTACAGAGCACATATTAATGTTGAGTGGTGCAACCGATCACGTTCTATCAAATATTTGTTTAAATATGTTCACAAGGGAAACGACCGTGCGACAGCTGTGTTTTATCAATCCAATGGAAATGGAGGTGTACAGGAAGTAGATGAAATCAAACAGTATTTGGATTGCAGATACATATCTGCTTCGGAAGCAGCTTGGAGATTATTAATGTATGAAATACATTTCAGGGAGCCTAATGTCGTCAGGCTAAAATTTCACTTGGAGGGCGAACAAAATATTGTGTTCACGGAAGAAGAATCAGTTGATGACGTTATGTCGAAGTCTTCTTCAAAGGAATCCATGTTTACTGCCTGGATGATTGCAAATAGGGATTACGAGGAAGCTAAACTGTACACGTACGCTGAATTTCCAACAAAGTTTGTTTGGGACGCTCAGTCGAGATCTTGGCGACCCAGGAAAAAGGGTTACGCTATAGGACGATTGGCTTACGTTTATCCGGGATCAGGAGAAGCATATTACTTGAGAATTTTGTTGAACATGGTACGTGGTTGCACTTCTTACGACGACATATATCATTTTAACGGAGTTCGTCACAAAACATTCGAGGATGTATGTTATGCTCGAGGCTTGCTGGATGACGATAAAGAATACATTGAAGCTATTTCCGAAGCATCGTATTGGGGATCTGACTTAATGCTTAGGTCTTTATTCGTCAATCTTCTGGCATCCAACTGTATGGGTCGACCTGACAACGTATGGAAAGCGTGCCATCACAAATTGACGAAAGACCTTCTAGGAAAGTACCGGAAAGAATTGAGACGTCCTGGTATGTATTTAAATCTAATATTGATTTCTTACGTTCATTTAGGAAAAATACAATACTTTCAGCAAAATTAATGAATAATTTAATTAAACAATAATTATTATATTACATATTAATAAATAAAAAATAATATGCTCAGTAAAGTATATGCTTAATCTTTGTGCAAACTGACTTTGTCGTTAGTTTACATGCCTGATGCCAACATCATCATATAACTTACAGTTATACCCGCAACTTTTTAAAATATTACACAATAGGCCTCTATTTGTAATATTTAGAAAATTGAAGTTTTTTTTGTAATTTTGCCAAACCACGGAGTAGTTTTTGCAATTATCCCATTAGATAATTTCTTTAGAGCCTTCTTTTCTTTTTCTTTTTTAACTTCTCACTCTCAGTTTTGCTTCCAACTCATTCATCTATTAGAGATAGATTGAAAAATTGCAAATTAACCTCAGAACAATTTCTACCCTTGAAATCTCTAAATAATATGTAGTATAATGTAAATTCTACAATACATTTGAAGGCACTATACCCAGGTTTTTCTTAGCTTTTATTCAGACATTATTTGGGATTTTCAGAAATCATGGCCGGACCTGTTACAATTAGTGCACACAAAAAAGATTAGGCTTCAAAAACCTGTGGTTGAATTTTATGTTATTAGAGAAACGGAAAGATAAGTATATCAAAAATAAAGAAACAAGGATAACATACTATGCCCTCGCTAGCCATCAATCCGATACTTTGTTAGTGTAGCGTCAAAATCTGCAATTACCTGGAATTTGAAAGTAAATATCAATCCCTCGCTGTTTCTGGAATTGACACAGGATACAATCACTGTTTTCAGTGAAGTTGTACTTAGCAATATTTATATTCTTTTTCACATTGGTTAGTAGGGATTTATTGTTTTGGGAATGGCGATCTTTCAGTAAATGAATACAAACCCTGAGCACTTACACTTTTTGAGCAAACACTAATAATAAGCTCAGTAAAGTATATTCTTAATTTTTTGAAAGTTATTATATAATACCTTCCTTATTTTGTTTTTGTGCAGAACTGACTTTGACCGATGATCAATTACAAAATTTGGGCTTGCAAGAGATCGAAAAACTTTTGCAGAAAATAGGAAAATCTTTGAAAGATTATAAATCTATGCCCTACCCTAAGGATGTAGATATTGCATTTCTTGGGAATTCTCTATTAGCAAATGAGATGAATTACAATCGCGAAACTCTTCAAGAAGATCATAAACGTTTTGTTTCCATGTTGAATGACCAACAACTATTTGCTTACAATACCATCATGGAAACTATAAACACGGGGAGGGGTCAAGTTTTCTTTCTCTATGGATATGGCGGTACGGGAAAAACATTTGTTTGGAAAACACTCTCAGCGGCCCTTCGTTCAAGAGGAGATATAGTGTTGAATGTTGCTTCAAGTGGCATAGCTTCTTTACTCTTACCAGGAGGGAGGACTGCTCACTCCAGATTTGCAATCCCTTTGGACCTGACAGAAAGTACAACATGCAACATAGAGTTAAATACTGACAAATCAGAGTTGATTTCAATGGCAAAACTTATTATATGGGATGAAGCTCCCATGATGCACAGGTATATGCAATACTACTCATTGAAATGAAATAATGTTATCACCAAGTGCAACATATCTTGATGAATAATTAGGGCAATTATATATAAATTTTTTAGCACTCTAATAAATAATAGAATTAATCTAATGAAAGTTTGCTTCATTCAGTGTACATTATTGAACTTGACTAAATTAAATTATTTTTTACAGAAATTGTTTTGAAGCTCTAGATCGAACAATTCGAGATATTATGAGATATGTGAATCCAACAGCTAATGGATATCCATTTGGTCAAAAGGTTGTCGTTTTTGGAGGGGATTTTCGGCAGATTCTTCCGGTGATTCCAAAAGGGACACGACAAGAAATAGTTCATGCAACAATCAATTCCTCTCCAATTTGGAATGACTGCAAAGTACTAAGATTAACAAAAAATATGAGATTGGAGAATGTTGCTGAAGGGGCAGACGTTAATGAGCTAAAAAACTTCTCAACTTGGTTGTCTTCCATTGGAGATGGAACTTTGGGAGACGATAATGATGGAGAGAGTGTCGTTGAAATTACAAATGATCTTCTAATAACAAGCTCTGATGACCACATTGGCTCGATCGTTGACGCAATTTATCCTTCTTTCAACCAACATATTGGAGACTTAGATTACTTACAAGGCCGGGCAATTTTGGCCCCAACATTGGACGAAGTCGAAGCAATAAACGACTATATGGTTTCCATGAATTCTACTGAAGAGAGAATATATCTTAGTGCAGATTCAATTTCGAAAACTGATCAAGGAGTGTCAATGTTTGATCAAATGCATTCCGTGGAATTTCTAAACACAATTAAATGTTCAGGAATGCCCAACCATCAACTGAAGCTAAAGGTTAGTTCGAATAAATTTACATTATTAAAAAATGTTATTTCTTAAATTCATGCTTATGAATTTACAAAATGTCGTGTAGGTCTGATGCTTAAAACCAGTTTTAATTCATTACATTTTATATATTATTTCAATTAATATTAGATTAAGTGTATATTTCTAAAACTACAAATAAATTGCTTGAAACATCAAATGTCATGTACAGTAAACAAACAATTATGTGCCTTTCATACTAATGCATATTATAATTTAAACATAATGTAGTTAGATTACATTTTCAATAACCAAAATCTAAATAATATAGTTTAATAATGAACTTGATAGAATACTTCATGGAGTTGATGTACCCTGTATATAGTTTAGACTAATTAATATGAGAAATATGTGCTGAGATCAGTTTCATTATTTAACAAGCATTATATTTGGACTAATTTATGAATTGTGATTCTTTTTCATGTTATCAAGGTTGGAGTGCCAATCATGTTGTTACGAAATGTTGATCCCGCTAACGGATTATGTAATGGTACTAGACTGGTGATAACACAACTTGCAAATTATGTTATTGAAGCCAAGGTTCTAGGAGGAGAATACAAAGACAACATTGTTTATATTCCAAGATTGTCACTTACTCCATCTGACTCAAGATTGCCATTTCGATTTCAACGTCGACAATTTCCTATTATGGTATCGTACGCTATGACGATTAATAAAAGTCAGGGACAATCTTTATCAAAGGTGGGGATTTGTTTAAGAAGACCTGTTTTCTCTCACGGGCAGCTGTACGTTGCAGTTTCAAGAGTCACTAACAAAGCAGGATTGAAAATATTATGTTGCGATGAGAATGGAATGCTCACCAATAAAACCACAAACGTGGTTTATAAAGAGGTATTTAGAAATTTGCAATAAGACGTGGAATTATATCAGTAGATTTTCTTATTTATCTTTTTCGTTAGTTTTTTTGTTTTACGTAACACTTAATTTAATAGAAACTTTATGAGTTACTTGCTATTATATTTCCGTGTTTGAATTAAAGAATAATAAGATTGAATAAATATTCTAAAATTATTTAGATTGCGAATTGGGTTTCATGTAAGAATTATTAACGGAATAATTGCATGTGTTTAACTTTCAATTATATATATAATTATTTAGGTATAATGGACTTAAATAAGTTGGATCATAGAAAAAAAATTAATTTTCTATTTTACAGCTCTATTTTCGATAAGGTAATTACGTACGGGCCGCAGACGCGGTGGTTCTCGACATTGACCTGCCCCCATCACATCTTAATCATGATTCTCGAATTTTGCTCTCTTTGTTCTATATTTTTTTCACTATAGGCGAGATCAATATGATGGTGTCGAATTTTTAAATATTTAAAATAATCAAA
Organism: Euphrasia confusa; assembly: GCA_954870475.1. Taxonomy (NCBI): domain Eukaryota; kingdom Viridiplantae; phylum Streptophyta; class Magnoliopsida; order Lamiales; family Orobanchaceae; genus Euphrasia; species Euphrasia confusa. The sequence continues at coordinate 36,765,118 of OX940959.1, read as the reverse complement.
TAAATAAAATATCTTCTATAATGAGATTTTATACTTTAGTTTTATAATTTTATTATTATTTCGTTGAGAATGAGATATAATATAACCACAAATAATAATAATTATTTATCAATTTAATTTAATAGATCACCTTATATACTTACGAAGTTTGAATAATAAAAAAAATAGTTAGCTTATAGAAATAGTAATTCAACAATTTAATTTATAAATCACATGAGTTATATAATTTAAAAGATCTATAAACACGTTGAAAAATTGAGTACCGAGATAATATCACAATAAAAAAGGTAATAAAAAGTTTAATTTTATTAGCTAATCTTTTACTGTAAGTATTGACAAAGTTATAGGGAGTATGATTTAAGTGAACTATGAAAATATTGGAAATTATTATTGAAAAATAATTTTAAAACATATTTTTGAATTTTGTATTAGTATTAATACTAATATAACTTAAATAAAAAAATTATATTGTTCAGTTATAATTATTAATAATTGCCCCAAAAAATATGATTCAGTTATTATAATTAACAAATATATATTTGTAAACAATGAAAAGATATATGTAATTAAATTTTAATAATATTTTTTATACGATCATTATACATTATTAATTATTTTTAAAATTTTTATGTTGTAATTAAAATGAAACACTCACCAACAAAGCCCTGGATGTTGTTTATTACTATAAACATGCATAACCTTTCAATTTAAATAAAACATTTCATATTTGAGAGAACGATTGATAATGAGATTCAATACGAGTTTACAAATTAGTAGGGGTGAACAATTTATCTCGGAATTTCGATCCCGTCACGATCTCAACCCGAAAGTTAGCGAGATAGGACGAGATCAATTTTAAAAATGACAATCGCGTTCTGTCCCAAGGCGATTTATTTTTTCATAATGGGACGGGATGGGATCGGGACGATCCCTTTCTGTCCTGTCCCGTCTCGCAAATTTATTAATATACATAAAAAAAATGTTATTTTTCACATAAATTAATAAAAATATCAAAATATTAATCACACATTCAATTAAATTTATTTATTAATTAATACATTTTCACAAATATCATAATAATTTATTTTTTATATAATTTGTTTTGAATATACTTAAATATTAATATTTTAAAATTTGTAAAATGTCTTTTAAATTGAATAATTGAACTTATTTCTCGAACATTATATTAATATAATTGCGTTTGTGCCATCTCATACTCTTCATGTTCATCAAATAAATTCAATTTTTTTTATATTTTTATTTATTTTCTAGGTTTATAATTTTTTATTTTCCATTTATTTTGATTTTCCCCCACCGGTTTTAAGTATTTGTTGGATGAAACTCTGTAGAGACGAGAAACGGAATGCAGAGACAAGAAACTCCTCTCCCACCAAATCAAAGGCTCCTCAATCGGGTAGGATGTAAATGAAGGAGGTGCTCCAGTAGCAGACACATGTGGGAGAGAGCCAATATGTCTCATCCCAAGACTAACTTCATAATATTTCAATGAAAAATTGTCATATTCGAGATATTACACCAACATAACCACATACCTTACTACTCGACTATGTCCCAAGAAACTTACATACTATAAATTACATCAAACATGCATAATCTTTAAAAACAATAGAAATTTCATAATTGAGATAACGATTAATAATGAGATTAATACGAGTTTACAAATTTAAGTAAGAGTTCGATTATTAAATAAAATAATTTGTTAGTCCATTAATAAATATATGACAAAATACATTAGAGATTAAATAAGATTTTAGATTATTTCAAACAAATAAATCACGTGCATCGCACGGGAGGTAGTACTAGTATACTACAAATTAAAACTATAATGAATTTTTTTTTTTTTTATGACAAGGAAATGAGATTCTTATACTATAATGATTTTTAAAACTATAATAATTTTTTAGGGAAACTTTTTAAAAAGAGGAGAGAAAATAAATATTTACTCGAGGAGCATAGTTAAGTTACGTGATGATTTTGGTGTAATTTTCCTTCTCTCCTCTTTATTAAAAAATAATGTATATATCATACATGATGTCAGGTCACGTTACTGTTTATTGCCCCAGGGGCGGATCCACGAAGGGATCTCTGGAGGCTTCAGCCCCTAGTAGAATTTTAATTTTGTATTTTGTATTATTAAATTTTATAAGTATCTAATTAAAAGTAATGAAAAATTACTTTAAGCCCCCAGAACCGTGTCTCGTAGTACACAAAATTTGAGATTACGTAAGGGCTGAAACACAAGATTCGAGATTATCATTAATTAGTAAGATAAATTATTAGTATTAATTAAGTAAGGATTCATCTATAATTATATTAAATTTAATAATTTTAAGTCTTAATACTTCAAACACAGTTTTTTCTATAATACTTTTTTTTATAATACTTAGTAATAAAATTTAACGCAATAAAATTTAGACCATTAAAATTTAACGCAATAAAATTTGATTTGAAATTCATGCGTTAAATATTATTTATTTTATTACTCTATTTCCTTTTTAATTTATATATTAAATAAATTTTTATTTTCTTTTTGATTTTATATTACATTGTTAAGTATTATTTATTTTATTACTCTATTTCCTTTTTGATTTATATATTAAATTTTTTTTTATTTTATGTTACAATACTATTTTCTAATAAAAAGTAATTTTTTTTTCTTTCAAATTTTGAAATCAAATTTTTTATTCATATTTAGTTTCGTCAAATATCATTTTTTTAATATATATTAATATATATATATATATATATATATATTTATTTATTTATTTATTTATTTATTTCAGCCCCTACAGAAAAAAATTTCTAGCTCCGCCACTGTTGCCCTATGGTCCTCGTTCAAAGAAGTACTATTAGTCTTCATAAAAAAAGTGACACTTCCACGACTTAGACGATGTTTATTCATGACGATCAATCATTCTCTACTCCATGCTACAAGAATTAATAATATTCAACCTATCTAAAAAAAAGTATTGTATTTTTTACTTACAAGATAGAAAAGCGGTGTTCTATTTCTTTAAAACGAAAGTATCACTATTAATCTTACTCTATTATTTTACCAATTTTTTTTTACTACTTTTTCAGTCAAAAGAGAGTTGTCGTTTGTTTTTTTTTTTTTTTTTTTTAAGTTACAAAGAATTATGATACAATTGTTTTTTTAATAGAAAGAGTATTAAATTTAACTTTACTGTTTCCATACTTCACGAACGATCACATGCATATCAATTCAGATTTTTCCTTTTTTTATTATTATTTTTATGACAATTTATTTTTTTAGATAGAGTGTATTATTTACAATACCTATATCATACTTCTAAGATAAATAGTGCTCTCACCTTTTAAAATATAAAAATCATCATTCAATAATAAAAAATATTTATTTCAAAAAATAATTATTATAAACATTAAATTAGCATAACAATGAATATATTAGCATACTTAATGAATATTTATCCAAAAATACATGAAGATATAATCATAAGTGTACAATTAGAATCGTGCTTTTAAGAACAAAATATAAATTGCCTATTATTTATAACTAAACAACTAACTTTAATATATTTAAAATGGCTAAAATTAAATTACTACTATCATTTAATAATTTTATAAAAACATAATTAAAATTAAAAAAACAATTGTGTATGATAGGTACACACACTTTTCAATTAAACAAAATAGTTGACACGTCCCAACAATTTTTTTTTTCAATTTAAATTATAAAATTTACTTTCCTTTACTTTATTATCTCATTTTTAATATTTACTACGATTAATTTATTTATTTTTACTTTATTATCTCATTTTTAATATTTACTACGATTAATTTATTTTTCAATTAATTTTTTTCTAACTTAATACTCCGTATTATTTTAATCTCTTCCAAAAAACGCGTCCCAACTTTTTTTTTTCGTATATATGAACTTTTCGTAACAAGAATATACAGCATTTAATTATTAATGTGGATGTAGCCTCGACAAAGGTCGCACCACATTCTTCCAATTTTTATCATCTACATTGAGTATGTAGTTCCATTCGATTACTCGTATGAACCGATTATAAAAATCTTCATGCAGTTTTTATTCTTTCAATGATTATTTTGTGTATTAATAATAACATGGTTGATTGAGCGCATATAGCAAGTAATTAATGGTGCAATATTTACCATCACATATAGTGCAATAAATTAGGCATTGGAATTTTATTAATTTTGAAATTACCGTGTAAAACTTCGGTCAAAACCTCCATTTACCCGTCTCGACGAATCTAGTGAAAAAGAAAAACGCCAACCCTATATGAAATCTCGCTCTCAATTTGCAGCGCGCACACTCTCTCTTCCACTATCTCCACAGTGAATCGATCCGGTAAGTTCTACGCCATTGATTATCAGCTGCTTTGATTTCCTCTCTACTTTTTTAACATAATTAAAATGCACGCGGATTTTCCTTGTGATTTTTGTGATCTCGATTTAATTTGATGGTGATTTGATTGTTGTCGTGTGTCGTCACTGTAAATCGACGATCGATTTACACACAAGAGTAATTTTGGACGAAGGGCGATTATTTACTTGTTGATTTTGATGTGGAGTAAATGTAATGTTGTTTGCAGCTGAATACTACTTGATCAGGATTGTAGAATCTCGTGTTTCTGATTTTCTGGTGTTAATTGAATGGATTGTTTTAGATTTTAGTGCCTCGTTTGATGAGTAGACGGATCGATCTTTAACTCGTTGATTTCTCGAATTTTCTCTTGTTACAGATATGTGATTTCCATTACTCTTGAATAGATGGATCAGGTAAGGAAAATGATAATTAAACTGTTGTGCGGTTCTACATTTTTTATGCTCGTTTCTGATTTTTCGCAATGTGGAATTTAGTATGAAAAGGTTGAGAAAATTGGCGAGGGAACGTATGGAGTGGTGTACAAGGCTCGTGACCGCGTAACAAATGAAACCATTGCTTTGAAGAAAATCAGGCTAGAGCAGGAAGATGAGGGAGTACCCAGCACAGCTATCAGAGAAATATCTCTCCTGAAAGAGATGCAACATGGGAATATTGTAAGGTACGTCTCGCTATTATACTTACAATGCCTACCAGAGCAAGGATATGATTTCAAAGAGGAGATTCTGAAGCAATTGCCAATCGGTGTTTGTGTTTCATTTCAGATAATTATTAAAAACACTTTAATTTTTTAAGTTTGTTTCTACTCATGGATTTATCGAAGCTCTCTTTCTCAATTTAAAAGTATAGCCCTTATAAGTTCTATCATTTGGTCACACAGGTTGCAGGATGTAGTACACTGCGAGAGGCGTCTGTATCTGGTTTTTGAATATCTGGACTTGGATTTGAAAAAACACATGGATTCCTGCCCGGATTTCTCGAAGGATCCTCATGTGGTTAAAGTACGTAAGCTATCTCTGCTATCCTAATGTCCGAAATACTCATCTTTGCGTTCTTTTATTAAGTTCATTGTCTGATGAGGTTTACAGTTTTATACTTTCTGAATACATCGACAAGTAACTGTGCTGTAGGGTTGGGAAATGAAATCAGACTCTTATGCTTGATTTTTTTTTTTCACCAAGTCAATCTCCATTTATTTCAGGCATTTCTTTATCAAATACTCCGTGGTATTGCCTATTGTCATTCTCATCGTGTGCTCCATCGGGATCTGAAGCCTCAAAACTTGCTGATAGACAGGCGTACAAATGCTTTAAAGCTTGCAGACTTTGGATTGGCTAGAGCATTTGGCATTCCCGTCAGGACATTTACCCATGAGGTAAATGTTTTGGAACACAGTGTGAATATTTTTAATTATTCTACAGGATATTGTACTTCATTAATTGATCCCTGGACCACCATACGAAACAAATATGTTAGTTGATCAATACCTTTTGTAGGTTGTGACACTATGGTATAGGGCTCCAGAAATATTACTTGGATCACGTCACTATTCTACTCCTGTTGATGTATGGTCAGTCGGTTGTATATTTTCTGAAATGATAAACCAACAGCCATTATTTCCCGGTGACTCTGAGATAGATCAACTCTTCAAGATTTTTAGGTGATAAATTTGTTTTTGCGCTTTGAATTTGTATCTAAGATGGTTTTCCCTGTTATCGTATGCTATATGTGAACTACTATAATTTGAATATTCAAGATTTTTTCTTTTGTATTGAAGAATCATGGGCACCCCAAATGAAGATACATGGCCTGGAGTGACTTCTCTACCTGACTTTAAATCAGCATTTCCTAAATGGCCATCAAAGGTGGTTGGGATTTGGGATTGGGATGAGTTTCATTCTGCCGTTTCTGAATTTCTAGCATGAACATTTATGATATCTTTTTAAGCGGTATCATTTTTCTCTAAAATGGCAGGAACTGATAACTGTGGTTCAGAATCTTGATGCAGCTGGCCTTGACCTCCTCGGTGTAAGTTACTTGTTTAAAATAAAAATAAAACGAGGGTTCTGCGATAAGTTTCTTTGATTTACTCCTTTGAACTCCTAAGGTTCTGTGATAAGTTCTTCTTAGGTGACCGATAACCGTTTTACACTTAATTACAGAAAATGCTGCTCCTAGATCCCAGCAAAAGGATTACTGCCCGAAGCGCTTTGGAGCACGAATACTTTAAGGATATCGGGTTTGTTCCTTGATTGCTGCCCCTTATTCCGGTGCAGATGTATATTGATATGTGGCATCATTGGATTTTATCGTTCGATAAAAGTGTGTGGTATGATGATTGATGATTTTTTTTCCCTTTTAATATATATAAAAAATCATTGGTTTAATCACAATATATCAATTTTGATGTAACATTATGGTTTTGTAAGACATGTTTTAGCATGTGTGTCATTAATAGATCAATATGGTGTGTCAACAACATTTCAATTTTCAAATTGTTTGGGTCTCAAACATGAAAACCTTCAACTTGATCTTCTTTACTACATTGGGGAAATAGTTCTTGAGCTGGAGTTTTTGTTACCATTGCAAAACTTGTGATTTCGCCACATGTAGCTTTGCGTGTGAGATTCCAACCCGAAGGTACCAACAATAGAGCCTTTGTGGCATAATTTTAGTGTCCTAACGTCGAGCACAATAAGTTCCGACACAATCATAATTTATTAATTGACGAGAAATAGGTCTTAATCGTAGAATGTATGGATAACATTTTTGTTTTTCAATTCGACATTCAACTATTGTAACTCAAATTTTTGTTTAATTGCTCTTAAAATAATTTTATGAATATTTTAGGAATTAGATTTACAAAGTATTCTGCCTTCTACAATCTACAGTACATTTCTAAAAAATATGAATGAGAAAGAAAGAAAGAAAAACACATGACGTGTCATCGAAAAAATCACCAATCGGTTATAGCGGCAAGACACCGCATTTCCCGCATTTTCGCTGTAAAAACTGCGCCCAGAAATTACAATAATCACCTGGAAAAATCGAAAAAAAAACGGGGATACAAATGGTCAACAATCGATTTCCGGAGAATGAAATGTTACAGATCGAGCAGATTATGGATCTCGAAGATGAGGAATTAGAAGTCCAAGAAGTTGAGGACGAAGAATCGTCGGATGAAGATAAGTAAGTGTTCGATTAATTTCCATTTTTTTAATATCTCAATATGTCTTCCACTGTAATTTTCACCAGTTTCGAATAATTGAGGTGTGTGTAATAGCAATGTAATTGAATACAGTTATGGTTTGCTAATGTTGGGTCTGTTTTGGGGAAATAAAAATGTTGGCCGTTATTGGATTTAGGGTTGCTATAGCTCAAACCGTTGTACCCAATAAAAGAAAAGGTGTTGCCTGTGTAGAATTCACTCATTAGGAACCATTGACAATATTTATAATATCACTTTGTGAGTAAAGTAGCTCTAGTTTTATTCCCTGATTGTGTTTTGTCCAATAATTTGTCTTCACTTAATGGAAGATTCAGCAACATCGGAGAATGGAAGACGGTTCTGTAAATATCGTCACCCGAGGACAGCAGTGTTTTCATTTAAAGCGACGCTGGATTGATGCAGAAGGATCTGTGAGTACCATACAAATCAGATCAAGCTTTTCTCTTGTTCGTCTTTCTTGCTATTAACTCTGTACTATGCTTGCTGCTTCCAAAAAAAGCATGTGGAGAGGCTCATATCATTCAAGAAGATGCGCCACTAAGAACCTTACATGAAGCTATTGGTAAACTGGCTCCATTAAAAAACACACAAGTTTCTAGTCCATTGCACGCGACACCTCTAGATGGTTCTAAGCATACTCGTCACATCTGTGAGGAAGGAAATGACCCTGAAGAAATGTCCGATGGGAGTTTTTGGGGGAAGCACTCTGTAGCCCATCTTCGTGATGTTCCAAGAGCATTCTGGCCCATCTTGGTCTACCGCGGAGCATGATTCATATTTACTTGCTCAGAGGGTAGCAGGTACAGTGGTTTTTCCTGGGTGTATTTTTCACGTGGCATTTACTTTGGTCAGAAAGATGTGCTTTTTTAAGATCAAAGTGAATAAATGAAGACACCAAAATTGTGAAACATTTCTTGATCTTGTTTTTGCAGATAAATGGAAACAGGTTGTCTAAGTACCAAATATGGACAGCATTGTAATGAAACAAAATCTTCTTTCATTTCATATAGCTAGCAAATTTCCGATATCAGTATCAACAAGGCAATAGCACCTTGAAATTAATGGGACGACTTATAGACTGCGCAGAGAAATTGAGATGCTTGAAAGTTTTGATAATTTACGTTGCAAAACTTGTCGGGTAATTTGGCAGGCCATCTCCACTGTCTTTAGTCTTTATAACAGTGATTTTGTTGGAGAAAAGAGTGCTAGAAAAGGAAATTTGAGAAGGGAAAGTTGTTATAACTTTTAGCATGGACAACCAAAAAACTAGAACAAGGAATTCAAATGACCACTGACCCCTCCAACAAGATTGTATCTTGCCCCTCAGCCTATGTGGATCCGTTTGGAATATAATTGTCTATCTTTTCACCTAATTTAGGGTCCATATTTGTAGTCTAAATGTCAAATGTAAGGTTATAAATTAAGAAAATAATTTAATCAAGTAGTGATTATAATCAACCATCCTTGATTTGATTTCTAATTGATCCCCCTGTTTTTTTCCTTTGCCTTCCAATGTAGATGCATAAATGTTCCTCGTTGAAACTCTCTTGAATTGTTACAGAACTGTTCTAATTCAACTAGGGAACAGGTAAAAACACGAGGGAGTCTATGTGATTGTGTATTCAACTTAGATGGTGATAACATTTTGATTACTCCTTGATCATTGTAGACAGTCATTGCAAAAAGAAGCGACATGTTAGTGATGTCTAGTGATGGCCCACTTGGTGCTTATACTAACCAACTTGGATCCGTGCATGAGGTCATCACCCTCATGAGAACATATGGTATGACAGCGTTGGGCCCTCCGGTGAAAGAATTCAGCTGGTTTCCAGGGTAAAAATTTCCGATCACTTCACTTATGTCACTAGAGATGTCTTGTCAGTTGTCACCTCCTTGAGATCAATTCACGTTCCATAATACTTTTTATGATTTGCATATATTTGACTGCAGCTATTCATGGTCGATTGCTGAATGTATGAAGTGCAGTACCCAACTGGGTTGGCACTTTTCTACTCGAAGTAAGAAAATGAAGCCTCAAGCTTTTTGGGGTATAAGGAGCTCAAAAATTTTGGACGAAACAATCTAAAATCATTTTTGTCGAGTATTGCAATAGGGCTCACTTTCTGCAGGTGAGAATTCAATCAAGCATTCGAAAAAAAAAATTATTTTCCTTCTCCTTGCAAGTTGTATGTCGCCTATGATGATATGATGATCGAAAAAGGATACTAGATGAAGCTCATCTGATAATGCAAAACCGAGTCATGCGTCATCTGGTATTTGGTAACTGTAATAGTGTAATTTCCAGATTCGAGTCTATACTCTGTCTCTGTTTTTCTACCCAACTTTGTACCAGAATGTGATTTGAATGTGACCGTCCGAAATACATTCTAGTATTCGATATTGTACACAAGTAGTAAATAAAATAGAAGTGGATTGTGTTATAGTATACAGTATCAGTCAAAACTACCAACTCTAAATTACACAAATAAATGAATAATAATAATAATAATAATAATAATAATAATAATTATTATTATTATTATTATTATTATTATTATTATTATTATTATTATTATTGGTGAAAAATGGATATAAATACATATTTTAGATAATAAAACTATTTTCTATACTAACATAAAAATAAAAATAAAAATAAAATGATAATCTTATTTTAGGGTTGAAAAAGGTTTAAAAAGTAAAAAACCCTTATTCATAAAATTTCCCCCTCATGGGCTATTTTGCAAATTTTCCATAAATTAAAAGCATAGTACTCCGTAGTACCAAAAAAAAAAAAAAAAATAGAGCTCTGCCTAGTTCGTATGCCGAAACCTTCTTACCAGCTCCGACCGGCGCTCCAATGGCTTCCCTTTGATCACTCTCCGTCGAAATAAAACCGGGGAAACCTAATCTCGATGAATCTCCGTCCAAGGAAAAAACAACCCTTCATCGGGTTCACTAAAGCCGAGGTCTTTTTTCCTTACATTTTCCTTTTCTGCTTTATACTCTGTTTTCCGTTTTCAAGGGTTCGTTTTGTTTTGTATTTTCACGTGTTTGTTGTGATGAAATTTTCGTGTGTCAACACGAAGGGAGTTAAAAAAATTGTTTCTAATTTTATTTTATTTTTGGAAGAAAAAAGAATTATTGAAAATGGTTTATGATTCGACTGTGAAGCACTTGGCGTTCCCTGGTGTTTATGGGTGCATAGAAGAAGGATTTTTTAAATTTGTTTTTCCATTTGCATAATTTGTTTTGGAATACATGTTGCGGTCGAGTAGCTCTGTTATGTCACTAGTGAATATGTTGTTTTATAGTATTGCGTATTGAACGAGATGCTGTGTGCTTAAACCGGCTCTTATTATGATTATAAATAGTAATTTCGATTGTTCGTATAATTGAATTTGTATAAATGAATTAGCTGCTTTATTTTATAAGTTAGTAAAAAATCGAGGGTTGAATTTCTTCGGATGCTGTCTTTGGATGTTATTGACTTCTTAAATTATGCGAACCACCGAAGCAGGTTGAGAAAATGGAGCATTTATTTGAAGAATCTAAAGAACAGTATTTGGACGAGAGTTTCCATAAGAATCTGGCCAGAAGTTTCAAGTGAGCTTAACTTATCAACTGCTTTCTTGAGTTGCTTTGATTGGAACTCTTTTATTTTTTCACTGCAGCTGTTCAAATAATCGAGCGGGAAAACCTATTTTGAAGTGGACTGAGGTCTTATCATCTTCTGTTTTTGTTATTCTTTGAAATGCTTCTATTTTGAAGTGCACTGAATTTTATGCATACTTGTCTTTCACTCCTGTAATTAGGTCCAAAGTTGGTTTCAGAGAAAAAGAAAAAGCAGCCTCTTGGAAGAAACATCGTTTGATTCAGCCAAGAATGCGCCTGTTTTCCCAGAAGATCTTATCCAGGATAAAAAAACTGAAAACCCAAACTTTCCTGAAGGTGATTTGTCTTTTGATATGCTTGGTAATGTATTTCTCTTAGGATTATTTATTTTAGTGGGCAAACCACAATTTGAAATCGTGATTTTGATGGCAGGAGAGAAAGGTCGAGACATAACTAAGATGGAGTTTGAAGCAAGGTCTTCCACTGATGGGGCATGGTAAGCCAGTTCTTACCGGCCAAAGTTAACTTTTAACGTGATTTAATCAAAAGCTAATATTAGCTGACAATGAGAGAATTTAGCATTTTGTTTCGTAGAGTGACAATTGACAATCATGATATTTATTTTACCTTTCCCTGGAGTTTATACAGGTATGATGTTGATACATTTCTCTCCCACAGATATATCAGTTCCGGTGAAACTGTGAGTAGTTATGTTCCCTAATGATGTAAAAACCGGTGATTCCTCTTTATCGAGTTTTGCTTTGTTTTTCTTTCGAATCTTAGTATCTGATGTCCTTCCTTTTATGGGTTAGTTAAGAAAGTGTGGCATTTAAATTTCCAAAATGCCCTTGAAATTTTAGTTTGTCTAATTGTCTCACATTTACCCCCTCATTAGCAAACGACATTTCAAGAAAACCCCTTTTCACATTTATAAATACATTATATTGCCCCTTTATTTTAACCCTGAATCAATTCATATGGGGGTATATTGTAATTTTGAAAGCTTGCTTGGTTTTCTGTAATTAAGTCAAACCTAGAGGGTACTTTTCCGTCTTTTTGAGGTTTTGTAATCATCCCATGTATTTATGCTGTAATTAAGAAACAATAATAACAGATTTTAATGATTTTTTTGCTCATTCTCAGGAAGTTCTTGTAAGGTATGCCGGGTTTGGAGGCGAGGATGATGAATGGGTGAATGTTAACAATGACGTGAGAGAACGTTCAATTGCCTTGGAGCATTCCGAATGCCACAAAGTTAATATCGGGGATCTGGTAGTGTGCTTCCAGGTATTTATTTTGAATATAAGCTACACGCTGAATTGCAATTTTAGCCCGTTAACTTTTTGCGGGCAGTTTTAGTCATTTAACCTTTTAATGTGGTGATTTTGGTCCTTGACGTTTTTACCCTTGGCCCATTTTTTTCTTTCATACCATTTTTGGATGTTTTGGTACTCGCGTGTATTATCGGGATTGATACAATATTGAAGCTCTGAACTTGTAGGATCAAAATTACAATAACTCAAAACTTATTTGGACCTATTTGCAATTTAATAAGCCTATTGAAACACCTGTTTGAGTTCATATATAGTGGAATCCGACTTTTCAAATCTTGAATTACTCCTAGTAATGAGTAAGTTCTTTCATCAGGAGAGAGAAGATCAAGCAAGACACTACGATGCTCATGTTCTATCGATCCAAAGGAGATTGCATGATATACGAGGTTGCAGATGTCTTTTCTCGATTCAATATGACCATGATAAAAAAGAGGTGAATCACTATACCTAGTTCTTGCACGAAAAAAATTGTTTTTTTGTTATATTATTAAAGGAAAAACCGCGTTACTCTGCTGCCATCTTCGGTTGTGACAGGAGAGAGTACCCTTGGAGAGATTATGTTTGCCGGCCAAACATCCTTTTCCCGTCGGAGCGTAATTAGGCCATGATCAGTAAATCGTATCGGGGTTCGGAAGAAGTCTATAAGAGTGGGCTTGCCTGTTTTGATAATTCACCGATCTCCTATATGAGACTGAAGAAGTGATATTTATCGATCTGATGATACTGTAGTCGTGATTTTGTTAACTTGATTACTAATCTATGTTTTTAGTAGTAGAATATCTCCTGTATATAATAACATATGAACACAATTTTTTATATATATTTTTGTGTAAATTTGCAGAATTATATTATATATAAATATAAATATAAACAAATGTGTTATCCTAAGTTTGTCTTCTAAAATCATTTGTTTTTTCTTAGTTGAAAACTTTGAGTTACTATAATTTTATTGAACTAATCATAATTTTATGATTTAATATAAATATTATACATGTGATTGTGAAAATGTAAAATTAAAAAAAATTATAAATAGATAATTTAATATTAATATTTAATTTATTTATTTTATTAAATTAGTCATTTTGATGTATAAACTCAATTATTTTTAGTATTTTATATTCTGTATAAAGAAAATACTGTATCTAATTTTGTGCTATAAGAAAAGAAAAGAAAAGGAAAGGAAAGAAAATGCTAAGAATCCAGATAAAGAAAGTGTCGCTTTTCACTGCAGTAGTCAGTAGACCCACCAATTTTCCATCATTTTCCCCCCAATTTCTCAGCTCTCAAACCCTAATTTCCAAAAAATCCGGTTGTCGATTGCCGGTTCCTTTCTTTCGCTCGCATCTTCTAGTGATTTTTTTTAGGTTTTCGCCCTATGATCTCGGAGTTCGGTGAAGGAAACCTTCGGATTTCACGACAGCGTTGATGGACGGTCATCGAGACGCCTCAACTGCGTAGCGGAGTGCGCGTAGACCGCCGACGCTTCACGAACCATCCCGAACAAGGGCGAAAACCCAGGTGAGAAGGCAACTGGACGAACTGCTGGGACGCGAACCGCAGGGAGGAGCCTGTTGTTGTGGATGGTGCTGGTGCTGGTGCTAGTGGAGAAAGTAATGATAACGCTGCTTTGAAGGAAATTGCGTTGTTTAAGATTGAGAACAACAGTGACAGTGTAGAGGAAGTGAGATAAGGCGCAGCTGATAAAATGGACGAGTTTGACAGTGGTGGCCGTGGGAGCGATAAGGGGTTGGGCGCAGACGACGACGGAGGCACCGCTCCGATTCCTGAAAAGGTATTTTATAATGCAGGCTGATGTTTTTTTTTTTTTTGGAGTGTTGTTACATGTAATTGATTTTGAATTTAGAGACGGGCCAGATGGTTGATTCAGGTGTAAGATTGGATTTTTAGTTACCTTCTTGCATAATTGGCTAGTTATTCAGGGGTTTATTGACTGTGTTTGGGGGTGGTATATGTAGACATAAAAGCTTTTTCATTCTATATAAGAATCCGACTGGTCACTGGTATCTAACACTAGTTTACCGGTTTCTTATTACACTGTTGTCGTAATTATTGTTTATTTATCAACTACAGGTCCAGGTTGGTGGCTCTCCATCATATAAAATTGAAAAGAAACTGGGGAAAGGAGGATTTGGACAAGTTTATGTAGGTCGACGAATCAACCCCCCATATCCAAATGAAAGATCAGGTGCAGGAGCCATAGAGGTATGCCCTTTGTGGTTTCTGCTGTTATTTCTAGCCGTGGGCCCTTGTTTATTTTAATATTATTTCTTTTTAGGTTGCATTGAAATTTGAGCATCGGAGTAGCAAAGGCTGTAATTATGGCCCACCTTACGAGTGGCAAGTCTACAGGTTATAGATTTAAAAACAAACACTGAATGCTTTTTGTTAAGAGGAACGAAATGATGAACTGAACTGTTTCTCATTTTCTTCTCTAGTACACTTGGTGGCAGTCATGGCATACCGCATGTACACTACAAAGGACGTCAAGGGGACTACTATATCATGGTATGTATGTCAACTACAGATCATTTCTTCCAGAGGTTCTCTCTTATTCACTTCTCTCTATGTTATGAACTTCAAATCCTTTCAGGTTATGGATATGCTTGGCCCTAGTCTCTGGGATGTCTGGAACAACAATTCTCATACGTTAGTCATTTTTCCTATATTTTGGATTTGTATTCGCTCTGATTATTTGAATAACCTTAAAGTTAAAGTAAATTTTTATTTCAGGATGTCAATTGAAATGGTCGCGTGTATTGCCATTGAATCCATCTCCATATTAGAGATATTACACTCTAAAGGGTAATTTTTCTGTTATAATTGCTCCAAATGTGTCCTGATGGTGACAGAGACTTGTATATATGTGTGTGTCTGTGTGAAGTAAGACATGTTGCATTATTCTATACGTTCAATGAAGTCTGATATAACCAGTCATTTAAGCACTTACGAATGCTGAAATATCGTAAACTTTCAGGGATATAGTTTTTTTTTTGTGATTAATGGTCATAGTCTCATAGATGTGTATGATTTCACTTAAAGTCAGATTGTGCTGTCACGTGGGCGTTGAAGCATATTATTATCAGGACATTAGGAGCTTTATTGCATGGATTTGTATATATACGTTTTGATTTCTTTAGATTTTAATTTTCAATGGAAGCCACAAATTTCCTGTTCATTTGAATGTATTTGGAAAATAAAGGTTGTCCTAACTTTGCATCCCAACAGTGATGAATACAGTTCATCTTTATTGCTTCTCAGACTTATCGGATGTATTATTTTCTCTCACTTTATTTCACACTGCAAGCTCTGCAGATATGTGCATGGGGATGTAAAGCCGGAGAATTTCTTGCTCGGTACACCTGGGACTCCTGACGAGAAAAAGCTATTTCTGGTTGATCTTGGATTAGGTACAACACCAGTGCCTGTCTGTAGCCTAATTATTTTAGAGAAGTAATTGCACACTTATAGTAAAAAAAAGCTTATTCTGTTTTCACCCTATTTAATTTTTTTGCAGCTACCCGTTGGCGTGATACTTCTACTGGCTTTCATGTTGATTATGATCAACGGCCAGATGTATTCAGGTGAAATTATGATTATTTTTCCTAGCCTTTTTTCTGTCATTAGATATTCTTTCAACTTTTGGATCATATTGATGTGTGAGAATTTTGGTTTGGTGCAGAGGTACTGTACGATATGCTAGTGTTCATGCTCATCTTGGAAGAACTGGTAGTCGTAGGGATGATTTAGAGTCCCTTGCTTATACACTCATTTTTCTTCTTCGAGGCAGGCTTCCTTGGCAAGGTTATCAGGTTGACAGTTGTGGACACAATGTGAATTTTATTTTAAACAAGGGAATATCGAATGTACCCCAAAGGTTTCGAATTACACAAAACCTGTTTATTTGTCAAAACTACAAATACCACCCTGAGGTAGAATTTATAAATAAATACCAATGTGAAAAGGTATTTGTAATTTCAAAAGGTGACAAGTTTTTTGTTCAGTAATAGACTAAATATCGGGAGTTGCTTTTGTAATGACCCCTTCTAGTTTTTCACTCTTATAATCAAGGGATAGTTACAAATATTATACCCATATGGTTCTTTTTACCCAAAAAAAAATAATGATCCCTCAAAACTTCAAAAGAAAAACAAACGTCAAGTTGTACCTGTAATTTCCATAGATAACAGTTTTGAGTTTTGTTTAACTATCCCTTTGAACAATTTATTTGTGATGCTTACATTATATTTTACTTAGGGTGAAAATAAAGGCTTCCTTGTCTGCAAAAAGAAGATGACAACCTCTCCAGAAGCTCTTTGTTGCTTCTGTCCTGCACCCTTTAGACAGTTTGTTGAGTATATTGTCGGATTAAAGTTTGATGAGGAACCTAATTATGCAAAATACATTTCCTTATTTGATGGAATAGTTGGTCCGAATCCAGACATTAGACCAATCAATACTGACGGAGCTCAGAAGGTATTCTTTCAAGACTTTCTATAAATACTCTCTTCCATCACTATTTGTTGACCACAAATTTATTGGTTGTTCGATTTTGTTTTATCTCATTAAGCAAATTTTCCACTTTGTGAAGCTTATATATCAAGTAGGGCATAAGAGGGGACGCCTTATGTTGGATGATGATGATGATGAGCAACCCAAAAAGAAAGTCCGCTTGGGTATGCCTGCTACGCAGTGGGTTAGTGTGTATAATGCTCGACGGCCAATGAAGCAAAGGTATCCATTTCTAAAAAAATTGATTTTTGAGAGAGTTATTTTTTTCATTTTGTATTGGATGTTGTAGATATCACTATAATGTCGCGGATGTTAGACTGGCTCAACATATTGCGAAAGGAAACGAGGATGGGCTATTTATTAGCAGCGTTGCTTCGAGTACAAATCTCTGGGCTCTAATAATGGATGCAGGGACTGGCTTCAGTGCTCAAGTTTATGAATTGTCTCCTCATTTCCTTCACAGGGTATCACAAGCTCTTTTGCACACTCTCATTTAAGTATATTGATCATGTGGCATAACTACCCATTAGATTTTACTTAATTACAAAATACTCCAATTAGTTATCAAATTCTGAATACTTGCTTTCATGTGTTGCAGTCTATGAAAGAGAATCAAATTTCCAGTGTTATTTGTAATTGTGAAAGATACGTGATAATTAAAAATAAAATAAATGTCTAACCTCGGTGGTGGTTTTGTATTTGACCCTTATATATATGTGATAATTCATCAATATGTCTCAAGGCAATTTATCAAATTAGTTTCTCTTTTGTGTGAACCTCAGGAATGGATTATGGAGCAGTGGGAAAATAACTTTTACATCAGTGCAATAGCAGGAGCTAGCAACGGGAGCTCAGTAGTAGTAATGTCTAAGGGTTAGTGCCACACAATTTAAACTTTTTTTTTTCTGATCTAGTAGTTTTACCTCAACTATTTGTTTTTGTTTATATAAAATAAAACAGGTACTAGGTATCTGCAACAGTCGTATAAAGTTAGCGAATCGTTTCCATTTAAGTGGATCAACAAAAAGTGGAGAGAGGGATTCTATGTTACAGCCATGGCTACTGCAGGATCTAGATGGGCAGTTGTTATGTCTCGGGGAGCAGGGTTCTCTGATCAGGTTTCTATAAATATTATTCTACTCTTCTATTCAAATTTAAAAATTGTCTCATAATCATATTGGGAAAAAATATTGGGATATATACGAATTGATTCGGAGATTTTTTTATTTTTTTTATTTCC
Source organism: Euphrasia confusa (assembly GCA_954870475.1). NCBI lineage: Eukaryota > Viridiplantae > Streptophyta > Magnoliopsida > Lamiales > Orobanchaceae > Euphrasia > Euphrasia confusa. Next base: position 36,746,759 of record OX940959.1, on the reverse strand, counting down.
CCAAATGATTTAATTACAAAAAATAAAATAAAATAAAATATAAGCACAACTTTTTGAATTATTAAATGCAAATGAATCCATGAAATACATTAAAAATTAAATGTAAAATTACGTCAATGAATAAATTATACTCTTACGTAGCAGTGATTTTTGTAAGTCCGGAAAAATAAAGAAACATAAATTATTTATTTCAGGTTGTAGAGTTGGACTTTCTTTATCCAAGTGAAGGTGTTCATAGGAGGTGGGATGCTGGCTACCGCATCACATCTACTGCAGCAACATTGGATCAAACGGCCCTTGTTCTCAGCATTCCCCGTAGAAAGCCTGCAGACGAAACACAGGAGACACTCCGTACATCTGCTTTTCCGAGCGTACATGTTAAGGTTTGGGTTGTTATTGTCTCTTTTCTATCCTTGAGATTTGATATAATATTAAAATATCAATACAACACAGCTAACCTTAAAATTTCAAAAATAATACTGAGGTTTGAATTAGTGTTAAATTTTAGGACTTTTGCTTCTGAAAATGATTTGTTTGCTTATGAGGGGCGAGGGGTGAATATAAGACACTTAAACCTCGGGGGTATTTTTATGATTTCACATTTCAAAAGTGATTTATTTTATTACTAATAGTGTACTTCTCGTAATTGTCTTTAGAAAAAATAAAAATTAACTTGTAATTTTTTTCCCATCATTTGTTTCATTTAAGAGATTTGCTCATTTATACCTTTTTCAGGAAAAATGGGCCAAAAATCTTTATATTGCTTCTATGTGCTATGGGAGAACTGTATCATGAGTCATCAGAAATTATTCTTAAAGAGTTGACGACAGTATTACCCGTTGATTGAGGTATTCAGAGCAAATGCTGGTTATCTCTCTATTTGACAATGTGAGACGCATTTTCTTTTGCCCGACTCAATTGTGCTCTAGAGACCTTGACCATAAACTTAAATTATGTACATTAGGCAGTATTAGTTCACTCCTTGCTTAATGTGTGTGTATAGGCATCGGACAAATAAGGTGGAGTGATTTGTATCAAGATCGCGATGATTGTATTATGATACATACAATCAGATTTTGGAAATTGGATACATACCATACATTTGTAATGTACTAATTCTATTCTAAAATTCTCGAGTGATTTCCAGAGGCAGAGCATGTTTTCTTGCAGCCAGATTATCAATCCCAAAGACAGCCTTAGAGTTTAAGGTAAGGTAACATAAGACTAATGATGAATATCAAGAAGTCCCACTTTAGTTTTTTTGCTTTTAATCCTGCTTTAGTAAATATTTATTCATTCCTGTCTTAGTAAATATTTATTTCTGGACTAAATTAAATATTATAGATACCCTAACACACAAACAAGTGGTGTGTATTTCATGTTGAATTATTTATATTTTAATTTTATATTATAAAAAAGTCTCAGAGAAACACGCACCACATTGAGTAGCCAACGGTCTTACAAAGAATTACAAAACATGTGTTCACAACTTTATAATAAATTCATCTAACAGTACAAAATATAAATGAACCAAAATCCAATTACTTTCTTTTTGTCCTCATTTTAACTGTTTTGAATCTCCACTCCGAATGTACACTTTCTATGATGCTGAAAACAAATCAAAACTAGGAGTCAATCTTTTCAACTCTTCCACAGCAGAAATGCGTCCTCATCGTGAAAAGCTCATATGACCTTGTAGGCCTTTCCATAGTATCTGTTAATGTAGGCTGCCTGATTGAGATTGAGCAAAATGTTAGTCAACATGATGTATCACAGAAGAAACAAAGTATTAAACTGAACCTGTGAGACTCGTTAATTTTAAAACAAATTCAAAATTTAGGTGACAAAAACCTATACGATAAAACAAAAACAAAAAAGCTCACTGTTTGAAAGTTACATAAATCTACACATTAAGTTGCAGATGAATTTTAAATGATTTTAGAAAGACACTGGTCTGAAAGTGGTACATAGATCATTAAGATAATTTTTAGTAAACTCAAATTTGATGTTGATCCTACAGTAACGTTAATGAAATTAAGGTTAACTTCACACCCATAGCACACACAATTCAACATACAAGTATTAGAAACAGTTTACAAAAAAATGCCCTACAAGAGCATCATCACTAGACATTAGACTTAAGAATGAGAATATTCACCTTATGCGGTACATCTGGAGTGTCAGGTGATGATACCGGATAGAATTTGTAGAACTTCATCTTATCAAAAGCAGCCCTGGTATCCGCACTCATTTCTGCCAGTGCTTTTTTACGGGCCGCCCTAGCCTGTACAGAAAATAAATCATCTCTTAAATACAAGGTATATAGAACACAATAAACCCAAAGTTGATTCACAACTTCAAAAAAAAACTACCTCGCGATTAGCTTTTTTTGCTTTCCGAACTTCCTCGTTCACAAAATCCTGCAAGATAATAAAAATAAAATAAAAAATATAGATTTAAAAAAAATGTAGCATTAAACCAGAATTTGAAAACGTTGAGACTCAATCTACCTTGAAAGGTTCTTTTTGGTCTACAGACAACTCTTCTTCCTCAATAAGCTTATCGGTGAATTCCTACATAATTTGTTTAAAAGGTCAGAAAGGGTTTCCACATAAGTACAACTAATGAAAATATGCAATCACATGAACAAAAATATTCTTCCTGTAAAAAATTGCCGATGAATACCAATGCTAGACATACCTCTAGGTCATCGAGTTCCCAGTCAAATTCACAGAATACCTGGAGAAAATAATAATAACCAAGTTAAACAGTTGCATCCTTTAAATATGTCCGTACATTAATGTTGCAAGATATAGCACAATTTATTTAATCTTACAGGTTTGGGGTCAATTGGAAACAGTACTGAAACAATTGTGCTTTGTTCATCTTCGTCTTCCTGGAAGGGATTGTAGAAGTCTGCCAAAAGAAATGCAAGAGTAATTCTATTAAATCAAAAGGGCACAAATAAAAAAATGTACCCAAAGTATACAAACCAACACATTAACCAGACTTTCCCTATATCTTACCTCACTAGACATATAGTCACAAGATAAACATATGTCTTTCTTAATACAGAAAAGGCATACAATTTTCTAGATCAAAAAAGGGAAGGAGAATGGACACAAATGTCATAGCAGAAATATATTATTAATAGGGGACAGGGGATGATAAGTTTCACTTACAGGGCATACAATACTCAAACTTTTTGATGCGCTCTATCTTCATATGTCGTAGACCAGCCCTGAAAAGAGTGATCAGTTTTGAAAGTTCCATAACAACACACCCATTGTCCTATAAAAATTACCGGATAGCAATTACTACAATTCCCCATTTAATGTAGAATTTAATAGGGATTTAAGAAAGGAAAAAATTCAACAAAAATACTGCACTCTGCAAATTTTATTGCTAAAAACACTTTTAGAAACTTTTCTTAACCTAGTATTCCAATAATTAATGTCTTTGCATTTTTCTATTGGAGAAAAAAAGTATCGTGATACATCTGATTAACCAAAAATATATCATCCTATCTTTCAAATTATATCAATATTGATACTGAGATTTTTGCGTTGGGTTTAACCAATAAACAAACTTCACTGATTGTGTAAACTTTCATGGAAAACCATGCATGTGAAGCTGCCCTCAATATGATGGGATGATTGAGAAAAGCATAGTCAGTACTAAGATAGAAATTGAGATAAGAGATGAAATTTCAAGTTCGTATTCCCACATACATCGAATGACTCAAATACCAAAAGGCCGACATGCACACCCAAAATGGAAAATTAACAATGGATACATTTGGTCCATACATCTACTTTAAGAGAGAAGGGATGGGGGAAGCAGCAGTCGATAGTATACCTTCTCTGAGTGCAACTCCAAATGAAGATTTTTAATTCTTTAAGCCTTTCAACTTGAGCCTCCCTATGAAAAGAAAAGAATTATGTACATAAATATATTAAACAACTGACTACAAATAGACAAGCAACAATAGCACAAAACAAGATATAGAGACTGCAAACCTATTTTCGAGGGGGATATATGGAACCCAGTCCATTTTCATTTGCTTCATTGGCAAAATTTCTTCAGTCTCCCTTTGAATTGCCTTTATTCCAATCTTGTCTGATGGGGGAAAAGATGATTCCACCTGTTAACAAAAATGGTCTACATTAATAGAGAAGAAATTTCAAAAGTAACACATACAAAAGAACTGCACAAAGAGATAACAAGACAACTGCCAAAAACTTATTAAAATGCTATAGATAAACTATACTAATCACAGGTGTAACCGTGGAAACTACTGTGACATCAACATTATTGATATCATTGACAAGCAGGTGTTTTTATTTGAAATTTCATAAAATACATTTATCAGGCATATTATTGTCTTGACATTTAAATTATATCAAATAAAGCTTAAACAGTATGAATGAATGCAACAATAAATAACGGTCTTCATAATTGAAATTTTAGGGCTTACAGCTACTACAACAGGGATTATTGTAAATTTGGCTTGATCACCCTTGAAAGAGACCATTTCAGCTGCAAACATAATCATTGGTTAGTAAAAGGCAACCAATAAATCTTAAAAATAGTTGGATTTTTTTATTTATTTTTTTAACCATCAGGAAGTGCAAAAAATACTATCAGAAACTGAGAACAGATATCAATGGTTAACCATCACAAGGATTGAATTAAAGCAAAAGTTAAAGTATGGCAACATAACCTCTCTGATTATATTCTTATTATGAAACATAGCTAAGCCATGAAGTAAAAGTTACTTACCCTCTGTACAGGCAAAGAGGTAGACTTTCTTATCGTATAATTCCCCTCCTTCTTCAAGTGCTTCCTGCCAAAAACACAAGAATTCATGTTAAGAAAAATATTCCTTAATTCATTAGAAAATTTCATCATAGATGAACCCACCACTGCCACTGAGTCACCAGTGAAAAAAGCGAAGGAATAACAAGTTTCTTAAGAATAAGTGTGAGCAAAGAGAATTGAGCAACTTACTTCCAAATTAGAGAAGTTCCAGTTGTACTGATAAACCTGGTCCAACTGATCCAACTGATAACCAGAAAATACATACAAATAACACATTAAGATTGATAATGTCAAAACATCAATCCCACTTTGACAAGACATTATAAGTAAATTAACCGTATTATCTACCTCTGTGCCGACTGGGAAAACCTGCTGCCAGAGATCCTCCTGCAAACCATATTAACACACAATCTTAGACATAGTACAGATTGCACAAAAACCTTATAATTAAAATACAGCACAAATCGATTCAAACAAGCACGAATCTCGCTAATGAATAGACCAAGGAATTACCAAATTTCTTTTCTCAGGGAAATACTCCGTCTCGGTTTCAGGCTTGGAGACCTTAGCTCTTTTACGCCTACCCGGTTCGGAATTCTGCTCATCGGCCGGCGGCGGCGTCGGCGGTTTCTCCCCGACCTCGGCCTTGTGCGTCGTCTTCCTCTTAGCACCCCTGCTCATCGCTCGCCTTGTATAAATGTAACTTTAGGAAGAGATGAAGAGGTAGAAGAGACCAAACAAACAAAACTTCTATTGAACGATTGACTATTGTGATTACACAATCGCGCTGCATGTATATATACATGACAGCAAACCCTAATTATAAACCCCAACTTAATGGATTTTGGGTGCCCTGCGTTTTTCTGACGCCCTCCCTGCGTTTTTCGGACGCATGGATTTTGGGTGCACTGCGTTTTTCGGACGCTCTCCCTCTAAATATATATACTCCCGAGAATATAAGTAGTAATCTTTTAATAAAACAAATTTTTCATTTCAAAAAGGAATTATTATAAACATTAAATTATTATATTAATAAATATATTATCATACGAATATTTATTCATAAATATATAAAAATATACTACTGTGTGTATACAATTAGAATTTAGAATCTTACTCTTAGAGTCTTAGGAAGAAGGTATAAATTTTTTATATACTTTGTATTTCATTTTTCGAAATTGAATACATTTATTATTTTTTATTTCAAAATTGAAATGCATGTCTTAATGTCTTATTAGTTGAACTAGTATGTTTCATTCTGTAAAAATTATTTTCAGATATTTTACCAATTATATTTAACTTAATATAAATTTATTTTAAATATATTTGTTTGAAATATATATGAAAAAAATGTTACAAACTCTTCATCTATTTGACATATAAAAATTAAATATTATTGTAACATAACAATTTCAATTCTGTCGTGACTCTTGAATCTACAACATAACGATCGTCTCAACTCTCAAAGAATTCTCACTTTTGATAAAGATTGTCTCTGACTAATATCATAATAGGGAATTGTCGACGTTAGAAGTGAAATGACAATCTTGAACCAGAGAGAGTATGTATCTATTCTTTTAAACTTATTTTTATTTTCAGTTCTGTTCACACCTATTAAGTTCGATTCAGTTCAAATCGGTTCAAAACCATTAAGATCAGTTAGTTCAGATTCATTAAGTTTAGTTTAATTTTTTTTTATTTATATTTCAATATTTAAAAATTAAATTAAATTGAAGTTAATTTCAGTTCAATTCAAATATATTAAATTCAGTTCAGCCGATTTCTATCTAAAAGTACACATGTCCTAAGAAACAACTTCGAAATGTAAACAATATCACCTGGGCTGCATGTTTTCTTGCATCCATATTATCAATCCCAAAGACAGCCTTAGAGTTTAAGGTAAGGTAATACTCCATAAGATAAGATTAATGATGATATCAAGAAGTCTCACTTTAGTTTTTTGCTTTTAATTTTGCTTTAGTAAATATTTATTCAATCTTGCTTTAGTAAATATTTATTTTTGGACTAAATTAAATATAATAGAGGTATAGCACACATTTTCTTTTTTCGACTCAAAAAATTAAAAAAAAAAATTGTGTAGCGAAATATGGTGAGCTTTATAATGGTGTGATGTTTAGGTCATCAATAAAAATGATATTTTAATTTTTTATGATTGGAAAATACTCTCTTTGATTTATTTATATTCACTTTTTTCTAATTCATCTTTCCTATATATGTTTTATATTTTAAAAAAAATAAAGTATTTTTTTTAAATAATTATACTTCTATAGTTCTATGAAAATGTCGTGTGTAAGTACTTTTTAAAAGTAAAATTACTTAAATAGAAATATCTAATTTTACTTTGTTCAATCAATTTTATTAAAAAATTAGTAGGCCAAGATAAATTTATAATTAAGATAATTATAAAACATTTGTGCTGAGTTTTGATTAATTTTAGCCTCAAGGCCAAGGGTCCCACTATGGGTGGAAACGAACCAAGCAGTTCGCGAGCGATTGCGAGCTGCTCGAGTCAACGCTCGACTCGACTCGAGTTCGGTCAAACACAAGTTCGAGCCGATCTTGAGTCTAGCATTAATTTATACGAGCCGAACTCGAGCACCATTAATGAATAATCGAGCAGTTCGCGAGCCACTCATATATATAATTTTTTAATTAAATATTCTTAATATTTTTATATATATCGAGTCGAGTCGAGTTTTTCGAGAAATTCGAATTGAGTCTAATTCGATTAATACGAGTTGAGTTACTCGAACAATCTGGAGTTGCACTAATCGACCGAGCAAAAGTCGAGCCCGAGCATGGAAAAAAATTCGCGAGCCGAACTCGAGCAACCTTCCGAGCGGCTCGTCAAACTTGAGCTCGAGCCTGTTAGTTTTTCTTTCGAGTCGGCTCAATAAGCTCAAAGCTCAATTCGCCTCGACTCGTTTTCAGTTCTAGTCCCACCAACGTGAGGAGAGAAAGTGGCTCAGACGCACGTGACCAAGAATAGGCACGTGTTGTCACGTGGCCGATAATATTATTGGACGCATCAAAAGGAGAACCGTCGGATGGTCTCCACGTGGCGTAGATCGGCGTTTCTTTTGGCTTTTGAGCACATAAAAAGCTCAAGCACCACCCCACATGAGCAGCTGACACCCCCTACCGCAACCGTCACGTGCACTTTTGGGACAACCATATATTTAATTTCATTTAATTAACGAAGGGCATTTTTGTAACTTCACGCCCATAATTTCCAAAACACACAAATGTGAAATGTCTTCATACTATATACTGTAGTCTACTCTATCAAATAAAAACACACTTCTTCCACAACTCTAACACGCAAATTAAGTACATATATACACTAATATACAATGGATAAGGCCGTCGCTCAGTTCACGCCGGAGAAACGAATCTCCGACGCCAAATACGAGGACAATTTCGTCATCGAGGACCTCTTGGATTTCCCCGCCGAAGATGCGCTCGACGGAAGGCCCGAGGCGGCCATGTCGATGGTCGTTTCGTGCAACTCCACGGCCAGCGTGGGCCCGGCCCACGAGGTCGAATTTTGTGTCCCGGTATGTAACGCTTCACGTGCATAATGCGTTACTATGAATGAATTAATTAATTATAATTTATTTATCGGCAGTACGAGGATTTGGCCGAGCTCGAATGGCTGTCCAATTTCGTGGAGGAATCGTTTTCCAGCGAGGACTTGCAAAAGCTGCAGCTCATACAAGGAATCAAGGCCCGATCCAACGGCCCTTCCGAGCCCCACCAATACCAATTTCAGCCCGAAAACTCGGTCCGGGCCAAGGCCCGAAGCAAGCGCTCGCGGGCCGCCACCTCGTCCGGGAGCTGGAATTCCGGGCTACTCGCGCCCGAATTCTCAACCCGGCCCGAATCCAAGAAGGAATCAGGGCCCGGTGGGGAGGGGAGGAGATGCCTCCATTGCGCGAGCGAGAAGACGCCGCAGTGGAGGAGCGGGCCCATGGGCCCGAAGACCCTTTGCAACGCGTGCGGGGTCAGGTACAAATCCGGGCGGCTCGTCCCGGAGTATCGGCCCGCATCGAGCCCGACATTCGTCCTGACGAGGCACTCGAACTCGCACAGGAAAGTGGTGGAGCTGAGAAGGCACAAGGAGATGATGGCGAGAGCTCAACAACAGCAGCAGCAGCATCAGTTCATGAATCGTGATGTGATGTGATGTTCGACGATGATTCATCAACGTGTCGGGCTGATTTCGGACAGATGGTTTAAATTACAAGGAAGGATTGATTCCTAAGTTTATTGGATTTTGACCCCTCGTTGTCCACATGGACCATATGGATTGATGATCTTGTTGAAGGCCACTTGTGAGTTGTCCCACATCGAATAATTGTGAGAGGGGAGTCTATGATATAAGCCTAGGGAGCTCTCCTATTTAGTACCATATGTTTTTGAGATAGATTGAGGCTCTCTAGTGCATATTCGAGCTCCCGCTCTCGTGTGTGCGCTAGGCGTGGGACCGCACTTGAACACCCACATCGCTGATCCATAGGCTTAACCTGTACTTGAATTCTTATTTAATTTGTAGTAAGAGTAAATAGCAATATAATTATCATGTACCTACGTTCGTCGTAAGACCATCTCCAACCGAACACAAAAATTTAAACTAAAAAATAAGTTAATTAGAAGTTTACAGTATTTTGGCTCCAATCGAGATTTCAATAATTAAACTTAAAGAATATTTTCAAATTATTCTTCTTATACACCTTTTTATACTATTTTTATAAATAATCAATATCTTTACAAATTTATAATTTAACCCCGTAACTTTTGACATTAAATTTAAAAAATCTAATAAATATTATTTTCAATTTAAAATTTTAAAAATAATAAATATAAAATATACAAAAATAAAATATTAATTAAATATGACAAAATTGCGCAAACATAAATATTTAATATTTAATTATAAATATTTATTTTTGTTTTTAAAATAAAATTTTATTTTAATTATTAATGATATGATTATTAAAAAAAATACATTACAAAATATATTAAATAAAAAATTAAAATAAAAGAATAATAAGTTTTTTTTATTAATTTGTAAAATGATCATTTTTTATAAATAATAAATAGTTTTTAGTTTGAATTTAACGTAAATCTAAGTATTTTTTTATGTAGATTCCACCATAAAACCTATAATAAGTTTATGTTTTGGTATTGGTTGGAGCATCTACCCTACTTCAAAATAGATTTTTAGTATCTTGAAGATGCTCTAAAAGAGTTTCTCTAATTCTTGATTACGTTCCTGACATCAGACTCACCTTTTCTAGCTAGTTTATAGTCCTTCCTCACTATCAACGTCTCCTCACTATCAACGTTTGTCATAACATTGGACTAACTTGAGCTAGCCATTTCATGTAAGAAATGAGCATAATTCGACCACAATTTGATGTAACATCGTCGATCATATACCATTAACAATGAACAAGTGATTGTTGTTGATCGATATAGTACATAGTACGAGTGACGAATTTGTATATGAAATCATAAATCCATATTCAACTCTCATTCTCTCGTGTATTCGATCATCACAATATATAAATCGAAAATGTGCCCATTTGAAGGACAAAATAGAGTCTTGCCTAATCTTAGACCAACAAAATTATCCTCTCAAAGGATACTCCCATAATTTTTTTCAGATTTCGCTATTAATTATATTTATAAAAATATATTGTAAATGAATTAATTACTCAAATCATGCAATATTTACATGAAACAATATTCACTGATTTTTGAAAGAAGATAAAATGCTTTTCCAGAAAACTAGCAGGTTGTTATTGCTAACAGAATTGCGCTATATATAATTCATTCAAGATGTAAAGAACCCTTTCCAGAATTCAAACATCTGGAATATATAATAAAATATTACTTATGGAGTATAATAAAAGATTTATAATTACAATATATATATATAATAAAATATTTCCCTGAAGAAGATTCTGTCTAAGAGGACTATGAAATCCACCTTTACGAAAATAGAATTATCCCAATCCTAAACGAATACCCCAAACCTACAATATAACTAGTACTCCTATAAAAATACAAAGTATTCACAAACCCTAAATCAATCGATCGATCAGTAATTAAGATGGAGTCTGAAATTATTTTCAGCCGATCGGGATACGAATACCGGTACCGGGTCGGGATGGACGATGCCGTAATCTCACTGTATCGAGCCCAATTAGATCGTTCGTGTGCTCGTAACGGCAGGAGCTGTATCCTCGAGGTACGTACAAATTTCGTGTTAAAACCCTCCTCCGGCGGCGGCGGCGAACAGATACTGGACTCGGAGAGGTTTGCGAATATTTTTCCGGTATCTATAGATCATATAAATCTTCCGGAATTTGTAAACCAAGAAGAGATGTATCGGGTTAGTATAAGCTTCAGGCTTAGAGAGTATTGGTTGCCGGAGGATGAGATTCGACGGCGCACGAGTGAGGACAAAGTGCGCTAGAAAAGACACGTGTTGGTACAGTGGGGCCAGGATATCACTCCCGACGACAGTCATTGGTAACCGAGTCGGCCCATTAGGGTCGGGCTTCGACCCCTCAACGGGTCGGAGCGTTACAAATGGTATCAGAGCAGGTACCGACCGGAATTGTGGGAACTAAGTGTCTTGCGGGGCCAAGTGCTCCACCCAGAAGTTGGTGAGAGTACCCGTAAAGGGCATTCCTGCACTGATGGTTGGTCCTGGGCAAGTAAGGCAAGTAAGGCGCACAACGAGGACGTTGCGCATAAAAGGTGGGGTGATTGTAACGCCCCAGAAAATTCAAAGGCTTAAAAGGATTGAATATGCTACTCATACTAACAGATGCATCTTCTTTTCTGGGCATCCTTCTATAAGAACTCCAAAGTTAAGCGTGCTGACTCTGGAGTAATTCTAGGATGGGTGACCCCCTGGGAAGTCTCCCGGGTGCGCACGAGTGAGGACAAAGTGCGCTAGAAAAGACACGTGTTGGTACAGTGGGGCCAGGATATCACTCCCGACGACAGTCATTGGTAACCGAGCCGGCCCATTAGGGTCGGGCTTCGACCCCTCAACGGGTCGGAGCGTTAGTGAGGCCTTGTGTTTTTCCAAACGAATGTCGGCCGATCCCCAAAACGCTTCCCTCCACGTCATCCCTGTTGTCGTGTACATTGATGTTTGCACTGTTCAGTTACAGGGGGAATTGCTCGATGCCACGATCCTTAGGTCGATCAAACCCGATTGTTTGATCCCCATTAATTGGACTCTGGGGAATGTGCAAAGTACCAGGAGAGCAAAAGGACGAGGATTGGTCGATTGCAACGATGATGTATGTGCTGAAGTTGCCTAAGGAAAGAGTATTGGAAGATGATGTTGCCATAGCTTCGGCTCGCATGGAGTCGTGCACCATTTGCTCGGAAGCTCCGACTTACGGGACTCTGATAACTCCGCTTCCTGATTGCGATCACGTTTTTCATAACCATTGCATTATTCGATGGTTGAGTAACCACAAATCAACAGCATGTCCGGTGTGTTGTTCTGAAATAGTAGTGAATAAGAGACCTTAGTTATTTATTTGTGTTTCAGTCATTTTTTTTCAAATTGTGATTTGCTTCCAATGTCTTTAATTTATTTTGTGAGTTTTGGTTCTTTAGATTCTGAAAGTGATTTAATGGTGAAAACTTCTACTTCAAACCCTGCATAGCTTTTGGTTTAGAAATATCATTTCAATCCCTTTCGCATTGAAATAAATGGATCATGTAATAAAACTTAGTTAGCAAAGAATTCGTCCCAAAATTCACAAAATGGAAATGGAAACCATACTTTGCTGAACAAGGAAGTGGATCCTAAAAAAATTTAAAGACTAAAAACAACTTGCATAGCTGATAGCACACTTGTTTATTTGATTTTTAACATGAAAAAACATCAAGATTCATAAGACAAGAAAAATGTTAATTGTCACACAAATACTGCAATATAAACCATACAAGAGGTTCTAAAAACAAATGTGTATAAACCATACATGAATGTTATAAAAAAAATGTGTAATAAGAGCCATGATCCATCAAATCAAAGCAACGTCTTCAGCCCTTTCAACATCAAAAAGGCGTCTTATCGAGGCACGGATTGACCTAATTCTGAAATAAATAAATAAATGAGTAAATTAAGGTCAAGAAATATGTGGAGCCACATACACAAATTGTATACAAAGATATGCAGATAAAATTGAAGAGCGTGTCCATGTTTCCAACACTAAACATTCCAAGAACTTCCTATGGGCAATACATAAAGTGTTCTTACAAAAATATCTTTTTCCCAACTAGGAAGATAAGAAAAAAGATAAACTCTTACTTAATATATCGAGGGCCGCAAATGTAGACACACGGAGCCTAACTAATCAGGTGGTAGACAGTAGGCAGCAAATTCCTTCTCCAATTGTAACAGAAAAAATGAGTGAAAAAGGCAATTAAAGGGAAAAAAATATTGCTGATTCAGGGCATAAGTGACTGACTCTGTGTAATTATGATTCAATTTTTTTTTTGAAAAGAGTTATTAAGGGAGGAATCGTCATTATATTATGAAATCTGAATTGACTCAAAAAATTAAATACAACAGCAAAGCCTTAATCCCGAAGTGTAGGGTCAGGTCACTCAGGTTGATGCATGGATCATATATCATAGCACAGGCTATAAACCTGTTCTAGCCTAAAATCTTGGGTTTTCCCCTCCAATGATTTAAGTTTTTTAGTCGCACATATGAGTGGATTCGACCATGGATTTGAAATTCTTCCACCCAAATCCCTCAATGTAAATGGCAAATCCCTCAATGTAAATGGGAGACTAAAAGCTTTAAGGCTGATCATAATTCATAACTATATAGTATCAAAGATGATTAAATAGCGAATTTAATATCTGGTAAGCTATATAAAATTGTCTTACATTTACCTCGTTCATAAGCAAAAAAAAAAAAAAAATCTAAGCCACTTCGCATCTATAATATATTCAAGTTAGGCCCTTAATTTTAAAACCAAATCAAACCTCAAGGGAACTTCTGCATTTTAAAAATCCGAACTGGGTTTTGTTGTAATCAGGTCAATCCTCAGCAGAAGTGAAAAACAGAAAGAAAAAAAAACAAGTACCCAACCAGTCTGTGTCAGATAAATGAAGCAGGATTCTAAAAGTCACTCAGTGTCAAGTGATCATATATATGCAGTGAAATGCGGTAAAGATAATTGCTAGGTTTTAAAAATAGATTCAAAGCAAAGAAGACTAACAAAGCACACCACATGATATTTTCACTATGAGAACATGACCAACTTCGATTATAAAACATATTTTGAACTTCGAAGCAAGGGGCAAGAAAAAACACACATTAGCCACGCTTAAGATCGATCAATTTCTGAAATTGAGTAATCAAAATACAGCACGTTGGGAGCAAGTAACGATGCAACATGAAAAGCATACAAAAGCAACTCATATACGAAAATCACGGAAGAAGAAAAGAAGATGTATGTACATAGTCTTACGGAGACAATTATACAAAAATGGATCAAACTCCAGGGTTGGCACTGCAAAGCATACCCTGAGACAAGGACCTGCAGCCATTGCTGTGTGGGCCCAGGCAAGAGGTGAGCCTAGCTGTTGAGACGGCCGTGTGGAGAGGTAACAGAGACATGAGGGCACCCGTTTGCGGCAACGGCCTGATGAATAAAATGCACTTTTCTGAATAATGAGGTACTCAACAACACAAACAAATATTTGAACTCAAAAACATAAAATTGAAATAATTCTTGAAATAAAAAAAATAATAAAAAAAAAAACTGAAATAAATCATCTGAGCTAAATTTAATGGCGGCATCATCGAAATGAATTGGTAATTTCACATAATTAAGTTAGAACCCATTTAAGCATAAAATGAGAACCTTGAGAAAAGTGATGGAGATGAATTCGTTGGTTGAGCGGAAAAGGCGGGCCTGGTTGAGGGCTTGGAAAAGGCGGGCCTGCTTGCGGGCTTGGGAATGGCGGACTTGAAGAGGTTCATTGCTGGTCTAGAGAATGCTCTGCACCGATTCGCCATCCCTGTTTTCGAGCGGTGGCCGTAGATGAATTCTAAGGGTTTAGGGTTTTGGAGAGGGTGTTATTGTGTTACAGTACAAGATTAGGAATCGTCTGTTGTACCTGGTGCATACGGTGTTGTACCTTTTGGTATTTTGTTCAATTTTGACTATTAGTGGAGTATTTCTTATTTTTACTTGGTGTGTTGTACCTTTTGGTATTTTGTTCAATTTTGACTATTAGTGGAGTATTTCTTATTTTTACTTGGTGTGTTGTACCTTTTGGTATTTTGTTCAATTATTATTATTAGTGGAGTATTTCTTATTTTAATATTAATCGACTAAAATAGTTTTCAATGGTTTAATTGGATCAATTTAACAATAATTATGTGGGAAAAAAACACACATAGAAGTTTGTCAATTTTAATCATAGTTAAAAAAATTACAAGTATTTTGTAAATGAATTAATTAATCGAACGATGCAATATTTATACGAATTACGGTAGAAAAATGTTAATAAAAACAAACATATGAAATGAGTTAACTCTCCATAAAACTGTACTGGTCATTCAAATTCATCATAAAGTTGCTTAGAGGTTTAGACAAAACACACATTCATGGTTTCTCAAAAATCAAGAAAACAAACTAGTAGCCGAACCCTGATCATCAACAGATAAAGAGAGGCGTAATTACTATTCGAAACATTTCATTACTTCACACAACAAAATAGCACTGAATACACCCCCCCATAAGCTTTTCTTCCTCGGATACTATCTTGAACATCAACCGAACTAGAGACATCCCTGCAACAAGAGAATTGATTTTTTTAGTTCCTGGTCAAATGTAATTCTAAGCAAATAAATTAACTGGTCAATAACAAAACACTGAATACTTATCACAGTACCAGTCCATGCAACAATGATCTTTCAGAAAAAATAAGGAATGATCTTTCAGAAAAAATAAGGAATGATCTTTCACAGTATTAGTTTTGCATGAATACTTATCACAGTACCAGTCCATGCAACAATGATCTTTCAGAAAAAATAAGGAATGAATCACTACAAGCCTTATAAAAAAATGCAATATCACCAAACAATGAACGGCGGAACATGTTTGACAGTTTACTGGTTCTAACCTCAAATAATAATTCTTAATTCAGTGTTTCGTTGTCTATATGTGTAGATTTAAAGCGTTTTACATATGACATTGATGTAGTGAACAAAACACACAAGGTATTCGGTCCATGGACAAACAGAACTGTAGATTCACAATGAAATAATAGAAAAGTAGCATCAATCCATTTCTAACTCTATCATGACCACCCATTACCCCCAAGTCAATGACAGTAAAGTAATATACAACTTGTCCTGCACAAGATAGTAATCCTTCTTTAATTAGACTTGTTACAATATTAAAATTTTCGTATGCCCGTATTTCAATTGCAGAGTTATCAACTAAGTACGATATAAATGTGTAGTTACTATCATAGCAAGGGTATATAAGGAAAATTCTCTTGATTTTTAGTTTTCCAACCATAACGAATTTGTCTCAACTATGTGAAGGCAACCATCCTCTCTTTCTGGGATGGAGGATGGAATGCTTACTAGGATGGCCTAAAAGAAAAAGTGTCAAGATGGCCGACTCCAAGACCCAAAACACAGAAAGATGCTAGAGAAGATATATAGAGCACTCTAATCTATTGGACAATCTAGATACTCTGTCAACGGAAGCCGTGAAGCCAATGTCAAAAGTTAAAATGGAGTGTACATTCCAAAACAATCCAAACATTACATAGTACTAAAACGTTATAAGTGAAAGATTGTATTCAAAAGTTCAAAACACCCACAACTAAACTCACGGACCAAACACTCACAAGACAACAGTGTTATTCACATAAAAACATTTCTTAATAATATTAGGGTGCTAGTGTGCAGTATGCTGATAAGTAACCTTTTCACCGTCGCAAAAGATAGGCAATGTTTTGGTGCTACAACTATAAATCATATAACTAGCATAAAGTAGCACAGTAAACACACTGAATGATTCATAACAGTTAAAACACAAGTAACAACTCACCTAAAGAACTCACATCTCCTACTGCTGATTTTGAGGAGCATTGGAAGGAGGCTGCATTCCTGGCCTAGGCTGGCCATACATCTGAGGCTGTCCAGGTGGCGGCATCCCCGGCCTTGGCGGCGGTCCTCCAGGCATCCCAGGCCTCTGAATTCCTCCGGAAGGTGGTGGGCCTCTCATCATCTGAGGGGGCGGCATCATTGGAGGCCTCTGTCCATACTGTGGCGGAGGAGCGAATCCACCAGGCGGCATCGGCCCTCCAGGCCTGAACTGTGGGGGTGGAGCCATCGGCATCCCGGGCCTAGGGGGAAACCCTCCTTGGCCCGGAGGGGCCATAGACGGAGGCCTATGCACCGGCGCCTGTTGCGGGTAGGTCATTGCCGGACGCGAGATCTGGGGCTGCATCATACCCGGCGCAGGCCCACCGACGCCGCGCACGGGTCCGGCGAGTCCAGGCTGGGCTTGCGCGAGCTGTCCGGCGACGACGCCTCGCCCGGCCGCTCGACCGATTCCCGGCCCGGCCATCGCGTTGGCGGAGGTGGTCTTGAGGCGGTTGTCGTCGGGCGGGGGTGGGCCCTCGACGGTGAGAGAAATAACTTCTTCGCCCCTGAGGAGGACGAGTCCGAGCGCGCGACGGTCCTCACGCTCCTCCTTGGAGCCCTTGGTCGGAGGCAGCTTGCGAAACTCCTCGCAGTCGCCGAGGACGAGGTTCATGTGGCGATCGAACGCCATGAATTTCCCGATTAGCTGACGGCCGTCTTGGATAGTCACGCGCATCCGGTAGTTGATGTACTGGAGCATCTTCGAACTCTTCGACATCGACATCTTTTCCAAAATTCGTAATCTCTCTCTCTCTAGGGTTTTGAGTTTTTTGGGGGAGGAAAATGAGAGAGAGATTGGAGGATTAGGGTTTTATGAATTTGCCCGTAGGGCAAACTGCGATTTTATTACCTCTTAGGGGCAAATTAGTAAATTAAGAAGAAGCGGAAAATTTAAAATTCTATTCCTTCCTTAAGCACGGTTGATGAAACGCGACTTTAACGTGGAGCCTTGTCCTTTACTCTCCTCTTATCTTAAGCCCCTCCAACACCCTCGAAGAAGATTCCGGCGATATGCCAAGACTGACGTCAGGCTCCGGCGAATTAACATCTCTGAAATGACGCACAATCACAAGAATTTAACCTTTCCTGACGCACACAAAGTCACTCCCTCACCCGTGGCAACACGCTCCGCTTCTCGCTCCTCCAGCAGCTCGTCGGAACGGATCAGGATGCGGGTAATCCCGATGGATAAGTGGAACTCAGCAATGCGGACGGAGGAGAAAACACCGATGGGAATCGGCGGATGATTGCGCACGGCTCAGCCGCCCCGTTTTCGCGTAAAAGGTTTGGTATTTGGCTCGAATCAAGTTCCCTGTTTCTGATTTCCTGCTTCTTGTGGTTTGGATGCTATAGCATTTGTGAGGAGCTTTATCGATTATGTCAAATGTAAGCAGTGAAACGAATAACTTCACTGACTTGTTTTTTTTGGGAATGTTGGAAGTATGAATAAATTTACATTTTGTTAATAGTATTTTTTCTGTTTAATTTGAACTTATACATCTGTGTCGACTAATGCGATTCTTGGTGAATGTTTATGTGTTCATCTTAATTCTTAAGGTATGGTTTTCTAAGCAAGTGATTGATTATTCGACTTCTTGAATTTTATAGACAACATGCTGGCATTTAGATCTGCCATAAACGTTATTCGACATTATTGATGCAACATTTCTTAATTTCCCTTGCATAACGAATTGTATACTCAGATGAGTGTTGAGCATAATTAGGTGAGGATGAAAGGCGTACGTATTTTAGTAAATAAAACTCCTTGAACTTTTTAAAATCTAATTAGTTCACTGCTATCTCGTATATGCCATCTGTTTGATCGGGTTGCCGGTGTTCACTACCAGAAACATAGCAAAACAGGCTCGGGGCCATTTTTTGGCTTCAGCAAACTTGGGATGAAGTCTGATTAAACCGAATTGCGAAGCAATGATATAATTTTGTTGGAAAATTAGTTTCTGATCGCAAAATAGCTCAAGTGTTTCTTTGATAAACTCTTTCTTCTTCCTGCAGCTATGGGAAGGAATAATTAAATTATTGGGGACTGAATCAAAAACTGCCGGTGGCCTCGATTTCTTGAAAAGGTATGCAATCTTTCAAGCATTCTACAGCTGAAGTCTTCTGCAGAGGTCCATCATATACACTGCACTATCTTTGAGGTTAATCCGATATTTTCTCAGGTGGTATGGGGATTTCAGGAGATCCCTTCAGCAACTTCAGGCGGGAGCCACGACAGAGGATGCTCCAAAAGCTACAGCTACAGATGCCCTAATATCAGTATGTTTCTGCATTTCAAAAGTGAATATTACCTACAACTAGAATAATTACACGTCACCAAATATTTAGAGATCATTACAAAAAACTAATCGGGTAATAATTAATTTGTGAAAAATATTACTACGTTACATATTACTCGGGTAATTAATTAATTTGTTAAATAATTTCTGTCTTCCTGAAGAGTTTTATTTTGAGGTCTTGACAATATGATGATTTTCATTTTCCCTTTTTTGGCAGCTCAGGAGAGAAACCCTTCTACACTTCAGCAATTCTGGCTACCACTCATATGCATAATCGTGGGACATATAAAATGGGGAGTTGATTGTTGGTTTTTCTTCCTCACACTCTCGTATAGGTGAACTTGGTTCATTCAAAGAGAGTTGCAGGATTAACTTGGAAGACTGGAGTACTATCTTCATTAGCCGGAAGGAATTAGTCTCCACTAGTGGCAACGAAGTTCTTGGTAATTAGCAAGGAGGGGATTCGGGGTGCGAATACTAGTAGTCAAGATCGAGATTGAGAGTCGGGTCTCGGTAAGTCATTTGTTTTTAAATTCCACCATTTTAAGATTCTCATGACATGGGGTATCTAATAAGTTGAGAACTTGCATGCATGTTCGTTTCCAAGGTATACGAAATATCAAGTAGTGATGTTCAAACCTTATAATAACAAAAACTGATGTTTACCAAAAAAAACTCGGCTGTCTTTCAAGTTTCAAAATTACATATACTGTAGACCTGATCTCAAGGGCGTGTTTCAACCATCGACAATTGTTTCTACTTTCTATCTTACAGATTGTATCCTCGATATATCTGCTATGATGCAAACCTCAAGGAGGTGTTTACGGGATATTTGTTATTTAATGACGTGATACTTTACTTTTTTTTTTTGTAACTAGGATAATACTCAGGGGTAGCATTTGTAATTATCCCTGAATATTCACCATTCTTCCTACTTTTTGTCCTGTTTTCAGTTGAAAGTGCTGAAGTGGCAAGAGCGTCCGTTGTATAATGTTCACGAGACAAACCTTTTGTTGTATACAATACAAGAACGTTTGTTTTTCCATTGTACATTGACGCACAGTAGCTTATGTATTTTTTCGCATTTGCTCATGATCTCGGAAGAGGGGCAAGTTTCCCATGATATACAAAGGCACACTCATGTTCTGGAAAGGGCTATTTTTGTAATTATCAGCAAAGACAGGCAGATCCGTGCAAATTCACCTGATCAATCTGGTGTTCAAAGTTGCTCTTTAATGCCAAAAGTTGTAAAGACTAAAGACAGTCCTCTGTGTTTTGAATTTCTTAAAACTAGTCCTCTGAAATATCAAATAATCATATTTATATAGTACATCGTTTTCGTTTCAATTTATTTAATTTTTGATTCCAAGTTATTTGTCCATAAAACGCAAACTTCATTTGTCCTTAAACTTGAAATAAATGAACTATATAAGGGATCGAAATTGCAAAACCGT
Source organism: Euphrasia confusa (assembly GCA_954870475.1). Lineage (NCBI taxonomy): Eukaryota > Viridiplantae > Streptophyta > Magnoliopsida > Lamiales > Orobanchaceae > Euphrasia > Euphrasia confusa. The sequence goes on along the minus strand of OX940959.1, from coordinate 36,725,943 downwards.
GATCGAAAAGGACCGGTTTAGCATTCCTCATAAACATATGGGACCATTATTACAATTTTCTACATAGTTTACAGTCCCTATCAAAAAAGCATTTGGGACAAACATTAAATGCATAGAAAACATTAGGGCAGTGAGTTGATAATTTGATATTGATGGTTTGAAAAATATGGACTTGTGGTCCTTAGACTTCGTACTACTATCTCCACCCTGTTTTTACAATTACGGTTTAAGTATGTGCCCTTAATTTTTACGAGAAACAAACATAATATCGTTCGATTGGACGAATGGAGTAACATACGATGCATTTGTCCTAAACTTCTGATCACACTTTCTACCTAAAAAATGTTTATTTCCGTTCTGAATTCCAAACCTCTTATTGAAGAATTGTTACTCATGTTTTGTTTACCCTACCCGACAATAGTTCCATAGGCCCATTGCACATCAGCTGAAGACTTGCTGACACTTCATTATTTGTCTCTTCCAATCATTCATCTTCTTTCAATTATAAAAAAAAAAGTTAAGAAAATAATAGTAGTAATTTTGACTTCCTTCGGTTTATCACCATTTTTTTCATTTTAAGATACATAACTAATTATTTTTAAGTAATATTGATACAAACGGGCGGAGAACACAAAGGGGGCATGTGCCTAGCTAAGCTAAAGAGTTAGTGAGAGTGAGAGTGTCGTTGAAAAAAGAATATGAAAGTTTTGTAGAGAGCCGCAAAGCTTTGTGGCGAGCCATTTATTGTTGCTTTATTCTTGATCGGGTAAGGGTAGCTCGGTAGGGGTAGGACAGGAAATAAATAAAAAAAGAGGGTGACGTAGACGTGACCGTACGGAGGAATGGGACGTGGCGACATCACAATCACATGAGAAAACCGATTGCACAGGGCGTGACCGCACATCATGACACGTCACCATCTCACCATGCCAACGTGGCCGCCACTTGCTCGATACTCCACACGGACTCACACGTATGCTTTGACTCTACTGTTGCAGTCGTGTTAACTTTTGTTTTTTTTTTTTGTTTTTTTTAATAAACTGTTTGATAATTGTGAAATTAATAATTTAATTCAATAAAAAAAAGAAAATAAAAAAATTTGGTAGCCACCTTTTTCAGCTCTTACAGTCTTGCCTACCATTTTGTATTGGATTATTTAAACATCACAACGTGTCATATGGTGAGTTTTCAAAGTGTGTGGTGCCCAACACATTAAATGTAATTTCAAATATTTATTAATTAATTTCACTTTGTATAATAAATATAATTTTAATTCTAAATTCTTATTTATTTTTAATTTTTTTCTTAATATTATTTACTTATCCGTATATAATTTTTTAATTTATTTTATGATTGAAATGTCAATAAAAAATATTAAATAAATATAAATTATTACAATCACTAATAATTTTTGAACTTTCATGCAAGGAATTACCTACTGTATTATTTAATCTAATGTTTAATATCTATAAAAAATAAAATCTACTCATTCAATTAATAAGTTTACATTTATTTATTCTGAGAACGAATATATATATTATAAAAATGATATTGTTATTGTGTAGTAAATTATTATGGAAGTTTTTTTTTTTCGTCATTGTAAAACGCATAAATTTTGTGGTCTTGGGACATAGAAAGAAAATAAAAAAACTTTTCAATGGGCAAAAAGGAGTTTTAAACAAGTCCCAAACACATCCTTTTCACTTTAACTCCTTATAAACGATGAAAATAAATTGTTCGTCTATCAATAATTTTGTTGATCATCATTTAATCAATAAAATCAAATAAAAATTGTTACTTTTGAGTCGTGAGAAAAAATTGTATGTAAAGTGCAATTTCTTGTAGTGTTGTCCTAACTCTTGAAGATTTATAAGAATTTAAACATATTTTCACAATTAATTATTATTATTATATATATATATATATATATATATATATTAAAATAGAAAATTGTTGAAAGCATGAAAACAATATAGGGCAGAGAAGGGCAGAGAATTAAATGGGTACTGTTTGTCTTAAGTCGCTTTCATTGATTCTCCATCTCAACCATCATTGCACCGCACAACAAGTATTAACCACCACACTCAACACATTATAAATAAACATAAAGAATAGTAAATTGTTTTATGTTATTTTTGATTAAATTTATAAGTATTAACCACACCAACACTCTATCACGTTACAATTAAATACTTAAGTCACACTTATATACTTACACAGTTAAAACAATATATAGTTAACACAATGTTTCTGACTATAAATGATTAAACTGAATTTAGTGATCTAAATTAAACTAGAATGAATTAAATTGATTTTTTTATAAAAAAAATAATGTATTTTATAAATTATTAAATATTTTTTTAAAATATTGATAATATTATATTATTAACAAATAAATTGTATAAATGAAATTATTTGTTCAAACTATTTTTAATTTAATTTATTTGAAAACGAATTTAATCATTTCAACTTAAACTAAATGAACAAAAATAAAATTAAATTAAATTCAAAAAAAGAATTTCTTATTATATTATTGTTTAAATTTGTAAAAATTAGAAATAAATAATTTTAATATAAAACCAAATAGTTATACAAACACATAAAACACGAAATAATTGATTTAATTCCACAACAAAGTTTCAAAATAGCTCAAAATCCCTACTTCATCGGCACCGTCGCCACCCCACGGCGGCGGATGTTGTATATTTATTGGTGTTGGTCCACTAATATATTGTTAAGGCAGCCGAGCCCAGTGAGTGCTAAGCCCAATTTACTTGGCCCAGCTCTTTGTAGCCCACTTAATTAATTCTTTGTGCAATTAATCGTTTGACCAGCCATTTCCTTCCTTGACCATTATTGTCCGTGGATTTTATAGCTGTTGGGATGAGATGAAATCTGGACCGTAGCCTGCCTTGGTTATATTGAACTCTTGCTGCAGAATTAACTCACTTTACACCCTTTGACAAACCCTAGCCGCTGCAACTGAGTGTGTGTGCGATTTCACCTATCACTGTGTGCGATTTTAGGTTTCCCCTCCTTATACCTCTCACCGCCGCCTTCTCCTATCTTCTCCGGTCAGAATCTTTGGATTCCGGCGGCTGGAGAAGCTTTGTGAAGCGGAGGGTGCTCGGTGTTGTTGTCTCTTAGTGAGAGGAGGTGGGTTTGAGCGGTGTGAGTCGACTGTGAGTTAGGGGTCCGTGCTCCTGGGCTGCCGGCGTGGTCTGACCTCGTCTCCGCCTCTGCATGTCATTTTCACAGTCACTACTACGATGATGTTTATACAGTCCTGAGCCGATCGTATTTTCATCTCTCTATTTTAATCTATATATATATTTGTTATATATTTTTCCTTATCTTCCGTTGCTACTTTGATTCGAAGGTCGGATCTCTCAAGATCTGATTTAGGGTTTACTGACCTCGTTTGTCGAGTGTTTTCCCTGTGCAGGTAACCGAAGCCGAGAAAAGCCGCGGGCTAAAATCCTTACAGTGGTATCAGAGCCACTGGTTCGGTGCTCCGGCGAAGACGCGACAAGTCCAGTGTTTGCGAGGGTCGTGCTCGGTGACTGCTGTGGGAGGAGGCCCAGGTTCCGGCTCGAAAGGCATACGACCATCGTAAATCCGGGAGTGATGCCCCCTTTGGTCAGTATGCCCGAGCCCCCCCCTGTGAAACGCGTTAGTGGAATCGGCCATTGAAGTCACCTGCGAGGACTTCGCCTGGTAAAATAGCTTTTCCTCTTGTTTTCAATTTCGTAGGGCCTTGTCGGCACATAGGCATACGTGATGGTCAGCCCGCCTGGAGGCACTACGTGATGGTGTGGCCCGCCTGGTGGTCGTGTTAGTGTATTGTGTTTGAAAAATCGTATTTTCAAATCCTTTGTTCAAAATTATTTTCTTGAAAAGTTGATTTCTGAAAATTCGTTGTCCGGAAATTTTACTTGTGAAAATAGCATGAACAACTTGTCTTGCATGTGAGCTGTGTGTTAACTTGCTGCGTTGAACATTGTGTTTGTTCGATATCTGCTGCCCCGTGAACCTGAACTGTTGTGTCCGGCACTGTGTGTGTTAGTAGTTCTAGGGCTTGCCTGATTTGTGTGTGTTGACCTGTGGTTGCTCACTCTCTTTGACCAAACTGTTTATTTGGTCTGCTGTCATTTCTGATAACTTTGTGTAATCTGAATCTTTTGTGAAACTTTGTGTTAATTTGAGTTCCTACTTGCTGTTACTTTGTGTTTTACGAAAACCTTGTCATCTAAATTGTTTTTTGAAAAATGTCGGGTTTTAACTTGGCGCCCTTTGACGGGAAAAGCGATTTTTCAATTTGGAAACAAAAAATGAAAGGTATTTTGATACAGCAGAAGGTTTATAAAGCAATTAGTGGGGGTTTCTCCCCTGATGACACTGATGAAACTAAATTTGAAGTTAATGAACTTGCCCACTCTGCTATCATATTGTGTTTATCTGAATCTGTGCTTAGGAAAGTAGGCGAGCTTGAATCTGCTAAAGAACTTTGGGAAAAACTTCATGATTTGTACACTGAAACTTCCTTGAATACAAAGCTGTTTTTGTTGGAAAAATTCTTCAGATTTAAACTTGACATGAGTAAAGATGTTTCTGAAAATATCGACTCCTTTACAAAGCTGATTCAGGATATTAAACTTACTGGTGATAAGCATATTGATGACTATACTCCTATTGTGCTCTTGAATGCGATTCCTGATTCTTACTCTGATGTGAAATCTGCTATTAAGTATGGTAGAGATTCTATAACTCTTGACATTGTGATTAATGGCTTAAAAAGCAAAGAACTTGACTTAAAATCGAGTAGAAGTCATAAGGTTTCTGAGGTTAATCATGTTAGAGGTAGAAGTAAGAACAGGCATGCTGGTAACCAAGGCCAAAAAGCCTCTGGAAATCAAAACAACAATAAGGATAAGGGCAAGGGTAAGTCTAGGTCTAAGTCTAGGCCTAAGGGTAGAAAGTGTTATAATTGCGGTGAGGTTGGACACTATATAAAACAGTGTACCAAGCCTAAAAAGGTTTCTGGAGACCTTGATAATGTCGCTGCCCAAGCTAATAATGTTGGTGATGTCTTTATGGTGTCTGACATGTCTTTGTTGTCCAATGTGAATGCTGCCAAAACCTCTGTTCTTTGTGAAAATGACTGGCTGATAGATTCAGGTTGCACGTATCATATGTCGCCTTACTTGCATTTGTTCACTTCTTATAAAGAACTTGATAACTCCACTGTCTCAATGGCAAATGATAAAAAATGCATAGTAGCTGGAATAGGTGATATTTGTGTGAAGTTTGAAACTGGATATGTGTACACCTTTAAGAATGTTAGACATGTACCTGATATTTGCCAAAACTTGATTTCGTGTGCTGCATTGGAACTTGATGGGTTATCTGGTAAATGGGGGAAGGGATGTATGACCATTGTGAAGGGTTCTATGATAGTTTGTAAGGCTGCTCGGCAGCATAACTTATACATTTGCAAAGCTGTACCTTGTCTGTATGAATATGCATATTCTGTTCATGATTCTGATTCTGATTTATGGCATAAACGGCTAGGACACATAAGTAAAAAGGGTCTGGAATTTCTGAAAAAAGATGGTGCTTTTGGTAATTCAAAAATGTCGTGTGTACCTTTCTGTGATACTTGTGTACTTGGCAAACAGACTAGAGTAAGCTTTCCTGTTTCCCCCACCCCCAAACTGCCTGCTTCTACTTGTATCCTTGAATATATGCATGCCGATGTGTGGGGCCCAGCCCCTGAACCGACTCAAGGTGGTAATAGGTATTTCTTGTCTATAATTGACGACTTTTCGAGAAAAGTTTGGGTGTTTTTAATGAAGAACAAATCTGACGTGTTTACAAAATTTAAAGACTTTAAAAATCTGATTGAAAACCAAACTGGACAGAAAATTAAAGCTTTAAGAACTGATAATGGCATGGAATTTTGTAACACTGCTATGAATGATTTGTGTGCTGATTTTGGTATTAGACGACATAGGACTGTACCCTACACTCCACAACAAAATGGTGTCGCTGAGAGGATGAATAGGACTTTGTTAGAAAAAGTTAGATGTCTACTTGCTTCTTCTGGTCTTAGTAAGAAATTCTGGGGAGAGGCTGTGTTCACTGCTACTTATTTGATTAATAGGTCCCCCTCCGTGCCTCTCGAGGGTAAGTGTCCTGAGTCGGTCTTCTGTGGTAAACCTGTGAATTTGGATAACTTGCGTGTTTTCGGCTGTACTGCTTTTGTGCATCAAACTGGTGATAAGTTAGAACCTAGGTCTAGGAAATGTGTTTTCCTTGGATATCCCGAGGGTACCAAAGGCTACAGGCTGTGGCTGCGTTGTGAACCTGGTTTTAAGACGATCGTTAGTAGGAATGTCGTGTTTAATGAAACTGAAATGCCCTGTTTGTCTGTGAATCTGCCTAAGGATAATAGTGCCTCGAGTGAGGTGGAGTCTACTCTCCCTGTAGGTCCCTTAGGAGATAATGGTGATGAACAATATGATGATGATGATTCTGTTGATGCAAATTTGCCTGAACATGTTGTTGTTGATGATAACACTCCTGTTAATCCAAATCCCATTGAAAATCCAAATGAAAATGAACATGTTGTTGATGATCCCCCTGTGCATGCTGAAATTGAACTTGTTGATAATATTCCTGAAAATGAACCTGACTTGAATGGCTATCAATTAGCTAGAGATAGAGTTAGAAGAAATCCTAGGCTGCCTGCTAGATTTGAGGATTTTCAGTTGAATAATTTTGTGTTTAATATGCATGACATGATTGAGAACTGTGAACCTAAGTGCTTTTCTGAAGCTGTTGAATCTGAACACTCTGAAAAATGGTTGCATGCTATGAATGAGGAGATGTCTTCTTTGCATAAAAATGAAACCTGGACACTTGTCCCAAAACCTCCTAAATGTTTTGTTGTTGATTGCAAATGGCTGTACAAAATGAAACATGAGGGTGATAGTGTTAGATTCAAAGCTAGACTTGTTGCTAAGGGGTTCTCTCAAAGGGAAGGGGTAGATTATAATGAGATATTTGCTCCTGTGGTAAAATTCACAACTGTTAGAATCATGCTTGCCTTATGTGCTCACTTTGATTGGGAAATGAAACAAATGGATGTGAAAACTGCTTTCTTGCATGGTGAATTAGATGAACAAATTTTTATGAAACAACCCGAGGGCTTTATTGATAAATCAAAAGCTGAACATGTGTGTTTGCTTAAAAAGTCGCTCTATGGTTTAAAACAGTCCCCTAGGCAGTGGAACAGAAAATTTGATGAGTTTATGATTTCTATGAAATTTTGCAGAAGCTCTTATGACCCTTGCTTGTATTATCTGTCTGCTGAACTGCCTGTCTATTTGGTGTTGTATGTGGATGACATGCTGATTTTTGGTCCTTGTCTTAAATCTGTTGAAAAAGTACAGAAAAATTTGTGCGCTAAATTTGATATGAAAGACTTAGGAGATGCTAGAAAAATCTTGGGCATGAACATCATTAGAAATAGGGCTGACTGTAGCATTCATCTAAATCAAACTTCATATGTTGAAAAATTGCTTGAAAGGTTTTCTATGACTTCCTGTAAATCTGTTTCTGTCCCCTTAGCTGGCCATTTTCTGTTATCCAAGGATCAGTCACCTAAAACTGAATCTGAAATTGCTGCTATGAAAAATGTCCCATATGCATGTGCTGTAGGGTCTGTCATGTATCTTATGGTGTCAACTAGGCCAGATATTGCGTATGCTGTGAGTTGCTTGAGTAGGTATATGGCTAATCCAGGTCAGCCCCATTGGGAGGCTATGAAGTGGTTATTGAGGTATTTGTCTGGTACTAGAAATTATGGTCTTACTTTTGCTAAGTCAAAATCTGGTGTTGTGTTAGATGGATATGTTGATTCCAATTATGCTAATGATAGAGACACTAGGAAATCTTCTACATCTTATGTGTTCACGGTGTGTGGTTCATGTGTTAGCTGGAGATCTCAATTACAACCTGTTGTTGCATTATCAACCACTGAATCTGAGTACATTGCTATTACTGATGCTTTTAAAGAAGTTATTTGGTTGAAAGGTTTGCTAACTGAAATTAAGATGTTGAATGGAAGTGTTACTGTGTTCTCTGATAGTCAGTCTGGAATTCAACTTTGCAAAAATCCTGTGTTTCACGATAGAACTAAGCATATCGATGTTAGGTACCATTTCATACGTGAACTTGTTGAACAGGGTGCTATATTGCTCGAAAAGATATCCACGCATCACAACCCGTCCGATATGGGTACTAAGACCCTGCCACTGGATAAATTCCAGTTTTGCTTGAAGTCTCTGAACTTTAAGCCCCCGGACTGAGCTGTGCCAGACGACCCCCTGGGTTTGCTACTGTTGTGTGGCCAGTCCCGGGAGGTGTTTTGCTAGTTGCTTTGGGTGCGACTAGTGTTTCTGTTTTGAGAAACTGTCCAAAATCCCACGCTTTTGCCACTCCCCCTGAGTCAGTGGTGTTTCAGAAGAAACCGGAAGCTCTCGCCCTCTGGGGTGTTAGCTGTCACTTAGTGTGACGGTTGCTCAGGGCAACCACCCCTGCTGTTGAGACAGTAGGGGAAGCTCCGCTGCTTCGGCAGCGGGGTAAGGCGATGATGAAGATTGTATGTGTATGTTTTGCGTTTTTGCTTACATACTAGTTTGTCTGAGTAGTGCAGTGACTGTGAGGTGACCAACAAGGTGGAGAATGTTGTATATTTATTGGTGTTGGTCCACTAATATATTGTTAAGGCAGCCGAGCCCAGTGAGTGCTAAGCCCAATTTACTTGGCCCAGCTCTTTGTAGCCCACTTAATTAATTCTTTGTGCAATTAATCGTTTGACCAGCCATTTCCTTCCTTGACCATTATTGTCCGTGGATTTTATAGCTGTTGGGATGAGATGAAATCTGGACCGTAGCCTGCCTTGGTTATATTGAACTCTTGCTGCAGAATTAACTCACTTTACACCCTTTGACAAACCCTAGCCGCTGCAACTGAGTGTGTGTGCGATTTCACCTATCACTGTGTGCGATTTTAGGTTTCCCCTCCTTATACCTCTCACCGCCGCCTTCTCCTATCTTCTCCGGTCAGAATCTTTGGATTCCGGCGGCTGGAGAAGCTTTGTGAAGCGGAGGGTGCTCGGTGTTGTTGTCTCTTAGTGAGAGGAGGTGGGTTTGAGCGGTGTGAGTCGACTGTGAGTTAGGGGTCCGTGCTCCTGGGCTGCCGGCGTGGTCTGACCTCGTCTCCGCCTCTGCATGTCATTTTCACAGTCACTACTACGATGATGTTTATACAGTCCTGAGCCGATCGTATTTTCATCTCTCTATTTTAATCTATATATATATTTGTTATATATTTTTCCTTATCTTCCGTTGCTACTTTGATTCGAAGGTCGGATCTCTCAAGATCTGATTTAGGGTTTACTGACCTCGTTTGTCGAGTGTTTTCCCTGTGCAGGTAACCGAAGCCGAGAAAAGCCGCGGGCTAAAATCCTTACAGCGGAGTCTCCAACCACCCCTCCACCGAGGCATACAAAATCATTCCTCGGCTCCCACAAGTCGAAAAAACCCGACCCGCCCAGGCTCAGCAGCTCCACGATCTCGCCCACCTCCTCCTCAGTGCAGAACGTCACAAAAAGACTATAATACTTATTTACTTTGATCAACAATAATATAATAATATTATTTTTAACTAATAATAATATAATAGTATTATTTTTAACTTTTGTGTCTTCGTGCACATATTAGTGATCTTTTTTTAATTTTAAATGACCGCTATGATGCAACAAATATAATTTTAAATTATATTTTTAGAGTAGTTATTGTAATTACCCACATGATATAATATTTTAATTAATATTCTATCATGTTTTTTCAATTAATTAACTAGAATGTTATGAAACTATAATTACTCTCATTCAAACAGAATTTATTAGTAGAAAATTATGTTTGTTTCTTGTGGTTGGAGAGATAAGGTACATCATAAATTTATCATCCGAGATTCTTGTACCTAATTATGTTATACATTCATAAAATTGGTATATAGAGTTATGAGTCTTCTCACGATGTACAATCTTGTACTACCTCTGTCCTATAGTAATAGTCACATTTCTTTTATTATTTGTAAAGAAAGTGTGACTATTGCTTTGGAACAGATCGAGTTAGTATATGATAGCTTAATGTAGATGCTACAATTGTGCATTGTACTATAAGGTGTGTTTTATTTCATTCATGAATGTAGTATTTTTAATTTAAAATATTGGAAGCAATCATTAAATAACTTGAATGAATTATATATATAACAAATAATTTTTGGGCCGCTTGTTTTCTGAACTCCATTTCTGTAAAGAGAGAGTGAGTTTTATTACTATCATGTTTATGATAGCTTGTTATGAGTCTTCTCACTTGTGATGTACTATCATGTATACAATAGCTTAATGTAGATGCTACAACTGGGCATTGTACTTTAAGGTGTTTTTTCTCATTCATGAATGTAGTATTTTTAATTTAAAAAATTGGAAGCAATCATTACACAACTTGAATAAGATATATATCTAACAAATAATTTTTGCATGGCTTGTTTTATTTTTTGACCGCTTGTTTTCTTAACTCCATTTTTGGAAGGAGATGCACTGAGTTTTATTACTATCTAACACTTGTTTTCTTAACTCCATTTTTGTAAGGAGGGACACTGAGTTTTATTACCAGCTAACGTAAATAGTTCATTAATTCTAACTATTTATGCATTAATGGTTGACCGATACGTAAATTAGTTAAAACTAATAAGTGATAAGAGAAGTAGTTTCTTACCCTTAGGCTCTGATTTGACGTTTTTGTGTTTGCCGTTAAAATCTAAGATTAGTTGTAGTTGATTCGATTATCAATCAAAGAAAACTAAAGAATTAAGTTTTAAGTGAATGAAAATATTTAGAAGCATATGATATATCGACAACGTTCTGAGTACTCCTAGGTTCAAATTGTTCGACAATAATTAACAAATTCGAAAATCTAAACAAGAAAAGTACACTGATAATCAAAACTTCAAGATAATTTCAAAAACTCAAGATTCGATTAATACGTTTTACACACGAAAGTCAAACTTCAGATCGGGTTACTTCACTCGTTTAAATAACGTTTAATTTATTTAAAGTATCGCTCTTGATCGAGTTACGATTTTAAGATTGTGATAGTGTATTGATGTTGTTCAAAAGATTGCCCGACGTTCTCTCTTTTGTTCATCATATCATTATCACAATAAAAAAATTTAGTTCAACGTAGCAATTAAACGGTCTCCATTGACTCAAATAGTTAGAATAAAAAAAACAATGTGTCTTATAAATTATTAAAAATATTAATAATGTTATATTATTAATTAATAAATTGTATAAATGAAATTATTTGTTCAAATTATTTTTAATTTAATTTATTTGAAAATAAATTTAGAAGTGTATTGAATTGAGATTTCATTGAATTTTTTTTGAATTTTAAAAACTCTATAAAGTTTCATTGATTTCAAAAATCCACCAAGTTTTTTTTTTATTGAAAAAATCCAACAAGTTTTATAAAGAGTTTGACTGCCTTTTTATATTGATTTACCGTATATGAATTTTGTAGAATTTAATTGACTTTTTTTATAAATTTATATAAATTTTTATTTTGTAAATTATTTTTTAATTTTTTTATCGATTACGAATTTTTATAAATTTCGATAGATATTTAAAAATCAAATTGTGAATAAAAAATAAATTGAATAAATTTTAAATTTGTTTTTGTTTTAAAATAAATTAAAATTCTAATTTTTTTTCTAATCAAAAATTTTAAACTGAGTAATTTTGGACTAGACAATATATATATAATTAAAAAAATAATTATATTTTTTAAAATAACTTGATACTCCCTCCCATTCATTATATTTGTCGTTCTGAGTTTTTCAATATTTATTTTTTACTTGTCGTTTTAGTAAATGTTTACTTTAATTACCTTTATTAAATATATCAATATTAATGATAATTATTATATTTTTTATTTTGTTAAATATATCTAACCGTATAATTAGGGAAATTTAAGAGTTTTGTACATAAAAACTTTGATTTAATATTTATTTATTAGTTTTATTGTACAATAAATAGGGGTAACTTAGTCCAACATATTTTTTATTAATTAGTGTGAAAAAGGCTAGAACGACATTTAAAAAAAACACGAGGGATTAACTAAATTTATTTATTTTTATAATTGTTATACAAATATAAATTTTTATTATAAAAATATTATTAATATATTTAATATATTTAATATTAATTTTATATATATCAAATATATAATAATATAATATTATTTTTAAAAATTTTTATTTTATTTTTTATTTTTATCTTTTTCATGTTTTCTAATTTTATTATATACATATATATATATGTTTTATTATTTTTAATAATAAAATAATCAATTACTCCTTCTATCCCTTAAAACAATGCATATTTTTCTTTTTAGTTCATCCCTTAAAACAGTGCATATTCATAAATGGAATGTCTAACTTTATCCTCTCAATACACATTTATTTACTCTTATACCACTACTTTTTCAAATAACTACTTTATTACTTACAAATCAATACCTATTATACCCCTACTTTAATTTATATTATTAAATACACAAAAAATTACTTTTTCTTAATATATGTACATCTTTCTATATGCACTAAGTTTATAAAAATCTCACATATTTAAGAGAGATTTCAATCAATGGTTTTTTTTTAAGATTAAATCAATTAAAATTCATATACTTTTAAGATCAATTGACTTTTGAATAACATAAATTTATAAATAATTCTTAAAATTCGTAATACTGTAGTAAAGATTTTAATGAACTTTTAAAAATTGGAATGGAATAAAAGTCTATAAAAATCCTATAAAATTTTGATTGAATATACCATCAACTTCAACTATATGAACAAAAATAGAATAAAATTAAATTCAAAAAAGAGTTTCTTATTATATAATTACTTATATTTGTAAGAATTAGAAATAAATAATTTTAATATAAAAACAATTAATTAAAACCAGATTGTTATAAAAACACATAAAACGCTAATAATTATAAATTTAATTCCACAACAAAGTCTCAAAACAGCTCGAAATCCCTACTTCATCGGCACCGCCGCCGCCCCACGTCGGCGGAGTCTCCAACCACCCCTCCACCACCGCGGCATTATCCACGCACACAAAATCATTCCTCAGCTCCCACGAGTCGAAAAAACCCGACCCGCCCAGGCTGGGCAGCTCCACGATCTCGCCCAGCTCCTCCTCCGACGAGGGCGGCGCGCCGGCACTCCCCGCCGCCGCCGCCGAGAATACGACCACTCCGAAATCCTCCATCGCCGCCGCCTTCGCGGCGGCTGCCTGCACGTCGCGCGGGCTGAGGGACGCCGGGCGCGGCAGGACCGCGGCGAGCTCCGGGAAGTTGAGGGCGGCGGAGGCCCCCTTGACGCTCATGGCGGCGACGTCGTGGGCACGCGCCGCCATGTCGGCGGTGGGGAAGGTGCCGAGCCATATCCGAGACTTCTTGCGGGGCTCCCGGATCTCGGAGACCCATTTGCCCAGGCTGCGCATGCGGACCCCGCGGTAGACCGGGTGCCGGCTGGCGGCTCGGCTTCTCTTGAGCTTCGACGCGGCGGGCCCGGCGGCGGAGGCGGCCCTCTGGGCGGAAGGGTCGGCTCCGCCAGAAGGCGGAGAGTATGATGATGAGAAGAATGAGGAGTTATTGGTGTTGCTAGTATTCATGTGAGTAGTAATAATATAGGGAGTAGTGCTGACAGTGATAGAAAGGATGTGTGTGTGTTTTATGTGCATGTAAGGAAATGTATTCAATGTTAGAGAGAGAGGGATGAATAAATTTTAGGCCCTATTCGAACAAATGTAAGATATATATATATAAGTTGTTTGAAATTGTTTTTAGATGTACTTTATAAGTTTGTGTGTAGTTGTTGTATTTTCAATAAATTGATGCAAGAGTTTTGCATCAATACAAGGTGTTTGGAAAAAATTATAAACTCTTAAAATTTGTTTGGTAACTTTTAAAAAAAATGTCTTAAAGAACTTATAACTAAACCGTTTAACAACTTATAAGTTGTTTAAAAAAAGTAAATGAGATGTAATTTATTTAAACAGATTATAAGCTTTTGTAAGGTCATCTCCAACCGAACACAAAAACGTAAACTCAAAAATAAATTTTATTTTAAGTTTACAATAATTTCACTTCAACCGAGATTCCAATACTAAAACTTAAAAGAATATTCTCAAAATATTCTTCTAATACAATTTTTTATAAATAACCAATATTTTTACAAATTTTCCAATTTAAACTCATAACTTTTGACATTAAAAAATTTAATAGTCATTATTTTCAATTTAAAATTTTAAACATAATAAAAAAATATTGTAATATCTCATACTATTATTTTATTTTTAACGTTAATTAAATAATTTAATATTTAATTATATTTTGTATTATCATGTTTATTTTTATTTCATTATTTAAAATATTTTTATTAAAATTTATTTTAATTATTAATGATATGATTATTAAAAAAAATTACATTATAAAAAATATTAAATAAGAAACTAAAAAAATATTAGATGATTATTTTTATTAATTTATATAAAAAAGATCATTTTATAAATAATAAAGTTTTTGGTTTAAGTTTAAGGTAAACGTATTTTTTCTGTGGGTCCCACCTTAATACCTATAATACGTTTATGTTTTGGTATCGATTGAAGTATTCCTCCTACTCCAAAATAGGTTTTTGGTATCGGTTGGAGATGCTCTAACTTAAATAATAAAATACAAAAATACTCCTAAAATTATTGTCTTTTATATATAAAAAATCCAAATTTATTATTTAGTTAATATAATTATTTTTAATTATTTTTTTCATTTATAACAATTTAATTTTGATACTTTTATTTATATAAGATTTTAAATTGACAAACAAATTAACATTTTTTATATATCTATTTTATTCAAAGGATTTAACAATTTATTTATTAAATAAGAAATAACAGATTATGAACATTTAAAACAACTTATAAGACATAACATCTTATAAGTTCTTTTAAATAAGCTCCATCTTATAAGTAACACCTTATATAGACATAACATCTTATATAAAACATAATATCTTATAAATTCTTTTAAATAACAACCATTTGTAACATCTTATATATAAAACATAACATCTTATCATAATACATGTGTCCCTTTGAAACACTTAGTGGTGTGTCTCATAATATATGTGTCTCTTTGAAACACTTTCTTCTTTGTGGTGTCTTCTATAATTGACACTTAAAAAATAAAAAATAATAACAGTATTATTTTTTTTTAATTAAAAATACAATTTATAAAAATTAAATAAAACATTTCTTAGTTTTTGTGGTTAGAAAAGTCTAAACTTTTGAGGCAAAAGTATTTGTTTGTGCAAAGTTTTGTACTCAAATAGTTAAATAACATTTTTTTTTTAAATTCTTAATTAGTTTTGATGCTCATGTAAAAACTCGGAACTTCTGAAAAAAAGAGTATTAATATTTGTTTGTGCAAAATTTTGTACTTAAATAGTCAAATAACAACTTTTTTATGTATAAAAAGAATTAACCTTATACTTATTATAAGAACTTTAAATTGTGATTTGAGAAGAATATCTAAGATTATTTAATGTATTATGGACTGAACATTAATATAATTAATGTGAAGAAGCTAAATAATTTGAAGTTATATAAGCTCATACAATATGCATGCCCTCGATAATTAAACATGGATTTAAATAAATAAATCTATAGTAAAAAAAATCCTCATGAGTTGTGAGTTGTGACCCTATTTATAATTCACTTACTAGATTTTTGATGTGTATGAATAATGCAATGTACGTGCACAAGTAAAGGACAATAATTGGAAACATAATTGAAAACTTCAAAAATCAAACAAATTTATTTAAAGATCAATAAAACAAAACAGTACTGTAAATTCTCAATAATTAATATGTACTCAAAATTAAATTCTTACTGCATAGTAATTAAATATAAAACCATCAAAATATGATTCGGATCTTCTCAGGGTTCGAGTCACGTGCCGGTTCAATCCTCCACGTGCAAGGCTGAATCCTGTTGGACACGGGGCAGTACCCAACCAACGTCTCCTTATCCCCGGATCCGAATTTGACTACCGTCAACTCATCTTCATCTTTCGAGTGATCGGGCCTTTGGACCTTCATCGCCCCGTTTTGGCTTGTGTCGGGTTGACCCGCCGTCGCCCCTTCGGTTGTTGTTTCGGGTCGGACCGCCGCCGAGTTTCCAAGGAACCAAGAGAGAGGACCCATATTGTGCTTTTCAGAATAATAATTAGGGTTAATTAGGGTTGTCTTTATGAGTTTATATAGGTAGTAACTTCCGGTGAAAGTAGATTAGCTTTGTGATTAGAATTAGGAATTGTAATATAAAAATATAATATGTAGAAGTATTTTGTAATTGGAATAGAAATAAATTATAGAAATAATTAATTTGATCATATAAAAATTATTTATAGTATTAAATATATAAAAATATAATTGAAGAAAACATTATAAAAAAAATCTCTACTTGCACATTTATAATTTTATCCAAAAATATAAATAATTATTAAGCTCTCGAGATGAATTTCAATATCCAATACTGTTACAAGAAAAAAAAAGGGACATCCAAATCAACCTGTGGCTAGACAAAACAGTATGTGATCTTATTACAGCATCAAACCTTACAAATTTATAAATAAAAGGTACAATAACTTTAACAATTCGATCGTACAATATCGATTAACACAAAAGCATACACCCGAGCCTCCGACGAACAAAATCCGTCCCCTCGTCAGCTAGTTTCTCGAGCTCATCATCTCTTTACGGGGCGGATCGTATCTCACCCTTCGTTTCTTCGGGCCCTCTAGGTTCCTGGGCCGAGACTTCTCTCTCGAGAGATTGCTCTTCTTGTTAGGTTTTAAATCCTTAGCGCTTATCATGTACTCGTTTCTAGCGTCTGGGATGCTGAAATCGGCAGGGTTCCGATTGAGCGTGCAAACTTCCAACATAGGATTCCTTCTCCTTGGCTGAACTGAAATATTACTGGGACCCGCCAAGTCGATGGGTCTAGCGTTTCCCTTCGGTGGAGCCATATTACCTGCAATAAACGAAATAATACAGAGAGATGTTTCAGAGTTACCAGAATAAACGAAAAAAAAACGGTAGTTTGGTAAATACCCCGAACATAAGGGGTCATTTTGTAATTACCCATAAAGATAAAGAAGAAGAATTTTATCAGAAAAAAAGTTTACTACCTTGTGGAAAAAAACTCATTGAGTTATAATCACCGGAGCAACGAAGGCCATTCATCAAAGTAGGAAAGCCATTCGTACGGTTACTTTGTTGCCCGAAGAACGAAGACGAGCTAACGAACGGGTCGTTCGGGTTACCATTTTTATTAACGGGCCTCGGGTGGTGGTTGCAGGGAGAGAATTGCCTATCGAGTAAATTCTTCGAGCCCCCGGCTTTGAACGAAGGGCCCGTTACGATTCTCTGGTCCATCAGGGACAGCAGCTGCATTGCTGGGATCGTATCGTTCGTATACGCATCCATAGAACCTCCGGACTTATCTGTCACAGTCCTTTTGATGTTTTTACCATTGTACCTTTGCTCTTCTGAGCCAATGGGCTGGATAACATCGAAAGTCGCGTTTTTTCTCCTCGGGGCCCACAAAAGATCCGAGCTTTCGCTTGGCCTCGGCCCAGGCACGATGTTCGGGCCTGAACAGAGGCCCATCATGTGTTGGCCCGCTGGATTCAGGGGACCAAACTGCCTGAATTGACCCCTGTCCAAGTCACAGTTTTTCGACGGGTTGGAATAGATGTTTATAGGGATAAACGCACAAGGGGTACCCTCAATATAAGGAGAGGGCACGCTGACAGAATTATTACTGCGAGTGCCATCGGGCCCGAGATGTTTTCTTGAATTACCGAGGGCCCGTTCGCGCTGATTCTTCGCCAGGAGCTCAACTATTTCCATAGGGATATCGTCGGAAACTTTCCCAGGTTCTACGTCCACGGTGCTGTTGTTATAGGTCTCTTTACCAGACGAGGCGAACATGTCCTGAAATAATTAAATAGAACTCCCAATTAGATACAATTACATAACATGACATCCGTAAAAGAAAACGTAGACGTAATGTATTTACCGAATTCTTGTGAAGAGTCGGGAGCTGAAGCCCATCCGTCACAGATGTTTTCTCGACAAACGACTCGTTTAGATCCGGAATTTCCGTATGCGTGCCGGAAGATTCTGGCTTTTCTGAGCTCATCTCTCCACTACCCATATAGCTGCTCAGTGAAAGGTCCAATGCTATTTTTTCCTGAATCTTATTATTACATTTTCCCGAGCCGCCGTTAATGCTCGGAGGCGTATAAGAACTATAATGACCTTCTTCGACCCTCTTATCCTTCGACATATTAGAGATACTATCCATTTGTCGTCCGAATAAAGAATTGTTGAAAAACGGGCCCATACCACCGAAACTAGTCCTGGCAGAAACCGGTGGGTAATTCTGTAAATTCACCATCGGCCTGACAGCTCTGTTGTCAACATCGGCCTGCCTCGCCTTTCTATTGTTATCCAGAGATCTCCGCTTCCGGGCCTTGGTCTGATGAGGCTTAGCACTCAGTCGTGAATCAAGTAGCACGGGCCCAATGTTATCTCTTTCTGATTCCACCTCAGAAATTTTGGAACTTCTGAATGTATTATGATTATTATCGGATTCTATAACGGGCCCTTTTGATCTTTTCGCTGTAGGAATTGGATGGTTTGACTCCTCATCCTCCTCCTCGTCTTCTTCTTCTTCTTCAAGAACAATCTTCCGTTTCCTATAAAGATTTTTAGTAGCACCTTTCGGAGCATCTAAAGAGGCTACTGAGTGAGCCTTAGGATTTGAATCAGCTTCTTCTACTTGCTGCGCGGGTATTAAGCTCTTATCCTCCTTTATTATATCAGCTAGAGACCTTAGTTTCGGCTTTCTTTTAGGAGGTAACGAGCTGAAAGGAACGTCACTATCGCTCGCAGATATCGAGTTCCCGGGGTTGTATGGTCTGGTAGAAACATTCTTTCCTGCAGACGTAACATACAGTAAATCGCGAGTATTTCGAAGAAATTTCATGGACTTGTTTTTCGGGAATTTTTTGTTACCGTTTTTCGGGAATTTTTGTTACCTGCATTGTTATTATGAGTGATCTGGACCTGATTAGCTTCGGTTATAATAGGAAACGAGTTTACGCCTTCGTTTATCCTAGCATCTGCGGGAATAAATTGAGTTAAAAGTAAACGTTAAAACTCTGCATGCAGCGCCTTACAGAAAGGGAAAAACACTTATATATATATATACCTGTCGTGGATTTACGTCCTTCGAGATCAATATCTATCTGTTTATCACATGTATAATTATAACTGCCATATTTAGAGTTTCTCGATACATGCTCATCGCCTGCAATAGTAATCCGCAAATTAATGAAAAGAATAAAATAAAACGATAGTAGTAGTAGTATTAGTTTTACGAAATTTGCAAACCATCTTTTCGTTCGACGGCGTCATGAGAAGAGCTCTTGCCGGAATCACTTTTGGCGGCATATGGTACCATTCCCAGTGTCATTTTCTGATCCCTAATATCGGGAACACAATCCGAACACTTCCACCATCGGAATTTAGGAACGGGTAACGGAGGTAGCTTCACATCATCACCGCCTTCTGAAGCAAACGGCAAACACACTTTTCTATCCTTTTTCCTCATTTCAGCAGCAAATCCACTGCAACATTCATTTCACAAATCAAGACATATATATATATACATTTAAGTTTTATACGATCTCAGAAAAATGCTTACAGTATAGAAAAATGCTCGTGTTTAGTTGACTTAGAAGTCTCCCCCATTGCGCAATCCAAATCAATAGCTATCGAGTTAATCTGAACGGGTGAACCTGCGCATTTCGAAGCCGAAGCCAAAGACTCGTTCCCTCTATGATCAGTTTCTTTTGCAGCCACGATCCACTTATCCATATCGAAACAACCTAAAGTAATTGAACAATTAGTCGATCAATGAATGCCGTATCCGATATATATAAACCAAGAACCCCACATGCGGTATCAAAAAAAGAAGATGATCTAGAAGCAATGAATGCAGAATCGAGAATCGGGATTTCAACAGTCACAATGTATGCGAAATGACTGACACAAAAAATGACGAAACCCTAATTAACAATCACTGCAAATATTAAACCGCCGCACAATTGAAGTCTCGGGTGTTGTTTTCGCATGCTTCGCGATGAAAACTAAGTGAAACGGGTGGTAATGAACCTACGGCGTGCTTCGAAAAGATAAACAAAATTAGGGTTTTCGTTTTTCTTTTTGGGGGAAAATGGGAATCTGGGATTTTTTTATAGCAACAGTGAAATTAATTCATTAACCCACATAATAAATTCAATCGTCATGCGATACACAAACACGAAATTAGGGTTTAAGGATCCCCACGGCAACAGTCAACAGCAGTAAACGGCCACATAAAATGATGGAAAAAAAGGACATAAAAATAAAGCGGAAATAAAAATAAAATAAAAATAAAAAACTTCAGTTAATTAAAGAGATAATAAGCCAGCGAAAAGAAAAAAACAGCTCGAATTAAGTCGGCTGGGATTGAAATACTAACATTTCGTATAATCAGATTAAAATAAATCAGAAAACATAAATTAATACTTAAGAAAAAAAAAAGTTTTTTTCGGGAAAAAAAAGGAAGAAAAAAAAACTAACCTTTGTTCGAATCGAGAAAAACCCAGAGAAATCTCAGTGAGAATAAATCTTCATTCGACGGAGCGCGAACTGGGAATCCTACCGGCGCGATTTTCTTGAACTGATTTCCGATGTGGGTTTCGCGAATTAGGGATAAAGATTGGATTTTTATTTAGGTCTGAAAAATCGGTAGAGAGAGAAATTTTCTTGGTATTTTTAGAGAGAGAAAGTGAGACAAACAAAAGAAAGATAGAGAGAGAGAAGGGGTGGGTGGGTGAGTCATGTGTGTGAGAGAGAGAGATGGGGTTCTTAAAAATGTATATTTAAAAAAAAAGGTCAGTTTCACTGTCGACAAATACGTACGTCGTCGTATTTACATACAGCTGTGTCGTGTGAGCATACATACACGCATACGCACGTACGCGCACGTGCGAGCGGATGAGGAGAGAGAAGCGATCCACCAATCGGATCTCGACAGCGTGGCGTCAAGATGCGATGTTCGTCAAACCCTAGTCGGAGGGGGAGCGGCGGCGTGCGATGCACGCGCTAGCGAGCGCATTTGGGAGGGCTCGGATTGGCGCGTGAGTTGGGGTGCGAGTGGTGTGAATATGGAGCGTTTGAAAAGGGGAACCCTAAATCGTGTGGTGATGAGGGGGTGAAGGGAAAGGTGGGGATAACCCTAAAGGCTGTGGGGAGTGTCATTACAACACCAAATGGGTGGATTTTCTGTCCTACCAAAATAAGGAAAATTACAAAAATAAAGTAATAATTAATTGGGTTTAGTGAAGTTATAAATGCGTTTTAGGGTTTATTTTTTAAAATAAATATGGAGGGTTTAATTTAAATGGTCTATTTTGATAAAAAAAAAATTGTTTTATTTTATTTTATTAAATTTATTTTTTGTCCGTGTTATTAAAAAAACATCAATACATCCAATAGTCATGTTTCTATTCCCCATCACCACAATCTACACGAGTCCAAGCAACTGAAGCAAGTCTTTAATATTCGGTATACCACTTTCGGTTAGTATAATAAATTTTAACCCTAGTTTTCTAAAATTTAACGGCCACACGATATTGATCTTATTTCACCGTGTTTGTGCACACATTTTTTTTTCAATTCAATATGTTCTTAATTACACATTTTATTCATACTTTATTAATGTATTGACACCTGATTACAATATTAATTAATTTACTTAGTAAATTATGGTTAAAATTCGAGTTAATTATTAAATAATTTACATACCTGTCATAATTATTTGCATTTCACATTTTAGCATAAACACGTGAACTACTATCACTATGAACAAGAAATGGAAAGAGCCGGCCGAGATAATACGATATTGTTCATTTTCGTCTTGTTATTCATACCAAGGCGAAGAAATGATACAAATATGAAGATTTCGATAGAAAGTGCCCAACCTTAATTTCAAGCATATACACTTTTTAATCTATTTGTGTAATTAACATTTTGCACTTTTTAACTTAAAATTTGTAATTATTTTTTGGAAAATAAATAAATGTTTTTAAAATCTTCCTGCCAACAAAATGTTTTTGGGTTTTTGTTTACAAGAATGTTTATTTATGCATAATTATAATTATTATAAATTTTTATGATAAGAAAATATATAGTATTGTTCTTTGGTACGTACAGTAATTAGAGTCTCCTACAATTAGTTCTTGCCCCCACATTTTTCTTCCAGACATTTCTTTTAAGTTTGACGTTCTTTTTGGTTTTGTTTTTTGGGATATTAATTGCTCTCATTTTTATAGTGTGACCTAAATGAATAATTCACAAATAAACTCAGAACCAAAAATGCCCAAGCATACAAGTAAAACTGTAAATTCAACTTGAGCGCTATTGATAATTATAATAATAATGATGATGTACGAAGAGGGTAGACACGTCTGTCCAGGGTACGGGGTATTTGTAATTGATCGATGAGGTTATTTTTGTCCACAGGGTACAAATTATCTGGACACATTTTTTTTTCTCTCTCTCTCCACTTTCAAATAAATGGCCTTAATTTTATCTGGGTGCAATTTAATAGTAATAGGTGGTTTGATATAAACAACAGTACTTGTACGTTAGTATGAAGTTATAGGTCTATCTTTGTCTTTGTTAACTAAACAATTTTTTTACTTATGTGGATCTATGTTAAAATCGGAAGTGTACGAGTGCGGCCACACACCTAGTGCGCAAAGACGAAATAAGAATACCCGAAACACTTAGATGTTTCGATCCCACTCTTAGTGGGCGGAAAAGGGAGAGGAACACTTACAAATTTCATTTTAAAATTAATTAGTGATAAGTAGAGTAGTTACCTAGAATTATAAGATAACTCTAATTTCCACTCAAATCTAATGTAATTAAGATTACTCGATCGGTTGAATCTCAAACACACAACTTTAACACTTAAGGGCCCGTTAGGTAGTATAGATAACAACCAGATAGTTGTGTTAACTTGAATATTTTTGTTTAGTTTAAGTTGTTGGTTCTGTGTTACATTAAAAGGTCCGCTACAATCATAATATCCTAATTTATCTGATGATAATTTATCTTACCTACCAAACAAACCCTAACACTATGTAGGTGAGCCCGCTGGTATAATGGACACCTACCAATAATGCCCGTCAGTGTTGCTTGGTTTTTTTGTAGCTTTTTTGTAGTGCCAAAAACTATACTACTAATATAAAGTTTGTGTTTGATTTTGCGTCAAATTTTCACGATTTTTTATTTGAATTTTTTCTTAAAAAGTCTCGTACTAATTGAGTTTTTATTTGAATATATTTTTTCTTAAAAGGTCTCGTACTAATTGAACGGTGAATCGATCTCTTTATTAATCAGACAAATTAATCTTCCAAACTAGTTAATTAATGGCAAACTAAAATGACCCATAATTATATTTAAAAAAAATTGAAATTAAAGTAAAACAAAATTAATTATTTGCATCAACAAAACAAAACCTTCCTACATAATTTCAGTAAGAAGAAACCAACCGAATAAATCAAAGAAAATATATAAAATAATATTTATATATATACCCCCAATATATCACATATTCCCGGGGGCAGATTTCGGCGGTTTAAACATTTCGGCAAGATCTCCATACAGCTTGTCCTCCGGATTCAACGGCTTCGGCTGCGCGGATGCGTACGAGTAATAAGTATTTCTCAACGCGCTTTCGTCCCTCAAGGCTAACCCCGACATACTCCGGTCGAGAAACTGCGGCTGGCTTTGACCCTGAACGTACCCGAACCCGTATGATCTGTACCCGTACCCGTAACCCGCACCCATTTCGTTTCCGTACATCTGGTGCGGATAAACGTAGCCCAAGTGCGTTGTCGGCTGAGGATGTGGGACCGGCGTCGGGACCACCGTTTGATTGATCAACATCGTCAGATGTCCTCCGCCCCTGATCGGCTCGATGTCTTCCGGGTGAGGTTCCCAAGGTGGCGGAGGAAACGAGAGCACTCTACTCGGCGAACCTGACAGAATTAATTAACCCTTAATTAATTACAATTATTGGAAAATATATTTTATAATATAAATATATATATGAAGTTGGAAAACTTTTGTACCGTTGATGGGCGAGGCGAGCTGCTGTTCGTGGTAGTGAGGTGGGACAGGCCCGAAAACTCCGACCTTCAGGTGCGAAGACGAGGAAGCTTCCGGAATCATCCGGACGTTACTGATCATTTGCTGCGGAGGAAAATGAGCCGCCGGAGGATGATTTGAGGTTTGGTATTTGTAACAAGGCGAAAACAGGTCGACGAGATCGAGAGTCGGCTGCTGCTGAGGGACCTCGCCAGCTGGAACGAGCGCCAGCGAGTTTGATGACGTGGAGGATGAGTCGAACCCGTCTCCTCCCAAAAGATCCATGCTAATAAGATCGGTTTTCGGTTGAGGTTGAGTTTGAGTACTTTGAGTTTTCGACGATTTGCCTTTGTTGGTTTCTGGCTCTTCACCTTTGTCGGTGATGGGAGCAGCTTCGATCTTTTGCGGTTCTGCAGAGGAAATCGAGTCGTGCTTAGCCAGTAGACGTTCCAGGTCGTCGTTTAGTCGTAGTCCTTGGCATAACAGCGACTCGTCCCTATATAGAAAAATCGATTAGCATTCTCAATTACAACACAACGATAAAAAGATCGACGAGGATCTTACGCGGTGGAGTTGACTAGGTCAACCACTCTACGCTTATAAGTCCGGCACTGCTCGGCGAGATCGACAACGACGTCCTGGTTGATTCCCTCTTTGTTACGAGGATCTAAAGCGGTCAGCATTTCCGAGAGGACTTCCATGATGCCGCGCGCCTTTTGGATTTCCGTAAGGCTAAATAAAAAAACATAAGAAAATGATGATCATCGAGAACATATAGAGAATCTTGATCCGGAACAACTTAGTACTTACCTCAATCTCGGGAACTCGGCTTCTGCAGACGTCTCGGCTGCAGCCGGTCTGGATTCGTGATTGCGAACGTTTTGAGGATACGTTGATAAAGGATGCGTTTGCTGGGGTGTGAAAACAGGCGAAGTCGCGTCGAATCTCTGAGGGAAAACTGTCCCGAGGCGCTGATGATAGAAAAAACCGTCTCACGTAAGACGTTATGAAAAACAAACACACACACATGACAAGACTAGACCTGTCCAACGGTTCCGGTTCGGTTTTTTGAGAACCAAAACCGAACCGGAGTTTCACGGTTCCAACCGTTTTTTTTTTCATTTTTTGATTTTTTCATTTTAAAATTTTAAACCGGCTCGATTCTGGAACTGGGTCGCTGGTTCTGGAACCGAAAATCACGGTTACAAACCGTCAATTCCGATTCGATTTTGGGCAGGCCTAGACGAGACGATGACATATATTATACCAAAAGATCCTGGTAAGCTGCGAAATATTGGCGATACTTTCCCTTCGGTCCTCCGAAGGCTTCTTGCCACGTGTCGATCAGAATCAGTATCTTCTCTCGAACATGGAAGTCCGGCTACAAACAATGATCGAATTCTGTTATGATTTTTGTGAGTCGAAATAAACTTAAAACATATACCTTCTTCTTCACGATTTTCACCATCAGTTGAGGTAATTCCTTTTCGGCAATATGCTTGTGTATACCGTCGCCGCAATTCTTCACCATGGCCTCTAATAGCTATAGAAAAACAAACGAAAAGAAGAAAAAAAATCACTCTTTCATTTTTACGCAACTTCTAGAAGGCACGATCGAGAGGAAGAATCGAGCTTACCGCTAGGGCGAGAAGCTGGATTTTTGCGCTCTTGCTCTCGAGGCGCCTCTTTACGCTTTTCACAATGTCTTTTGCTCGTCTGTGGAAACGAAAAAAACTCACATAATCGATTCAACCGAAAGGACGACCAAGTATCGAAACTTACTTAGGATCGTAGTTGCAGATATCGCATATCTCGAGGTTCTTCGCCCAATCGGGACCCACCAGCATGTCGCTCGTCGCTCTGTCGACCATTAGGCTCGACATTTTTCTCGTTCGAAAATCGACAGTCGCGCGCCGGCTGTGAATGTTCGGTTCAATTCGATTCGATTCGATGGATGAGGCCTCTTAATTTATGAGATGAGCTTATGGGAAATTTGATTGTTTGAGAAATCGGAGAGTGTGCAGTGTTATTAGGACGATGGCGCCATCTTAAGCCACGAGTTCATTCTTCTAACTGTATAACTGATTGGCGGTTTTTTAGTGGGCCATGCATTAACTTTATTTATATGGGGTTGTGTTCTTTTCAACTTTTTATTTTTATTTTTTTTATTATATGAGGTTGAAAAATATGTGCAAAATTCGGAAATGTGAAAAAAATGAACCGAATTATGTATAGCACAACCATAAAAGTAAAATTATTCATATTTTTTTAGATGGGGAAACAAATTATGTATACCACACCCAATAAATACCTATTGTACTATTTACTTTTTTTTTTATCAAAAATTAAAAAAAATATATTTTTTCTTAATATGTGTGTTTGTATTTCAGTGCATAATGTTTTAAAACGGATACAATACTTTCTTTGATTTCAAATAAATAATTACATTGTTATTAAGTCACACTACAATAATTTTACTTTCTCTGTACCAGAGAATTAATTAAGCATCCATCATTTGTAAATTACGAAATATATCATTGCATAATTCTATGTGACAGAAGAGTACATTTTTTTTGCTTTTATAAATAATGTTACTCATATTTTAAATTTAATTTCTTAAAATTATTTATAATTATTTTACTTTTTATTTTAAAATGTGAATATTAAAAAAATGGTTTGAAAGATTGGCCCACCAAACAAAGATGAGTAGCCCAACATGTAAACAACGATTTAAAGCCCAATAAAAAATGGTCGCGTATTCGGCCCACTCCTCATTCTTCAGATTCCTTTAGGGCAAAAAACCAAATCAAAACCCGCACTACATTTTACCTGCTTCAAGCCTTCAACCCAAAATCCCACCGCAGCCATGGCCGCCGCTTACGATTCCGAGCAGCATGTATCCGGCGAATCCGCCGCCGCAGGATACGATCCTAGCTACGTACCGGATTCCGTCAAAGCGTTCGTCGTCCACATGTACCGCTACATTCGAGAGAAGAACGTTTTTGAGATCCACCAGACGTACGAGAACTCGTTCCAGAGCATCAGCGACAGATTCTTCAAGGACTCTCCGTGGCCGTCCGTTGACGCGGTGGCGCCGTACGTGGATAACGATCACGTCTTCTGCTTGCTTTACCGCGAGATGTGGTTTCGGCACCTGTACGCCAGGCATTCGCCAACGCTCAAGCAGCGGATTGATTCGTGGGATAACTACTGCAATCTTTTTCAGGTTCGGATTATTTTCAGGAATTTATTAGTAGTTTTCGTGATTGAATTTGCTACACAAATTCATATATTCCTTTAAATTTCCTGACTTTAAAAGTTCCCTTAGCTGGATATTGGGCGAACAACATTCATATTTATATCGTAACTTGCTATGGGTGCAGGTTGTGCTGCACGGTGTGGTGAATATGCAATTGCCAAACCAGTGGTTGTGGGACATGGTTGATGAATTTGTTTACCAGTTTCAGTCTTTCTGCCAGTATCGTGCTAAGATGAAGAGCAAAACGGATCAGGAGATTGCACTTCTGAAGCAGAATGATCAGGTGAGTTGTTTGCATCTACAAATGTTTCAACCTGTTTAAATCTTGTACAGAAATTTTATTATTTCAGATGTTTGAATGCTTAATTTGTGATAAACAGCTTTGGGGTTAATGTTTTGAGAATGATTTTGGACTATTATTTGATGAGTATTTTTGGTTTTGGGAACTGCTGAGCATAAACAAAATCTTGTCACATGACTTCTTTAAAGAAGTTTCAAAAAAAAAAAAAAGAATCTTTTTTTGTCTTTTATTCTATTCAAATCACCAATGTCCTTGAGAGATTGGTTTTATTACTGCTGATACGACATCTACATTTAATTATCAACTGTCCAAGATTATTTGTCTTGCTTTAGCAGTTGGTTCAGGATTTTCTTTCTGGGATGATATTATTAGATGATTCATGTAATACTGATTACTATTACTTTTCTGTTTTGGGGTTTCTTGGTTAAGTATGTAATACTGATTGTATGTTTGTTTCACAGGCTTGGAATGTGTATGGTGTCCTCAATTACTTACAAGCACTAGTAGAGAAGTCCACAATCCATCAAATTCTGGAGCAGGAGAAAGAAGGACTTGAACAGTTTTCACTCTTAGATGGATATGATTACAGTGGTGGAAGTAATGTCTTGAAGGTCCTGGGTTACTATAGCATGATAGGCCTGCTTAGAGTCCACTGTTTGTTGGGTGATTATCACACTGGCCTTAAGTGCTTGCTTCCAATCGACATAAGTCAACAAGGCGTGTATACCACTGTTATGGGAAGCCACATTACAACTATTTATCATTATGGATTTGCGAATCTCATGCTGAGAAGGTAGGTTTAAGTTATTATCCTTCCAAACTTCCGCATTTATTTTTCTTATGTGTGAATTGCTTGATCATTATCATTCTTAAGTACCAAAGCTTTGTGTTATCTGATAATATATTTGCAGAGTGTTCACTCACTCTGAAAAATGCGTATTGGGGTTTTTAGCAGAAGAGAAAACATTTTTGTGTGTTTGTAAATACCAACTATTGTTTTAGCTTATGTTAAGCTTTCTTTCAGCAAGATTAAGAAGCTTAGGGTGTGATGCTTTTGAGTTTGGTAAATGGCATAACCAGCTGTATGACTCATTGACTTGTTTTGAAAGAGAAAAGTGCTTCAGGGTGCCGTATAGTATATAATGTCATAAATATTTTTTGTGCAGGTACACAGAAGCAATCCGAGAATTCAACAAAATCCTTCTTTACATCTTCAGGAATAAGCAATTTCACCAGAAATCACCTCAGTATGAGCAGATACTGAAGAAAAACGAGCAGATGTATGCCTTGCTTGCCACTTCCCTTTCTCTCTGTCCTCAGGTGCAGCTTGTTGAGGAGACTGTGAACTCTCAGTTACGTGAGAAATATGGTGAGAAAATGATGAGGATGCAAAGGTATGATGACGATGCTTATGCTCTATATGACGAGCTCTTCTCTTATGCATGCCCGAAATTCATAACCCCATCAGCTCCGAGTTATGATGAGCCTCTTGTAAATTACAACCAGGTATGTGAACGTCATTTAACTGAGTGATAATAACAAATCTACCGTAGAGGCTTACCTGATTTTTAAATTACAAATAAGTGTAATAACCTTGCTTTTTTTCCTCTTACAAAAGTGCACTCAGAGAGGTTATATTAATGATAAATACAAAACTTAAGGGGTTACATGTAATTTTAAAAGGTAAGTGGGCTTTATTTATGTATTTATACCAACACCTCTATAAATTAATAACACTGGGGCTGCTAAAATTTATTTAACTTGGTGAGATATAAATTGTGGCATTCGTTCCAAGTCAGGACTGGCTGAAACATTAATAACAAGGTTATTAATTAATCGAATACTACAATATCGTGGGTTTCTGAATTATCGTCGCCTGTAACTTCAGGATTGTTTTTGTAACTAAACCTTTAAAGGAGAGTTTATTATTAGAGACTACTCTTGATATTCAGCCTTGTTATAAAAAAACCCTTGAATCTTTTATAGTTTCTGGGTAAACCCCCTTTTTTTTGGTGAATAGCCATTTAAGTGAATAATGTATAGTATTTATCTTGCTTTTAGGATCAATTGACTCTCCCCAATATGAAATCCATTTCATTTTCCTATTCTCATGAAGTTGTTGAATTGAATAATTTCAGGATGCTTATAGACTGCAGTTGAAGTTGTTTCTTTATGAAGTGAAGCAGCAGCAACTATTGTCAGGCGTGCGGACATTCTTGAAAGTGTACTCTACAATCTCCCTTGCAAAGCTTAGTGCATACGTGGAAGTGGATGAACCTACTTTGAGGTTAGATTCTACATTTAAACCGGAAGTAGTAATGTAGTATGCATTTTTAGAAGCAATGCCTTATTTATTTATTTGCAGGACTATCTTGATGACGTACAAGCACAAAACGCATGCTGTGGATTCGGATGGGAATATCACCTCCAATGCAGATATTGACTTTTACATTAATGATGTGAGTTTTGTTTCAGTGATTTATTCTTGTTCTTTTCCTCATCCTTTTATTTTATTTCATTTGACCTTAAAATCCCCTGAAGATTCAGAAACTTGTTTAGGGGACGTAGTTTCAATAGACTACTATATTTAATTCCTATTTTTATGCTCGTGGAAGTAGTTTATTACAAATGCCTACTACATTTAATTCCCATGAATCATGGTTCATTCTCTTCTTTTGGTTTCAGGACATGGTTCATGTTGTCGAATCCAAACCAGCAAAGCGTTATGGGGATTACTTCTTACGCAATGTTGGCAAGGTATGGCACCACTACCAGTCTACCAGCTAACTTCAATTCTTGAAATTTCAAATGTGCGCATTCTTATACTGAATTTTGCCTGTAGCTTGAAAAGGTGATTTCTCAAATCGACGCGATAAATCTGGAGTAAGCCCCGGAAAAGAAAATGAAAACCAGAGATGGAAGAAATAGGGGCAGTTTTGATTGTCTTTTTTTGGATTGTATTCTAAATTTCTAATTAGTCTTTGTAGTTTATCTGGCAAGAGAAAGTGATTGCCCCTTTTTTTTGTGCTGACTGCTGAATATCAGTCATTTATTGAAACTGAGTGCTTCATTTTATTATCCTGAACTTATGGTTTGTTTGATAAATTAATTACTCAAATGACGATTATGATTTTTATTTGATATATAAACCAATAAAGATATACCAAATTAATTTACAAATTACAATGGTAGTGTGTTTTTCTTAATTTTTTTAAATTTGTCATGGTTAATTTTCATCTTAATAATAAAAATAATAATTTAAAATGGTAGTGTGTTTTTCTTAATTTTTTTAAATTTTGTCATGGTTTTTTTTCATCTTAATAACAAAAACAATAATTTAAAATTAAAATCAAAATGATCACGTAAATTTGCGTGTCCGATGTGCTTCACCTTATCCGAACAGGTGAACCCCATCGATCCTCGTGCCATCACCTCATCGTTGTGGGCCCCACAACGCGCCACGTCACCGACCCCTCATCCTTATTATGAACCCCCGCCACACCAACGCGGTGCTCCCGCCTCGCCTGTGATTTTTTGCGAAATCGCAGTTTATATCACGAGCAAAAAAGTTGTGTTAAGTTCGTTGAAATGGAGGAGGGGAAAAACATTTCACAATCATCGTCGTCGTCATCCGTTGATCGCAGGTTAAGCGCTCTAGCTCGACACCTCGAAGGATCCTCACTCATCAGCGCCATGGACTCCGGGAACCACTCGCTCGCCGCCGCTCCGACTGCCGGACGCCCGATCTCCGTGTTCGATCATGTTGTTCAGGGGCCTGAAGATCCTATTCTCGGCGTAATTCTCTTGCGCCTGTTACGTTTAATCCTACTCCTAGGGTGAAAATTTCCTGTTATTAATTTTGATCGTTTACATTTAATCTTGAATGAATATAACAGGTTACTGTTGCGTACAACAAGGATCCGAGCCCCGTTAAGCTGAATTTGGGAGTTGGCGCGTATCGTACAGAGGTATTCGTTAACGTGGTCAGAGTATTTATTGGATTGATTGTCAACCATTAGCTTAATTTCGATAAATGAATGTGGACGAACAGGAAGGGAAACCTCTCGTTTTGGATGTTGTGAGAAGAGCAGAACATATGCTAGTGAATGACAGGTTTGCATAGCTTCTCGTTATTGCTGGTTTCGATCATCGAGGTATATTGAATTGTATTTGATCGGGATTACGCTGATTCTCGTGCAGCTCTCGTGTGAAAGAGTATCTTCCAATTGTTGGATTGGCAGATTTCAATAAATTGAGTGCAAAGCTCATATTTGGTGCTGACAGGTAGTTTTATTAGTGAAATCATAACTCATATTCTGTTGAATCCGATTGTTACACATGATGGAGAAGACAGAATTGGTAAAATTTTGATTCATAATTACATACTATGAACTAGTATCTATTGATAAGGTACACTATCTTTTGTCAGTATCCCTTGATAAAAAAAATGAAGTTACCATAGTTTTGTAATCTCTAGTGTAGCTACCATGTTAATGATTTCTTTCCTTTGGAAGAATGATATATACTATCCTTGATTGCTTGCTTGATTGAATTTAGGTTTCTAGTATTTTTATTACTCGTCTTAGTCCCATGATTTGTTTGAATAATTCCCTCTTTACTTACTTGCATGCATCGAAATAGCCCTGCAATCCAAGAGAACAGGGTGATTACAGTCCAGTGTTTGTCTGGTACAGGCTCGTTGAGAGTTGGAGGTGAATTTTTGGCTCGACACTATCATCAAGTAAGCCTACGACTTATCGTTCCATCTGTCACTTTAAATGTTACTCTCCTCTTTCTGTGGCAGAAACAAGTGTTGCGTTCACAAACTTATTTGTTTACGGCTATGCAGAAAACTATCTATATCCCGCAGCCAACATGGGGAAACCACCCAAAAGTATTCGGTTTGGCTGGGTTGTCAGTAAAGACTTACCGCTATTACAATCCAGCTACTCGTGGATTAGATTTTGAAGGTTCAGTTTTTCTTCATCGTTTGTGCTTATGCTTGGAAGATGCATTTTTTGTCGAACTTTCTAAAATTGATGAAAATTATGTAGTTTAGTCATTTTCTGTAACTGTTGATTTCTGAAAATTATGCCGACAAGAATTTGCAGGCGCCATACTGGGGCACCTTAGATGCATTCATTTTGGTCATATTCTTTTATGTATTACTTGATGAAGGTTCCTAGATCTGGGCTCTAAGGTGTCTAACTCTTCGTTTTTTTTTACCTTTGGTTTACTTGTGCCTTTTTTCGACCCTTTAATTATACGAAATTAACACTTGGTTTGGCCAAACGACAGGTTTGTTTGAGGACCTTAGTTCTGCACCTTTGGGAGCAATTGTACTTCTTCATGCATGTGCTCATAACCCAACTGGTGTTGATCCAACCACCCACCAGTGGGAGCAGATTAGGCAGTTAATGAGATCGAATGCACTGTTACCTTTCTTTGATAGTGCTTATCAGGTAACTGGACTAAAGCAATTACAGCTAAAGTTAGAAATGTTTTTCTTGCATTTGTATCTTGAATCTGAGAAAACAATCGGCTGATCCATGATTATCAAAGATAAATTCAATAATTTTCAAGTCATTGCTGTAGGGTTTTGCTAGTGGAAGTCTGGATGCAGATGCACAGCCCGTTCGGATGTTTGTGAATGATGGAGGTGAATGCTTTGTCGCTCAAAGTTATGCCAAAAATCTGGGGCTTTATGGGGAGCGTGTTGGTGCTCTAAGCATTGTAAGTTGCCGTAGAAGGATTATTCTGCACTTTTTGTACATGCTCAATTATCCATGTCAATATGCAATTCTAAAATGGATTTAGGAATTTCGAAAATTTTATGATGTAATTTCTATCCTCTTCTTATGCTACTACAAGAAATTATTTTAATGGCTCATTGTTATTATCGCTTCTTTAGTTTTGTAGCTGTCAATTACCTATTACTGAAATTTGTCTTGTCTTCCAGAACTTAACTACTTGAATTGCATTTACCTGGTAATGATCTTATATTTAATTGGTTGGAAGTTGACTCAACATATTGCTGTACTTTGTTGCATATTAAGCTGTTTATGTTTATTGAACATTCCAGAATATTCGTCTGGAAATTACTAAATTTTTGAAGCACATTTTAGGTAGCACCGACACTAAGTTGATCCTTATGTTTATCTGCATGGTTAATGAGAATGCTAATCTATCAAAGTGGCTTAAAATTCATCCAAATTCACAGGTTTGCAGGACTGCTGATGTGGCAGGAAGGGTGGAGAGTCAGTTGAAATTAGTTATCCGTCCCATGTATTCAAGCCCACCCATTCACGGGGCATCAATTGTCGCAACTGTACTCAAGGACAGGTGTTGAACACTTTTCTATATTGCACTTTTGAAATTATGAGTGCAATTAACATGTTTGGTATTTTTTTAAGCTTATGCAAATAAGTTATAATTGCATCATTATAAGCTTGAATGTCATATTTTTTAAGCTTCATGATATCTGCAGAAAAATGTTTGAAGACTGGACAATTGAGCTGAAGGCTATGGCTGATCGTATTATCAGCATGCGCCAGCAACTGTTTGAAGCTTTACGCAGCAGAGGTAATAAACCATTTGGAGTCTTGTTCTGTATGTTAATGATCAACTTCCCGTCAACAACTATACTGAATTACTGATGATTTGAATCTTTAGCCTCGATATATATCTAGTGGCGGTAGCATATTATTGTTGAAGAAAAATATTTTAAAAATCTGCACCATGATTTTACAATTTGCTTATTCCATGCATTTTCCTTCTTTTAGATTATAATTACCGGTTCTTATTTTTGCATTATCCATCTAACTTCATGTGGTATTCGGTCGTGCGTGTCCATTTTTTTTCTTTTAAATATTTTATGTTGTGTGCAAAATAGATGCATGTTGTGGGGGCGGTATAGCCTTATAATTTATGACCTATAGCAGCATGTTTGGCCTGTCTGTTCGTCCTCATAACAAGGTTAATCCTTATAAAACATTCACATTGTAAAATGGAGTTCCTCTAGCTGAGATATAATTCTTTACTTTACAAAACTTCCCATTGCACTTGCATGTTCTATAATATCTGAAAACCCAACAGCTCCTAAAGCCTATATGCTTCCATTGAGACCAACAATATATGCCCAAATTGAAAAATGCCCGTGGAGTCATTTCTTTTCCTATATCATGTTGGCAGGTACTCCTGGTGACTGGAGTCACATTATCAAGCAGATTGGGATGTTCACTTTCACTGGACTGAACTCAGAACAAGTTGCCTTTATGAGAAAGGAATACCACATCTACATGACATCTGATGGGTAATACTACTATACTTTCTGAAATTCTTGATGTATTGTAGCCAACCCCCAAACTTACCTACCTCCACCCAGAGCGAGACCCGGTTATAACAATCAATAAGAAAAGAGAAACAAAAAATAGTTTAGGACTAATTAGTGGTTACAAATTGTCTGTGGTTCATTTCACTTGAAGTCCGAGCGTTTGGTATGTCGATACATATTAAAATTATTTTTCCTTGGCATAGTTGTAACTTAAGGTTACAAGTGATTTTAGCTTTAAGTATGTGTATGTCGGTCTATTCGAATGTTTTGGTTGAGAATCGTCTAACCCAACTTGTATATTGGTTACAAATACATAACCTATACTTTTGTAGGTTGTGTGGAAAGTCGATCGATCTATCCCGATTCCATCACATCCCATAAAAATATTCCGTATTTGTAATTAAACTATATATCATGTACTCGATATATTTCTCATCTTGTAATTAATTTTGCAGGCGAATAAGCATGGCTGGCCTGAGTTCAAGGACGGTGCCACACCTAGCGGATGCAATGCATGCTGCTGTTACAAAATTAGCCTGAGCCTGCGCCCCAATAGTACAATACTTGCTTTATTTCTTCGGACATTTCCATAGAGTGAGCGTTATCTTATAAGAAGGCGATGTAAAAATAAATGCCGCTGACCGACCTAAAAACTTAATTAATCAGGCATTATCAATATATAGTGCTGTATTACATTGGTTTGTTATCAAAAGCTTTTTGATATCATCGTCCATGTGATGAACTTGATAGTTTGGAAATCCTAAATGTAAAACAGAGGCTGCTCCTGCTAATTTAGTTTCTTGGCCATGCCATGCCCTCTTTTGTTCAATGAGTGATTTTTTTAGAGGAAGAAATCTCAAGATAGAAATTAACGAAGAAAAGATGAATGAGATTTGAATGTTAATCATGTAATATATATATATCTTATTTTTAATTAATTATATACACTTTTTTTTTAATAATATTATATCATAAAAATGTGTATAATTAACTTAGACGGAGAATACAAGTTAACATAGGAATCCTAAACATCAACGTATTTAGCTACCTAAAATATTACTACTATATATATAGCCAAATAGTTACCTAAAATATTACTGCTACAGCTAGTATAAATACATAAGGTCACAAACCTAATAAATCAGTCGACCAATAATTAATCAAGATCGATCGATCGATGGAGTCCGAAGTACTTTTCAGGAGATCGGGATATGAATATCGGTACCGGATTGGGATGGACGAGGAGATGCTTTCATCGTACCGAGCACAATTGGGTTCTTCTTCGATTTTTCGTGACAGCAGGAGATTTATCCTGGAGGTACGTACTAATTTCATATTAAAAAAGTCGTCCTCATCCGGCGACGAAGAGATTATAGAATCGGAGAGATTCGCGTCCATTCATATGGTAGATTTATATTATGATAAATCTCTAAAAGAATCTAAGATAACTGAATCAGTTCTTATTCGGCTAACTATGTGTTACCGGCTGAGGGAGTATTGGTTGCTGGAGAAAGAGATTGAACGCATCGCTGACGAGGCCTGGTGTTTCATCGAACGAACGCTGGCCGATCCTCGACACGCTTCCCTCGATGTGCTCCCTGTTGTTGTGTACATGGATGTTTGCACAGTTCAATTACAAGGGGAATTGCTCGACTCTACTCTCCTTCGGTTGATCAAACCCGATCGTTTGATCCCCTTTCAAGTGTGGGAAAAAAGGGCAGTACAGCCGAGCGGTTCGTTTATGTGCGATGTGACCATGCGTATGGACACAAGTCACATGATGTGGTTGTTGAAATTACCTAAGGAACGAGTGGAATATGTTAAAGATGTTGACATAGCATTGTCTCGCATGGAGACATGTCCCATTTGCTTTCAAGCTCCTACTTATGGGACTCGATTAACTCCGCTTGCTTGCGAACAAGTTGTTCATAACCATTGTGGTGTTCCGCGCGATCATGTTTTTCATAGCCATTGTATTGTTCGATGGTTGATGAACAACAACACATGTCCCGTGTGTCATTCTGAGGTTCACATGGTGGGCTAGGGGAGCTCTTAGCTATATATTTACTTACCTCAAAATTGTTTTATTACTTTCAGGCCGAACAAGTGTTTTTCAATATTTGTCTCTATTAATATTTTTTTAGAACCATCTGCAATGATAAAAGTAACAACAATTTTATACTTCTTTATACTACTTCAATCTCGAAGAAATAGAAATACTTTTTTCACAAAATTTATACTACATCAATCTCAAAGAACAAAATTTATACTATTCCAATTTCAAAGAAACACAAATTTACTAAATTTATTCTACTTCAATCTCAAAAAATAAAATTTATACTATTTCAATTTCAAAGAAACACTGTACATATTATCATTGATAGAAGAATGCACCCATCTCAACAATAAATTCTTAATTTTTCTTTTTTAAATATCACATGAGTATATTCTAACACCAAAAGAAAAATAATTATTTATATTTTTTTATTTACCAAAACAAAAATAATTATTTTAATATTTTTTATTTTATTATTTGAGTGAAAATAAAAGTAACGGTAAAAAAGATATTTCCATTGCAAAGTGTCTAGTTTTGATTTATTTTTATTAAATGACTCAAAATAAATTTGTTTGTTATGTTTGTCCATAAAAAAAATGATATTCCCACTTTTTTGTATTCTCAGTTTCAAAATTAATATAAAATTAAAAAAGTTATACTTTCATATTCAAAATATAAAAATAGGGAAAAATGGCAATAAGGCCAATTTTCAGTATTTTTTCGGCAATAAGGCTTTCGAAAAATTACGCGTGTCATTTAGGCCGCCTAAAATGTGCAAAGACATCGTTACCCTTGCATATATACACATTTGAACAAACGGGTTCCTCATTTATTTCTTTTCCCGCACGAAGCCACGAAACCCACATCTTCTCTCTCTTTCTCTCGCTCCCGCTAGAACACACAGAAACCAACCTTCGAAACCACCACCAACACGAAATTCTCTCTCACTTTTCCTTCTCATCTCAGCTAGTTGTTCGATTTTCATCTCCTCTATGGCACCGTCGAGAAGAACCGCTGCCGCGAAGAAAACCGCCGCGAAGAAATCGACTCCAACCGCCGCTGCTGCTTCCAACCGCCGCTACTGCTGCTTCAGTACACTCCGTCGAGTGAAGAGCAGGCGAGCCCTCAGCCTGCCGCCGGCGAGAAGAAGGAGAGGAAGTAAGTATTTCGAACCCTAATTCGATTTTCACTTTCAATCTGTTAATTTCCATTGCATGAATGAATGTCTAGTGTTTTTTATGTGTTTTGATGGAGGTTCGGTGTGATTTTGTGTTGATCAGTGTTTATTGTGTGTTTTTGGTGCCTGTTCAGTGTTTTTATGTTCTGTTCAGTGTTGTATATGCCTGTTCAGTGTCTCTGCATGCCACCCAGTGCCATTGCATGGCCACTCAGTGTTGATTGTGTGTGTTGGTGGCTGTTCAGTGTTAATATGTTATGTTCAGTGTTAAAATGTCCTGTTCAGTGTTGTACATGCCATTTAAGTGCATATGCATGCCACTCAGTGTCATTGCATGGCCACTCAGTTTTTGATTGTGTATTTTTGGTGCCTGTTCAATATTAAAATGTTTTGTTCAGTGTTGTGTATGCCTGTTCAGTGCCTCTTCATGTCATTCCAGTGCCTCTTCATGCCACTCAGTGCCATTACATGGCCACTCAGTGTTGATTGTGTGTTTTTGGTGGCTGTTCAGTGTTGTATGTGGCCTGTTCAGTGTTGTATGTGCCTGTTCAGTGCTTTGTGTGTGCCACTCAGTGTTTGTACTCACATCCGTGTGTGTTTTTTGGTGTTCCAAGTCCTATGAACAGATGAGGTCCAACTTGCTCACCATCATTCGGACTTTTGATGATATCAAGGACAAGCTGAAAGCGAGCCACGACGAGTATTTGTTAGTATTTTACAAAACATACAGTGCTTTGACATAGTTAAAAAAAATTTATTTTGAAAATTACAAAAACCAAGACTATTTTATTCTTACATTTAGACTCTCGACATAAAGAACATTCAGATCAAACTTTTTTAATGTAGCACGGAGAAGCTTTTGCTTGCACTTGATCGAATGTTTTTCATTACGTGAAACTAGCAGTACATGATTTCTAATATGATTCTTACTTATCCATCTCCTGAGTTATTATTTTATCTCCTCTGTTCCTCAGGAAGAAGAAAATAAAATAAGCTACTATTATATATAGTGAATGTCTACAAATATGATGTAGTTCCGATATTTTAACAATAAATGCTTTTATATTTTGCAGACCCTCCTCAATCCACTTTACCTTCCTGGAAGTTTGGGTTACATCATCACATTTTGATACAAAAGTTTGCGCACTTGCTAGAAAATATTTGTGAAGCCTTCCTGGGATTGATTGGTTGGCGACTGGAATTTGTTGCTGCAGTTGTGTTTTTTATACATGATTTGAGTTGATTACAGGTGGTCTATTGTCACTTCTGTTTTTTTGTCATTTTATTTTCTTCTTAATAATTATGTACGTTTTTCTTTTTACCAGAAATGGCGCTCAGAAGTTGTTAGGCATCTTCATAGTTGTTGCATATTTTCTTTCCGGGATGTACTGCAGTGTTAGCCAGCTTAGTGTGCTTACGAAGGAGAACTCGAAATCGAGAAGTGTGGCTGCTTCCGCACCGTATAGTCCTCCTCCGACCCCGAGGAGCAAATGCCTTATTTCGACTACTTTCCCATGATTTTAATCTTGATCATCAGGCGGAGTACCGACGTTTATGTATTTATTATATTTCATGTATGAAAGTTTTATTTGCTGCAATATTTTGTAATCGAAATTGTCACGTGATACATTTTTGTTAAATATGTTTGAAAGGGTCGAAGTATGATTTTTTTTGGAATAATATTTATTTTAGACTTCCATATGTACTGTGTGGTTTGAATTCAGAATCTTGGTGCAATTGGATTTTAGGTTGTCCAATGTTATGTGATGTGGAGGTCACTGTTAAAATATGTCATATTTTAACACTGAATGACATATTTTAACACTGAACACACTGAATATTTTAACAGTGAATGACATATTTTAACACTGAATGACATATTTTAACACTGAACACACTGAATGTCATATTTTAACACTGAATGACATATTTTAACACTGAACACGCTGAATGTCATATTTTAACACTGAATGTCGTATAAACACACTGAATGTAAAATAAAAATACATAAAACTCGAATGAAAAAATACACAAAACTCGTGATAAAAACATCGATTCAACATTCCATTACAATTTCACCAAATCAATCATTTTCCTTTACATCAATTAAAGTCATTCATCATAAATCACAATTCAATTTCCATTCAAGAACTAGTGAACTTGGTATCTGCATTAGTCCCTTTCAGAAACGGCGTGCTTCGCCAGCTCGCCGGGAAGCACCAATCGGACCGCCATCGCAATCTCTCGAGAAGTGAATTTGAATTTGAACCTAAACAGCAGCTGAACGAGCTAAAAAAATAAAATAAAAAATTCATACAAACTTTATTTCTGATTTGAGAATCCATCTGCAAGAAAACAAAAGCAACATTGAACCTGATGATCCATGCTTTCCAAAGCAATCACTGCCTCCTCTTGCGAAGTGTATTGAATGAATGAATATCCTTTTGACTTCTTCTTAGCTTCGTCCTTGACGATGTTTACTGTTTACTGCCATAGGACAACACAGATTATGTAGACCCATATATAAACTGTAAAAACATACGATGAGATTCGTAAAAAACATGGAATACAAGAAAAAAAAAGAAAATTATTTTATATCAAATTTTTATGTTTTTTATTCGATTTCGAGTTTTTAGATTATTTGATTTTCAATTACTGCACGCAGGATCGCAAAATAACCGAGTCGAGTCCAACTACTGGACATCATGTTTGAACGTAGGATAGGGATACTTATCGGAGTCTGGACAAAGTTTGTCCACTGCCCCTATGAATCTTTTGTTGTCAGCCTCGACACGCATGGAATAAATCCAGAAACATCCACCGCATTTCCCTTCACGTAGATCCTTCGAGGGTCGCAACCGTGAATCTCTACAAGAAACACTGACACTGAACCCATAAATAAAACACTGACTGCATAAAATGAACACAGAAACACAACACTGAATGGGAAAAGGTATCCTAGAGGAAACAAACTGGTATTCATTCAGACACTGAATGAAGCAAATCAACACTGAGTCCATATTGTTAAGTATGGATTCAGTGTGCAACAGGTGGGTACAGTGTGTAAGTGCAATTAGTCCAGCTCAATGCACACTGAATCAAGCCATTAAACACTGACTGAACGCATGATGAAAAAAGCGCATGGTGAATTAGACACTGACTGAACCAATTAAGCACTGAATGACAAGCTCAGTGCAGGAACACTGAATGCATGCACACTAAACACTGAATGCATGCTCAATTAACACTGAATGCAACGAAAAAACACTGAACATGCATAATAAAAAACAATGAACACTGAATGCATGCTCAATGCACACTGAATCAATCCACACACTTTGCATGCATGCTGAATCAAGCTTTTAAGCACTGATCGGGTACGTGGATTCGAAATCGCGTACCTGGATTCAAAATCGCCGGCAAGGAGGGCGGCGACGCATCTGACATTTGAACTGAGACAGGAACGACGGCGGCGGCGTTGGCGGCGGAGATGAAATCGATCAATCGATCGATGCCGAGGGAGACGGACTGCATGAAATCGATTATCGCGGCGAAGAATTCAAGGTGCTCACCGGTGGCGTCCTTCACCGGTAGTTGTGGAAGACGGCGGTTTTGAGGTGGTTGGAGGCGAGGACGATGGAGGTGAGAGGGAGGGGCCCGGACCCGACGAAGGCGACGAGGGAAGGGGAGGGGCAGTGAAGGGAGAGGAGGTTGAACTCGGCTCGGGGAAGGGAATGACGCCGGAGAAACTCGTCGTCGATACCTCGCCCGTGTCGAATACACGAGGGTCTGCACCTGCGGGGGAGGAGAGGAGAGGAGGATCTGGCCGTGGGGGTGGGGGCGGGGTCGGCGGCGTCGCGGCGGTGGGGTCGGCGGGGTAGAAGGCGGTTGGTCGATTTCCCGATCGCGATTTCCCGATCGTGGATTTGGGGGGCGTAAATTAGGGGTTTGGGGGGTTGGGGTGGGGTAGGATATGTCGAGGGTAGTTTCGTCTTTCCAGGTATATTTTTTTGGCCTAATTGACACAAAATGGCCTAATTGACACGAAAATTGGAGATTGGCCTTATTGCCGAAAAAATGCTGAAAATTGGCCTTATTGCCATTTTTCCCATAAAAATATAATGAATCTTTAGCTTATGCACGTGCACCTATTATAATTATATTAAAATTTTATTTTACTTTTCATTAATGATTTTGAAATTTTAAATTAACATTGAAATTATAAGTATTTAATTTATTCTTAATTAATATAGGAAAGTATTTTGGAGAAAAAATACATCATAAATTAACATTGAAAAGTATAAAATTGATACCTAAATTGCAAATAATGTAAGAAGAGATATTATAATTAAATATGGAATAGTATTTTTAAAAAGTCCTATTATAAAACATGATCTTACTAAATTAATTTTAAAGAGTCCTATTATATAACATGAATCTTACTATATTAATTAAACAAAGGAGTATGATGATATATTTAACAATTATGATATCTATAATCGAAAACAGAGGATCAACAGAGGATATCTTTTATGGCTAGTGTAAGTGAACCAATCTATTTACACATGATATAAGATGTTCAAGTTCAACACTGTTATAGCTCGAAGGTAAAGTAATATGGATTGATTTTTCAATTGGTGTTTTGGTATGAAATTCTAAAGGCATATAAGCCTACTTCTATTGTATGAAACTACGAAGTGTTGCTTTACTTTATGTTGTGTTGCTTCATTTAAATGTCTATTAACATGTTTAAGATAGTTGAGTTGTCTTACTTTATATGTTTGAACCGGAGTCTTATAACATGAACTCATATGCAGAAAACAAGGGATCAACAGAGGATCTCTTTTATGGCTCGTGTAATCGTGTTAAAGTTAACCAATATATTTACACATGATATAAGATGTTCAAGTTCAACATTGTTATAGTTAAACCACAAGTTGCAGAATTTCCAGTTGCTAAGTTAACTTCATCATTCATCGTGGCACGTCTTTCATATGACAAGTAATTCATCCTCCGAAGATAAGTTCAAAGTTTCCGAAGATAAGTCACAAAGTTTCTGAAAGCATTACTTAATACTTACACACAAGTGACCATTCACACCAAGAAAGTGGAGTGTTTTCTCGTCCACACCAAATTTGAAAAAAGACATCAAAATAGGATTTAAAAAGACAACGCAATTTAATAATTAGCTAATTTTGTACTTTGCAATTGAGCTTAAGGGTTTTATTTCAAGACCTTTGCAATTGAGCTTAAGGGTTTTATTTCAACACCTTCAATACAGATGTGAATCATGAATTCTTAGCGCTCTCAATCTTCTCACACATGGCCTCCAACATTTATAAAATATTTAGAAGAATAGTATTTTGAAAATATGAATTTTATTATAACTTTTTTTACAATATTTTTGGATTGATTTAACATTTCTAAAATATTTAAAAGAATAGTATTAGGAAAATATGAATTTTATTATAACTGTTTTTACAATATTTTTGGATTGATGGCTATTTATATTAATCCTAATAGCTAATGAAGAATCTACATGCTAAATATTATAAAATGTTTTAAAATAATATATTTTATATTATAA
The DNA here is from genome assembly GCA_954870475.1 of Euphrasia confusa. Classification (NCBI taxonomy): domain Eukaryota; kingdom Viridiplantae; phylum Streptophyta; class Magnoliopsida; order Lamiales; family Orobanchaceae; genus Euphrasia; species Euphrasia confusa. Next base: position 36,681,756 of record OX940959.1, on the reverse strand, counting down.
AATAAATTAAAGTCTTTTTTTTATTTTAATTCTTTTACGATTCTTTTAAGTGGGTGTGGAGCGATCAACATTGATCTGTATTAGTTTAGTTGTTATTATTAGTGGTTATATAAAATGTTTTAACCATTAGAATATAAATGTATATAAAATATTGGGCGATATTCATGATAAATATTATTCGATCTTACAAATATGTTAAATTACATTTTACATTAGATGTTTTTGACATAAATAAACCTCAAAGACATATGTAATATGCTATGTTTTCTATATGATTAAGATGTACTGGAACTGGTCCGACTATTTCTCTGCCTCTTCCCCTGCAACGCCCACCCAAAAGGCGAAATGTCATAGGTCCAAACAGCAGCTGACGGACCACCGGATGGACGTGTCCATCAATTTCTCCTTCTCCTGAAATTAAAGCGATACAATCGCAATTAGGATCGATTTTGCACATTAATTACACATAATTCGATTAATAAATAATCTAAGTGATTTTCCATTGGATTTGATTTTGGTGTTATCTGTTTCAATAAAAAAACAATTAGGCATAGAATTTAGAACGGAATATTCCGATTTAAATAAAAGTGAAACGGAAAACGAAATTAATTAACTCACCTCAGCCGTTATGTTCAACGAATTCTTTTTCGGAGAAAAAAAAGAGTAGAGAGAAACTTATATTGGTTGAGTGTGGACTTGAATTTCGAAATTATTTTTTAGTTTATTTTGTAAATTTTATTTATCCGCCCAATTTATTATTTGTGCGCCACGCTTTAAAGACTTTAAATTTTACTAATGGGGTGGAGTTTGTAGGATTTTAGTAGACTTTTAAAATATGGGGTATTCAATTTGGATTTTTAAAAGTCTATTAAAATCTCATAGCATTCAATTATAATTTTAAAAAGTCTTAAAAAATCCATAGCTATTACACATTCTATAAATTTTAATAGTTTGTGGATTTTAATAGATTTTCTTTAATAATTATAACTAGATTTTACTTTTCAAAATTGTTAGAATATATTAGTTATTATATTTATAGGATTAGGTTTACCTTTTGTTTATAGGATTAGAGTTTACCTTTTGTTTTGGCTATATAAAACCTCTCTTTTGTATATTTTAGATAATGCTTATAAACACTTATTTTGTTCTAATACCACAAGTTCTCTACGTTTATCTTTTCCTTTCCTTTAACCCTTGTTGGATTATATAAATCCTAACATGGTATCAGAGCCAGGTTGAATAAAAAAAATCTCCTTGTTCGCGTTCTTCGTCCGAGGTGTTCGTTATGGTTCGTGTTTTTCGTCCGAGGTACATTGACATGGGCTTGTTTGGTTTTCCTCATCTGATTCCTTTGCAGCTTTGTTCGACGGTTTGTTTTGTGTTCTTCGTCTGAGGTACATTGACATGGGCTCGTTTTGGTTCGTTTTGGTTGTTGGCGTTTTCGGTTTCTCCAGTCAATTGGTGTTCGTTTTGGTTAATTTTTTATAGTTCGTTTTGATTGTTGGCGTTTTCGGTTTCGCCAGTCAATTGGTGTTCGCTTTGGTTAATTTTTTCTGTTCGTTTTGGTTGTTGGCGTTTTCGGTTTCGCTTGTTTTCCAATAGCTCCTAGTGAGGACTCGTTGCAGTCAATTGGTGTTCGTTTGGATGTGGCTTCAGAGTCTTTTGTTTCCATCCACCGAGGCAGAGTATCGTGCTAAGGCTTCCACTACGGCTGAGATTATATGGTTGCGCTCATAGATTTTTCGTTGACAAACTCTCGATGCTTCTTGATATACCATCGTGAGTTTGAGAGGGGGTGTTAGAATATATTAGTTATTATATTTAGGACTTGTTTGGTACAAATGTTAAGTTATCTTATTTAACATAGGATAACTTATCTTGTTTTTTTTATCCGTAAATAAAATTTTAACTTGTGTTTGGTTCCCACACAAGATATTTTAACTTGTGGGTCCATTCTTCTCTTTCATTATCCATTTCTTCCATTGAAGCATGAACAAAAAACAAACAGTATAACAATATAATTTCAGGAAGCAAAAAAAAAAAAAACGGATTGAATGAGTATGCAAAAAAAAACATCTATTCAATCAACAACATGTAAAAAAAAAAACTAAAATCCAAAGTGCATATTTCTTTTTTACCATTATTACAAATCAATTAAAAAAACAAATTATAAAAAGAAAACTAAAATACATACTATTCGTCTTTCAGATCTATTCGAAAATGCCAAAAAAAATTGATAAGGAAGAGATGTAGAATAAAAAAAGTAAGCATTACCGTTTCGGAGAGAAAAAAGGGGAAGCAAATAATTTTTTTTTCTATTTTTTTGTTAAAAGTAAAATTTAATTATTAATAAATTAAAAATACTGTTGAAGCAAGACTTTGTATCTTTCCAAAAAGGCTGGTTAAGTCTATAGAAGAGGAATAGTGATTAGGAGCGGGCCTGCAATCTATGGCAGGCCCATTAATTTCCAACCAAACATCATATATGCATAGATAACTCAACTATCTTGTAGTTATCTAGGCTACCAAACATGACCTTATAGGATTAGGTTTACCTTTTGTTTATAGGATTATGGTTTACCTTTTGTTTTGGCTATATAAAGCCTCTCTTTTGTATATTTTAGATAATGCTTATAAACACTTATTTTATTCTAATACCACAAGTTCTCTACGTCTTTTCCTTTTCTTTAACCCTTGTTGGATTATATAAATCCTAACAAAAATATCTCATAGACTCTACATTTACTAATGGGGTGGAGTTTGTAGGATTTTAGTAGACTTTTAACATATGGGGTATTCAATTTGGATTTTTAAAAATCCATTAAAATCTCATAGCATTCAATTATAATTTTAAAAAGTCTTAAAAAATTCATACAAATTCTATAAATTTTAATAGTTTGTGCATTTTAATAGATTTTCTTTAATAATTATAACTAGATTTTACTTTTCAAAATATCTCATAATTAAAAGAGATTTCAGACGTCTTTCCAGCATGAAAACTCAAACACGAAAATTAAAAATAAAAACATATATAAAATAATCAAAATTCAATTTGAAAAAATTGATCTTATCATATTTTCGTTAAAAATAATTATTTATATATTATATTAATAATAAATTATTTTGTATTTATTATGTACAATAATACGTTTCTCAATAACAATTTAAATATAATAAATTTAATTATTAATATTATTATTCAATTTATTTAACAAATTATTTATCATCACTTATTTACAATGGTGTATTGTTTGATATTCGATAAAATATGATCAAAATTCACCTCTAGACACCAATTATTTTTTTTTTTTCAAAAAATTGATATTTTAAAGTCAACTAACCAAAGTTGATAAATGGAGAAAGAATATTGCTAAAGTGAGATAGGTAAACAATAAATTTAAGTATAAAAGTGATAAAAATAAAAATTTAAACAATAATTTATTTATTTTATTTTTCTAAAATATTGAATTTTAATATACAATTATGTTTATATAAATTTGATAAATGGAAAACAAGTATTGCTAAAAACAATAAGTTTCATGTATAAAAGTGATAAAAATAAAATTATTTTATTTTTCTAAAAAAAATTGATTTATATATATAAATATGTTATCTATGAAAGACTTTAAAATCAATTAAAATTTTACAAATTCCTAAACGAATACACATCAATTAAATGGACAGATTTATCTATCTTTTACTAATTTTAATTTAATTTACCAAGAACCCAAGATGAAATCAACTCAATTTTTGTTGATGGAAAACCACCCTTTACTGAATCTAATGTTTCTTCCCTAAACACTCATCTACTACTACTCAACAAATTACAAGAATCGGGCACGCATTTGTGGTGAATGGTAATATACGAGTATAGGTATATATGTATGTGTGGTCGCGAATTAGCGAGACTGTGGCAGAAAAATTGAGAAGGGTGGGTGATCATGAAAGCTGGAGGGCAATCTCTTGAAGAAGTAATTTTCAGGCATTGATGACACCATTGCACTCTACATCAACCAAAACCTCTGTCATAATCGCAGCCGCATGGCCTCTTGGTCCCTTGGTGCCCGATGCGTTACGAAGTATAAACACCTAGACACAAAAACACCTAAGGATTTCAATGTTTAAACACATTTTTTCTCGATTAACTCAAAAAACTGATGAAGGAGTGTTAAAGTTGTTCATATATTTCCACAGTTGCATGAACCACTTAATTGATACCTGACCATAATGTGTTATTTCTATACATCTAGGTTGTTGGATGAAATGTTCCCCATCGATTTTCACAGGGAAAGGACTTGGCAAATGTATTCGTATTGCTTTCCCTTGTGCTAATCGAGTTTCTTGAGAAAGTACTACCTGCACATGCAACATTTCTTGAGGTTAATTTTAGAACCTGAAGTTTCCCAAGATGCCATGATCCAGAAACACAAACAACTTCGAGCGTTTTATCATGCATGGACTGATGATTAAAATTGTCGCCATTCATAATCATTTTGCCAAAGGTCTACTCCAACCATATAGCTGCTAATGTTGAGCACAATTAAACCCTCAGCATCTTGAATTCAAATGAAATGAGAAGATAAGAAAATGCATTGAAGATAAAATAAAATGGTTAATTGATAAATCTAGTGGATATGTTACTTTTGGTATTTCAATATCTTTCCTGTCGACTTCAAGCCAAACTTGCCACGGCAAGTCAGCACAAGCTTTGTCCATCATATCCCGAGCACCTTCTTTTGCATATCTTAATTTATTTACAAACTGTCACAAAACTTACAATTAGTAACAACTCACAAGAGGTAAACATGAAAAGAGAAGTAAATATCTCAAGCATCATAAGTTTGTTGTCACACAATACGTATTTTATTACCTGCCTGTAAAACTTATCGGGGTTTTCTTCTTTATTCATGTGAAACTCATAGGCAACCTTTGCATCACACCCAATGCCTATAGCATATGAACCATGAAATCATTCAGATACAGAGCGTAGAAACAAGAAACTATTTGAGAATTGATAAATCTGACTCCACCAAAGAAACATGTGGAAACTCCCTAGAAGAAAAGGAATAAAAATTGGAAATTACCCAAGTAGTTCATCATGAACTTTGATTTCAGCTCTAAATATTATTTTCGAAAGAAAAAAAAAAGATTAAATTCAACCCACAGCCCCAATTAACATGAACAAATTTCACTCTGGCATCCCACAACTGAGTCATTGCCTGGTCTATCGCTTCAGAGGCGGACAGTGACATCCTATCATAACCACCATGGTGCATATCCTGTCCTGTCCATAAAGGATACGCCCATGGTGGAGGCTTTGGTAAAAGTGCATCCCCATTTGCCAATGGAATTCCTCCTCTAGAAAGCTTTTGTGAATTGGAAGCATCCGTTAAAGAATTATTTTCCAAATCATTTAACACATCCATCAGTTTCTTAATTATCAAGATAATGAGAGTCATCACAAAGGTTAAACCATATATTTTAGCACATATAGCTACCTTGGGGCTTCACTCTTCAGAACTTCGACGCAGATAAGATAAGGAGCCTTTTCTCTCGAATTCATAAGAACATCTTCATTTTGGGGGATTTGAACCACATGATACATGCCTTTACCCGTTGGAAAACATATTCCTGCGCATCATGAAAAAATAAACTGGTATGTTCTCGCCAAATGGATTAGTAGATACAAACATTAAGACTAGAATGAGAAAGAAAGTACCAAACAGCAGTATGGAAACTATTAAAAAGTCCACACTGATAAACTATTTTGCAATGTTCAAAGCTAACATGAACTACAAACTGCACAGAAAACGAAAACGTCAAAAGAAGCTTCTTCAAACAAAGCAAATAAATGAATAATGAATCATGATGTGGTTCTTTCACTCAGTTCACAGCCTCTTCTCTCTTCTCTCATGAAAATAAATAGAAATTTAAAATGTTCATAACATGTTAGATGCCCCACCAAATATTCCGATCTAAACAATGGAATGAGACATCTGCATTAAGCATAAACACGTCGGACTCCCAAAGATCAACAAGAAAATGTATTCCACACAAACAAAGAGCACTTCTGCATATTAAACTTAGACGACTATTACAAAAAACTCGATTATAGTATTTCATAAACACAAACACCCACTTCAGGTTCTAGTTACCTGACAAATACCCTCATCTTAAGGAAGAATTCATAAAAGAATCTTGTGTCAATGAGGTATTCATAACTTTGAAGTATAACTAGGTTTTCTTGGAATTACTATATTAGACAAAATCTATTGGATAGTTTATTTTAAATTGACCCTTAAACTAAGTGATAGAGATTATAATGAGCCCAGATCCACATTTGAGACTTCAGCAACATGTGTATGATTCAAAAATAGCAACACATGCCATAAAAACGAAAAAATAAAATTCATCAATTGTTGACCCAAAAGATGGAAATAGTACATGGAAATCAAGGTAAAATATGGGTTGAAACAACTTCAGCAGTTCCCATACAAATGGAAACAGAAAATAGTTAGAAATATGATCGCAGTACTAACTTAAGAAGTAACACAATTTCAATCCAAACTTGTGTAAATCAACCATAGGTTTTGAGTTTTTAAAGAATAAATAACTAATCAAAAAACATTACTATATTTACCTCCGCTACTTTGAGCATCGTCAATATGCACATTGATCTCTGCTAGAGACTGAAAAGGCATAAATTGAAACTTCAGTAGAGCAAAGTTGAATGCAGGATTGAAGAATAAGTAGAGGAGAATTTGGACAACCTCACGAAGAGCAGATTTTAGATCTTCAAAAGGAAATACATCAACAAGGCCATTGGATGTCTCACATAAAGTTTGAAAAAAGTCAAGTGATTCATGATATGTCCCTTTTCTAAAATTTATACTATTTCAATTTTAAAGAAACACAAAATTACTAAATTTATACTACTTCAATCTCAAAAAACAAAATTTATACATTTCAATTTCAAAGAAACACTGTACTTATTATCATTGATAGAAGAATGCACCCTATCTCAACAATAAATTCTCAAATTTTCTTTTTTAAATATAGCATGAGTAACAAAAATAATTATTTATACATTTTTATTTTAGAATATAACTATGCTTTACAATTTTTACTTATTTTATTCACAAATATATTTTATTTATTTTAAATATATTTTTATTTTTACTTTCTTTCATATACAATCAAAGAAGATACTGTAATTGTTTTGTACTGTAGACGTGAATCAAAGTAATACTGTAGTTGAAAAATATTTTTTCATTGAAATAAAATAAAAATATTTCTTAGCAGAAAAAAAAGGGTAGAGAAATGAATGAAGAGTAGAGTGCTTGTCAACGAAATCTCGTGATTCTACCTCCTTTTCTCCTTCCGATCAGATCAACGGTCGTCTGAGATCCAATTCACCTCCGATCGAGTTTCTTCATCTTCTCAACATTCGCACAACAGTGTGAATCGATTGTTTGATTTGAAGAAAAAATCAGAAGTTGCCATGGCACCGCCAGCTCAATCTCACCGGGCCCCATCTCCTTCTCAGCCCTCCGGGTACATATGCTTTTCCCCCAATCTCGATCTCTCGATTTCACGACTGTTCATAGTTTTGTGAAATTCGTGTTCTTAATCTGTGTAGAAATTCACAAATCACACACACATTTGTCGTTTGAAGTAGATCATGATTCTGGATATGAATGTATGAAATCTGAATTACTGCTCGATTTGCAAAAGGGAGTGAAAAATCTAAAAGTAAAATAATAACCCACAAGCTCTTTTTTTTGCCTTTGTCAGAAAGGGAGAGGTTACTGATCTGAAACTGCAGCTCCGCCAGCTGGCAGGCAGCCGGGCTCCCGGAACAGACGATACCAAGAGGGATCTCTTCAAGAAGGTCATCTCCTATATGACAATCGGAATTGATGTGTCATCCGTTTTCAGTGAGATGGTGATGTGCTCGGCCACCTCGGACATTGTCCTTAAGAAGATGTGTTATTTATACGTCGGGAATTACGCGAAACACAACCCGGATCTCGCGCTTTTGACCATTAACTTCCTACAGAGGGACTGCAAAGACGAGGACCCAATGATTCGGGGTTTGGCTCTGAGGAGTTTGTGCTCACTTGGGGTGGCGAACTTGGTGGAGTATTTGGTGGGGCCATTGGGCAGTGGATTGAAAGACGGGAATAGCTATGTGAGGATGGTTGCGGCTGTTGGAGTGGTCAAGCTTTATCATCTTTCGGCATCAACTTGCCTCGATGCGGATTTTCCGTCTCTGCTCAAGCATATGATGCTCAAAGATAAAGATGCTCAGGTTAGTCAACTACTCAACTTAATCATCGTTTGGCAATCGCCTTATGTTTTGATGATAGTAAATTTATGCTTCTCTTGAGTATGCTTGATACTTGATCAGTATTTTGACTTCTCGGGATAAATCATTGAGAAAGTATTTGAATAGAAAAACGGGGGCTTCCTTCAAATTTGGATTGTACAAAATAAACAAATGGCAAAGTCAAATATGATTGATTTAGCTTTCAATAAAAAGTAAACATTATCTGAAGTTGGCGGTGGCACATTTTTAAGATTCTTGATCCAAGCCCAAAATGTTAGATTGGCTGAAATGCAAAAATTAAGGCTGCTCAATATTTAAAAATAAAAAATGAATGCTTATACAATTGGAATTGGTGTTTTAATGGACAACTTTTACTTGAGATAAAAATTCCCACTTGTGTGATAAACCAAGGAAACTAAACTAGACAAAATTGTTTTAAATTTCCCATTTTTTATCCCTCTTGATGGAGAACACTAAAAAAATCAAGGATGGCTGTAACAAGGTCAAGTATAAAGATGACGTCAATGTTGATACTCAGCTCCCGATCCCTGTCATCCCCTCCTGAGTGTGTTCACCTTCAGCAATTTTTCTCGGTCCATCTCCTAGATCATCTAAATGGGTTGAGATACCCACTAATTTTTAGACTCAAATTATATTTTCTACTATAAACTTTATTGTCCCACTTGACAAATATTCTTATGAAAATAGTTGCTTTCCTTTCCTTTCCTTTCCTTTTCTTTTATTATTTTTATTTTTTTTATTTTTTATAACTAAATGGAGTATCTTTTACCATTTGTAAATGCAGGTGGTTGCAAACTGTTTAACCTCTCTACAAGAAATCTGGAGTCTGGAAGCAAGTACTTCTGAAGAGGCGGCGAAGGAGAGAGAATCCTTGCTTAGCAAGCCTCTTATGTATTACTTTTTAAATAGGTATAAATGCAAATAATGTTTTCCATGTTTTGGGTTTGTCTTTCTTCAACAAACTCCATAAGTTGGTGTTCCATGGGTGCAGGATCAAAGAATTCAATGAATGGGCCCAATGTATTGTTCTAGAGTTGATCTCTAAATATGTTCCTACAGACAGTGATGAGATCTTCGACATCATGAATCTTCTTGAAGATAGACTTCAACATGCAAATGGTGCAGTTGTCTTGGCCACAATTAAGTTGTTTTTGCATATGACCTTGTCCATGACTGATGTCCATCAACAGGTACTTCATGTTTTTGTCACATCAATTATCTCTACTTTTGTAGTTTTATATTAGCATCACTTTATGTTTCTAATTGATCTCAATAGTTGTCAAAAGTATCAAGGGGTGGGCTGTGTAGTAAATCATGGGTTGCCATGACTTTATCATCTGATTGACGCAACTACCTAGATCGACATTTATTCATTGTTGTTACTATATCGACCAATATATTTCACTTATTTGTTTCTTATTAACTTTGATGGAAGATGTTTTTTTGTGAATAATTTATTCATGGAATTATAAGATTTTTTCATATAATATTTTCTCCAGGTTTATGAGCGCATCAAAGCCCCTCTACTCACTTTAGTAAGCTCGGGAAGCCCTGAACAATCATTTGCAGTATTAAGCCACCTTCATCTACTAGTGATGCGTGCGCCGTTTATTTTCTCTTCAGACTACAAGCACTTCTACTGCCAGTATAATGAACCATTTTATGTCAAAAAACTGAAGCTTGAGATGTTGACATCTGTGGCAAATGAGAGCAATACATATGAAATTGGTAATGTACATATACATGCATTATGCTACTATGAAATATGATATCTTTAACTTTCTAATGCTCACTCTTTTGGCTCTAATTCAGTGACTGAACTTTGTGAATATGTTGCGAATGTCGATATTCCAATGGCAAGAGAATCAATCCGAGCTGTAGGCAAGATCGCACTACAGCAGTATGATGTAAATGCCATTGTCGATCGGCTGCTTCAGTTTTTGGAAATGGAAAAGGAGCATGTGACAGCTGAAACTCTTGTATGCATTTATTTTCTGTCCTTTACTTTTTGATTGTCTAGTGTTTTAGATTTCTTTAGCTCTTTTTTATTTTATTATTCTTTGTACTTCCAAAGTATTTAATTTAATTATATTCATTTTTTTATAGATTTTCTACGTACTTATTTGTAATGATTCTTGTATTTTGTATTTAACGGACTTGGTCTAATGTCAAAATAGAGCGCCTCCACTTATATCACTATGTCGTCATGAAGTACTATAATGATTTTGTGAAAGCTTTGAGACAAATAGTTTTCTTATATAGGTTCTTGTCAAAGATCTTCTCAGAAAATATCCTCAGTGGAGTCAAGACTGCATAGCTGTTGTTGGGAATATCAGTAGCAATAATGTTCAGGAACACAAAGCCAAGGCAGCTCTTATTTGGATGCTAGGGGAATATGCTCAAGATATGCAGGATAGTCCTTACATTCTAGAGAGTCTTATTGAGAACTGGGATGAGGAAACGTCTGCAGAGGTATAAAGATGCTGTTATTTTGAAATTTCTCTCTTTTATACTTGAAATGAGTTCCTCAATAATACATAGTACCTGGTGTGACATCCTTGTTCAGCTTGCAATTTTTTTAGCTTTTGAGTTGCATTCTATATGCTAATTCCTGATGTCATATATTTCATGGTAACAAAAATATTTAATATTAGGATTGTCATTTTGGGTGGTGCTGTTACCATCCACATATTATTATATATTTAATTAATTGCTACAATATGTGTTGAACTTAAGAATGCCATGTTTTAGTTCAGAGACATCAGCATAACATCTCTCTCTCCTTATGTGAAGAATTACATAGCATATAACTTGAGTTTTACGTAATTACAAAACAAACAGCTTAATCAAATTAAGGGGATAACTTTATTTATTTTTTTAATGTGAAGATGGGGTCTGAAATGTTTTTGCTTATTCAAGCGGTAAATGAAAGACAGAGTGATGTCATTGGCATCTTCAGTAAATTTGAAAGTGAGCTGGGATTTTCTTTAATTAGGTCGAACCTCAAGGATGCAATTTGTAACTGTCCCCAAGATTATTGGCTTATTAAAAGGGAAAACAAAGTAGTATAAATTTGAGTTCGGAATTAATTAACTAATAATTTGCTTGTGGCGAAGGAACTAAACTTCTATATTTATTATTTTTTGTTCACGATCAGTTTTGATATTCTGAACAGGTCCGTTTACATCTTCTCACGGCCGTGATGAAGTGTTTCTTGAGAAGACCACCCGAGACTCAAAAAACCCTGGGAGCTGCACTTGCTGCTGGTCTTGCCGACTTTCATCAGGTTTTTGGCTTTTGTTAATGCCATGGGGAACTTAATATGTGGAAGTTATATGAAAGCTTAGGTACTAAATTCCAGTTCTCTTGCAGGATGTTCGTGATAGGGCATTATTCTACTACAGACTCTTACAGTATGATGTCTCCGTAGCTGAACGAATTGTAAATCCTCCGAAACAAGCTGTTTCAGTATTTGCAGACACACAGAGTAGTGAGATTAAGGATCGTATCTTTGATGAATTCAACAGTCTCTCAGTTGTATATCAAAAGGTATAGTTAATGATTGAATACAATTTTAGAACTGAAAGGTTTAGGTTGCTATTACTTGTAACCATTTTGAAGACAAATAACTTAAAAGGCTAGAAAGCTGAAATGAGTAGTATTAATTACAAAATACTAATATTGACCAAAAAGAAGGAAAAACAACTAATTTGATTCAGTTTTAAAATTGAGGGGCTAACTGAGTATCTTTATAAATGTAAAATGATTACTGAAATAATGTTTGCTCATGAAGCCATGTAAGATAGTACAATCACTGGTATAGTTTTTTGTAACTTTTAAAGTAACATGTTTTGTTGAAATTATGTCAAACTTCAAGTGTACTAATTGTTACTAGCCCGGATAAATATATAAATAATATGTAGATAAGCATCTATAAAGAAAATTAAAGATATGCTTTTCTTACAACAATCAGCCACATGTTTGGCCGAATTATGTAAATAAACATTTATCTTTAAAAATTGCAATTACCTCATGATATTTTTCTCTCTTTTACAAATTGCACCCTGGTGGAGGTGGATGTTTATCTGGTAAACACAATTTACAAACTCCAAGGGGTATACTTTAGGCTGCACCTGAGGGGTTATTTTGTAATTATTCGCATCAATTTATATAGATTCAGAAACAAACATTCTGGAATGCAGTTAAACAATTTTTATTTTTCTTCTAGCCATCATACATGTTCACCGACAAGGAACACAGAGGTCCGTTTGCTTTTTCGGAAGAACTGAGTAATCTGTCCATTGATCCGGATTCTGAAGACAATGTAGTAGTGGCAGCTCAAAGAGTCGAGGCAAACGACAAGGACTTGCTATTGGGTAGTATCGAGAAGGAAGAGAGTCAGGGCTATGTTAACAATGGTTCTGCTGCATATGAGTCACCTTCGTATAATGCTTCTTCTACAACGACAGGCAGTCACCTGGACCTCGTGTCACTGAGCCAACCGTCCACAGCTGGCAGCTTGGCGATTGATGAGTTGCTTGGTCTAGGGATGCCAGCTGCAGCTGATTCCGCTCCTCTGCCTTCCTCTGGGTTGCTGCTTAATGCTAAGGCTGTTATAGATTCTAACGTTTTTCAGCAGAAATGGCGCCAGTTACCCGTATCGGTTTCCCAGGTATATACTTTATTAACTACTACTTAGTAGCTATCTTCTAAACTACAAAGCAGCAATGTTGTCTTATTTTGACCCCTTCATTAGCAAAAACATTTTCAATGATCATAGTTTTACTAAATACATTTTTCCTTTAGGATATCTCGATCGACCCAATTGGAGTGGCAGCAATGGCAAACCCTCAAGCCCTTCCTCAGCACATGCAAACCTATTCCATCCACTGTGTCGCTTCCGGTGGTCAAGCCCCAAATTTCAAGTTCTTTTTATTTGCACAAAAAGCAGAGGACTCGTCCGCTTATCTAGTCGAGTGTGTTATTAACTCGTCTTCGTGCAAAGCCCAGGTGAAGATCAAAGCCGACGACCAGAGCACGGCACATGCTTTCTCAGAGTTGTTCCAAACTGCCCTTTCCAAACTCACTTTGCCTTAAGGGCATGGTTGGAATGTTAAAAGTTTCAATTTTGTCATGAAGAACAAAATGAGTCTTTGTAGAATTGAACTTATTATGTACATTAGGAGTGCCAAACGGCTCTTTTATGTTTATTTGAAACAAGCTCCCCCGTTTATTTGAATCCTTCTTTTTCATAAATAAATTTCATACAAATTATACAGTTTGATTAATAGATGCACAAACACACTAGTTAAATAAACCTTCATTTTTAAAAATAAAATTCATACAAATTATACAGCACAATTAATAGATGCACAAACACACTAGTTCGGGCACAGTAGTTCCCGCCCTTGTACTTGCACCCCGTTCCCAGTTTGTGCGCCCTGCTATGTAAACATAGAGGAACACTTCATCCTCCAGTTTGAGAATAAAATATCTTCGTATCAGTTATACTATTAAATAGTAGTTTTTTTAATAATTAAAAAAACAATAGAAATAAACCGTAATTTAAACCAGCAATTTCCATAGGTTACTAGGCAGCATGTTCAACGAATGCCCTCCTCAAATGTACAACTCAACTTTCAAATGTATTCATATAACCAAAACACAATATCAAATAGGTGAGGCGAGTCTCAGGTCTCAGCTGTTTTGTTGTTTTTCGCTGTCCTTGAGAGGAAGAAAAGACCTGAACCATTGTTTCCATGGAGCATCTTCCTGTTGCTCGACCCACGAAAGAAAACAGCTATCCAACAAACAGAAGAAGTTGACATAGAGAAGCTGATACCGAACAGGAACATATCGGAAATTGGCCACTTGGACGATCGGCCAAACACCTCCTTCCAGAATTAGGGCTGGGAGAAAATCTCTCCTGACATCTTCTTTGACCTGAGTCGAAGTCTTTCCAGAAGCAAATCCCATGTAAGTGAAGAACACGAGTAAGTCGACCGGACCAAAGATTATACCGTCGGCTGCAACTTTAGCAGCCACAAAACGGAAGGAATTCGGTTGGAGCTTTAGCCGAACTCTAATGATGCGGTCAAGCCCTTCATACCTGTGTGGAACATAGCCACCTCAGCATATGCATTTATTTAAAATAAGCAAATAAAAAATAAGTTAATTAGAAAAACAAAAAGAATAAACTTCAGTCTCATTGCAGAAAACCAACTACATTTCAAGCTACAAATCCTACAAATACCCTTTGAGATTAGCTTCTATTTTACAAATAGCATCCTTTATTTACTTTTATATTTTAGGGGTGGGGGTGTGTATTTATATGGGGTTCTTGGTAATAAAAAAACAAACTTTTGGCTTTTGTAGGACAAATAGCTTCAATTTTTTGATTGTTACTTGGTCTAAATCAAAGATAAAGTCGAGTATCCTTGCATAATCAGATTGGGATTAACCTGTTAAAAGGGATACTTTAGTCATGAATTTAGGGATAAGGTATAATCAGGTGATAAAAATGATTATTTAACAGTGAATTTATTGTTGGTTTATAATCTAATGAGTGGACATTTTAGAAATATTATCCCAAGGGTTAGTATAGTTACCATTGTAGTACTAAAATATAATGGGATTTTTTGTTACTAGGCTAAACTTCAAGGGTGCTTTTGTAATTATCCCATAAATTCACAAAAGAAACTTAGTAGCTTTTGTATAGAAAACCCGAATCTCATTGCTACACAATCCTTATATGCATATTCTATATTTGTAAGTTTTCTTCATAGGATTGACCTTATAACTATTGCCAACCGACTGTTCTCTAGAAGAGAATGTTTAATCCAAGTACGATGAAACAAGAGTGTTATAACTTATAAGGGTAAACTATCCACAAAGAGTAAATAAATTAAACCTTATGGTAAACATGAAGAATATGAAAACAATGGACAAAGAAGATTAAACCAGTATATATATCATACTCTCTTCCTCAAAAGGGGACGGGAAGAGATTATTTAAGATCAGGTACTGAATGAATACTGACCAAAAGTGGCCAACAGGACCAATAAATCCAACACCGAACAAGGTTGTGGAAGCAACTCGTCTCCAATTGATTTTGAGTTCTTTATCTTCATCCTGCACAGGAAATCAGGGTTGCGCTCATTAAGCGACTAAGCCTCAAAATTATTATCTAAGAAACATTCATACTGTTACATTAAAAGGAGGCAAAACATTATCATCCAAAACATTAAAAGGAGGCAAAACATTATCACCCAAAACATTAAAAGGAGGCAAACCCACACATACATGATAGTACATTCCCATGAATAAACGCATAAATTCAAGTATAGACCCACACTCATTCCGATGAGAGAACGATTTCTAATCGTCAAAAGGAACCCATAAAAATACAGTCATTTTTGTTCATACGCATTTAATCGAACGACTCATAGGCATGAGGTAAAAAAAACCCCATTTTCCCAAATAATAATCAAAATCACGAGCTGTGTAAGATTCAAGAACAAAATATATGAAGATTACAGACGTGGGTTTTGCTGTGGTGGAGGTTGGCCGTGGAGTGGGTGACGGTCTGAGCAGCTATATCGCCGCATCCCCATATGACGCCCGAGCTAATCACCTGGGTTTTGATGGGGTGGGTCGATAAACATGTTTGGTACCATTTCCACAATCTCAACATGTTTCACCTCAGCTTCTTCGATAACTTTATACACAGAAGAAAAGGTGAAAAAGTACAAAATAATTTTGATTTTGATTATTGTTACAGAAGAAACATTTGGGAGAAGAGGAAACAAGAACAAGGGTTTTGACTTTTTATGTGTGCTTACTTTTGGGTCAAATAGTAAGTTCGTGAAATACTGGCTAAAAAAATTAAATCCTAAAATTTGGAAATTTTGAATGAAAAAAATCAATCAAAATTATTCACATAACTTATAAAAAAAAATACTATTCATTGTGATTTTAAAAGAAAATCATAGTAATTTTTCAAGCAATTAATTTTTTTTTTTTTTTATGAATTTACTTTTGTTTTGGAGTTTACTTCTCTAACATATGAGTACGATCATTTCAAAGGTGTGCCATGAATCAAGAATGTGAGAAACATGTTGGTATGGGAATGATAAAATTAGTACTACATTGATCGGTTCTTGAAGCTCCCACATTTGTTGATAAATAGCAGGGTCTCAAATTTTCTTATTGTTCGTTCATTAGTATCTATGTTACCTGAAAATGAGTCTACAAATGAATACTTCCGACAATCAACAAGTCTGCAAATGATGCAAGCTCATATTCATATATAGAAAAAAACAGAAGATAATAGTAAGTTACACAAGTTAATATCAGATACAGCATTTCATTTACCATCCTGAAACCCTTACGAATGAGAGGCCACATATAAGCACAATCACATAAATACTAAAGTCCATAAACATAGCTTCAACTAATTTCTGCAACAACAAGCCTAACTCAAGAGCTGTCCCCATTTGATCAACCAAAGCATTTCCACCAAGTTTAGGAGCACTTCTCGTCTGGCTTGTCCTTACCTTTGGGGACCTTGTTCCCAAAATAAGACGAGCAAGCACAATTGATATATTTGTTAACAAAAGCAGATAAAGGGGTTTTAAAATAACGAAGGTCATAATGTTACAGCAGCCCATCACTACTAAAATCCCAGCCACTACAGAAAAGGACATACGGGCATTTTCCGAAGATGAAACTGCAGAGGAGATTTGACCGGTCCTGAACAAGTTACGATGTCTATGTTCGATTTGCACGGATGGTGATTTTATTTGGGAATGATCTTCCGAGATTTGAGATTGTTCTTTGACTTCTTTCTCAACACCAGGTGTGTCCACTGGTGTAGACCAAACAATTCTGCCGTTGTTGCTGTTTTCTAGGAACGGGTCTTTTGTCTCATCGGAAATATGGGGCTGAGCAGAATCTTGATCTGGATCAGAGGGGACATGTTCGTGTTGAGCAACATCTGCAATTATCATACGAGTAAGAACCATGGGCGGTTGGATCTACATGCATTGCATTGGGGGCACAGGCTTCCAATGCCCCTTTAACTCAAGTGCCCTCGAAATGAATAATTTACAGTTAAAAATTATACGGTCAAATTAAATATTTTTGTTCTGGATCCACAACTTTTGTATGAACTACAACGCATCCTACTAAGTTCTAACAAATGAATGACGGAAAACTAGTCACAGCATAAACAGTTTTCATTTTTTTACACACCATTAAATCCAAGGAGACGTCAATATATTAATCGAGATTCAAGCATTTCATTTATCAATTGAGAGCCGCTAATTTTCTGGATATCTACTCATCATCATTATTCAAATATGCTGCCAACTAAAACAAAATGCTTATCACCCTTGTACAGCAAATAAAATCCTAAAACAGAACTTATTTATAGCCCTCCCCCTAAAGATCAAGCAAGAACTTAATCTGCAGTGGAAGCAAGAACTTCTTCATGAACATTCATCTACAGAAACTGAAACCCGGCCAGAAATTCAGCATTCATTAGTCAACTAAAAACTAAATGAAAAATCTAGCTGAATATTTAAGTCTCTAAACCACAAAATAATAAACATAAAATACAGAAAAAAAAAAGTTCCATATGTTACCGGCGGGGGTTTGGCCAGGGAGATACGTGGATGAGCGGGGTTCGAGGGGGTCGGAGGGCAGAGATTGGATGCGGCCGGTGATGAGCGCCAATCGATCGGCTCCCCGGTCGACGATACGGCGGCGGCGCGCTTCCCTGCTTCCTCCGGACGCTGCTGCCGTCGCCATGGATTCTCCGATCAGTAAAATAAACTTAAATTGGGGGTTCGCTTTCTTTTACTATCCGTGTAAATTAGATGTTTTGGGGTTGTGGATTCTGGTAGAGAATACGTAAGACTGAAGAGTGATGAATTGTTTGAGATGCTTTTGCAAATGATGGGCCGCGCCATTGTCTGAATTCAGTTTTAGATAGGTTGGGCCTCAGTTCCTTCGGGCCAAGAGCCTAACCCGATTACCAGAGTAGGAAAAATAAAATCGATGGGTCTGGACTAAAAAGGCCCAATGTAAGCCCTACCCAAAGGATAAAAAAATTGTCAGAAGTGGGGTTTGAACCCACGCCCTCTTACGAGGACCAGAACTTGAGTCTGGCGCCTTAGACCACTCGGCCATCCTGACCTTATATACATTTTTCTCTATATATTTTAAATATACTATACTGTATAATCCAATCTTAAAGTACAACTTAGATATAATTAGAATTTCAAACATTACCTTATAATAAAATAAATTCAACATTTTCTTTGTAATTTCAAAATAATTTGAAATCTAATTCACACAGTATACTGGTTGATCCGAGGAATGTGATTGGCAAACAAGTATTTCTAATAGTTTTTGGAAGTAAAAACCCAAAAGTATGTAAATTGAGTTCATAATAATTGCAACTTAAAACTGCTTGAAAATTTTTCAAACAAAAATACATCAACAGTAAGCCCTGTTCAGATAAATATCCTCTAAAAGAGATCAAAATTCTACAAAACATAGAGAGAGAAACTCTGGACAACTGTGAGCTCATGAAAACTTAAGCTCCAATATTTGATGCCTTGTTCAGAATAACACCTTCATATTTGACCTGGAACCATTTCATTGCATCGTCCTTGGTGACCCTGTGCTGGATCCCAACACGGGCCTTGCACCTACGACGACGACCCACTCGGTAACCAGGGCGCTCCAAGACAACATAGAAATCCATACCGTAGATACCGGTAGAAGGGTCATACCTGAAAAAAATATTAATAAATGAATATTTGTTTCAGAACCATTTCGGATTAAATGTGTTTGTAAATGAATCTAAAGCAATAAACACCTTGAATATACACTCAAATTTCCACGAAGAAGCAAAGTAGTACTTTCTATCTTTGCAAACACTTCCTTGAAGTGTTAGGATGTGTATATTTAAAACACTAACTTAGGTTTGCTAAATCGTATGATAAACCTCCATAATAGCTCAAAAGTTCATTCATTTCATTTCTCCAAATTAGATGTTAACTGGGTTTTGATGAAGATATGTTTGAGCTAACACATTTTAATGTTTAAAGAAAAAATCATGAGATGCTATAAGAGAGCTTATTGTAGTATCTTATAAGCCCATTTTAAAAAAAATCAATATAAATTTTAAGAGGGAAACTTGCACCTATGAAAAACTTGCATAAAATCAAAAAAGGACCTTAAAAACAGGGAAAATCTATCATCTGTGATACAAGTCATAAAACAAAAATACAAAATATTAATCCAACATTTATTTTGCATGTAATAGAAACATTGGAAGTCGCGAACATTGATTTACTTACTTGATTCCAAGATCAATGTGCTCTTGGATACCGAATCCGAAACAACCAGTCTCACTGAAGTTCCTTCTCAGCAGCTCATATTCCTTCACTTTTAAGCCACTTTCAAGGAGTTGCATCGCCTTGTCACCTCTCACAGTGACATAACAAGCTATCTTTTCATTACGCCTGATCCCAAATGACCGCACAGTGTACCTAGCTGTCAAACATACGACAGAAACCCATAATTACATTAGCAACTTATATCACTCATTCTGCATTTAAATACTTGATCAGTATTACATGTAAAAGGTACTGCACAAGTTAAATAACATACTCACAGATGACAGTTAACATACAAATTCTGAATTTTTAGTTCTCCAGTTTAAATGTGTTGTGTCAGATTTTCGACAATGGAGATCAAACGAAAATAAGGTATAATTATCAAATATCGTGCACTTTAATAATTAACTTTCAAATATCAAGCACACAGTTTCTAGTATAACAGATTTTCAGAATTTCATCCTAATACATAATCCTAATACATAGTAAAAAAATTAAAAATTAATAACAATAATAATAATTTATTCACAAAATAATAAACAAGAACGAATCACAGTGATGAACATTACCCTTGGAGAAGACGGGTGTTTGGCCACTGAGTTGCTCCAACACCTGGAAATATTTAGTAACATTGAAAATTTGAAATAGGCGAAAAAATTAGTACTAAAAAACGAGACGAGGAGTACTCTGATTACTGATTAGTTACCTTAGAAGCTCTGGTGAGACGATCGCCGCTTTCACCGACGGATATGTTGAGAACCAATTTCTGAACCTTGATCTCTCTCATCGGATTCGACAATTTTTTCTCGGACGCCTGAATTAGAAATTATGTGCAGAAAGCATGATTCAGGATATAGATAATATTGAAGTCTTCACGACAGAGAAAAAAAACAACATACCATGTCGATGCAGTTCTTAGTTACGAGCCTCACGGCGGCGGCTGGAGGGTCTGCGGGAAGAATCTGAATTTTGAACAAAAGGGAAATGTAAAAGGATTATATAAGTACACCTTTAGGCTTTAGGGTTTTGTTGAATGACTATCATGCCCTTCCATTTAACTACTCCATCATCCATATTGTTCGGACAATGTTTGCTTAGAAAGTTAATTACAGTATTAAGAAAAAATGATTTTTGTTGGTGTTGAAGAATAGTAGTACACTAGTATAAAGTAAAAATGATTTTTTTATTTTGAATCAAATAGACTAGTATAAAGTAAAAATGATTTTTTTTATTTTGAATCAAATAGAGATATAATTCTTATTTTAAATATGATATTTTTTTATTTTGAATCAAATAGGGATATAATTCTTATTTTAAATATGATATAATTTTATTGTTGCATGTAAAAAAAATCTCAAAAAATTAAATGTATAAATAAGTATTTTTGAATATTAAAATTGTAGAATGATAACTTTCAAAAATCACATAAAATGAATGGGAAGAGTATGGATTGAGGGGGGATACGGTGCCATTTTACATCGGATATTATCTAAACGCTTGACATCAAATAAAATGTTCTGCCCAAAAAATTTAAAACTCTTTTAATTATATTTATTATAATATTTTAAAATAAAAAAATTCAAATTACTTTAATAATTTTATTTATTTTATTATAATACTTCTTCTATCCCCAAAACAGTGTTTTGGGGATAGAGGGAGTATTAATTTAAAAAAAAATCAAAACTAAATTTATTTTATTATAATCATATAAATAAATAAATATTTACTTTTCAACCTTTTATATCAAAGCTGTTAAAATATTTATAAAATACATGCATACTAATTAACATTAAAATTAAATTAAATAATTTGTTACTATTTATACATTATATATTTTTTAAAATTTTCTATTCATTTATCTTAAGTCTATAACTTACACTATAAAATTATATATTTTATTATAAAATTTAGAAAGATTAAAGAATATTATATATTTGTATAAAATTGTAAAATAGTGAAAGACTGAAAAACAATTTTAATTATAAAATTATATATTTTATTATAAAATTTAGAAATATTAAAGAATATTATATACTTGTATAAAATTGTAAAATTGTGAAAGAATGAAATTTTTTTTAACTAATATCGTATTATGCTTTAAAATTTATTTGAGTGTTTCAATATAAAAATTTGAACACTCATTATTTATTAGTTGTAAACATATTATTATAATAAAATAAATATAATTATTCTTACGCAGTAGCACAGAAAGTTTTGAATTTGTTGGGCAGAAGAATTTATTTGATGTTAAGCGTTAGATTAATTAATTAATTATAATCAGACGGTTAAGAATGCACAAGATAATATCCTACAAAATGGCAGCGGATCCCCCCTCAATCCAACGGAAGCTGATACGGTTACACTCGGTGTATTGACTTTTCAATACACTTCCAATTAATTTTTGACATTTGGAATTTATTTGTTTAATTGTTTTTCATTTTTAGTTTTTAGTTTTTCGCACGTGGTCAAAGGTAATGAAGAGCAGTTACAGATTTAGTCTTTTTCTTGTGGCGAAATAGTTTTAAATTTTGAAAAAAATTGTTTTTAAATAATTTAATTAAATATATATAAATATAATCATAAAAACTTATTATTTTTTTCGGAAATAGTATTTTTTATTTTAAAAACATTTATTTTTCAATAATTTATTTAAATATATAGAGTAAATATAATTTTTTTTGCGTAAAGAGTTCATTATTTTGAAAATTTTTGTTTTTAAAAATAATTTAAATAAATATATATAGTGTATATAATTTTAAAAACTTTATTGTTTTGCTTAAAAAAAAAATTTTAAAAAAATTGTTTTTAAATAATTTAATTAAATATATATAATAAATATATAATCTTAAAAATTGTATTTTTTTTGCGGAAAGAGTACTTTTTTATTTTGAAAACATTTATTTTTAAATAGAGTAAATATAATTTTTTTACGTAAAAATTTTATTATTTTGAAAAAAATTGTTTTTGAATAATTTAAATAAATATGTATAGTGTATATAATCTTAAAAACTTTATTTAAAGTTTATTATTTTGAAAAAAATTGTTTTTGAATAATTTAAATAAATATGTATAGTGTATATAATCTTAAAAACTTTATTTTTTTCTGTAATTTTTTTTACTTCTTTTACAAATTAAAAATTAAAATACCTTATTTAGTAAAAAATAATAATAATTGATTTTTATAAATAAAATTACTGTACATGAAATATTATCAATTATAATATACACAATTTATATTTCATTATTATTTATTTAAAAAAAATAAATGCATTTATTTTTCAAAGAATAAATTTATTTTTTTATTTAGGTCAATTGTACAAATTTAAATACTCACACACTCATGTTTCGATTTTGAACTGTGAACCTTAGGAGACTCAATTCAAGTGAGCTAACAACTTTCGACAAAGAGATCATTTTTCTAAAAATATCACATGCATGACATGTGCGTCTTTTAATGTAGTTTACAATAAAGTATTTTAAAATTTGAAATGAACATCAAATTATATTTTTGTTTTCATTTGTGATTTCATTTTTCAATATCTATAAATTAGATTTTAATCAACTAATTACTATAATTTAATTTAATATTATTCAATTAAAAAAATATAAATGTATTTATTTTTTAAATAGATTAATGTTTTGAAAACTTCACATATTTTGCATGTGTGTGTATTAGATAATTGTATTGGATTGTGATTTCATAAGATTTTTTTTTTCGCATTTGTATATGTTAGAGGGTCGTATATTTCATATGTATGTTATTAAAGGGGTGTATTGAATTATGATTTCATAAGATTTTTTCATCTATATATTAGAGTGGTACGTTGGATTATGATTTCAAAAGATATTTTTTGAAACTTTAAAAGTTCTTAAATTTAAAAAGTCTATACTGAGACTCTATGCAAATTTTGACTGATTTTTTTTAATTGATTTGTATATATGAATTATTAATTTAAGTGAACTTCCATACACTCTGACTTATTGATTCAAATTAATATGATTATATAAAAAATTATATTATTTAGAAAATACAAAAACTATTATTATTTATTATTATTATTCTCATTTTTATTATTTTATACTTGACTTCATTTTTTAAATACATTAACGATACTCGTTTTTCATGTATCAACTTTCGTTATTTGTTAAATTACAATTTTTTCTATTTCATATAGAGATTTTCTACTAAATATTAAACAATATACAATTTTAAATAAATAGTTATAACCAATTTTTTAATTAAATTAAATATTAACACTAATAATATTAATTTATAATATTTTGATTTATTGTTAAACAAGTCTTTATATTAATAATCACAAAAATAATTTATTATAAATATCATCTATAAATAATTATTTTAAAAAAAATATATGATTAGTCTAATTTTTTCAAATAAAATTTTGATTATTTGTCTAAAAACTATTTTAATAATGTGGAATGTAAACTTTTGCAATAATTATCAGCACTACATTAATAGAAAAAAAGAATTAAAAAAAAAATCGATAGAAATATATTAAAATAAAAATAATTATTATTACAAAGTGAAAGCATGTCATATTTTTTGATGGAAATATATAAAAGATTTATTACCAATAATATTATTACAACACGCCAAATGTCATGTTTTAATTGGAAGTGTATCAAACATTGGTTACACTAATATTAATGTATTTAAAAAATGAAGTCAAGTATAAAATAATAAAAATGAAAATAATAATAATAAATAATAATAGTTTTTGTATTTTCTAAATAATATGATTTTTTCATATACTAATATTAATTTGAATCAATAAGTCAGACTGTCAGAGTGTATGGAAGTTTATTTAAATTAATAATTTTTGTTTACAGTTCTCTCAAATTAATGAAAATTCATATATACAAATCAATTAAAAAAACCAGTCAAAATTTACATAGAGTCAGTGTTTATAGACTTTTTAAATTTAAGAACTTTTAAAGTTTCAAAAAATATCTTTTGAAATCATAATCCAACATACCACTCGAATATATAGATGAAAAAATCTTATAAAATCATAATTCAATATACCCCTTTAATAGACATACATATGAAATATGCGACCCTCTAACATATACAAATGCGAAAAAAAATCTTATGAAATCACAATCCAATACACTTATCTAATACACACACATGCAAAATATGTGAAGTTTTCAAAACATTGATCTATTTAAAAAATAAATACATTTATATTTTTTAATTGAATAATATTAAATTAAATTATAGTAATTAATTGATTAAAATCTAATTTATAGATATTGAAAAATGAAATCACAAATGAAAACAAAAAAATAATTTGACGTTCATTTCAAATTTTAAAGTACTTTATTGTAAACTACATTAAAAGACGCATATGCCATGCATATGATATTTTTAGAAAAATGATCTCTTTGTCGAAGGTTGTTAGCTCACTTGAATTGAGTATCTTAAGGTTCACAGTTCAAAATCGAAACATGAGTGTGTGAGTATTTAAATTTGTACAATTTACCTAAATAAAAAAATAGATTTATTTCTTTGAAAAATAAATGCATTTATTTTTTTTAAATAAATAATAATGAAATATAGATTGTGTATATTATAATTGATAATATTTCATGTACAGTAATTTTATTTATAAAAATCAATTATTATTATTTTTTATTTTTTACTAAATAAGGTATTTTAATTTTTAAAATTTGTAAAAGAAGTAAAAAAATTACAGAAAAAAATAAAGTTTTTAAGATTATATACACTATACATATTTATTTAAATTATTCAAAAACAATTTTTTTCTTTAATAATAAACTTTTTACGTAAAAAAATTATATTTACTCTATTTAAAAACAAATGTTTTCAAAATAAAAAAGTACTCTTCAAAAAATTATATTTACTCTATTTAAAAACAAATGTTTTCAAAATAAAAAATTACTCTTTAAAAAAAAATACGTTTTTAAGATTATATATTTACTATATATATTTTATTAAATTATTTAAAAACAATTTTTTTATTTACTATATATATTTTATTAAATTATTTAAAAACAATTTTTTTTTAAATAATTTTTTTTTACGCAAAACAATAAAGATTTTAAAATTATACACTATATATTTATTTAAATTATTTTTAAAAACAAAAATTTTCAAAATAATGAACTCTTTTACGAAAAAAAATTATATTTACTCTATATATTTAAATAAATTATTGAAAAATAAATGTTTTTAAAATAAAAAGTACTCTTTCCCAAAAAAAAATAATAAGTTTTTAAGATTATATTTATATATATTTAATTAAATTATTTAAAAATTTTTTTTTTTAAAAATTTAAGACTCTTTCGGCACAAGAAAAAGACTAAATCTGTAACTGTTTTTCATTACCTTTGACCACGTGCGAAAAACTAAAAACTAAAAATGAAAATTAACTAAATAAATAAATTCCAAATGTCAAAAATTAATTGGAAGTGTATTGAAAAGTCAATACACCGAGTGTAACCGTATCAGCTTCCCAACAAGTATGTGATTAGTTAACAGAAATTCTTAGCTAACAATAAGAAATATTTAAAATTAAAATTTCAAAATTGAAAGTAGTCAAAACTTAAAAGGATCAGAATTCAGCACGATTATAAAAGCGCCTGCCTTCTCGGCGCACGTTATCTTCATCACAATTCAGTCGAAACTCGAAACCCCTCTTCTCTGTTTCTATACGTACATATCGGCGTATCTATCCTAACGCTTACAGAATATACACAATACACGCATATACGATTAACGAACACCGTGAATCCCAAATCGGAACCATACCTTCTTTATCTATTGGAAACCCTAAACACTACTTCTTTTTGGAGCGTATTTTCAAAATCTAACGCTCGGAGAAAGAGGGGCGTCTCACAGAAATCCGCAAGCGTTGTTTCGCGGAGTTTTTTATTATTTGAAAGAATCTCGAGATTAATTTTGGTTTTCTTCAATTTCCCGTTTTCAATTTTTGTTTTTTTTTTGAAATATATATCAAGCGATTTGAAATCCGGGTCCTGAAAGCATCCCAAATTGTTATTTTCGAGCTCCGGATTCCAATAATTTGGAATCGTTAATTGTTGTTTCTCTAGATTTTACTTCCTTGAATTTTCAGAAACTATGTAAATGCGTCCGCTAGACCTAAAATAATTAAAGATTTTTAAATAAGTAAATGAATATCATACAAATTAATTTAAATTCAAGAAATACATAATCGGATGTTTTAATTAATTATTAATCTTAATTTATTCATTACCAACTATGAAATATATGGAAATAATTATGATGAATCCGTGATATTTTTATTTTTAATTGTATTGATGCATTAATATTTTTAAATTGTTTTTTTATTCAAAAATAAATATTCATTTTTTTGTCATGTTTAAAAATATCCCACGAATAATATTAATAATTAATAATTAGCGGAGTTTTTTATTATTTGAAAGAATCTCGAGATTAATTTTGGTTTTCTTCAATTTCCCGTTTTCAATTTTTGTTTTTTTTTGAAATATATATCAAGCGATTTGAAATCCGGGTCCTGAAAGCATCCCAAATTGTTATTTTCGAGCTCCGGATTCCAATAATTTGGAATCGTTAATTGTTGTTTCTCTAGATTTTACTTCCTTGAATTTTCAGAAACTGATAATGGTGGGAGGTGGGAATAGAAGGGAGGAAGGATCTTTTACCGTGACCAACACCAATGTGTTTGCAGCTCTTGATAGTTTGAGGAAGAAGAAGAAGTCTGAAAAAGAGAAGGGCACGTATAAGGGCGGCAAGGGCACGTCGAAAGCTTTGGAATCGAAGGAAGTGGAGTCGAAGAAGCAAGTTTACTGGGCCCCGGCACCTTTGACATCAAAGTCTTGGGCTGATGTTGATGATGAGGATGATGACGATTACTACGCAAACACTGCCCCTCCTCAGCCAATATGGGGTGGTTCAACTAAAGCCAAAGAGACTCGTAAACCTGGTCCCATCGAGGTATAAAAAACATGAGAAATATGGTATTTTTAAATCTTGTGTTTTCCTTTGTTGGTTAACTATAGTGTTGTACTATATTTATAATTGTACTATGATTTGTTATCTGAAATAACTCCTTCTATTTTGGAAGTGATTCATGTGCTTGAAGAATGTGATTAATCAGGATTGTTGTTTATCACTTATGACAACTGAAGTATCATTAGGTCGTGTGTTTGTTGATCCTTTGTTATAGTTTCTACACTTGTGCTTTTGCAAGTAAAATGTATCGCTTGAGTTACTTTATTAATGTTTTGTTGATACGTTTTTTAAGTGATTTAAATCTTTTATGGATTGTGGCTCAACTGTTCTTTGTCAACAAGTTAATTCGGTGATAGACTTTATATAAAGGCACTTTTTACATTAATCATACTAAAATGCCAACTATTCTTTTCTTTGAAACTTTAGCTGAGAATAATCGTTCCTTGTGATTCATGGGATGTAGGATATGACTCACATTAATAACACTCCACAAATTCGTCATCTGACCTTTTAATTTTTTGAAGGTGCTTTCTTGTGTAAATGTTATTTACTGTTCCAGCATTATATAGCTAAAACTCTTCAATCGTATACACATTGATTTGTATGGTAGAAGTGTCCCAGCTGTTCTAGTTTCATTGATTTCAAAGCTGTTTCAGCGCCTTGCTAATTTTTCGCACATTTCATTTCAGTACCTTCAAGGTTTCATTGATTTTCCTTATGATTTTTCTACCACATGATGGATTTTCAACAAATCAAAAGGTTTTGTGTTTCCATTGTTTGATTTTATTAAAGAAAATGAATCTTCGTCTATGTCATGAAAAGAAAAGGACTATCTTCTTGTTGAGTGGTTATTTCAGAAGGGATAAGATTTCAGATATTGTATGTACTTATGCTCTACACCTTTGAAGCTATTTCAAAGTTGCTCGTGAGTTGTAAATTGTAATAGCTTGTTGCACTTTTTAGTTTCTAATGATGCTACTTTGTTTGACGGAGTGTAGTGGGTGACTTATTGTCAGTTACCATTGAAACTGAAACAACCTTATATTTATTGATATCTATATTTCCTTAAATCAATAAGTTGTATTTTGAATTTTTGTGTGGTCAAGTAATGTTCTGATAGGACAAACAATTTGAATAGCAATTCTAGATCTAGCCTTAGCATGTCAAATTGATTAATTTATTCATCGCTAAATTAAATTCTACTCATGTTTTGTATTTTCAGCCTTCTTTATCTATGTGAGTGCTTTACACTAAAAATAATAATACTCCATATTTTGCAATACATTGAATATATAGTTTGTCTTTTGATGCCTAATCATCTGTGACACTTTTGCTTATTAGTATTAATTTGATACAAGGCTGAACTGTAAGAATTATTTTCTTCCTCACATAATCACAGGAAAGTGAAAGTGAAGATGACGAACTTTTCGATGAAGGCGATGATGATGCGGAAGAGGAGCATGGCCATGAACCGGAGGTCCAAGAGCAGCCTCATCCTGTGTTGAAGAAACCCACAGAAGCTTCCCCTGCACCTAAAGAGTCAGAAAGGCAGCTTTCCAAGAAGGAGAGAAAGAAAAAGGAGCTTGCTGAACTTGAGGCTATTCTAGCTGATTTTGGAGTCAACCCGAAAGAGAAAGGTGGAGATGAGCCATCAGGTAATAATTTTTCTTTAAAAAAACGTTTTATTTTGTTCTTTTATGTTGCTTTTGGATTATTGGAAGAATTACATCTCAATAAATCAAAAATAGCAGCTTAAATGAGGAGATTAGGGATTCTACATCCCTTGCATTTGGAGGGTAATTAAAGCAAGCTTAATGGACTTATTATAATAGAATTGAAATCCTCAGTTTCAAATCATCCAATCCAAATGAAGCCTCAGATAAAAACTATCTGGGCTATGGTTCTTCTAAAACTTGATGGTATATGGATAAGTACAAAACTGCTCACAAGGTTTATTAGCTCAATTACGAAAACTCCAGTATGTCAGTATCTTTCAAAGTTCCCTGTATTCTGTCAACTGTCAAGGCTAACACACCCGTGTTGTTTGAATTTGCCTCTTTTCTTGAGGGTGCAATTTGTAGAAAGGGAACCAATGTCAAGGACATATTTGTAACTTTACAATTGAAAGAGACTTTATCAATTAGGTTATACCTCAGTTAGTAAATGGTGAGTGGTGTGACTGTAAAAAAATAGCACCACCAATCATAATTCATTTTAAGTAAAAACGCCGATTATTTATCATCTTACTACTTAATAACCTCACTGAAATAATATTTATTGGCTGTCTCTACTTGGAAGCAACATGCTAAGTAATACCCCGAATCTTTAATATACTGCTACATTGATTCATTTTGGCGTTCCCGATGCTTTTATTCTATAGAGGTTTACTGTCCATTGAAATTTCTAATTTACGGTACACCTTGTAGATGCCAACAAAGACGGGGGACAGCCAAATGGAGATGTCGACAGGAAGGATAACAATATACACCCTGTGGAGTCTAAAAGTGCAAAGAAGAAGAAAAAGAAGGATAAGGCGGCCAAGGAGACTCAGGACCCCAACAGCTCAAATGCCCCCAACGGGCAGGAAGATTCAGTCGAACTGGCAGACAGAGATGTATCAGCTGTCGTTGATGTGAAAGAGAAGCTTAAGAAAATGGCGTCTGCAAAGAAAAAGAAGCCCAGTAAAGAAATGGATGGTGCTTCTAGAGCTGCGGCTCTGGAGGCTGCTGCTAGGAATGCAAAACTCGCTGCATCTAAGAAGAAAGAGAAGAGTCATTACAACCAACAGCCAATGCGATAAGGTGGAACCAGATTGAGGAAAAAAAACTAATAAAGGCTATTTCTTGCCTTTTGTTTTCGTGATATATAACTTTTGTTGGCCCAGATGCTGTTTGTTTCCTTGGAAACTTGTTATTTCACACCCATTTTTCTAAGTTGCATATATACCCAAATTCATGTAATTCCCAGTTCTCATGTTTAAAGATCACATATTATGAATTGTTGAAGGAAGAATTGATTTAACCGTAATAATTGAACAAATATTCAAAGAATTGAAATTAAATTTTGGAACGAATACAATACTTGAATACGCTTATGAATACAAGACTATTGAAATTTGATATGAGCTTCCATAGAGTAATTGTTTTAGAGAGTACTATTATTGGAAGTTATCTTACCAATCAGAGTCCTACCATAACGTATTTTTTAGAGAGTACTATTATTGGAAGTGATCTTACCAATCATAGTCCTATTTTTATAGATATCTCAATATCTACAATCCCTGAAATATTACTACTAGTACTACGAAAGTAATAAATACACGAACACGAGTTCACAAACCATCATCGGTCAATCGATCAATAATTATTAGGATGGAGTCCGAAGTACTTTTCAGGAGATCGGGATATGAATATCGGTACCGGATTGGGATGGACGAGGAGATGCTTTCATCGTACCGAGCACAATTGGGTTCTTCGGGTGTTCGTCGCCGCAGGAGATTTATCCTCGAGGTACGTACTAATTTCATATTAAAAAAATCCCCATCCGACGAAGAGATTATAGAAGAATCGGAGAGGTTCGCTAGTATTTATCCCGTAAATTTAGGTGATATAGATGATGGTGACTTAGATCTATTAGTAGATGAAATCGGGTTGTATAGGTTAAGTATTGATTACCGGCTGGAAGAGTATTGGTTGCCAGAGAAGGAGATTGAACTCATCGCTCGTGAGGCCATGTGTTTCGTCAAACGAACAGCAGCCGATCCTCGACATGCTTCCCTCCACGTGATCCCTGTTGTCGTGTACATTGACGTTTTCACCCTTCAGTTACAAGGGGAATTGCTCGATGCCACTGTCCTTAGGCTGATCAAACCCGATCGTTTGATCCCTTTTCGAGTGTGGGGATTAATGAGCATAGTTCTGGCTGAGGTTACCTTGGTAATGGACATGGATCACCAGAACTATTTGTTGAAATTACCTAAGGTGAGAGTGGAAGATGTTGCCTTAGCATCGGCTCGCATGGAGTCGTGCCCAATTTGTTCGGAAGCTTTGACTCATGGGACTCAAATAACTCCGCTTGTTTGCGATCGCGTTTTTCAAAATCATTGCGTTGTCCCGCGCGATCACGTTTTTCATAACCATTGCATTGTTCGATGGTTGATGAACAACAAAACATGTCCAGTGTGTCATTCTGAAATTGCCATGGAGAGCTCTTAGCTAGTAGTAGGTATACTGCTATAGTATTTGTTTGACTTTTAATAACTACAGAGTACTCTGCCTGTCTCAGTCTCCTTTTGTAATTTACAAAGAAGATTGAGACTCTATTTATTGTTATTTGTTTCAAACAAGTCTCATTTGTAATTTACTACAAAGATTGAGATGGATGTAATACTTATTTATTAAATGAAAGCAATTCAATTTTTGATATTTGAACTATCAACATATATTATTTGCAATCATATACTCTATACTAGTTCTATCTCGCATATTTATGCATGGTATAATTTTTATATTCTTTATGTTTTGAGGAAGTATGCACGCGCACTATTTACAATTTTTAAACACTCTTTACCCATCATATGAATGGTCCTTCCGAAACAAAAATTCACAATTGTGATTTCATAACCATTATTTTGACAATTTTCTCCATTTTTTAATTAATCTTATAAGAATACACTAAGTACAATTTCCATAACGTATTCTGTTATTCTCGTATCAATAAAGCAATTGATGATCAATAATCGACAAAGCAAATTGAAAATAAATAATCACTTATGTGCCGTTTATAAACCTCGGACGACGACTTATGTGCAAATTGAAAAAAAAATTTCTTAAAGGTCACATTGGGCTCAGCCCAATTGCTTATAAAGTCCAGTACATATTTATAGAATTAAGTATCAATTAGGAGCTGATTTCTTTAGGTTTTCTATTATTAGAGTACAATGCGTGTATATTTATTTCATTGTTCTGTACTGTAAACTCACTCAATTAATCAATACGATTAATACCACTTTCTTCTCCAAGTTTTCTATTATCTAAAACTTGACATGGTATCAGACGCAAGGTTCTAAGTTTCCTTTCCCAAATCCGCAAAACCTAAAAACCTAATTCTGCCCCTCCTCACATCGTTCCCCTACTAATCGATCCATCCCCACTCAATCTCTCCAATGGTTCAACCAGAGGATACTGAAACTAATGGATCGACTGCAAACATAACAAGCAGGATCGTTTCCCCAAATGAAGACCCCACCTCGCCGTTCTACCTGCACGCCTCTGATCATGCCGGAGTCAAGGTCATCTACGAGACCTTCACCGGAGAGAATTACAGTGCCTGGAAGAAATCGGTGGAAATGTCACTCGCCATCAAGAACAAATTAGGGTTCTTAGACGGCTCGATTCTGGCCCCTTCTGCACTGGATCTACCCCTGTTCACGGCATGGTACCGGGTCAACGCACTCCTCCTCTCCTGGCTCCTATACTCGGTGAGTCCTGAAATCCGTTCTACTCTGCTCTCCTTCACCCAAGCCAAAGAACTGTGGGATGAGATCAAATTACGATATGCCAAGAGTGATGGGCCGAGAGTTTTTCAATTAGAGAAAAATCTGAGTACCATCTCTCAAGGATCCCAGAATCTCACCACCTACTATAATCTGTTCAAAGGGCTTTGGGATGAGTACATCAATTACAGGTCAATTCTATCTTGTTCATGTGGTTTATGTACTTGCAATATTGGAGCTGCCTTCTTAAATCTTCAACAGCAGGATTCAGTTCTCAAGTTTTTAGTTGGATTAAATGATTCATTCTCTACCCTCCGTAGCCAAATTCTTATGAATCATCCTCTACCAACACTCTCCAAAGTATACTCTTTATTGAGACAAGAGGAAAGTCAGAGATCTTTACATCATGACTCCCCTTCTGTAGGCCTCTATAGTAATGTTACTATGGATAATGCTAGTACTGCTAATTTGGCTAAGTTTGCAGGAAAAGAAAAACATAAATTTACAGGGAAGTGTGACTTCTGTGGCTACAATGGACATTCAGCAGACAAGTGCTTCCAGCAAAAGGGCTACCCTACTCACTGGAAAGGCATAAGAGCTAAAAGAATAGCCCCTGGACATGTGCCACCATCACAGCTACACTCCAGCATACAACCTCAAGCAGCTGCAAATCAAAGTTCCACTACCCCCTCTAATCCTGATTTGGAGTTATGTGATCCCAGCCTCTTTGAAAAATTCAGACATTTCATGAAGACTCAAGAGAATCACTCCACTGAAGTTGCAGAACATGCTGTCCATGCTGCAATGGCTCTAGGACATCCCCCTCATCCTGACTATAACACCTCACACACCTCTCAGGAGGTGCAAGGTATGACTACTGCTTTCTCTGCCTTTCTTTCTACTACTTGGATCCTAGATACTGGAGCTTCTGACCATATGGTCAACTCTTTAAAATTTTTTTCTGATCCACCTTTAAAAACAAATATTCAGGTCCAACTTCCTACTGGACACTGTATCTCAGCCACTCATAAAGGCACTATTATGTTAACTGATAACCTCATATTACATAATGTGCTTTATGTGCCAAGTTTCAACTTCAACCTCATTTCTGTTTCAAAATTAACACTGCAAGGAAACATTTCTGTAAAATTTGTCTCTACTCACTGCATTTTACAGGATATGCAAAACAACAAAATCCTTGGTTATGCTGAATCCTCACATGGACTTTACCACTTAAAACTGGATGCTTCAAGACCTTCTTTTCAGAACTTCTTTCCAGTAGCTTCTGCTACTGAAATTTCAAATAACACTTCTTTACTCTGGCATTTCAGACTTGGACACTTACCTTTTAAGAAACTGCATACTCTTGATTCTTTGCATATTTCAAATAAAATTGGTAACATGCCTTGTGACATTTGCCATTTTGCCAAACAGAAAAAATTACATTTATCTGAAAGTTCATCATATGCTACTGCTTGTTTTGATCTTGTTCACATGGATATTTGGGGTCCTTTTAGAATAGAATCTTACAATGGCTATAAGTATTTTCTCACTATTCTTGATGACCATTCTAGGTGTACATGGATTTATCCAATGAGAACTAAATCTGAGACAAGAACACATATCAAAACCTTCTATCATATGGTTGATACTCAGTTTCATAAAAAGATTAAGTGCATTAGGTCTGACAATGGTATGGAGTTCATGTTCTCTGATTTTTACTTGTCAAAAGGTATTATTCACCACACATCTTGTGTGGAAACTCCTCAACAAAATGGTAGGGTTGAAAGAAAACACCAACATTTACTACAGGTTGCTAGAGCATTATTATTTCAATCATGCCTTCCCTTGACTTTTTGGACAGATTCCATATTAACTGCTGCCCACATTATAAACAGGACACCTTCTATTCTTTTACAAAACAAGTCACCTTTTGAAATCCTATACAATAAACCTCCTGATTATTCATATTTAAAAGTATTTGGCTGCCTTTGTTATGCTTCCACTTTAAGTTCTGACAGGCACAAGTTTGAAAGCAGAGCCTCCAAATGCATCTTCCTTGGCTATGTCTTTGGAACCAAAGGCTACAAACTGTATGATCTCTCTACTCATCAAATTATAATTTCTACTCATGTTAAATTCTTTGAACTAATTTTTCCTTACAAGAGAGATAGTGATGACAAAGTTTTTCAAAAATCTGAAATTTTCCAAAACTTATCTGAATCTCCAACTCCTCAGGAAAATTTATCTTCTTTACTTTGGCAGGATGATTCTCTTTCACCTTTTCATACTACAGATACTACTAATATTCAATCTAGTTCTATACAGCTACCACCTTCCAACACTACACCAACAGCTGCTGATCCCACACCTCCTGTATCAACACCAGCTGAAGAACAGGTTTCATCCTCCACACTACAACCTTCCACTGACATCAGAAAATCATCAAGATCAAGAAGGTTACCAAGACACCTAACTGATTATGCCTTAAACTCTACTACCTCTAATATGATCTCCAAAAAACAGGTAATATCCTCACCTTCTACAACCAGGTATCCAATTGCTAAATATGTTAGTGATCATGCTTTGCCTCTTGCTTATAAAAGTTATGTTGCTTCTGTGGCTGTTCTTTCTGAACCAAAAACATATGCTCAAGCTATTAAATACCCTGAATGGCAACAAGCTATGACTCTTGAATTACAAGCTTTAGAACTAAATAAAACTTGGAATTTGGTTGACTTACCTGCTGGAATGCATGCTATTGGGTGTAAATGGGTTTTTAAAACTAAATTAAAATCAGATGGCAGCCTTGAAAGATACAAAGCTAGACTTGTTGCTAAGGGTTATACCCAAGAAGAAGGCATTGACTATTTTAAAACTTTTTCTCCTGTTGTGAAAATCACCACCGTTAGGGTCCTTCTTTCAATTGCTGCTTCTAATAATTGGTTTCTGAAACAATTAGATGTTAATAATGCTTTTTTACATGGAGATTTGACTGAAACTATTTACATGAAACCTCCACCTGGATACTGCCTCCCTAATGATAAAAGAGTCTGCAAATTACTGAAAAGTTTATATGGCCTTAAACAAGCTTCTAGACAATGGTTTCGCAAACTTTCTGATTCTTTAGTCACTTTTGGTTACAAAAAATTTTTAGCTGATCCCTCCTTATTTACAAAACAAACTGACTCTTCCA
The DNA here is from genome assembly GCA_954870475.1 of Euphrasia confusa. Lineage (NCBI taxonomy): Eukaryota > Viridiplantae > Streptophyta > Magnoliopsida > Lamiales > Orobanchaceae > Euphrasia > Euphrasia confusa. Next base: position 36,645,306 of record OX940959.1, on the reverse strand, counting down.
TCACTGTCTTACTTATTTATGTAGATGATATCATACTTGCTGGCAACAATTTAACTGAAATTTCTGCAGTCACAGCTCTTTTGCATGAAAAATTCACAATCAAAGATTTGGGTGATTTAAAATACATCTTAGGCATTGAAATAATCAGAGACAATACTGGTATTTATCTCACTCAAAAACAGTTCTGCCTTGATATTCTTTCTTCTCATGGCTATATAGACTGTAAACCAATACAAAGTCCTATGGATTCCAACATGAAACTTTCAAAAACAGATGGCCAGGCTCTTTCTGATCCAAAATCTTTTAGAACTCTTATTGGCAAGCTATTATACTTAACTGTTACTAGACCTGATATATCTTTTTGTGTGCAAACCTTGAGTCAATTCTTATCTTGCCCCACTGACTCTCATTTAACCACTGCACACAGGATATTGAGATACCTCAAACAATCAATTGGACTTGGATTATTTTATAGTTCAACATCTAACACTCTTTTGACAGGATACACTGACTCAGATTGGGCAGGTTGCATTGACACCAGAAGGAGCGTTTCAGGCTACTGCTTTTTTTTAGGAGACTCCCTAATTTCCTGGCAATCCAAGAAACAACAAGTTGTCAGCAGATCATCCACTGAAGCCGAATATAGAGCTGCAGCCAACACAGTTTGTGAGGGCCAATGGCTTTTATATTTACTTAAAGATTTTAACATACCTCTTTCACCTGTGCAGGTTTACACTGACAATTTATCCACTTACTACCTTGCACATAATCCTGTCCAACATCAAAGAACAAAGCATATAGAGCTAGATTGTCACCTCATCAGAGAAAAACTGGAGACAGGCCACTTCAAACTGCATCATATATCCAATACGCATCAACTGGCAGATATCTTCACCAAGCCATTACCATCCAATCAATACCCTCTCTTCCATTCCAAGTTGAACATGAAGAATCTCCACGTTCCACTTGCGGGGGGGTCTTAAAGGTCACATTGGGCTCAGCCCAATTGCTTATAAAGTCCAGTACATATTTATAGAATTAAGTATCAATTAGGAGCTGATTTCTTTAGGTTTTCTATTATTAGAGTACAATGCGTGTATATTTATTTCATTGTTCTGTACTGTAAACTCACTCAATTAATCAATACGATTAATACCACTTTCTTCTCCAAGTTTTCTATTATCTAAAACTTGACAAAATTAAAATAAATAACTTGTGTGCAATTTACTATATGACATATTTTCAGTCGATTTCATATCAATATACAGTACAGCGAGGTCACGACTAGGGCTGGAAACGAATCGAGTGCTCGCGAGTTGTTCGAGCCCCGAGCATTATTCTATGCGAAATCGAAGCCGCTCAAATATATAAAATTTTAATTAAATATTTTTAATATGTGTGTATATATTGAATCGAGTCGAGATTTCGAGCAATTCGAGTTGAGTCGAATTCGAACAATACGAGTCGAGTCACTCGAAAAAGCTGAAGTTGAACTAATCGAGCGAACAAAAATCGAGCGGTTCGATCGAGCCGAACTCGTGTTGGTCGATCGACTCAAGCCCGAGCATGAAATAAAATTAACGAGCCGAGCTCGAGCACCCTCCCGAGCGGCTCGTCGAGCTCGAGCTTGCTAATTTTTTTTTCAAAGCCTGCTCAATAAGCTTAAAACTCGACTCGGGTGGTCTCTTTTCCGCCCTAAATTCACGACAAACCAAATTGAAAAATAGGGTTTACATTAAGTGTTCCTTAAGGAGTGACAATTTAATCGACCGACCTAAAGGTTCGTGGACTATTTAAAGCTAAAGCCTAAAGCCGAGTTTCATCCATACGCATTTAAAGGAAACGACAAATTTCTTTCGTTTCGTCTCTTCTCCTGCATCGTTTCGTCTTCTTCATCATCTTCCAGAATCCTGGGGGATTCGATCGTTATTCATCCCCCGTATACTTGATCCACCGAGTGAGTTCTTTTCCCCTCTTGATTTATTAATTTTTGTGTATGATTGTTCTGGTTCACGTTACGGATCACGGATTTGAATTTATTTTTTTTGCGTTTCATTTTTTTTTTTGCGTGTTCCAGGTCGTTGTTATAGTAGGTGTTTTCTGTTTGTTTCGTGTATGTTAACAACACGGGGTTTTTAGCTGCTAGTAGATTCATAACATATTGGGGGCAATTTCCTGATGATCTATTGATTTTCTGTTTGGATGTTTTGCCGAATTGTTCCGTTTTTTTGGGTCAGGATCAAGAACGAAGCACTTACATTGGCATTTTGTAGGGATTCAGATGCCTTGTTTGTACAATTTATATGCAGCAATCGTTTTCTTTCAAACTGAACCCTTGTATAGAGTGCATAAATCAGTACTATTATTGTTTTCGGTCGATCATTTTTTCTTGCTGACTGTTGTTTATGAAGAAATCTGGATGCGTAAAGGGGCGTCTAGATAATATTGAAAGCTGAAACCCATCTTATGTCCTTTAATGCATATTTTTGACGTGGTCTCAAGAAAGTATGTTGAAACACATCTTATCTTATGCCCTTTAATGCGTATTTTTGATATGTGTTGATACCCTGTTTGTACAATTGGCGTCTAGTTGATATTGAAACTTGAAACACATCTTATGTCGTTTATTTTTAAACGTGTTCTCAAGAAAGTGTTTACGTAATGTTACTTTTGAAATGATTAAATTGAGGAACAACTTAAGTTTGAATGATCTTACTATGAAGGTGGTAAAATGTGGAGTACTATATAAGTGAACTTCAAGATTATAGTATATTTTTGTAGTTATCACTACACGTATATTTATTGGTGCTTTTATGTAATCAGTTTCTTTTCATTTTCTTGCATGTAACGAATCTCGCATTCCCTTTTTTCAGCAATGAAGGCAGGAGCATCTTCTCTAAATCCCTATGCAGCATCCTACATCCCTCTCTTCAAAAGGGGAGTCAACACCGAATTCACTCCAGGACATGATTTGAACCGTGGAAATGAGGTAGTGAGGCATGGCCATCCACAGAACAGCAGCTCATTGCCACATGCTGGGCAAGTTTCTAAACAGAAGGATATGACACATGGTGGAGAATTCTTCGCTTCAACATCACAATACCCTAATGCTGTTGCTACACAGAAAAGCTTTGATGAAGAATTTGACATGGATCTAGCTTACCTTCAGATGACATTTCCTGGAATATCAGAACAGTCTCTTTCTGATGTATATCTTGCCAACAGGTGTGACCTGGAAGCTACAGTCGATATGCTGAATCAAATGGAGGTAATACTATATTATCCAAAAGTCATAAGTTAGTACACTGCCCTTGGAATTTAGTCTAACTAAAAAAATCCGGTTATCTTTTTAAACTACAAACCCCCTTGATGAATATTTGTAGTTTACAAATTGTGCCTAAATGTAATCTGTACAACGGGGAAAAAATCTTTTGGATCTTTGTAAGTTAAATAGATGATTACACTTTCATTTCTGAAGTTTAGGGGTTGCCGGTAACCATCCCATATACGAATTTAACTATTTAAGCTTGACTATTTTATTTTAATCCTCTTGTTGATTGATTAGATTTTCTGAAGTAAATATAATTCTCTTGTTGATGTTAGATTCATTGAAGCTTAAGATTTATATGGTGAGTTTACATGCTGATGTGCATACTGCATAGAGGAGATGAATTTAACTATTTAAGCTTGACTATTTTATTTTAATCCTCTTGTTGATTGATTAGATTTTCTGAAGTAAATATAATTCTCTTGTTGATGTTAGATTCATTGAAGCTTAAGATTTATATGGTGAGTTTACATGCTGATGTGCATACTGCATAGAGGAGGTTTATTTAGGTTTCCACGGCTTCTTCATTTTCTCATCCTCCTCCAGTCAACAACAATGGTTTAGGGAGTGATTATCAGGCTTTGGTTCAAAAATTAAAAATAGAATTTAATATTTAGTGTTTTCAAATGTCAAGTTCTATTTTCTAGTGCTGCTTAATTAATTCGAAATCTAAAATCCGGGGGGGGGAGGGGCAGTTTTAAATTTCTGGTGTAGATTCTAGTGTAAGTTTCACACAGATAAAAATGCCCTATACAACTAATTCAACTTTTTGCATCTGTTTGCAAGCACCAAAATGAGTCTGTGACAATTTTTTCAATTCCGATATGATAAATGGTGTAATTTACAATTTTACAGATCTACCCTGCTGACTTGATGGATAAGCTTCCAGACACTTTAGACATTGGAGACGTCCCTGAATCCGTGTCTGTTGGAGAGCCATCAACTCAGAAAGTAAAGAACCCGACAGGTGAAACTGGAGCCCCGACACCTGGTTCAGCCAACATCTCTTCTGCTAGCTAATCTGCCCGATTGCCCTTCTTTGGGAATGTAGGGGTATATATTGATTTGAGACTTGACCTGTGTCCATAACTTTTGCCCTTTGTTGTAAAAATCGCGTCTCTGTTTGGAAGGTAAAACGAAGTGTCTGCTGATTGAAAATGTTGAAAATATTTGAGTTGAAAATAGTAGTGGTTATATCCTCTTCTATATTCTGTTTTTTTTTTTCAGATTTTGCGCAGGCTAAAATTCAAATATAATTTTATGTTAATATATTAATTTCTTATCAAATTATTTTCAAATTGATAATAAAATAAACAAATATCATTTTAATGTTAAATTAAAAATTAAAAATAATCAATTTAGTAGTATTTAGCATTAAACTACTAAATTGATTATTTTTAGCATTAAACTACTATTATTGATTAGTTTTATTTTTCTAATTTTGAAAATTAAACTGCCAAGTATCCCTTAATACAGATCCCCAAGTAAGCAATTTTCTTTTCTTTGATTATTATTATTATGCAAATTTTAATTTCCCACACAATTTGAAAAACAAAAGCGGTACAACATTGCTTTTTATATGCAACAGCAACTCTACTAAAAGTGCTAAACAAATAAGCAACTAAAGGCTGTTTATTCAAAACATGAAAGAAGCGCACACACTCTCTTCTTCATCTCCTTCAACTTCTATGTAAAAATAAAGGTATTAAAATCTAGGTTCATTAAGGAAGTCTGCAAATCCTTCGCGATTCCACCTACGGGGTTGCCACTCCGGCAGGTCCCTCCTCAACCGTCCAAAGTAATGATAGTAGTATTTGAAGTACAAGCGGTATATTGTATCCTCATAACTCTCCCCAGGCAGCATAATATTCAGCAACCATATTGACACCATTTCTTCTTCGTTGCGGAATCTCATCTTCTACACCGGCGGCGACCCCGACTAATTAGAATATAGATATAGTCATATTCAAAACGATGTATAACTCCATATTATAGTATTAATTAAATTATGTATATTGTTCTCACCTGGATTAACATTCGCGACTCTCCCGCCAGGATTCTGTAGTCTACGAGTAACAGGCCACACTAAGTTGAGGAACAAACTCCTATGCGTGAACAGGCGGAAAGGACGGCGGAGGCGGCGGCCTTGAGGGCGTAGATCGCCAACTTGGAGATTCTCATTATTCATGACTCAGAATGAAATGCGATGAAATTTGGAGGGAGGAGAGAGAATGAAGTGAGATAAACGTGTGGAGAAAATCTCAGAATGAATGAACTGATGCAGAGAATGAAATTTCGAGATGAATTTTAATGAGAATTTGTTAGGACGGTTATTTATCTAATTTGACAGCTAATGCTGTATCGCGTGCGCACACCCGGCCCGTGAAAGGTCGGGTCGGGCCGCCGAACTTGACCCGCATATGTGTGACCTCTTTTGTAAAACAATTTAGAAGAGGAAAACGACGACGGTGGCGCACTGCGCACAGCCTTCAAACGGCCAACTCCGCAAAAGCGAGATACATCACGTGTCCCTTCTCACTTTTAATTACACACGAACAACACTTTTTTTTTCCAGAAAGTTCCAATCGCGCAAACAATCGGACGTCTGTAGGAGATCTAGTACTGGAATCGGATCTACATTTGAGCTGAGGTAAGCTATCATCCATCTCTTTGATATTTTGTTTTCGATTTGACGGATTTTACTGATTGATGACGCGCGGTAGATGATAGATACCAGAAGCTAATTGGTCGAGTTTTGGTGAGTAATCGTTTGATTAAATCCTCAGGTGTAGCTGAAATTAAGGAGACGTTAGAGATATAAAGATGGCGTCGTCTTGGGGGGAAATTATGACCAGTCAGCGCTGGCCGTCCGTAGTGCCACCACCACGACTTTTTCCATGGATGTGTTTGATAATGTCGGTTCAGTCCTCACTCCAGTCTTCCATTGTTTCGATTCTCCTATTTTTGCAGAAGAGTTTCATGGGTTGTTTCTATGAGTTTGAAACCTACACTAGAATGAAAATTGTTTTAAAAAGAGACACGGGCATCATTTTATTGCTGAGGAACCTGATTAATGACCATCGCCTTTGTTCTACGTATCGTTCATTGATCTGAAAAGCCATCATTTCATTTTGAATCAGCTGTGTTTTTAAGTTTACTACTTAGCATCCAATCATTTCTGATTGTTCGAGAAAGGTTATATGCTTTTCCTTGAAACCATTTTTTTTAAAGCATTTTAATATTTTGATTTTTGGATAGGTCAATTTTATGCATACGAGAAGGCGAACAGATTGGACCCGAATTCTACTGGATGTGGTGTGCGGCAATTCAAGACTAGTCTATATCAAAGACTAGAACGGGTATTTATGATATTTCTTATCTATATTCTGTATTAATCATAAAAAAGTTACACTTCTACATAAGAAAGAGTAATACGAAAAGAGGGAAAGTTACAGAATTAATATTTAAAATCCACTAATATAGTTGGTTTACATTGGCCCCTTTTTTCTTGTCTTTGCTTATGTCTGTTTATATTTGCCTAATAATTTAAATATTGAATGTTAACTGGGACCAAGAACTGTCCTAAGCAAGTTTTACAAGTTAAATGCTTACATATAGACTATCAATGTATCTGGTAAGAAGTGGACCGTGTTCACAGTTTAACGTATAAGAGAATTTTCTAATCAGTAGTTTGTTGTTGAACTTTTTATGTTTCAATAATAAAACTACTTGTAAACTACAATTTATTACAATGCAGCAACTCATGTTGCTCGGGTAAAAAAGACAGATGCTAGTGAAATTTAAAGCTTTTACAAGCACTATGTTTTGAGTTGATTGCTTGCAAATATTCACGCAAGGCTAATATGTTACTTCACTTTAATCTGACCACTTGCTAGTGTTCAATTTCGACGTCAGCTTTTCCTTAAAATATCAATCATCACATGCTTGAGGCTAAATATTTGCGTTCCGGTAAAAATTTTCCCGACACGTTTCAAATTTGATTATTTCAATCTGTAACCCTTCATATTATTTTTATTAGCTTGATGATCGAGCTGTTGATGCACTCATGAATGAATAAAATTTTCAAGAACTACGAGTATTGGAGTAAATATATGGGAAGAAAACACAGTTTAAGGTGAGGTGATAAAACTTGCAGTAACTTAACTACATTTTTTATTAAATAATGATGTTTAACAAAGAAAGACACTTTATATCGGTCTTTATCTTCTTATATGGGGTAAAGCTGATAATGTCCAATTAATGTAGATGATTTTCCTGGACAAAATCAAAGATGTGCTCGCATTCCCTGACAAAACTAATGGGGTGCCTCCTTTGTACATCATGGCGGTAGCTGTTTACCTTCTACCAAATTTATTGGCTGCAGTCTTCTTTATTTTCCCAATGCTGAGGCGCTGGATCGAGAACTCTGAATGGCATATCATAAGGTTTCTCCTTTGGTGGTCGCAGGTATGGTTTATTGCTACTCTGGTGTTCATGAGCCCACATTTATGCACTAATGGAAAATATTTTATTTGCTGGAATATTTGAGTTCTTCCACTAGATATTACTTTACAGGCAAATAAGACATACTTTTATTATTTGTTGTCGTCAATAACTAGTGTAGTATTATAATTTAATCATTTTTCTAAATAAATTATCTGATGGAAAAAAGAGAAAGCAAGATAGATGTCCAGTCTTGTGCCTTTGATTCATTCACTTCCAGGTCATTGGGCTTCTTAAATTCTTCTATTGTTCCCTTGATCTTCTTCTCTACTTGGTTTTGTGAACCTTTTTTGTTACATTCAAAATGTCAAGTTGATGGTTCAATTTCAATATGTGACATTCAAGTTAATATTATTGTCTTTCGACATCAACAGAAAAAAAAAATCTAACTTGATGTGATTATTACTATCTATCTAACAAAAAGGTCAATCACTACATGTCTTCTACTCTGTAATATATAATCTATAATTTTCATTTTTTGTCAACTAAGAATTAATTTTGGTTAATCTCTTAAATCATTGTATGCTTTGTTTAAATCATGCGTGGATAATATGTATACACTGCTTGGATATATAAGATTAGGGGATGCATGTCAATTGAAATGGAAAAAGCATTAAACACAGAATTAGGAGAGGAAATCAAATTTATAAAAAAGGTAAATACCCCATGTAGTTATAATTTACTGCAGTTCCATAGACTTTTCTTTGAAATCCAAAGGAGGGAATATTTTCTCCCGGTGTGTTCATTACCTATTTCCAGGTCAAAACAAGGAAGTGGGAATTTGAGTAGAAGTGATGATTATCAGGAAAATCAAAGTTGATCTGGTGCAAAATGCAAAATTTGTGTTGTTGGTAGATGTAATTCTCTTTGTTTGTAGCAGTTTGCCTGCATTTTTTTATAAGCATTCACGTTTCTTGAGTTAGAACATGGGTGATGTGTTAAAAAGCTAATTTGCAGCCAAGAATCTACGTTGGAAGGGGAATGCATGAACATCAATTTGCACTAATCAAGTATGTTTCACCCAAGTTGGTTATGCCTTGAATCAGTTTCATTATACATCTACAATGACTGCTTATTGTCTTCCTTATTGCTAACAGGTATACTCTATTTTGGGTGTTGCTTCTGTGTTCAAATTTTGCATTCAACTATTTTATGATGGTATGCTTCATATCTTTAGTCATTCAATAGAATATTAAGTCAAGGCAATCACCTTTCCTTATTCCAGAGTCTTCCTTGAATCAGATAAAACCTCAAAACCCTCACAAGATATAATGAGAATTAACCGGGTTGACTACACTTGGCACATGTTCTTCCCAAATGGTATCTGTTGAATTCTGTTGATCTATACCCTTCTTCTCAAGCTACACAAGCTTGACATAATCCTATTCAAATGCAGGCAAGCATAACTTGGGACTTGGGAGCAGTTGTTTCGCTATGGACACCTGTTATCCTTGTGGGTTTCTTTTATCATTGTTATATTTACCTCTATGATTTTCATATACAGATTCCTTTCAACCTTAATCATAATAGTAATATATTATTCTCCATAACACAGTTACATATTTGCATCAATTTTCATTCAGATTTACTTCATGGACACCCAGATTTGGTATGCTATTTTTTCTACCTTCTGTGGAGGTTTATTGGGGCCTTTGATCGTCTTGACGAGGTACTGACCATTTATTGTAGATAATTTGTTTATTAGTTTTCAACTTAAATTTCCGATTAATTTGTCTGCAGTTCCTTTGATAATGTTTTATGCACTACCATATTTATATATATCTAAACACGAGTTCTTACCAAGTTACCAACATTTTTTTTCAATCTGCCAATAAGAAACCTCAGTCCTAATGAAAGTATTACTGTAAAGACAAGGAGATAAAATCAAGGTCATTTCATAATAACCAATTCTTAATCATGAATTTCGGAAACTTTTATAGTTTTTCTCCAAGTTTTTGTTTACTAGAATGAATATAAAACAATTAACCCATGGTAAAAAGTTATGGTGTCATAGCATATATGTCATTAAGTTCTTTTCAGTGGCTAACCTCTTCTCTTTCAATTATTTTAATTTGATGTTGGAAGCTATTCATAACTTAGTTGTGAATTGCTAGCTGCTAACGTCATTGTCATGTCTCTCAACAGATTCAAACACTTGGTATGCTAAGGTCACGCTTTCAGTCTTTACCTGGTGCATTCAACGCTCATTTGGTGCCATCTGACAATACTAGGAAGATAAGATAGTCTCTTTCAAAGCACTTGCGTGAGGTGTCTCTTCACTCTCTGAAAACTGATAAGTTTTTGTCTCCCTAAGTGGTCGATATTCATCTTGTTCTTATTTGCTGCTCTCTGAAGGTTCACGCTAGTAGGAGAAGTGAAGCGCGAAAATTTGCCCAGTTGTGGAATGAAGTAATAATTAGCTTCCGTGAAGATGATATCATAAGTGACAGGAAAAACCCCTGAAGATGCATTTTCTTTTTATATCTTATTCCTATACTATAATTCTAATTTACAGTTGATAACTTCACTTGGACTAGACCTAAACCTGGAATTATCTACCTCAGGGAGATGGACCTGCTTCTTGTTCCTTATTCCTCAGATCCAAGCTTGAAACTAATTCAGTGGCCCCCGTTTTTGCTTGCTAGTAAGGTAAAGCGTACTTAATGAGTTGTATATTCATCTTTATATTGATGTTTGACACTCTGGATTTTCAGATCCCAATAGCATTAGATATGGCATCTCAATTTCGATCAAAGGATCTCGACCTTATGTGCTGATGAGTATATGAAGTGTGCTGTCAAAGAATGCTATGAATCCTTTTAACTAGTACTGAATGCCTTGATCATTGGAGAGACTGAGAAAAGGTCATACATGTTCATTGTTATATATAAGTTGCATTTGCTAGGGATATTATATTATTTATCCCTGTGAAATATATTAGTATACTAACAAGGCTGAAATAAATGTTTTAGGCCTGCTTGCTACTGTATTTGAACTACATCCATATCTGAGTAGTTGTATTCAATGATTTTTCTTATTAGTTTATAGTTATGTGTAATTTCTATTTCCTTACTCTTAGTATGATTTATGTTACCTCCCCCCCTAAATTTCTATCTTAGTAGTATAACTTTTGTACTAGTCTACCACTCATGAAATTTGCCCAATAAAACCCTATATTACCATTTGCAACACTTTGCTTCTATAATTTAGTAATAATTTCCCCATTGCATATGTTTATACTATAATACTTTGAAAGTAATTTGGATTTGTATGATGATGCATTGTTTTTAATCGTTGTGATTTGTTGCGAAATCGATCTATATGCGTACTCCAATCGAGTTCTCATGCTTTCAAGATTATAAGCTGTTGATTTGTGTGCAATAATTAGGTTGATTAGTGCTTTTTTTTTTTCTTTATCAATTCCATGGTCACGAAAATATGAATTTTATTTTCTAATGATTTCTGGTTTTTCGTATCAGGACTAGAAACGCGAAAACGGTCCATTGGAACATAAATTGATTATCAGCAATGAAAATGAAGGTTTGCATCGTAATGCTGGTTTCTTCGATGAATATTCCTTTTTAGTAAATTTTGTTCCGTTGTTTGATCGTTACTGTAACTTGAATCGATTATAGCTATACTCTCGAGAAATAGAAAATTAGGGTACTCCTACGACCATGTTCTTATAGGTCCTCATATTTTATGTTCTTAAAAAACATTTTTTACATTTTATACGAGCATCACAAAGTATTTGAGCTGAAAATTTTGATACGCATCTCATTTACGGGAGGTTTTGTTGCAGGACAATTCTTCCAAAAATGCCCAGAAAAATGTGTTGGGGATCGTGCATGTATACGCAGCGGAAACAAAAATTTTTATGAAAAACCGTTTTTCATTAATGTAAACATTTTACATTATATTTATTTTATTTTATTGAAAATCATATTTTCAATATTACATGCATTAATTGACTTAATTCAAATCTAATTAGAATAAATAATCCACCATTTAATTTAATTATCAAATAATTAAATATTTAATTCATGCATCCCATACTACATAAATTAAATCTAGCGCAATTAAATTTATCATATAAATTAATTACAATCAATTTTTCTATATCAATTAAAAATCCCATAGCGCAAACATTAACAGTACATAGCGCAAACATTTAACGCAAACAATTAAATCTAAATTTAATCGTAAGTACCTCAGGGATTCATCGGACGAAACGAGGTTCGTCGGAAGTCGCGCGGATGCGACGCGGGGACGGCACGGGTCGTGTGCGAGGAGAGCCGGGCGAGTGGCGGGGCTCTCGGCTGGACTCGTGTGTCACGGCTGGAGCGCACGGGCGCGACTCGGGCTGTGCTCGGGCGTTCCTTCGGCGTCTCTCGTCTAATCAGGTTTCACCTCGTATAGGTAATCCAACTTACGTATTGCACTAGAAACACGTAAGGGAGAATACGACGGAAAAACGGGCCGGAAAAACGGTGCCGGAATCGGATTCCGGCGAGGGGAGGCGGCTGCCGGCGGCGGCACTAGGCGGCGGCGGGCGGCGGCTCCGGTTGTCGGCGGTCCTCCGAGGGAGGAGCCGAGGGGGCGGACGAGAGGGAGAAGGAGAGGAGAGAAAGTGAGGCTAGGGTTTTGAGCTCTTCACTTTGGTGTGTTTATTCTCATGCCTATAGAGCTCCTTTTATAGGTGAAGAAAGGAGCCTATTGGGCTCAAACCCTAATGGATCGGATCCATTAACCCTAGCCGGCCCAATACATTAGCCGTCATTACGTTTCTCCAAAATTGACAATCAATTTCATCTCCGAAAAATATAACGATTATATTTTCTTTCTCGTTTTAATTTTCTCATCAATATGAGACAAAAATAAAAATTTCCAATTTCACAAAATCGGAAAGCCCATTTCAGGGGTACTGCTAAATCGGGAAATTTCCCAAAATAGAAAGTGTACACCATTGTGTCCGTTTTCTTTAGCTCATTATTATTTCCAACTCATAATCACAATTATGAATCTCGGATTCAATCATATTGACCTCCGACTATATGTACTTAATTAACAGTTAATTAATACATGATCGTATTCAAGGATCGGTTTACACGAGAATGTGACCCTCAATGGTTCAGGTGTATAACTAGCCGTGGGCTCACAACATATTGTGATTCGAACAACATATTGTTCTTATTTCAACTACTCCCAAGAGTTTTAGATTAATAATCGTATTATTTAATCTCCGAACAAGTCGGTGCCCAACGAATCAGTGACGAGCGTCTAGCAGCCACGCTTCACTAATTCCCTAGATACAAATGAAGTGCCTGCAAGAACCTTGTAATATAGTTAGCGTACAGTACGATCCCTCCGATACATATGTCCCGATCAAACTAGAGATATTGGTTAATCGAGATCTCTTGTTGAGTTTGATAACTGTGCGTACGTTCTAGGTTTCGTAAAATCCATTCGTGATTGATTCAGAGAAACACATTTCTCTAATCACCTCACTATTCAACTCTGGCCAGAGATTCCGGGACTACGAACCATCAGAACACACAGGACATCCATGATCTATATCAAGCGATCAGATCCCCTACTACCATGCACAGACTTCACATCATATTTCGAACTGCACGAACATTGTCTCCTTTTTCGACTTACTCCCTTTCCAGGGAATCAGAGATACGTCACGATACAGCTAGTCCTCTGATGAAGTCACGGTGATGTCTGGGTCTTAAGGATTAATTGTGTACAACTATATTATGGAATTCTCTACTCGATCAGTGATAACCACTTAGAGATTCCAGGGAGAGGGGGTTCAGTGAACTCATCAACAGTGAGCACCCACTCAAGTATGTCGATGTCCAAACATCGAGGCTCGAGATTAGCCCACATACACTAAGTGCTAGTTTCAAGGGGGAAAGGCCGGGTATCCTTGTTATTGGCGTAACCCATCGACTAGGAACTGAGTTTGACCAGTTACGTTGCGTTAACAGAATTATCTCTCGGTTTCCACAAAACCGAATTCATACAACATGTGTAACTGTACAGGACTATATCTATGATTCAACATTGGGAGCAGATATAGTATATGCCATTAATATAGGTTTCATTAATTAACGAAATAAACCGTTATATAACGGAATACGGTTAACCGCTCGGCCAACCGTTGGCTCGCCGGTCACCTATTCCAACAAAATGACGACACACACGAGTCTCCAGGCAGCCCACGTCATCGAACAGTGTGACTTTTTTATTTGATATTGAGTGCTGAAACGGTCGTTTCGACAGTCGGAGTTGCGCGAAAGTCAATTTAACACTCGACAGTCGGCACTTACCTACAGTTACAGTTTTCCGCAATAGATAATTTCAGTCGGTGTTTACCAGTTTTTTTGTAGTGTTGGTGATGTATAAATTTTATCTGCTCGACTTTTTTTAAATTAATGCTTATGCAATAATTTATAAATTTATGAAAATTAGTGGATATGAAATAACATATAAATTTCATCCGCAATGTATTCCACCGAAACTTTATTAATGAACTAAGAATTTATTTTATTTAATAATCGAACCTCCACTTAAATTTGTAAACTCATATTGATATTATTATTAATTTTTATCTCAAACATTTAATTTTTATTAAAATTGAAAGATTATGAATGTTTCAATTAAACTTTAGTATGTAAAAATTATGATTTTATTTTAAGAAAATCAAAAGATCAAATATATTCTTATTGCAAAAACACAAAACATTTTTGAAGTTTGATACATATGAAATAATTTATTGAAGTTGAAAACTAGAGTTCGCAAGTACCTCTAAATTCAACTCGGACCTCCCACGGACTAAGAACAATTCCTTAATGCTTTTGATTGCTAGTGCTCAAGGATTTCGTCCTTCACGACTTCAAATAAGCCGGTCTTAGGTTCGACTGATATTCACTTGTGACACTCACAACATTTTTAATATCACGTCTAGTACACAGCATGCCATACATAATGCTCCCTAGTGCGGAGATATATGTGTTGTCCATTTCATCTCCTCGAATTCCATCAACATTACAGTCACACGAATTACGAGAGATGAACCCCATGGGACATTGACAAGAATCTCTTCAGGATTCTTCCATGCTAAACCATTTCAGAAACAGTTTCTATGTACAAGGATTGAGAAGATTTTGCATCCTTCTAGATCTATATCTATAATGACGTATCACAATACGTAGGATGCCTCTGCTCAAATCCTTTATTCGAGAAACGTGTGGATAACCGTGCTTTCGTTGACTGCAACATCACTCAATCATCCCTATGATTAGTATGTCATCAACGTACAACACTTAAATTTCACTGCGCTCCCACTAACCTTCTTGAATACAAGGTACCTTTAAGTTTTATACCAAGTCAACGCTTTGACTATTGTATTTAAAACACATGTTCCATTTTAGGGATGCTCGTTTCAATCCATAAATGGATCGCTGGAGTATGCAAACCTTTTGCTCCTTTCCAGAAAATATGAAGCCTTCCGGCTGCGCTACAACTCTTCCATAATATCACATTCAAGGAAAGTAGACCTCATATCTATTTTCCATATCTCATAGTCGTACTATGCAGAAATGGCCAGCAAAATTGTAATGGACCTAAGCATAGCGACTGATGGAAAGATTGCCTCATAAACAACACATTGTCTTTGAGTAACTTCTTTCGCCATCATCCTTGCTTTAAAGGTCACACCTTTCTATATATATACTCTCACGTCATAATTAATAGATCAATATGCAGCCTTTGGGAACGATTCCCTTTGGTGGATCTACCAAGGTCAAACCTTGTTGGAGTACATACAGTCCATTATGAATTTCATGGCAATAAGCCAATGTCCCATATTCATATCTAATACGAATCAGTTGAAGTTTATTGGATCATATCCATCGTCAACTTTATCTTGATCATTATCAAGTTGGAACAGTCTATCAGGTACCTTCCGAACACTTTCGGATTAACGAACTGATAGATGAACAGGTATATTAGTGGTTTGTTGAATTGGTTCATCTCCAAGTACTTGTGTTTGAACTTCATAGTGTGGTTCATATTCTCGAACTATTTCGAGATTTACTATATTACCTTTTCTATCGAATAGAAACTTCTTCGCTAAGAAGGCAACATTTCTTTAAACAAACATTTTGTTTTAGAAATATAGTAGAACAGGTATCCTTGTGAATGTTCAGGATACCCCACAAAATGGCATAAGCCGGATCCACTATCAAACTTATCTCCCACTAGCCGCTTCATGAAAGCAGGATACGGGAGTGCCCAAGTTCATATGGTGTGGTTTTAACTGCTTTGGTGGTAACACTATTCAGCAAATGGACGACTGTCAAAAGTGCAGGACTTTTACAGTTTCGTCGGCAATTTGGTGAACCCCTTTGTGGATCGAACCATGTCCATCAAAGTTTGATTCCAACATTCGGACACTCAATACAATTAAAGAGTTCCAGACGGAGTCCATTGCCAGAGAATCATATTCTCTTTTAGATAGTCAATAAGCTTGGTGCTTAAATATTTATTACCACGATCATATCGTAATATAGCAACCAAGTTGGTTTCCTACTTTGATGTCTAAATTTATTGAACATTTCAAAATTAAAGACGTGTACTTCATAAGTACATTATGTAGTTGAAAACCACCCCCAACACTAACACATTAGTGGATCACACATCTTCGTTTGGATCAAATCCAATAGACCTTCAACATGCTCAACTAGCGTGCTAAAGTTGTGCGGGATTTTGACTTTTATCTATTGCTGATATTTGGGTTTAGTTCATTCTTGCATATTTGTTAATCGTCTTTAGCAAATCATATTTGCTTTCTTTTGTATAAAGGAAATTGGATTTCCAAAAACAAAATTAAAACCTTTATCGTCTATATCAAATATAGAAGTAAGATCTAATAATAGAACATTTCTATTAATAGTAAAATTAGACGAAACAAATAATCAATTTGTTCAAAACAATGGAATAACTATAACCCAATACGAACCTTTGTCAGAACGGTTCTGCCCAAGGTATTTTAGCAGTTATGGCCCTATGGCCTTTATTCACACAACGATAGCAAGCGTCATCAACTCATTTGTTGACCTTGTTCTTAGTCGCCCTTCTAGTATCACCTTTATCCATCTTTATGCTTTGACCGGAAACCATTTCCGTCATTTTCTTCAAGAAGAACATTTCTTTCATGAAGAAGCAATAATGAGAACAAATTTCTTGTATTGATGGTTGACTCGTTGATCAACATCCTTAACTACTTATCCATTTAAGGATCGAGCTTGTACATGTTGCAGTTCATAATGAACGATTCATAAGAACTAGGAATTCACTTCTCATAAGTGGAAGTCCTTAGCAGTCAAAGGTTGAGTGAGATTATCAAATAATCTACTCCAAGTACATAGAGGCACTCATCATTTTAAATCACAAGATTGAGATTCCAATTCAAATGGTTTGGGCCAGTGAGTTTTGATTTGGATTGGTCGAGTATCGATGTTATGGGATATCTTAGAGAATATTACCGAGAAATATTAAGAAGATTAACATTGAGATAATTCGTTATTAATGATTACAATTAAATGTTTGGTCTTTATCATTTAATTGTCTCCCACTAAATTTTTCGAATTCCGCTATCCTCTAGCAGACAGACGGGAAAACTTATTTTTCCTTAGTTGGGCTTTAGGTCCAATAGCGTGAATATAACCCGTAGTTAATCTAGCCCGATTACATTCACCTAAAGGTAGAAACATTTTCAGTCACATCTCTATGTGACCCTAAAGATTACTTTTCCTCACCATGACAATGAACTACGTTAATCGTACCCTTCAAAGTCAACCATGTGTCAAGACCGACCTACCGATGTGAGAAGTGAAAGTTGGACTCCAGTAAACATGCGTAAGCCCATAGTTAATCTATCCGACCACACATATTTAAAAGAATCGTAGCTAACACCTCTCCATCTTATGTCAATAAATTACAGCTTAACTCACAAGCAGTACTCCCCGCTAACACGGCATACCATACTACTTGTAAGTGGCTTTCTCATAATTTATTGTCGGTAGAAGGAAAGGAGAAAGAACGACACATCGGTTCTCCTTTAAAGCTTGATATACATTCTCGGGAGAGAATGGAGGAGTATAGGATTGGTTATCTCATCGGAATAATCGTTATACATTCTCAGGAGAGAATGAAGTGAGTGATCGATTGTTGATTCTTAACAACTATGTCCTCTATAGGTCATCCTAACGAGCACATACGATCATAACATATATCACAATATATATATATATCTCACATAATTCACATAGCATTTAATCACAATTAAAACGAAGTATGCAAATTAAATGGTGCTCTATTAATTAACTTGATTTAACAATTAAATCAAATAATTAATCTATCACCTTGTTGATCGAATATTTAAATCAATTATTTAATTGGTCAATAAATAATTTCACTAAATTAAATATTGATACTTCCTTTCTATTTCAATTTATTAATATCTTAATAATCAAAACGTGATGTCTCGTAAGTGAAACTCGAGGATTCTAACCAGCGATTCATCATGCGAGCGACCCTATCTCCCATAAATGGGGGAGCCGAGCAGACCATCAAATCATGCCATCAAATGGCTCGATGTCTCTAATTTGTTTTAACAAAAACAAGTCTAGATGAATCACTCCCCGAGGTGCATTCATGTTCGACATTGAATTGTTACTTAATAACAAATTAGGCATTATTTCAATCTATTAGATAAAAATAAATATCTTAATAGAAACAACTAAGTCCCAATTAAACAACATTAAATCAATCAATTCAACAAACAGCATGCTTTAGGTGATTATATTCATAGACAATTAATCAATTTCAGAACCTCGCTCTGATACCACTGTTGGGGATTGTATACGCAGCGGAAAACAAAAATTTTATGAAAAACCGTTTTTCATTAATGTAAACATTTTACATTATATTTATTTTATTTTATTGAAAATCATATTTTCAATATTACATGCATTAATTGACTTAATTCAAATCTAATTAGAATAAATAATCCACCATTTAATTTAATTATCAAATAATTAAATATTTAATTCATGCATATATTACTTATAGCGCAATTATATTAATCATATTAATATATTACAATTAATTACGTAAACATACAGACATAATTAATTTGCGTCAAATTGACAATTAACATAATCCTATTATTTAATTTTAATCAACTTGAGTTTATGTAAACATCCGTACATAATTAATTTGCATCAGATTGACAATTAACATAATCATATTATTTAATTCTAATCAACTTGAATTGTGCAATTAATTTAATCAAATTAATTAATTACACATATATAATTAATTACGTAAACAAACATGTGAGTTTGCGTCAAATTGACAATTAAGATAATCATATTATTTAATTCGAATCAATTTGAATTTAATTGACATTTAAATTAATCACAATCAATTTTTCTATATCAATTAAAAATCCCATAGCGCAAACATTAACAGTACATAGCGCAAACATTTAACGCAAACAATTAAATCTAAATTTAATCGTAAGTACCTCAGGGATTCATCGGACGAAACGAGGTTCGTCGGAAGTCGCGCGGATGCGACGCGGGGACGGCACGGGTCGTGTGCGAGGAGAGCCGGGCGAGTGGCGGGGCTCTCGGCTGGACTCGTGTGTCACGGCTGGAGCGCACGGGCGCGACTCGGGCTGTGCTCGGGCGTTCCTTCGGCGTCTCTCGTCTAATCAGGTTTCACCTCGTATAGGTAATCCAACTTACGTATTGCACTAGAAACACGTAAGGGAGAATACGACGGAAAAACGGGCCGGAAAAACGGTGCCGGAATCGGATTCCGGCGAGGGGAGGCGGCTGCCGGCGGCGGCACTAGGCGGCGGCGGGCGGCGGCTCCGGTTGTCGGCGGTCCTCCGAGGGAGGAGCCGAGGGGGCGGACGAGAGGGAGAAGGAGAGGAGAGAAAGTGAGGCTAGGGTTTTGAGCTCTTCACTTTGGTGTGTTTATTCTCATGCCTATAGAGCTCCTTTTATAGGTGAAGAAAGGAGCCTATTGGGCTCAAACCCTAATGGATCGGATCCATTAACCCTAGCCGGCCCAATACATTAGCCGTCATTACGTTTCTCCAAAATTGACAATCAATTTCATCTCCGAAAAATATAACGATTATATTTTCTTTCTCGTTTTAATTTTCTCATCAATATGAGACAAAAATAAAAATTTCCAATTTCACAAAATCGGAAAGCCCATTTCAGGGGTACTGCTAAATCGGGAAATTTCCCAAAATAGAAAGTGTACACCATTGTGTCCGTTTTCTTTAGCTCATTATTATTTCCAACTCATAATCACAATTATGAATCTCGGATTCAATCATATTGACCTCCGACTATATGTACTTAATTAACAGTTAATTAATACATGATCGTATTCAAGGATCGGTTTACACGAGAATGTGACCCTCAATGGTTCAGGTGTATAACTAGCCGTGGGCTCACAACATATTGTGATTCGAACAACATATTGTTCTTATTTCAACTACTCCCAAGAGTTTTAGATTAATAATCGTATTATTTAATCTCCGAACAAGTCGGTGCCCAACGAATCAGTGACGAGCGTCTAGCAGCCACGCTTCACTAATTCCCTAGATACAAATGAAGTGCCTGCAAGAACCTTGTAATATAGTTAGCGTACAGTACGATCCCTCCGATACATATGTCCCGATCAAACTAGAGATATTGGTTAATCGAGATCTCTTGTTGAGTTTGATAACTGTGCGTACGTTCTAGGTTTCGTAAAATCCATTCGTGATTGATTCAGAGAAACACATTTCTCTAATCACCTCACTATTCAACTCTGGCCAGAGATTCCGGGACTACGAACCATCAGAACACACAGGACATCCATGATCTATATCAAGCGATCAGATCCCCTACTACCATGCACAGACTTCACATCATATTTCGAACTGCACGAACATTGTCTCCTTTTTCGACTTACTCCCTTTCCAGGGAATCAGAGATACGTCACGATACAGCTAGTCCTCTGATGAAGTCACGGTGATGTCTGGGTCTTAAGGATTAATTGTGTACAACTATATTATGGAATTCTCTACTCGATCAGTGATAACCACTTAGAGATTCCAGGGAGAGGAGGTTCAGTGAACTCATCAACAGTGAGCACCCACTCAAGTATGTCGATGTCCAAACATCGAGGCTCGAGATTAGCCCACATACACTAAGTGCTAGTTTCAAGGGGGAAAGGCCGGGTATCCTTGTTATTGGCGTAACCCATCGACTAGGAACTGAGTTTGACCAGTTACGTTGCGTTAACAGAATTATCTCTCGGTTTCCACAAAACCGAATTCATACAACATGTGTAACTGTACAGGACTATATCTATGATTCAACATTGAGAGCAGATATAGTATATGCCATTAATATAGGTTTCATTAATTAACGAAATAAACCGTTATATAACGGAATACGGTTAACCGCTCGGCCAACCGTTGGCTCGCCGGTCACCTATTCCAACAAAATGACGACACACACGAGTCTCCAGGCAGCCCACGTCATCGAACAGTGTGACTTTTTTATTTGATATTGAGTGCTGAAACGGTCGTTTCGACAGTCGGAGTTGCGCGACAGTCAATTTAACACTCGACAGTCGGCACTTACCTACAGTTACAGTTTTCCGCAATAGATAATTTCAGTCGGTGTTTACCAGTTTTTTTGTAGTGTTGGTGATGTATAAATTTTATCTGCTCGACTTTTTTTAAATTAATGCTTATGCAATAATTTATAAATTTATGAAAATTAGTGGATATGAAATAACATATAAATTTCATCCGCAATGTATTCCACCGAAACTTTATTAATGAACTAAGAATTTATTTTATTTAATAATCGAACCTCCACTTAAATTTGTAAACTCATATTGATATTATTATTAATTTTTATCTCAAACATTTAATTTTTATTAAAATTGAAAGATTATGAATGTTTCAATTAAACTTTAGTATGTAAAAATTATGATTTTATTTTAAGAAAATCAAAAGATCAAATATATTCTTATTGCAAAAACACATAAAACATTTTTGAAGTTTGATACATATGAAATAATTTATTTAATTAATCTAAAAAAATTTGCACATAGTTTAATAATTTAGTCACCTTCGTACATACAATTATAAATGTACTAAATTAATCATTATTTCTTGAAATAGTATTTGATAATCTACTACTCAATCCAAATTTGTATTACATTAATCATTACTATATCATAAATAAAAAATATATATTAAAATTCAATTGTTTTCTCCATTTTAAATCAAAACATTATAGTCACAAAAAAAAATAGATGAGTTAATAGATATTTAGATGAGCTTATTTAAAATAACTTATAAGATGTTAATATAATTGTTAAAAGACATAATTGTTATTCCATTTGAAAAATAATTGTGAAAAGAAAAAAAAATTGAATCACTCTAAATAAGTGAACTAAATTGATCATTATTTCTTAAAATTGTATTTCACAATCAATTATATTATTAATTATTATCTTATAAATTAAATATTCCTTTCGTCCCAATTTTTTTTTTAAAATACAAAAGAAAAATGTCTAAAACTCGAACACAGAGGGAGTATCTAATAAAATTCAATAGTTATCTTATTTTAAATTAAAACATTATGTTAAAAAAGGAGAAATAGGAAATATAATAAATTAAATACACTATCATTGTAAATTATAAAATACTTCTTTTTAAATTACATTAATTGGTTAAAAATGTATTGTTGGATAATTATTTACAATTTTGAAATACTTGAGTTAGTTAATAAAATTATATTATTTTATAATTGTTTTATTCTTGAAACTGTTTCTCAATAATAAATTTCATGTTTTGGTCTTAAAAATATTCTTATGTCTTATATTAATGGTCACATTTTGTTATTTATGAAGGAAGCGTGATCATTGTTTTGAGACAGAAGTAGTATAGCAATATCTACAATTGCTACAATAGCTACATGTACAAAGCATCAAAAAGTTATTCAAAACACAATTGTAATCAAATAAAAAAAAATCATAAAATGTTACACAAATTCGATTAGACTATATAAACATGATAAAAATCGTAAGATAATTATAAACAACAGTATAATAGAAAAATTAAAACATTAAAATAATAGAAATCATACTATTATAATAAATCATGATAAATACAAATAATAAAAATCCCTGCAAAAATAAATTCCTTAATACATCATGCTCGCAGAATAAGAATTACATGATATCATACTATGAGTGAGTTTGGAACAATAATTAAAATAAAATTAGGAATATGATGATGGATAGATCTATATATTGATCACCTTAATCGTTACACCACGATACATGGATGCACTGTTTCGCACGTTTTTGTGCGAGTTTTTCCTTTGTTTTGTGTAAATTTATTGTGTTGTTTTTGTGCTTATATAATCCTATTCATGTGATTTTGTGCATATGTTGTTATGGTTGTGGTTTTGTAGGATTTAGACAAGAATCGAGCAAAAACGAGAAACACTAGTCCGATGTTCAGCGCGCCGCGGTATCCTCCTTTGCAAATCCAGCGCGCCGCGCTCAGAAGGGTCGAGGACTCACAGCGCGCCGCGCTATCCTCCTTTGCAAATCCAGCGCGGCGCGCTCTGAAGGGTCGAGGACTCCCAGCGCGCCGCGCTCTTCTCCTAGGCAAATCCCAGCGCGCCGCGCCCAGTGTGTGACTGCACTGCGCAGCTGTGCCAAAATTGCATTTCTGACTTCGTTAACCGTTGGATCGGCCTGAAACTTTCACAGCATGTTCCCAACTTCAACATCTACAATTTCAACGGTCGGATCGACGAAATTATAACCGAGCAAGATACAGTCACCCCCAGAACGTACCAGCAAGGTTTTTGGACGAAATTAAATAGTGAAGAATTGTTGACTTGACTTTTGGGGCATTTTAAGGGCTTTTTGGTCTTTTTGTATGGGCATGTGGGGAAAATATAAATAGTAGGTTGGTGGAAAATCACAATTATCCATTCCATCTTCACCAACACCCACCTTTCCCCCATTTTCTCTCTCTTAGATATTTTTATGTTCTTAGATCTAGTTTTAGTTCCAATTTTATCTCCATCATCCATTGAGATTTTGTATTCAAGCATTTGAAGAAGGTTGTTTAGATTGCTTCAAGGAACACATTGATGTAAACAATATTCGATTTGAAGCTCTTTGGTAATATCTCCCTTTTCATTGCTTGTTTATGATTTTGATGATGAATGTTTGTGTTGATATGATTGATATGTTTGGTTAGATTGCATGTTAGGGATTGGGTGATGAGTAATTAGGTTTGGGTGATTTGTAATTACATGAATTTGGGGATAATTGATATTTTGACTTGTTGAGGAGATGGACCAAATCCCTCATTCTTGGTATGCTTCTATTGCTTGATTTATACGTTATAGACCATAATCTATTATCCCCGGCCTAATCGTGGTTACATATGGCCGGCCTAATCGTGGTATCGTATGGCCTAACTCGATTAATTGTGATTTCCGATTATGAGAGTTTTTACATGTGAAGTGAACCTATATAACCTCGTTTTGATGCTTAGACTTGAATCTCGGTTTTGGGTATGGTTGACGTTGATCACGAGTGAGTGTAGTTCCACTTAGCATTGTTATTCGTGTATTGTATTGAACTCATTCCAATTACTACGATCTCATTCCCTAACGTTCCACATACTTGATCATTTGCATTTTAGAAAGTTTAGTCTTAGTCTTTGCACGTTACATTTTGTTTTAGTTCACTCCTAGCTTCCACTCTTATAAAACACCCCCTATCGTTGCTTGTTTCTTTTTCTTACTTTCTTTTTCACTCGAGCAAGATAAATTCTCTTGAAACGACACACAAGGCCGATAGTATTGCTCCTCGCGAGAACGACCCGGGGAATCTACTTTCGTAGGTTTTTCGGTATATAAAATTTTGTGTGAACAAAAATGGCGCCGTTGCCGGGGAGCAATTTAGGCGTTTGTGTTAGTTGATTGATTGTTTGTCTTGCACTATTTTTTCTTGTTTTAATATACTTCATTTGCTCGTGTTATCATTTGTTTTCCACTCGGTACGTGTGATTTTGTACTTTAGTGTTGTGTATGCAAGGGTGAAGACGTTTATCCTTTCATATCTTCTATTACGACCGAGGTGACATCATGGCTAGACGCAACGGTAACCGAGCTTATGACGATGATTATTCCAATTTTCCATCCGAGAGGGACTTTTCTCCACGTTATTGTTCTAGCCGCCAAGCTCATGATTTATATCGCCGACCTCGGCATGCCGGTGTTTCTTATTATGACGATCGAGATTACTCACATCCACGCCACCGAAAGCATCATAGATACCGCGACCAAGATCTTGATTACTCAACCACCGAGAGGGATTCGATGTTACCACCACCTTGCCAAACTCAAAGACCAAGGATGCCTTCTCGACCTACGATTGCCGATTTCTCAAGGCCACGACTTCACCATGTGTTACCTCCACGACGTGACATCGAGGATTCCAATCGATCGAGGTACAATTACGAATCTTCTTTCAAAAGTTGTGTTCCGAGGGTCCAAGACGACAAGCTATTGCCGCATCATCTAGCTCGACTACCGTCATTCTCCGGGTTTCCTAATGAAGACGTTTCTTTGTTTCTCAAAGATTTTGTTATTGAAATTGAGACCTTTCCATTGGACGGCTTTGATAAGAATGAATTGAGAGTATGGTGCTTCAAATATTGCATGCGAGATGGAGCTCGAGATTGGGTAATGTCATTGTCTTCTAGATTCGGGAGCTCATGGAAAAATCTCCTCGACGCATTTATCGCCCGTTTCTTTCGGCCACCACCACGGTCCCCTAGGATATTTCATTCTTCTATGGATGTTTTGATGGACGTGATCGAAGGTGAGATGGACCACTTGTTAGTTGAGGGCATATTACACTACATTGAGGAGTGCACCGTCGAGGACGAGTGGGAGTTGGAGCTCGGCATGTGCATCGAGGAAGAGAAGCCCCCTTTTGGGGATGATGATGTTATAGCCGACCAAGAAGACGATCCATTGATGATTGATACCGGTGTTGAGCCCGAGAGTCCTCCTATTTATGACATGAGCACCGAAGAAGACAAGTGTGTAGATGTATTTCTCCCGTTGGAACTCGAGAAGCCGAGTGTGAGCCGAGTTACACCACTATCTATCTTGGTTGGCCACGATTTATGTAAGATGGGATCCGGTTGGAGCTTTGGTAGACGCATTTCGGGATTGGTTGATTTGGGAGTGGACATTGGTTTTTCCCTATGTGTTGAAGATGTGTCGGGTATTGGTGATGGAAAAATAGATGATCTCGATTGTGATTCTAAGAAAGTTCAATGGACTTTAGAGGAGATGATCTTTCTCCAAAAGTTGAGTTCGATATATTTAGAGGTCCCGGTGGAGGAGAGGAGTAGAAACGGCTTAATGGACTTATTGTGTTCCGTAGATCGATCATTCACTCATTCATATTTGGAGGATCGAGTCCCTTTGGCCGAAACGCTCTATCTCCGGAAGTATAGCTCGATCTTTTTAGCGGCCGAGTTGGAAGATATTTACTATCTACCTTTTGACGCAAGTGTGGGGGAGACCTCCTTATCAAAGCTTATTGTTTGTTGTCTCACTTTGCGTGCTCTCGATGGACCTTCTCTTGAGAACCGATCGCCCTTAACGGAGATGGTTTTCTTGAGAAAGTGGAGTTCTATATTTTTAGTTTCGAGGTGGTAGATCGTGGATGTTGTTGGCTTGGGAAGTGAAATGAGTGCCTCGTGGGGGCGAGCCCACGAACGTCAAGCTAATGACGTAAAATAAGCGCTTCTTGGGAGGCAACCCAAGGTTTCTTTTATGATTTTGTTTTCTTTTTGTAGGAGAGAGTACGTGTATCCCCGTGCCCCATGCCCAAGCCCTCGATGCGATGATTGTCTCTTCTCGACTATGTCTACCATTCCACGACCACATGCCATGATAGGATTGATGTTTTGCCTTTGAGGTTGGATGTCCATTGCCGCCCCGTTGATTAGTCTTCGATTTGCCATGTCCGGTTCTCGCCATTCTAGGGAAGTTTCGTTATCCTTTCGTCTCTTTTCCCTTTATTTTTCGCATGAGGACATGCTTTTATTTTAAGTGTGGGGGAGTTTTGTGGAATCCATCTTGTGTTTTGTTTTGTGTTTATGTGGTTTGTAGGGATGTTTCCATTTTATTTTGGTGGATATCTTACTTTGGATTGTTTACTTTTTGTGTGATGTTTGTTATTGTGGGGAAATTTTTCGAAACCTCGGCGAGTTTGAATTGATCGAAAACATGAAGTTTATTCCGGTATAAATAATTTTTTTTGAGAAATGGTCGGATGTTACAAAGTTGAATGTTGTTTGAGTGATTGGGTAATTGTGATGTTTTAACAAACTCGAATTTTCAAAAAAGCCGACATTGTGAGGTTTGAGTCTTTTAACTTCGTTTGATGAGTGATAATTCTTTCGATTTCGATTTCTCGTTGATTCTTGAGACCCGTGCTTCCTTGTTCTATGACTTGGTGTGTAGATGATAAGAGATAACTAGAACATGTGCATTTCGGTTTTCAAAACTCGTTAGCATAACTTTCATGATCTTGAAAATGACGGGAACTAATCGCTTAGGATCTTAGCCGTTCAAGGAGATTTTTGAAACCCCCGAGCCCGTCGAGGGACACCCTAGAAGCCCCTTTGAGACTACGTTTAGCCCTTTTGTTCATCACCCTATATTCTCGATGTTGGAGAGTGTGTGTATAAAGATATATGTTGAGAAAAACTCCGTGTTGTGTGATGAGTGCTACGTGCCTCAAGGTGTTGCTTTTAGCCACCAATTCTTGATTTATCCATTATTATGTGGGCGATTAGCCGCGTGTACTCCCAAATATTACCCCATGCTATTATTGTCTCTCTATAAAAAAAAGAGTGATCCATTATATAATAGAGAGTGTTGTGTTGAAAGTGAGCATCAATCTTAATTCATAAAGCGTGAGTACTTGATTATTATTATTCCTTGATGACCCGAAAAATAGGGTAAGTGTTTCATTATATAAAAGTGATCCTTGAGTGTTCTTTTGAGAGTTGAGTGTGGTGATGAGGGTGAGGTAAAGGAGAAATAAGGATGGGGCCACAATGGCCAATGAGTTACTATTCCAAAAAATTTCCCGAATCTCCCCTTACCTAGCCCAATTACAACCCTTTAACGATTAATAGTTCCCCGATTCTTGAGATTGACAACTTTGTTGAGTGGAGTCTTCCGTATGTGCATGCTTATGGTTGTTATCATCGCATATTATTAGTTGTTACATGTGGTCTCTTCCTTGAATGCTCCTTGTGTCCTATCTTTCTTATGTTTGCAAGTTCCATTTTGACTTGATTCCTTTCACTTGCATATGACTATTTGGAGTGAACCCTATTTCGTGTGGAAAAATAACGAGTGAATCTCTTGTGAGAAAACTTCGGTTTGTTGAGATTGAATAATTGCTTTTTGAACTCGCTCGATGTGATCTTTGTGACGTTTGAACTTTTCTCGGTGGGTATGTGTTCTTGATTGATAACCAGAATAAACTTTTAAATTCTTTTGTGGAGAACTTGCCTTGTTTTCGTGGTGTTTTGTGTTCTTTTGTTGCTTGAGGACAAGCAATGTCTTAAGTGTGGGGGAGTTGTTTCGCACGTTTTTGTGCGAGTTTTTACTTTGTTTTGTGTAAATTTATTGTGTTGTTTTTGTGCTTATATAATCCTATTCATGTGATTTTGTGCATATGTTGTTATGGTTGTGGTTTTGTAGGATTTAGACAAGAATCGAGCAAAAACGAGAAACACTAGTCCGATGTTCAGCGCGCCGCGGTATCCTCCTTTGCAAATCCAGCGCGCCGCGCTCAGAAGGGTCGAGGACTCACAGCGCGCCGCGCTATCCTCCTTTGCAAATCCAGCGCGGCGCGCTCTGAAGGGTCGAGGACTCCCAGCGCGCCGCGCTCTTCTCCTAGGCAAATCCCAGCGCGCCGCGCCCAGTGTGTGACTGCACTGCGCAGCTGTGCCAAAATTGCATTTCTGACTTCGTTAACCGTTGGATCGGCCTGAAACTTTCACAGCATGTTCCCAACTTCAACATCTACAATTTCAACGGTCGGATCGACGAAATTATAACCGAGCAAGATACAGTCACCCCCAGAACGTACCAGCAAGGTTTTTGGACGAAATTAAATAGTGAAGAATTGTTGACTTGACTTTTGGGGCATTTTAAGGGCTTTTTGGTCTTTTTGTATGGGCATGTGGGGAAAATATAAATAGTAGGTTGGTGGAAAATCACAATTATCCATTCCATCTTCACCAACACCCACCTTTCCCCCATTTTCTCTCTCTTAGATATTTTTATGTTCTTAGATCTAGTTTTAGTTCCAATTTTATCTCCATCATCCATTGAGATTTTGTATTCAAGCATTTGAAGAAGGTTGTTTAGATTGCTTCAAGGAACACATTGATGTAAACAATATTCGATTTGAAGCTCTTTGGTAATATCTCCCTTTTCATTGCTTGTTTATGATTTTGATGATGAATGTTTGTGTTGATATGATTGATATGTTTGGTTAGATTGCATGTTAGGGATTGGGTGATGAGTAATTAGGTTTGGGTGATTTGTAATTACATGAATTTGGGGATAATTGATATTTTGACTTGTTGAGGAGATGGACCAAATCCCTCATTCTTGGTATGCTTCTATTGCTTGATTTATACGTTATAGACCATAATCTATTATCCCCGGCCTAATCGTGGTTACATATGGCCGGCCTAATCGTGGTATCGTATGGCCTAACTCGATTAATTGTGATTTCCGATTATGAGAGTTTTTACATGTGAAGTGAACCTATATAACCTCGTTTTGATGCTTAGACTTGAATCTCGGTTTTGGGTATGGTTGACGTTGATCACGAGTGAGTGTAGTTCCACTTAGCATTGTTATTCGTGTATTGTATTGAACTCATTCCAATTACTACGATCTCATTCCCTAACGTTCCACATACTTGATCATTTGCATTTTAGAAAGTTTAGTCTTAGTCTTTGCACGTTACATTTTGTTTTAGTTCACTCCTAGCTTCCACTCTTATAAAACACCCCCTATCGTTGCTTGTTTCTTTTTCTTACTTTCTTTTTCACTCGAGCAAGATAAATTCTCTTGAAACGACACACAAGGCCGATAGTATTGCTCCTCGCGAGAACGACCCGGGGAATCTACTTTCGTAGGTTTTTCGGTATATAAAATTTTGTGTGAACATGCACCCCTGGTAAAGCCAGCGCCCCTCGATCCGACGTCGTTTGGGGAAAACCTCCTTTTACCATCGTTTCAGCGAGCCCGAGAAGCCGCTGGTGGAGGACTCCCTGGAGTGGCGACCGACGAAAAAGGATGAGTGCGGAGGGGAGCCCATCGGGCTACCCGTCACCGGCGTCGAGTGAAACCGATAAAAGCAAACAATCAATTGAAACATATATTTAGGTTCCGGAAAGAGGACGAAAGAAAGGGTCATACGATCAATTTAAAATCTGGATGAAAGAAATGGCGAGAGGATAGACTGAAGAAGAGACCAGACGACTGCTTCTCTCGTATAATAGGGATTTGGGAAGAAAAACGAATTAATTGTTGATAGTAGTAATTACTACTACAAAAAATAAATAAATGTAAATAAGTTAATTATGAAAATATAAATAAGCTAATTATGAAATTTTATATAATTACCTTAAAAAATTATTTAAATTAAATTAACAATTATTTTTATTATTTTTATTTATAATTTATAGTGTGAACACAATATTATTGGTCATTTCTTATTGGTCCAGTGGCATGGAGAGGTCCAAAAATTATATATGTATAGATTATTATTATTATTATTATTATTATTATTATTATTATTTGTCTTTTTCTGTAATTTTTTGATGCATTTCAGTTCTAATATCTGCTCGCCACAAACAGGATTATTAGAATAATCATTAATGAAGTTGAAAGCAATGTTTCAAAGAAAACTTTTCTTGCAAATATTAGAATGAGGTCTTTACCTGATCTCTGCAACAAGTTTGTGGAACTTGTGGAGATACTGGTATGTTATTTATATTAGAACTTCATACTGTATTATTCTTGCTATCGATTTAATTATATGCAAGTAAAATTGAATTTTTCTTTGAAGTTGCAGAAAGATCGTGATATATCCAAAAAAAGGTAATATCAGTACAGTGGGGTGATTTGGATCGAGAAAATTACCAAATTAGTCCCATAAAGATGGCCTGTTTTCTTTTTGGTACCACAGAGTCACACTTTTTCAAATTAATCCACTAAAGCTTAAAATTGAGTCGATTTCATCCAATTTTGGCCTGAAAATTCAAATCTCGCCGGAATTTCAGCGCGTCACTCGCACGCGCCTGAAGAATTGGGGCTTCCCGGTGACCTAATCCACATGGCAACATGGTATTGGCTGGAGTTGTTTTAAAAAACGAAAAAAAAAATAATATCCACGTGGCATGACACGTGGATATTCAATGAATAAACAAAAAAAAAAAGAAATGAAAATAGATTTAGCGGGAATGGAGAGCGGGTTAAATCGTTTCCCCCCACAAATTGCAATTCATAACCCAGAAACCCTAATTCCCCAACTTTTCTCCCCAAAATCGAACTCAAACTCAAACTCTCGCAAATTCATCACCACACTCAAACTCACTCAAACTGAATAGATGGTTTTCAGGCGACGAAAAAAGAAAGGGGCGGCACTAAGTGGTTTGCCAACATACGGTGAGATGAATCGATTTTTCAAGATTTCAGTTTTTTTCTTTGTACTTTTTCTCCACCTGAATCGATTTTTGAAGATTTATTTTTTATTTTCAGACTCGAAGAGCAAAGAGCTAACAATTGTTCTGCATGTTGGAGGCACATTCACAAATAATTCTGAGTATGTTGGGGGTCAGACTCTACATTTAGATTGGTGTACTGCGGATAAGATAAGTATCTCTGTTCTTAAATGTTTTGCTGTGGAGGTTGGGGTGTTAGGGAACCTTAGATTTCATTTAAAGTTGAAAGATGGGTCTTTGAAATTGATTCTTGATGATGATGACCTCAGAAAATGGGCTACAGAATTCTTGAATATTAGGGAAATGTATGTTTATGGGGAGGAGTTAGTTGATGATGAGGATGAAGAAGATATGAATTTTATTGTCCCAGATGATAACACCTTGTTGGAGGACTGTTTGTTGGATGACATTTTGTTTGATGAAGTAGTTGAGAACATAGAGGAGGATTATGATGAAATTGATGCTTCAAACATCATTATTGAGGGTGCTGAACCAGAAATGCAGATGAGAGCTCCTGTTGGTAATCATGCAGAGGCTGATGATGAAGGAGAGCTACCAGCTAGGGGAGACAGTGATTATGACTCATTTGAAGATTTAGACTTCTCAATAGGAAAGGAAGTTACTGATGATGAGGATGAAAACATCTATGAGGAAGAGGTTGAGAGTGTGCAAGGTGAATTTGAACATGTGGATCCCAGAAATATCATCCCAGAAGGTCAGAATAATGAAGTGCAAGAAAGTGAGGAGGATAGTGGCAGTGAGGAGGATGCTGTTGATGCTACTGAACACTTTGATGAGGGTAGAGTCTCTGATGAAGACTTTGAAGATGCTGACCAAGGTCCAAGTTTCAATCCAGAAGAGAAATACAGGCCTGAGTTTGTATTAAAGCAAGTCTTTGCCACCAAGAAGATTTTCAAATTTGCTGTACAGTCACATGCTATCAACAACAGGAGAAATATCAAATTCATGAGAAATGACAACAGAAGGGTTTATGCAAAGTGTTTGGACAGTGAGTGCAAGTGGATGATCACTGCCTTGAGGATGAAAAATGACACTTCTTTTCAAGTTAGGAAGCTGCTGGATAATCACACTTGTGCCCCATCTCACAAGGTAAAGAGTATGACTTCTTCTTGGCTTAGTGAAAGGTTCTTGCAGAGATTTCAGAGTGATAGTGGCAGGTCTGTGAGGGGATTTATGATTGATGCTATGCATGACACAAGAGTT
Organism: Euphrasia confusa; assembly: GCA_954870475.1. Taxonomy (NCBI): domain Eukaryota; kingdom Viridiplantae; phylum Streptophyta; class Magnoliopsida; order Lamiales; family Orobanchaceae; genus Euphrasia; species Euphrasia confusa. Next base: position 36,612,277 of record OX940959.1, on the reverse strand, counting down.
GAGATTTCAAAGACCCAAGCTTATAAGGCAAAAAAGCAGGCTCTGGCTAAGATAGAAGGTGACCCTGATGCTCAGTATGCAAAGCTATGGTCTTATGCAGATGAATTGAGGAAGACAAATTCTGGATCTACTATTCTTGTGGGAACAGAAGTCAACAATGGCATTACTATGTTTTCTTCATTCTACTGCTGCTTCTATGCATTGAAGGTTGGTTTTCTGACAGGTTGTAGAAAGCTTCTAGGGATAGATGGCTGCTTTCTAAAGGGTAAATATGGTGGAGTGTTATTAACAGCTGTGGGGGTGGATGCTAATAATAATCCATTCCCTGTTGCATATGCTGTAGTGGAGAAAGAGAGCCAAGACTGGTGGGAATGGTTCTTACACTTTCTGAAGCAAGATCTTCAAATTGATGCCAGTGAGTTCACTTTTATTTCAGACAAGCAAAAGGGATTAATTGGAGCAATGGAGGCTATATTTCCTGGAGTGTGCCATAGGTTCTGTGTTAGACACCTACTAAATAACCTTAGGGCAGCAGGCTTCAGAGGTCTTGATTACAAGAATGCAATGCTAAAGGCTGCAAATTCAACCACTGAGGGTGCTTTTAAGGCTGCAATGGATGAAATGAAGGTTCTGAGTGCAGGTGCTTGGGAGTGGTTTCAAAACAAACCTCCTCACCAGTGGTCAAAGGCTTATTTCACTGAAAATGCCAAGTGTGACATGTTATTGAATAATGTGTGTGAGACCTTCAATGCCAATATACTTGAAGCCAGAGACAAGTCAATCATAACTATGCTTGAATGGATTAGGGAGAGTTTGATGGTCAGGCTCCAAAAGAACAGAGACAGGGCTCTATCTAAGTGAAAAGGAGTATTGTGTCCAAAAATTCAGAAAATCCTTGACAAGAATACTGAGAGGGTTGTTGACTGTCTAGCATTGAAGGCATCTGATACAGCTTATCAAGTGTCCAGTTTTGATAATAGGCAATTCACAGTGGACTTGAAAAACCAAGAGTGTTCATGCAGGGCTTGGCAGCTTACTAAAATTCCTTGCACTCATGCCATTATATCACTACTGAGGCAGAATCTTGACCCTGTGGATTTTGTGGATGCCTGCTACCATGTTCAAACATACAACCTGACCTATGATCTCCCAATATATGGCATCAATTATGACCTTCTTTGCGCGCACTTTTTTTAGTTTTTATTTTGGATTTGTGTAACAAGAGCACTATTTAAACCTGACTTTTGTTAGCTCTTGTCACTGATGGAATACCTTTTGTGCAACCTGGATGCTTTTATGCAATTTGGATGCAATTTGGATGCTTATGTTAAATGTGAATGCAATTCTGATGCTCTGGTTCAATTTTATGGAATTCTGATGCTCTGGTTCAATTTTATGTCTATCTGATGCTTTGGTTCAATTTGAATTTTGATGCTCTGGTTCTATTTGAATACCAGTTCACAAATGACATCAAAATCAATAATCAAAATCTTAGATGCTTTTGTACAACTCAAAATCAATATAACACAACATTTGTTCATAACCAACATAAAAACAACAAAACCAGTTCACAATGACATCAAAATAACAGAAATTTGATCATCTAAGAATACCAAATTGCATACATTACAGAAATTGCAATAACCAACAACAAGATCATTTTCTTAATTCTAGCTGTCAACTTTTTGTTCTTTTCAGTCAACTTCTTGTTCAATTCAGTCATCTTCATGATCTTTTCCTGCAATCTTTTATTCTCATTCTTCAGGAGGTGATTCTCAACATGAAGCACTTCATTTGCATTGGAGTTTTTTTCATTCAATCTTCTCAATAATCCCGGAATTATTTGTTTCGACCTCTCACATATAGCTGGATATATCCATCGAAAAAAATTGCAGTAGCCTTGATTCTGTCCAGAATTTATAAGAAATAAAATTAAAATTAAAATATTAGAAAAAGAGAGTGAGAGTGAGAGATACATACGGGATATCTTCCACAGCCCAGAAATCGACGACCTGGGTTTTCATTCTTCCAAGAGGTTGCAGTTTGTGCAATTTCACCACAAAAACAGAAGCTTGCTTTCGAATTCTCACTCGACTGAGACATTTTTTAATGGAGAAAATTGAAATAGATATCGAGAAAATGATTGATTGAGGATGGTCGATCAATCTAATATGGGTAATTGAGAGAATTAAAGTGGTAGAGAATTAGGGTTCTTAGAAGGGGAGAGTAATTTGGGGGTTAGGGTTTTCTGGAAATCCAATTGGGGATGAATGAATGAACGACCCCTCCCGCTTTTTAAATCCTATTTTCATTTCTTTTTTTTTTTGTTTATTCATTGAATATCCACGTGTCATGCCACGTGGATATTATTTTTTTTTCGTTTTTTAAAACAACTCCAGCCAATAACGTGTTGCCATGTGGATTAGGTCACCGGGAAGCCCCAATTCTTCAGGCGCGTGCGAGTGACGCGCTGAAATTCCGGCGAGATTTGAATTTTCAGGCCAAAATTGGATGAAATCGACTCAATTTTAAGCTTTAGTGGATTAATTTGAGAAAGTGTGACTCTGTGGTACCAAAAAGAAAACAGGCCATCTTTATGGGACTAATTTGGTAATTTTCTCGATTTGGATGGTAAATTTTTTGCTTGTGACTAGTAGGAGTGATGTTTCAGGGAAGGCGTGGTACTCAGAGAAAATAAAACAGAGAAAATTGGGGAAATCATTTTTTGCAGAAACCCGGACATTATGGCACACTTTCAGAAGCTTTGATAGCCCTTTTTCAATCTCTCTGCAGGTACCTAATTAGATTGACGAAAATGGATTATCAAAATATTATCCCCCTTTGTTTTGGTGTTTATACTGGCATTGAGATTCTTCCGTGCAAATTTTGATTATCATTCATGTTGTAAGGTTTCTATGTTTGGTATCTTCCAGAAGAAAGTCTTATACTGCTTGTCCAGTATTTTTGTCACAACAGCATTTCTTCGTTTTCTTCAGAGTATGTAGTTATCATACTATAGTTGCGAGTGTTTTTTAATGTGTGGGATATTTAACTTGAGATTTGAATTTCGTACCCGCTCATTTTTTTCAAAGAGCATGGCTAATTAGAGTTTCAAATCTACTGACTTGACAAATCATTTTTGAAACTGCTTTTAGGCATTCTGGACTTCATTCTAAACTTCCCAGGCTATCTTGGATGGAAATTCACTGATATTCAGCCTATCATGGTCCATCATCCTATTCCTTCCTATGTGTTACGTTCACCAATAGGACTCATTTTCCTTGGACAAAATCAAATATGTGCTTGCATTCCTTGACAAAAAAAATGGGGTACATCATGGCGGTAGCAATAGATATGGCAGCTCCGTTTCGCTCAAAGGATGCCGACCTTCGGAAGTGTACATGTGCTGATGAGTACATAAGTTGCATTTTCTATAGATATTAGTATATACTAACACTGCTGACATAAATGTTTTAGGCCTTCTTGCTACTGTACTTCGAACTACATCCATAACATAAACAGACTTCTTTTTGCATATGCTGGTCAATCTTGAATAAATCAAGCTACTGCATTGTCTTGTTCAAGCTTACAATCTACAGTGCTCAATGCAGTGTCATGACACCATAGTATACTACAGTGAGGAGACTGACTATTCCAAGACTGACCTTGAAATGGGAAACGAAGACTGTGTATCAATTTTATATTATCCTCAAAAGATATATCCGGGTTCGCCCATTTTTCCCAATCTAAATGTTTATATGACCTTTTTGAATCTATTTTTATTCCTTTATCCAATACCATTGACTTTGGCATCCATATGAATACCTTTTCAGATGAATGGAATAACTTCATGAAACGTCTAAATTGCAAAGGATCTGAAATTTGGGGAAAATGAGGAAAACATACTGCAACTCCGACACTGGACCTCCTTGAGAGGACAAACTCTTTGCAGAACAGGTCATTTGAGTCTTTTTCTGCATCCTTTGTAATCTACCAAATCCCTTTAAAGAGTTAGTTTTATGTATTCATTATCTTTTCCCATGAAGTCAGAGGGATGATGTATTTCGGGGGGCATTGAAGCTTCAAGATTATCTAGACATGACTACAGAAAATAGTAAGACAGAAATATATTCCATAAACAGCAGGAAGAACGTGAATGGGATGAAAATTGACATAAGGAAGATTCCATTGTTCTTCATGTTTTTAATATTGTTTCGTTAAAAACAAAACACTTCCACGTCTCCTTTAGTGTAGAAACTTCAACATAAGCGGATAATGTATGCTGCATTATTAGCGGAAACTTCTTGCTGAACTGTGTACTGCTCAATCTGACAGTTTGTAAAGCTTAATGTTTCAAGATTCTAATTACAGAAGGATATCAGAGTAACTATATGACCGGTTTTTCCTAATCTGAGCAGAGAAACTTGAAGGCTACAGAACTGTTACAGAACCATCCGCAGCAGATAGGAAGAGTCAAAGATCCATGTATACTCAATTGGAAGTTGTAGCTGGCATGAAGTAAACTTATGTTGCCACCTGCCAGAACTATGGGAACCAAAAGAGAAGTGGAGATACACGTGCAACTGACATTTTAAATTTGATGGTTAACTATGCTTTACACTTAAGACAATGTTGAGATTTTGTAATGTAGTTCATCTCAACCCTAATACTAATGAGTTCATTTGTTGGCACTGTTGGTCTCTCTATATTTTGCAGTAATCCATCTCTTCGCATAGCATACATAGATGATGTGGATGAAAGAGAAGGTGGAAGAAATCAAAGGTTTTTTTTTACTCTGTACTGCTTAAAGCTGTGGATAATCTCGATCAGGTAATTGTTTTTGGCTTCAAAGTTAATACCAAAGTGAAAAGGCATAAATTGAAACTTCGGTAGAGCGATGAATACAGGATTGAAGAATAAGTAGAGGATAATTTGGACAACCTCGCGAAGAGCAGATTTTCGATCGTCAATATGCGCATTACTATATTTGGACAGTTCTGCGAAAGGAAACATTATTTGCTGTCAGAAACTAAAAAAATAAGCATTTCTATTGATACATGCAGCTACTTCCTAGAAGGGTGCTACATCACTATTTAGTTTTATTATAAGAACAAGGAAGTTTTATTACGGCTGCAGCTATCTAGACCCTTCTGTTTGCTTTTTGCATCAATTTTTTACCTATGTTCAGAAGGTAAAAAATTCCTTCCTTCTACTGAACAGTCTCCATCCCTGAAAAGCTTCCGGAAGAAATTCTCTGTCCCAGGACTGCTTTCAAGCAGATTGCTACTATCAGTTGCTGATGAAGTCTTGGAGTCGTCTGGATGGGCACGAAACAGTCTACACAACAAAGATTCTGATGGATTCACATCTTCATTATTTAAATGCCCTTTCATATTATCATCATTCTGATCAGCGATATCTTTCTTGTCATTAAATTTTTCCGTAAAAAGTCTCTCGAAGAACCCTTCACTGTCTTCAGAATTCTTTACCAGTCCTTCTCCATCTTCATTTTTATCCTAAAGAGTTTCTTGAAAAAACCTTCCTTCTCATCATCTTCAACAGATTTAGACAACATTTTTTCATCTGAATCATTCTTACCATCTTGAAACAACCGCTTGAAAACCCATCTGTACTTGAGCTAATACCCTCATCATCATCATCATCTTTGCCACTCAAAAACCGTCGGAAAAACCCATCTTTTTCTAACTCCTTGTCATGCTTAGACATCGACTTCCTCAGATTTTCATCTTTACTAGTATTGCTTAACAACCTCTTGAAAAACCCACCAATTTTCTCATGTTCATCTTCATCTTTATGTTTATCCACTGACTTCCTCACATCATCATCCCTGACTTATCCAGCTCCTCATCTTCCTTGTCCACCAATTTCCTGAAGAATAAAGCATCTTGTACTTTGGGACTCGGGATAAACTTCTTAAAAATTCTTATTACTATCATCAGGAGATCCCACAAATTTACCAACATCATCGTTCAACATCGGTTGGAAATAAAATCTAAAAAAATGTTAAGTCTAGAGCACAAATATAAGTTGTTGGACAACTTCATCATCTTTTAATAAGACATTTTAAAGTGTTATTGACTCAATTTGAAAAAAAGAATATAAAACAAAATAAAAAAGTTAAAAAAAAAAAATAACACAATTAAAATAACTTGTAAAAATTGATTTTAATTTACAAAATTTATAAGTTAGTGATTTTAATTTACATATTTATAGAGGTGCAATTGAAGGAATTAAGGGTGTAAATAAAATCTCTCTATTCTTCACAACAATGGATACTTTTCTTTTTGTTGTCTTTCAAACAATACCAAGGGTGACCCCACCCTTGATATTAAAAAAATCACTTTTTCTTTATTTAAGCACAAATTTAGTCACATCCACCTTCAATATTAAAAATATATTTTTTTTCTTAAATTACTCATAAATTTTTCTATGCATTATACTTCTTTTGTGTGGACTAATGGTCATAAGCCTTTTGTAAATTACAGAGGACCTAAGATCAGAAAGAGTACTTTATAATATACCGGTATATTTCAATTTGTATATTTTTATTTTTTTTATTATTTGATTAAATTTAAAAAAGTTAATAATAATGCAGTCCCTTTTTTAATTTTTTTTATATAAAATTATATTAAAAAAATATTTAAATAAAATAAGTCGGTGATACCTCGTGGAATACCACCAACCCTAGTAGTATAAATACGCAAGGTTGCAAACCCTAAATCAATCAATGTGCTTACAACTCGAAATACTTAAATTTTGAATTAAGATCGATGGAGTCCGAAGTAATTTTCAGGAGATCGGGATATGAATATCGGTACCGGATTGGGATTGACGAGGAGATGCTTTCATCGTACCGGGCACATTTAAAACGTGCATATGCGGAAGCTCGTGACCGCTGGAGCTCTATTGCGGATGCTCGTGACCGCAGGAGCTTTATCCTGGAGGTACGCACAAAATTCATATTGAAAAAATCATCCCCATCCGGCGACGAAGAGATTATAGATTCGGAGAGGTACTCGTCGCCCATTCTCCGGGTAAATTTTGTTCGTGCGGGATGGAGGCTATCTGAAATCGAGGTGTACAGATTAATTATAAATTACCGGATGGAAGAGTATTGGTTGCCGGAGAAGGAGATTGAACGCATCGTTCGTGAGGCCATGTGTTTCGTCAAACGAATGTCGGTCGATCCTCGACAGGCTGACCTCGACGTGATCCCTGTTGTCGTGCACATGGATGTTTGCACGGTTCAGTTACAAGGGGAATTGCTCAAATCCACTCTCTTTCGGCTGATTAAACCTGATTATTTGATCCCATTTCAAGTGTGGGGAAAAAGCATAGTGCTGGCTGATGGAACTTGGGAAGAAGGTTCGTTTTTGTCCGAGGAGACACTGGCAATGAACCTGCATCACAGGGTCTATTTGACGAAATTGCCTAGGGAAAGAGTGGAAGATGTTGAAAAAGCATCGGCTCGAATGGAGTCGTGTCCGATTTGTTCGGAAGCTCCTACTTACGGGACTATGTTAACTCCTCTTGCTTGCGATCACGTTGTTCAGAAACATTGTGGTGTTCCGAAAGATCACGTTTTTCATAACCATTGTATCGTTCGATGGCTGATGAACAACAAGACATGTCCCGTGTGTCATCTTGAAATTACAATGGAGAGCTCTTAGCTGTGGACAGTCCTTGTCTAAGGATGTTTGATCAGGCAATCTGTTGAAAAAGTAAATTTTCATTTGAGAGTTATTATTTATGCAATCTCTTGAAGAAGTAATTTCATCCTTACACCATTTTTATTTGATGGTTATTCTTATGGGATAGAGGTAAGATAATTTAATGTCATTTTCAATTTTCAAATTGTGATGTGCTTCTAATGTACTATCCTGTCCACAAGCAATAGATATGATAGTAGGTATTTCAATATATTTTCCAATTAACTTCAAGCCAAGCTCTGTCTATCATATTCCTTCCACTTTCTTCTGCATACCTTAATTTATTTATAAACTTTCACAATACTTTCAATTAGTCACGGCTTACAAGAGTCTTCTACATACCTTAATTTATTTATACACTTTCACAATACTTTCCATTAGTCATGGGCTTACAAGAGGTAAACATGAAAAGAGAGGAAAAATATTTCCAGTACCATATAGGCTAATTGCATATAAGATGTGAGCATGAAATCCATAGGCAACTTTTGCATCACACCCAAATCATATAGCATATAAACCATTTCAGTTCACTTCAATTCATACTAATTCAGTATAACTCTTGATTATTTTTATCATCATCACCAGTCACTTTCAATATTCTATACTTTCAATATTCTATTTTTTTATAAAAAAATTCATAAAGTATACGTGAAATCTGACTTCACCAAAGAATTATTTAAAAAATCAGTTCATGTCCAATAAGTATGAGAAATTACGAAATCTGACTTCACCAAAGAAACAAGTAGAGACTCATGAACCTTAATTTCAGCTCACTAGCTTCTCTATCAGATTTCTCTTCGTTTAAGTTGACTTTCCAGCCTAAAGTATTGCACACTGCTAAATAACTATAAGCCAGCCTCTGGGCCTTAACTAAGGACTGAGTTAAATAGCCTGCAAAGACACAGACAAACATAAGCCAAGAAGTCAACTACCTACCAAAGGCACTGGACAAGCAGCAAACATAAAGGTATGGATAACCAGACAATATATTTTTTTTGATAAGGAGGAGAGACGAGAAACTCCACTCCACCCGATCGGAGGTCCCTCGATCAGGTAAGATGTAAATCGAGGAATGTGCCCGAGTAACAGACACCTGTGCGAGAGAGCCAACAGGTCGAACCCCAGGACAAACCTTCATAATATTTCAATGAAAATTTGTCCCACCCGAGATTTGAACCATGCGTCGTCGGGGAATTACACCCACATCATCACAGGCCTTACCACTCGGCTATGCTCCTGGGGACAAACCAGACAATATATTACTCCACAAAATTGTAAGCTCAAAAGTGTAAAAAGTACCCTTCAAGAAACAAGAGAAGAAAACCAAAAATATAATCGTACTCACACTACATAAAACATAAAGGCAAGGAAAAATACTAGTAATAGAGCTGAAAAAGGAGATTTTGCTTTACTAAAAAGTAAGGACCGTGAAAAAGACAACAATACTTGCCTTGATATCAGATGGAACACCCGTAAGCTGTCTTACATGCATATATAGGAAAAACGTTACTTATCCCCAATTTAAAATTTAGCATCTTCAAGAACTGAATATATTTCTTTCTGTAATGCAGATATCGGTAATTTCTCAAACTAATATTTAGAGAGACTTGGACATCAATAGGTTTGAACTGAATAGAAGGTCATCTCCATCATTGACTAATTATAAAGTGTTGCAGTTGAGGTATAAATGCTGTTGTCACAAGTTCATAAAAGAGAGATGATTACTTCCCACAATAAAATATACTACTATTACTGAATTCTCCGAGATTTGACTTTTGGATGAGATAAAAAGAGTTTAGGAGCTGACAGCAAATTTATGTTTTTTTATAGAAAATGTAGTCGAACATTGATCTAATAGAAATAAAATAATCATTTATGGAAAATGAGAACATTTTACTTGTAGAATGAGGATTCAAAAGCGTGTTCAATCTTCTCCTCGGAACAGGGTCATTTTGTGCTCCACTCTTAGCATTAATAAAGACAAGAAGCGGCATGTCATCTGAAAGCAAGTCTATAATACTGTACTTCTTTAATTTCTCACAAATGCCATTTTCATTTTTCTTGTTGGCTAACTCATTCGGACTAACTTTCTTGCTAAGAACTTTATTACTGTTCACAAGCTGATCATTGGTTTTTTTTAAGCTAGAATAATATAATCCAACAAGAACTCTAAGAACACTAAAAGCTGCTCTTTTGGTAGTATAATTTTCTGGCTTCTTACCATTAGTGATTAGTCATCCACTGATTGCTTCCATATGTTGCGATGCCGTTTTCATCGTAACTGTCCACGAACTGATGAAACAATGATTTCTTCTGTGATGGAACTTAAAATCTCACTTTCAGCACTTCTGACACAAAGCATCACCATGTTCATCAGACATCTAAACATGGCACTCAATGTTAGACCTTTTATTTAGTTTGACAACAATCAATATAATTTATTGAAGAATAACACAGAAAACATAAAACACAGAAAATATAATAAGAAAATATAATACGTACCGCAATTATAATTATTATATATTTGTACTTATACTTGCGCTAATTCTGTACCGCATATATATTTTGCAAATATATTTTGATATAAACATATATATATATATATATATATTTATATATATAATCTGATCTTAGCGCAAATATATTTTGAGCGCAAATATATTTAATGATTCTTACGCAAATATATTTATATATATATAAAACTAACTTGTTTTGATAGAGGCTTGCAGCAATCTCCTAAGACAGAAATTCGCCCACTACCGTCTGTGTATGTAGTTCTCGGATGTCTATCTTGCAAGATACAACTATCGAACTCTCGTTGTTACACACCAACTTGAGATCCTTGCAAACTCTACTTGTAACTCTCTGAAATATTAGTAATAAGAACTCTTCTTTTTGTTCTGTGTTTTTCTGTGCTTCGTGATGTCTCCTTATATAGGCTATAAAACAAGAGCAGTTACAATTTTCTAAACGTTACAATTTCTGAACGTTGCATGAGTTCATTCAAAAGAAAACTCATCTAAAAGTTGTAACCTCGCGCTAACGGCATAATATTATCAGAATATTTAATCAAAATAAATAAATAAAAATAAAATAAAGTTTTAATTTTGGCACGTCATTAAGACAAATGTCCAATATTAAAATCCACTTATTTTACTGTACGATTAAACTCTGATAAGTTCCAACAATACCCCACATTTTCTATTCAAACTTTAACAACACCCCACATTTGAATAGAAAATAAGCTATATAATACATCATCCTTATTTCAGAGATCAGAGAATCAATATGCATTGAAAGAGGTGTCTTTGTTGACTTGAACCTTTTCTTAGTAAAACTTACTGGTATTACTTGGTGAGGTAGTGATTATTTCATCTTGAACTATTCACCTTTTTGTAATAATACAACAATAAGGATCACACATATATCATCATCATACTTTCGAGTTTATACGGTTGTGTTCATTTTGGTCCTGAACATATCCCGACTTCATGAGAGCTCTAGAGAATTTTAAGCCATATTAATTCTCATAGATGCGACCCGACATCACTCTCATATAGGTAATGCTAATTAAGAATAGTCCGTACTATCCCACTTCATAAGCTATTAGCATTATTAAAAATAATAATATTTATCCCTTAATCGTCAACGGAAAACACATACGTCATTACATCATAGGAATAGATTTTTGTGTGTTTCTATAATTTTGAATCTTCCTTAACCAGTTTGCCTATTGAACCTAGACCATGGGATCTCCAATGTTGCTAGGTTAGGTTTCCGCCAAGTAATGATTCATTGTATTGGCTTTAGACCCATTCCCCTCGATGTAAATACGACTTACTCTTTAGGTAGGTCTTTAGTCAAAAGATCAGCTATATTTTCCTTTTGACTTAGGGGATGTATTCAATTAAGAGTTTATAGGATTTTAATAGACTTTTAAAGTCCAGGTGTATTCAATCCGGATTTTTAAAAGTCAATTAAAATCCGGAGGTATTCAATAAAGATTTTAAAAAGTCTTAAAAAATCCGTAGGTATTCAAAAGTATATGGATTATAATGGATTTTAAAAATTTATGGATTTTGATGGATTCCCTATACAAAATATAACTAAATTTGACTTTTTGAAATCTCTCATAATTATGAGAGATTTCAATGGACTTTTTTACAATACGAAAACTCAAATACGAAAAATAAAAATAAAACAATTGTTAGTTAATTACACTAATCACTCTATTAACATTTTTATTTGAGAAAATTTATCTTATTATATTTTCGTTAAAAATAATTATTTATACATGATATTAATAATAAATTATTTTATGATGAATAAAAAAATTATAATAATTAGAATAATTATTTATTTTTTGTTTTTTTTTAAATTGATTTTTTTTATATAAAAGTAGTTTATATAAATTTACAATTTTTTAAAATCTATGAAAATCAATATAAAATCAATAATAAAATCAATCAATTTCTCCATAAAATCTATAAATTTTCAAAATTAAAAAAAAAATTATAAAATCATAATCAAATATACTCTCCTAATTCATGGAGATTGAAGAGTTTGTATTGCTAATGTATGTGGGAAATGAATCATGCATTACAATAATATAAATAATATTTATTTATTTTAAAACAATTTGGATTTTTTAAATAATTAAGATTTTTTTATATATAAAAGTTTATAGAAATTCAAGTATAGTAATTAAAAAAATTATATTACACTCATGTGAAGTTTATGAAAATCCATCAAAATCAATGAAAAAAAGTTAGTCAAACTCTACGTAGACTCCGTGGATTTAGAAAATCTATAAAAATTCACGGACTTTTAAAAGTCCAAAAAAATCCATCAAAATCTCAGTTGAATACACCCCCCTTAATATAATCCAATGCCATTACTCCATTGGAAAGCAATTGTCGTATAGTAACATGTCTTCTTCTTATATACCGTAGTATATTTTAAACATTTTTAATGCTTCTTCTTTACTGTTTATCAATTAAACATAGCAAAATTTGCTACAATCATCAATGAAAGAAATATAATAATTCTTTCCTCCACGACTTGGAGTTGATTGAAAGTCACAAAGATCAGAATGAATCAATCCAAGTACCTCGTTTGATTTCTCAACGGATTTATAAGAATGTCTTGCAAACTTTGATTCAACACATATTTCACATTTTTCAATGCTTTCGGAATCAAGCCCATGCTTGCGTTTTAAATTAGAACTACATTTAGGTAGTAGTCCTAAATTTATTAAGAACATATGATATATTAAGTTTGAAAAGTCCCTCAGTTAGGTAACCTTTTCCAACATACACTCCACCTTTTGTGAGAGTAAACTTATCTGACTCAAATACTAACTTGAAACCTTTGTTACTAAGAAGAGGTCCAGAGATCAAATTTTTTTTTTTTTTTCGAATCTCAGGAACATGCAACACGTTAGTGAGTATGAGTTTTTTGCCCGAAGTGAGTTTTAATATCACTTTTCCTTTCCCTTCAACGGCAGCAGTGCTGGCATTTCCCATGTACTAATTCTCTTCACCGGTGAGTTTTTCATATGTATTGAACTTGTTCCTTGACGAACATACATGCCTCGATGCACCGGTATCGACCCACCATTCATTGGAATCAACTATCATATTGGCCTCAGCCACAACACCAATGAATTGATGTTCATTGACCACAGGAGCAATTGATTGATCCATTGTCAAACTAAAAAAATAGTTTAATTTCTGTCTTAGATTGTTAGAACTTTTAAATTAGTTTGACAATAATCAATATAATTTATTGAAGAATAACACAGAAAACATAAAACACAGAAAATATAATACGTACCGCAATTATAATTATTATATATTTGTACTTATACTTGCGCTAATTCTGTACCGCATATATATTTTGCAAATATATTTTGATATAAACATATATATATATATATATATATTTATATATATAATCTGATCTTAGCGCAAATATATTTTGAGCGCAAATATATTTAATGATTCTTACGCAAATATATTTATATATATATAAAACTAACTTGTTTTGATAGAGGCTTGCAGCAATCTCCTAAGACAGAAATTCGCCCACTACCGTCTGTGTATGTAGTTCTCGGACGTCTATCTTGCAGGATACAACTATCGAACTCTCGTTGTTACACACCAACTTGAGATCCTTGCAAACTCTAGTAACTCTCTGAAATATTAGTAATAAGAACTCTTCTTTTTGTTCTGTGTTTTTCTGTGCTTCGTGATGTCTCCTTATATAGGCTATAAAACAAGAGCAGTTACAATTTTCTAAACGTTACAATTTCTGAACGTTGCATGAGTTCATTCAAAAGAAAACTCATCTAAAAATTGTAACCTCTCGCGCTAACGGCATAATATTATCAGAATATTTAATCAAAATAAATAAATAAAAATAAAATAAAGTTTTAATTTTGGCACGTCATAAATAAAGTTTTAATTTTGGCACGTCATTAAGACAAATGTCCAATATTAAAATCCACTTATTTTACTGTACGATTAAACTCTGATAAGTTACAACACTCAACGTGTATATACGAGTCGTTGACACCATACGCAATACCAAGCTGGAGATGCATCAATAAATGGTCTATAACCAGCTTGTGCTACGCATTTACAACGAAAACTTTAGATACAAACTTGGAACAACGAAAATGAGCAGCAACACCACAAACAGAACAACTTATGCATACATTTTGTTCATAACTAAAGTCTGAGGTTAGTTAGGCAGACAGTTTATGCTAATGCAGTTACGTACCTAAAGGATCAGGCAATAATCACGTAATATCTCCAAACGATTTTCTTCTTCCTTGGATGATCCGATTCAGATATTAAAACCCAGAAAAGGAAATGCGAAATTCAATAAGGCGAGATTTATGTATGGATGGGAGATCTTAAACGACAGGTTTTATGTATTGACAATAGTGTTCATTATTAATATTAACTTCATTATTTATAAAATTATGACCTGATAAATTACTATATATAGGTCATCCGACTGCTTTTGTTTGGGTTGGCCAATGCATGATGTATGCTGCATTATCAGCAAAAACTTATTGCTAAACTGTGAACTGCTCAAATTGACAGTTTGTAAAGCTTAATGTTCCGAGATTCTAATTACAGAAGTATACCAGAGAAACTATATGAAATGTTTTTTCCTAATCTGAACAGAGATACTTGAAGGTTACATAACTGTTACAGAACCATCAGCAACAGATAGGAAGAGTCAATGATCCATATATACTCAATTGGAAGCTGAGAATTTAACATATAACTTCATCATAAGATGAAAGCAAGAACATTGCAAGAACATAGTTTAATTGATAAGATAAGAATTTAACATATAACTTCATCATTGCAAGAACATAGTTTATTGAATGTATATTATCCCAATAACCCTTAATAAATACTCCAATAAATAAATTTGATTAAAAAATCTTTAAAAAATCTTAAAAGTAAGCAATTTTCCTTTTTTTCTACATTTATTATTATTATTATTATTATTATTATTATTATTATTATTATTATTATTATTATTATTATTATTCAAAAGACAACCATAATAACTAGTAATCAGCATTTATTCCTCTCATAAATTATTCCTTCAGAAATAAAAAATATTTTCCTGTTTTCCTGTTAATTTAAAAGAAAAAAAATTTGGCAAAGCAATTTTTCTTGAATTCATAAAATTTCAAATTGTCAAAGAAGGTCAAGAATTTCACATTTGATTATTTGGCAAAAGAATTATAGAAAAACAAAATTGTTGGATTTAAAGAAATGGGAGTGGATTATTACGACGAATTGAACGTGGATAAGGGTGCAGCAGACGATGATCTGAAAAAAGCTTACCGAAAATTGGCCATGAAATGGCATCCCGACAAGAACCCCAACAACAAGGTGGAAGCCGAAGCCAAATTCAAGCAAATCTCGGAAGCATATGATGTATGTTATCAACCTTCTATATATAACCCGAAACGGGTTCGTTTTATCGTGTATGTTTTGTTATTGGGCTTGTTTTGATTCATTTTTGTTGACATCCTTTTGTAGGTCTTGAGTGATCCTCAAAAGAGACAAATCTACGATCAACACGGCGAGGAGGGTCTAAAAGACATGCCCCCTCCGGGTTCTACCGGAACCCAAAACGGGTTCAACCCGCGAAATGCAGAGGATATTTTTGCCGAGTTTTTTGGGAGTAGCCCTTTTGGGTTCGGATCTGCCGGAGCGGGTCGGTCGATGAGATACTCGCCCGACGGGTTTGGAGGATCGGATAATATGTTCAGAAATGCCAACGAAGGCTCCGGTTTGAATGTGATGAAGAAGCCGCCTCCGGTTGAGAGTAAATTGCCTTGCGGGCTAGAGGAGTTGTATGCTGGCTCGACGAGAAAGATGAAGATCTCGAGACAAGTGGTTGATCCGAACGGGTACGTACATTTTAGTCTAAAACTATGTTTCAACAATTTTGCAAATAGTCAAGAGTTGTTAGCTCAGTTGGTTGAGCATTTGAATTAGGACTTGATGTTCATTACAATTGACATATACCAAAAAAAACAAAAACAATTTTGCAGAGTCATTAACAAATTTGTTATTTTTTTTTTCAGACGATTAGCGATAGAGTCGGAGATCTTAACCATTGACGTAAAGCCCGGATGGAAGAAAGGAACAAAGATAACTTTCCAAGACAAAGGAAACGAACAGCCGAACCAGCTCCCAGCTGATCTAGTATTCGTCATCGACGAGAGGCCTCACAACCTCTTCAAGAGAGATGGGAATGACTTGATCATGAATTGTTCTGTGACATTAGCGGAAGCCATCGGGGGCACAACCGTAAATGTCACCATGCTAGACGGACGTGATTTGTCGATCCCAGTGACCGACATTATATGCCCCGGTTACGAACTCGTGGTTTCAAGAGAGGGCATGCCGATTGTGAAGGAGCCCGCAAAACGTGGTGATTTGAAAATCGTGTTTGAGGTTAGGTTCCCGACGAGGTTAACGTCCGAGCAACAGGCGGCGCTTAAACGGGCTTTGGGAGGTTGATGAAGATGGTCAGAGGTTAAAAATTTTAAGATTGTAAGATGAATAGAAAAATGGAACGAATAGAAAATATAAGGTTTTAAAAAACGCGAGGCGGAATGGGCTTTAAAAAAATTAATTATACAAAAAATCATGATTTTTATGAAAACAAATTAATTATACAAAAAATCATGATTTTTATCAAAACGTCAACCTCACTAAAAAAATCAACCTCACTAAAAAAAATCAGTTTTCATGATTTATTGTAGATTTTATTATATTTTTAATTTTTGTTATAATATTTGTCTTAAAATATTTTTTTATGTTGCTAAGAATATATTAATATTATTTATATCTATCCTTAAAATTAGCTATTGTAAAATGGAGGGAGTATCTATTTTTCTCTATAGTCACGGTTGGCCCTTTTATTTCCTCCTTTTTTTTAATCGAGTTTTAATCCTAATATTGTATTCACAAGTTCAGATTATTAAACAGATGGTTACAGGGTGTGAAACCAGGACTCACATCAGAATTTCAGAGATTTCACCATTGAGGCATGGGACTAATTTATATATGTCCTAATTTATTTTTAATATTGTGTAATTAAACAATTATTTAAAATTTTACATTAATATTTATTCCAAGGTAAAATAAATAAAAAATATGCACATAAATATATTTAAAATTAAATTAGGAAATATATATTTTATTTTAAAAAATGAAACTAATATTTTATTTTAACTTTATAATAAAAAACAAGTACTCACCAAAAAAATTATTTGTATACAACAAAATAAGTAGTACTATAGTACTATCTTTAGACAAAAAAAATTTGTAAATATTATTGATAAATGTCCAAAAAAAAAACAGTGTGAGTATTATTGAAAAAATGAGAGTATTATTTTTAAAATAAAAAATATTAACAATGTATTCAAAATTTCACTATTAAATTTTTTGATTCTAATTGTATATTATATTTTTCAGTTAATCATTTTAAGCAAAAAAAATGAATCTTTTATATTCAAAATTTTATTTTATTATGAATATTTATTTTTGGTTTATTTTAAATGTAAAATTGCTCATAAATATATTTAAACATGCATTATATAACAAAAATGATCTTAATTAGTCAATAACGTTCTTTGGTCAAATGACGATTAAAATCAGTGACGGAGCCACATTGGGCCCAGGGGGCACTGGGCCCCCCTGACTTTTTTTTTTTACTACTATGTACAATATTTATATAAAATGTGTGGTGTTTTGTTAGGAGTGAGTCAAGTGGCACCCTTAAAAAACTTGTGCTTACCTATACTGCGATACATCTACTACTTAGAGCAACCTTAATGGTTTTGCCAAAATAGCTCTTGCCATTTGCTATTTTTGCCAAAAAATAGCCCTTGTCATTTGCCATTTTTAAAATATACCCCAATGGTATAAAAATAGCTAAGACCATTTTTTATTAAAAAATAATATTTTTAGCTTTTTGACATTTTTTTAATATAATGTTTTTCCATAAATTATATACACAATATTAAAATTTAAAATAATTAATTAAATTGATCACCTACCGAGTACCAACTATCAACCTACACCTTGATATTAAATTTAACAACTCAATCAATCCTACAACAATCACATTAAATTGTACATCAAATTCACATCTTTAAATTATATATACAATAGTAAAATCTAAAATAATGTACTCCCTCCGGCCATTAATAGATGCCATACTTTCCTTGACACGGAGTTTAAGAAAATTGTTGTTGTTTTATTTTTTAATTGAAAAGTAAGGATTAAAATATATTTTAAAAGTGAAAAGTAAAGTAGTTGTGAGTAAGTTTAAAAAGTAGGTGGGGGTAAAGTAGAATAAAATTGTATATTAAAATGAAAAAGTTAGAATAATTATTTCCTTTTTTGGGGTGTGTCAACTATTGTTGGACACCCCAAAAAGGAAAGTATGACAACTGTCTTTGGACCGAGGGAGTATTAAATAAATATAGTTTTTTTAACGTAAATTTCGTTTGATTTTTTCAAATTATTGAATTTATTGAAAATTAATCATTTTTTTTTATTAATAATAATTAAATAAACAAAAAATATATTATTTTATTAATTAATTAATTTATAGTGTGAGGTGGCAAGAATAGCCCTAGCCATTTTCCCACCCAAATATTAGGATAAATGGCTAGAATTTTGGCCATGGCTATTTTTTGGCCCTTGCCATTTTCACCATTGGGGTAGGTTTTTTTTTATTTTTGCCAAATTTTGGAAATGGCAAGAGCCATTTCATGATCATTGGGGTTGCCCTTATGTGTACTACTTATGTGGGTGTGTGTTATGAAAGCAAGTATTTATTTTAAAAATATACATCTACTACTTATATGGATGTGTGTTATGAAAGTAAGTATTTATTTTAGTTATTAAGAATGTATATAATATACTACTCCATATGTTAGGTATAACATTTATATATTTTTAATATTTTAACTTTTAATTTTTTGTTTTATTAAATAATTTATAATGATAGATGTTTGTAAATAAAAAAAAATATCTTTTATTTTTTTGATTAAATAAATATGTGTTTTTTTATTAAAGTATTTTTTAGAACATATATACATACAATAAGTTGAAATATCTAAAAATAAAAAATATGCACATTAAATTTGAATATAAAAAGTATTTATATTGTTATTGAGAATAAATTTTAGAATTTTTAATATTTTTTACAGTAGTAGTAAATTTTAAGATTTTTTTTTAATTAAAAGTTTTTATTTTTCTTCATAAACGAGTTCTAATTTTTTTTACCATAAACATACTTCTTCTTAACTCATTCATATAACTAGAAAAATATTTTAAATGTACTGGAGTGAACTTAAACTTTTTTATTTAATATAACTAGAAAAATATTGTCGAAATAAGTTAAAACTGGGCCCCCTGAACAAAATTTCTGTATCCCACACTGATTAAAATGAATCTTTTATATTCAAAATTTTATTTTATTATGAATATTTATTTTTGGTTTATTTTAAATGTAAAATTGCTCATAAATATATTTAAACATGCATTATATAACAAAAATGATCTTAATTAGTCAATAACTTCTTTGGTCAAATGATGATTGGTTTCAAAATTCTCTCTATATATGACCTCAGTTCTATCCTTGCCTCAAGCACTTGTTAGTATTTTCATAGTTTTGAAAAGTGATGAAGTAATGAATTGTTTTGAAAAGTAATGGATTTTTTATATGGAGTATTATATTTTCAGAGTTTTAAAAAGTAAGATTGTTTTGAAAAGTAATGGATTGTTATATGGAGTACTATATTTTCAGAGAGTTTTAAAAAGTAATGGATTGTTTTGAGAAGGGATGAATTTACACTTGAAATATTATAATTTTCAAAGTTTTGAAAAGTGATTGAATTGGCCAAGTTCCCACATCATCAGATTCATATAATATCTATCAAAGAGATTCATATAATATCTACTGTATCTCACGTTTCTTTCATATTCATAAACTACTGACTCCAACACAATAATATCTGAGAAAGAAAAAGAGAAGAGAAAGAGATTCATATAGTATCTTCTATATCTCTACGGTGATATACCTTTCTACTATAGTAGTATTACATAAAAGACTATTTTTGTCACATCATCATTACCATAATACTTCAGCAACTCAAAACTTCCACAACTCACAAACTTGATTTTTGTCACATCTTGACCATAATACTTCAACAACTCAAAACTTCCACAACTCACAAACTTGATTATAATTTCCGCAACTCCAAAAAGACTTTAAAAGACCAACCTCACTGCTAAAAAATGTCAGAGACTTGGTGGAAATGTCAGAGACTTGGTGGAAATGTCGGGTCAGTCAACAGTTGTTCCAAGTTCTCCCGAGTCCAACGCACATCCTGCCGCTGCAACTCAAGCACCGCCCGCAACCATCTGAATGCACCATCCAGATTAGCTATCATGTCAACATCTCACATAGGATATTCATTATCATCGCCCGCTATTTCAGCAGCAGCACGCAGTCGGATGTCAGCAACAACTTGGTCTTCATTAGGTAGCAAATATGTGACCAACGTACGTGCAATATATTCTTCTCCAATCCTCGATGAACGGTTGTTGTATTCAATGTTGGCCTCTGCCCTGAGCTCAACCACAAGATCCCTCCAGGCTCGACTCACCACTACATCACTCGCCCAAATCGAAGGTCGAAAGCGTAGAATATATGTTTGACACTAATTTCATCGAAATATCTGGAAATGTTATACATAAATTATTATGTTACTAGAATCTTGAACCCTTAATAACAACACTATAATAAAAATCTACCTCTTAACATGTAGACGGACTATAAATCGATAAAGTTATTCATAATAAATTACTACCTCTTGGCATATGTTAAATATGTGTGGAGCACACAAATAGTTAATAATTATAAAAATATTACATTTTAAAACCTAATAAAGAAACATAATCATATAATTATGTGTCAAAAATAAATTGAGAATAAAATATATTTATACTTACAATAACAATTATCTTACATAAATAGTTAAAAATAACAATAAATTTATTTTAATTTAATTTCTTAATACTCATTTTATTTTAACATTTTGGTTAGGATGTAGTTCCATCCCTCACCTAATGGAAAGTAAATTAGAGTCAACATTGGAAATATTTTAATATTTAATATTTTTCAATCATTCTTGGCTTATTGCCCATATAATATAATATATTTTATAAAAAAATAACCATTTGTATTAACTTAAAGTGTAATTATGTAATGTGTTGTTAATAAATATTTTATTAGACTAAAAACCAAAACAAAAAACATTTGTATTAACTTAAATTATTGAGTGTGATTATTTACGGGTGTTATTGATTTATTGATAAATATTTTATTAGAGTAAAAAACAAAAAACAAAAAAATCATTTGTATCGAGTGGTAATTATTTATGTGTTTTTTTAATTGATAAATACTATTTTATTAGAGTTAAAAACAAGGATTGATTAAAAAAACGATGTATTATTTATCATATTTCAAAATTTCAGGTCGCGAAGTACATATTTAGTTCATACTAAAAAAAGATACAGACTATAGACTCAAAGGACATCCGAGTTAAACAAGTCGAGTAAATGACACTAGGTCAACCTCAAGACTCACCTGTTGTAGCTATTCTGCAGAGTAAGCAATTCAACTGCACAATCTGGAAAATCTATAGTTGCATGAAGTGATAGCCAACAACCTAGCGAGCGCATCCATCCAAGCTTCGCCAGAGGCAACAAACGATTCATAATTCTAGTGCCATATTCTACTTCAGTGGCTATCGTGGGCCGACTTTGATATCTCAACTGGCTCTTCTCCCGAAGCCCACATACAACGACCCCGAAACTCCTATTCAGACCGGCAACCGTGGCCCAAGAACGGAGAATCATCTTTATGGTTACATACCATATGTCTCTATCTGTACACAATAAAGATAGGTCAATAAACGAATGGTATAATCATTAAACAAAACGAACAATAACAATAAACGACTGATATAATCATTAAAGAGGAACGAACAATAACAATATGTCAATAAACGACTTATATAATCATTAAAGAGGAACGAACGCACCTCTTACGGGATCTTCAAGGGGGCGGGGGATGGAATGGTTGAGGTTGACTTGCACACCAGTGATAGAAAAAGTCAAATCAAAGAACCTGAATAAAAGAAGAGTTAAGTATACCTGGAGGAGGAAGATTTGGTTTGATGGCAGCACCTGGATTGGCCGGAAGATTGGCTTGGACGATGGCAGCATCTAGATTGGCCGGAAGATCGGCTTGTACGATGGCAACACCTAGGTGGTCCTCAACGCGGCTTTTCAAATTAAAACTTGAAATCACTAATAAAACTACGGCCTAGATGAATAATGTAATTTGAAAGACTGTTACAAAACACCCCTAACATAATTACTAAGTATGCGGCCAATTAATAATAAAATATATTTATATTAAAATAACAATCATTTTACATATTTATATTAAAATAACCATCATTTTACATATTTATATTAAAATAAATTATATATGGAGTACAAAATTAATAAACATGTGTGGAGCATACAAATAATAAATAATAACAATGTGTGAAAAATAAATTAAGAATAAAATATAATTTTATACTAAAATATGATTAAAATAAAAATTAGTTTACATATTTATATTAACAT
Organism: Euphrasia confusa; assembly: GCA_954870475.1. Classification (NCBI taxonomy): domain Eukaryota; kingdom Viridiplantae; phylum Streptophyta; class Magnoliopsida; order Lamiales; family Orobanchaceae; genus Euphrasia; species Euphrasia confusa. The sequence goes on along the minus strand of OX940959.1, from coordinate 36,589,284 downwards.
AATTTATAATTAATTTATAATTAATATGATATAAAAGTAAATTATATATGGAGCACAAAAATAACAAACAAATTAATAATTATTACATGTGAAAAAATAAATTAAAAATAAAATATATTTATATTAAAATAACAATCATTTTACATATTTATATTAAAATGACCATCATTTTACATATTTATATCAAATTAAATAGCATACAAATAAAAAATAATAATTATGTGTAAAAAATAAATTAATAATAAAATATAATTTTTTACTAAAATATGATTAAAATAAATTAAAATAATATATATAGTACAAAAATAATAAATATGTGTGGAGTACACAAATAATTAATAATAATTATGTGTGCAAAATAATTTGAAAATAAAATATAATTTTATACTGGTTAAAATAACAATTATTTTACATATTTATATTCAAATAATTTATATATAGAGTACAAAAATAATAATAATAATTATTTACATATTTATATTCAAATAATTTATATATAGAGTACAAAAATAATAAATACGTATGGAGCACACAAATAATAACTATGAGTTGTAAATATATTGAGAATAAAATAGTATAATTTTTTACCTTAAAATGATTAAAATAACAATCATTTTACAATTATGTGTATTTACTATTTATATAAAAATAAATTTAACAAAAAATAATTATTATGCTCGAAAAATAAATAATATTTAATATTTATATTAAAGTAAATTATATATGAGCACACACAAATAATAATCATGTGCAGATAATGGAAAACAAAAATAATAAACAAAGTCGTTATCAAGTTTTATAAAATTACAAAAGTTCCTAAAAGTTTTATAAAATTACAAATTTATTTTTCATTTCAATTGGGATTAAACTAAACTAGTCCTCCTACCCGTGCGATGCACGTGTAATTAATTAACTTTTTATTATTCGGAGTAGTGCTCTGCTTAATAATAGAAGTAGAAATTGATAATGGACCATTAAATATTAAGTGAATAATCTAATTGAAATAGTACAATAAAGAAAATTACATTTATATTACAAATTCTGGATTACTTCTTTATAGATTACATTTGTTCTATTCGTCACGCGCTAGTCACAAAACAGAAGTTTCAACTCGATCTTGTTGGTTACTCTACACAATGCAACGTACAATTGATCGTGCGTAAATACTGGTTTCTTCAAAAATATGTCAAACATTTGTCAACGACTGACCTTTACTCTTATTAATAGCCATGACATACAATATCATAATCGAAAATTGTCTTCGTTTGGAAGCAAACTGGAATTTGGTATCCGAGGGCGTCAGAGCAATTAGAATATTAAAATTGGAATTTGGTATCTGAGTGCGTCAGAGCAATTAGAGTATTAAAACCATTTCCACATAATTATTTCCTCCTAATACTTTTGCGTGAATAATATAATTACCAAGTTGTGTTACAACCATCCTATTATCATTGTATAGTCCGACAGAGCATCTATATTCCTCAATAGCATAACGGGCACTCCCATTCGTATCAAAAACTATATACCATTCACAATATTTAATTAATTCTTTAATTATATACAATAAATAGAATATGACATGACTATATAAAATGTTACTTAAAGAAAAATAAGTCTACACATATATATATATATATATTACTATATTAATTAATAGAATTAGATTTTAGTAAAAAAAAATTATAATAATACTAACCTTCAACTTCATGGTTTGGTAGTTTGGAACACTTATTGGTATTTAAGAACTCAACTGAATGCATTTAATCAAACATATTATCTCCTCGTTCGATAAGTAAATACTATCGAACTCAGGTAAATCATTTCGTTCGTATTATACATTGCAACCATGAAATCGTTGATTTCATTAACGTCATCCAGGGTCGGCGTTAGAATCGCTCGTCCTTCTAAAAAATTGATATTCTCGATGTAATCATGGAAATATGGGTACGCGGCATGAACAATCGATTCAATATAATTATCCGATTGAATTATCAAATATTCATTTGAGATTTCTATATCTACTTCCCCGTCATTCTCGCCGTCAAGTAGTACATCCCCTATAAAATAGCCAATCAGAGAACTCACGCAACTTACGACCATCATTTTCATCGCGGATATATTGCAACATCATGTTCTTGGTCAAGCGCAAAACTTTGCAATTTATTCATATATTAGAAGAATTAATAGTGGGTGAACTATATCATACTTCGTACATTTAGGGATCAAATTTGAAGAAAATCTCCTCCTGAAAATATATTACCGTGAAAATTATAAAAGTTGTATGATTGATTTCTAATAAAATTAAATTGGTGAATAATTATGTTTGTTTGTATTTCAAGTATCATCTAAATATAATTGATTTATTAATTTATTTGTCATATAGAAAATAAAAAAAATGATATATTCATCAAAATTCAATACAAAAAATCAATATTTATTTTTCATTTTAAATATAAAATTCATGCGAATTATTAAAAATAAATCGTTGTATATAAAGAAAATAAAATTAAAACATAATTTAAGAGTTTATTTTAAATAATTGCAAACTTTTCATAATCTCTTGAAACATATAATCTTGTAAATTATAAATGTGAAATTGTATAATTAATAAAATTAGATTTTTCAAAAAATTTGTTTTTATTTTATCTATCTCATTTCTTAATTTGTTTTATTAATTTTTATAATGATACAAAAAATAAAATAAAATAAAACTTGAAGTTTTTTTCAATCATAATTATCCCTTTTGATTGATCTTTTAAAATATATAATTTGTATTAATTTTTATATTAATATTAAATTATTAATGAATATTTTTATTTTTTTTATTTCAACTATATTTCTCAATAATACTGTTTTAATAATTTATTTGTATTTATAATTATATAAAAAAATCAAAAAAGATCTTTTGAAGTGTTTTCTAGTAATAACATTTGTACTGCTTTAATTAATACAAATGAATATAAATACTATTATTTATTAAAATTTATATGGTAAGGTAAATAAATAAATAATAGCAGATACAAATGTTAGCTATAAAGATTGTAATGTTAAATAAAGAGTTGTAATGTTAAATAAAAAGTTGATTAATACAAATTAATATTAATACTATTATTTATTAAAATTTATATGGTAAAGTAAATAAATAAATAATTGGAGATAAATAAGGAATAAAGTGAATATATTAATAGAAAATATTAAAAAAATTATTTATTTAATAATTTGAATATTTCAAATCAATTTGAGTTTAATAAATGTAAATTATATAAAATCAAATATATAAAAGAGAGAATAAAAAATATATAAATATTATTATTAATTACTATTTAATATTTAAATAATAAATTGATTAAGATTAAATATTAATAAATATTTTTTAATATTATTATTAAAATTCTTTTTAATAACTATTATTATTTTTTAATAAGTGTGAATACAAATAAATCAAATTACAACATATATTATATATTATAAGTTACAATATAAATAAAATTCAAATAAAATTAAATAGAAATATTATAAATTTATTAAAATAATAATTGTAAGTTAAATAAAATATTATAAATTACACTAAATTACGTAAATTACATTATAAAAATCATAAAATAATAGATAAATAAATTATTAACGCAAAATACTCTAAACTTATTAAAAGCTTAATTCCATTTAAAACTTTTTGAATCCAATATTTCGACTTCATGGAGTTGTGATTGTTTGTTGACTCTTTTACTTATAAATAAATTTAAAAAAAAAAGTAAGAAATACAAAAAGGCATGGAAAAAAATTAATTATTAAAAAGATTAAAAAATTTAAAAACCCGAAAAAAATACAAAAATCATTACCATTTAATACAATTATAATCAACAAACAATAATATTAAAACTAAAATTTGAATTAGTAAAAAATACTTACATTTGCAAAAAAATAAAAATATTAATGATCAAACAATAATATTAAAACTAAAATTCAAATTAATAAAAAATACTTACATAAGGCTGGAAAAAATAAAAATATTAATAATTAAACGATAATATTAAAATTAAAATTGAAATAATAAAAGATATTAAATTTGAATGCTAAAAAAAATAAAAACATTAATTATCAAATAATAATATTTAAATTAAAATCGAATTAGTAAAAGAAGACAAAAAATACAAAAAAACTTACATAGATTGGAAAAAAAAGTATAAGCATGAACAAATAAAAAATTAAAATAATAACAACACAAAAAAATACAAAAATTATTACCATACAATACAACTATAATCAATTAATAATAATATTAAAACTGAAATTCGAATTAGTAAAAATTAGTTTGCAAAAAATAAAAATATTAATGATTAAACAATAATATTAAAACTAAAATTTAAATTAGTAAAAATTATTTAGCAAAAAATAAAAATATTAATGATTACACAAAAATATTAAAATTAAAATTCGAATAAGATACTTACATTTGAATACTACAAAAAATAAAAACATTAATTTTCAAACAATAATATTTAAATTAAAATCGAATTACTAATAGAATGCTTCCCGACAAAAAATACCAAAAAAACAACAAAACTTATGAATAAATAAAAAAATAGAATAGTGAGAGAGAGTGAGTGAGTGAAGAAAAAGTGTGAGGATAAATAAATAAAAAAATAGAATAGTGAGAGAGAAAGTGAGTGAGTGAAGAATGATATTCTGTATATAAACACAGATTTGAATTATTTATGATTATAGTAATATAAATAGTAGATAATATCAAGATTTTATTTAGTTGCTTAAAATAAGGAGTAGATTACCTGGATATTATTGTTTATATAATATAAATTAATTAATTAATCTGTTAAATATATTAATAAAAATGTAGATTATTTTATCATCCTTTAATTACGCTAATTAATTTTATTAATATAAATAAATAAATAGTAGTATAATAGAATAAACATAATTAAATGAGATAAATAAATAAATAGTAGTATAATAGAATAAACATAATTAAATGAGATAAATAAAGAATAAATGTGATATTTTAAATATTTCAAGTCAATATTTATAATTAAAGAGATTATAAAGGTAAATTATATTATATAAAAAATAAATAATTACACTAATTAATTAAAAATAATTACGCTAATTAATTAACGTGTGAACACAAATTTAATCTAATAGTCTTTGCTTATTAATAGGTCTGAACCCAACAAAATCTAAGTAAAACATATGCTTAATTTCTAGCTAAATTATATATTATAAGGATAAATTAATTCTGTTTTAGTGATATTTATAAGTAATAATAGATTAGAATAAAATTAAATAGAATTATTGTAAATTGCGTAAATTTCATTAATTACAATAAATAGATAAAATACATCATAAATAAAATGAAAACAAACTACTTTAAAATTTTGAGTAAATTACATCATAAATAAAATTAACACAAACTACTCTAATTTTATCAGGAAACATAAACAAAAACTTGGAATCTTTTTAAAATTTGTGTAATCCAATGTTTCGATCTTTTTTCATGACTTCAGTCGCAAGCTTATAATTAAACCTACAAAATAAACAAAAAAAATGAGTAAAAAATTCAAAAGTTCTGCAAAAAAAATGACTTACCTACAAAAGTTATTAAAATCTAAAAGAATACTTAGCTGCGAAAAATACAAAAAACAACAAAAAAACAACAAAATATACATAGAGCTCAGTAAAAAAAATAAACGTAAGCATAAAAAAATAAAAAAATAACTAAAAGAAAAGGCTAAAAAAAATAAAAAAAAAATAAAAAAAACTTACATAGAGCTGACAAAAATAAATAAATGTGAGCATTAACAAATAAAAAAAATAGTTGAAATTAAAAGTTAGAGATAGTCCAAAAAATACAAAAAAATCAAAAAAAATAACAAAGAGTTCTGCAAAAAAATAAATAAATGTGAGTATAAACAAATAAAAAAAATAGCTAAAATGAAAAGACTACAAAAAATAAAATAAAAAAAACAAAAAAACTTACATAGAGCTCTGCACAAAAATAAATAAATGTGAGCATGAATAAATAAAAAAATAGCTGAAATGAAAATTGAATAAATAAATGTGAGAATGAACAAATAAAAATCGCTGAAATTAAAAGTGAGAGGTAGTGCAAAAAATAAAAATAAAAACAAAAAAAACAACAAACTTACATAGAGTTCTGCAAAAAAAAATATATAAATGTGAGTATGAACAAATAAAAAAAATAGCATGAAAAGTGAATAAATAAATGTGAGCAATGAACAAATAAAAAAAAATAACTAAATGAAAAGTGAAAGGTAGGAAGTGAGTGAAGATGACGTCTTTATATAGACACAGATTTGAAATAGAGTTTGATAATAATTATTATTTTTAAATATAATTCATTTGAATTACCTTAAATTTCGATATTATTGTTTTTATAATAAAAATTAATTAATTAATCGATTAAATATATTAATAACAAAATGCAGATTCTCTCTTATCATTCCTTAATTATGATAATTAATTTTAATAGTATAACAGAATAAACGTAATTAAAGGAGATAAATAAGGAATAAAGGTGATATTGTAAATATTTCAAGTCAATTAAGGAGATTATAAATGTAAATTATATTATATAAAGAAATAAATAATTACACTAATTAATTAAAAATAATTACGCTAATTAATTACGCTAAAAATATTATAAATGTAAATTATATTATATAAAGAAAAAATTAAATAATTATGCTAATTAATTAAAAATAATTGGTTAATTAATTAAAAATAATTATCTAATTAATTACGTTAAAATAATAATTAATTATGGTAAATATAATATTGACTACAATTAAGGAGACTATATTAAAGAAATTATAAATGTAAATTATATTATATAAAAAAATAAATAATTACGCTAATTAATTAAAAATAATTGTTTCAATTAATTACGCTAAATAATTACGCTGAAAATAATAATTAATAATAAGAGTGTGAACACAAATTTAATCTAAGGGTGGTTGTTTATTAATAAGTGTGAACACAAAAAAATCAAACGGTAAAAACATACGACACCTCGGACAATTGCTAGCTGAATTATATATTATAAGGATTAAACTCAAACCATGTTGGACTTATTACTTAGCCAAAATAATAACATACCAACAAAAATATTTTGATTGTCTAGTTATTAAAATACATGTTCAATCCATTTTTTAAATACTGAAAATAAATCACACGTGATTCAAACATGTTTTGTTGGATTTCTAATTTGTAACACCTCATTCCATGAAAACCTTTTGTTTAAACAAAACTATGGGAGGATTTGTTGCTAAAAGTAGTGGGTTATTTTCTCCTTTTCATATCTTTGTTTCGGTGGGAGGATTAATTAGTGGAGCCAAATTTAAGTAATTCAACTCTCATTTTTATCTTCGAAAATTCATCGTTCAACTCCAGTGACCATCGATAGTTCCTCGTCAAAAATTGGTAATACTCATTTCGGATTGTTTGTTATTTCAAGTAGAATTAAATTGACCAATTACTTTTGTAAACCGATAAATAGATTGTCGGGACGGGGTCCAAGAATCATGGCACTCCAACATTTCTTTCTTTTGAAATTTTAAGTTTTATAATATTTATACTACTTGATAGTAATGTTATGTTTTTAGGGAGATTTTGGGTATAGGATCGTTTATTATGTTTCATTAGAATTAAATAATTCAAGTTTTTCTAATTATGATTAAGAGTAGTTTACTAAATTAATTTTATATAAACAATAAATATAAAAAGTAATCAACTTAATAATGTGCTTTTTATTATAATAATATTGAAGTTTTTATCCTAAAAATTAATTAAAGTAAAACATCAAAAAACTTAATTAAAATTTTTATTTTTCAAGATATAAAATCTAAATACATATATTAACATACATTTTTTCCAAAATAATTATTTTTTTATAAGTCTTGTGCTAATTTTGGGGGTGTGTGTGAGTGTTGAGTGTGTGTATAATTGTTTGTGGATGGATTTCGGTAAATTATTGATTCAAAACTCATTATCAATTCTATTTGATTTCAAAAGATTCCTTTTAATATTTTAAAGGGTAGATTTTTCATTTGTTAAAAAAAAAAAGGATCAAAAAAACTTGGATTGGCTTTGAAATTGAAATATATATAGTTTAGCTATACTATTTTAACTCATGATATATATTTGAAGTTAATTATATTCTTTTGTATAACTTCATTTCGAAAATCAAACTCATATGAGTTCTTTAGATATATTGATGGATGTCAACAAGGAATTTGTGGACTTATATGGACAAACTAGGTGTAGGTATCTCGTTTACGAAGTTTGATCATCTATCAGGTGAGTGGAACGTTTTCAAAAGTTGGAAAGTTAAATCATTTCGAATTATTTGACATTGTATTGTATATATTGCATATGTTTTTGAAATTGAATTATTTATGTTTCATTTACGAAATAAATAGTATTTATTGGAAATATTGTGTGCCACTTGAATTTATATTGTTATCTTGATTTTGAAGTGTTTGATAAAATATATCATGTTTGCTTGATCATATTACATATTCATTATTGCTTGATTCGAATCGATCTTGTGTTTTTTTTTTGTGTTGTTCGACTTTCATAGTTTGGTCAATTAATCGAACAGTGGGTGTTGATTCAAATATGCATGGTCTATTTCCACATTCTTGGTCGGGTCGAAGACGACGATGAGATTGAGTAGTAGATATTAGGTATATTCCGGAATATGATTATCCATGGGTTTAACCCATAGTTAAAGGGATGCCGAGCCTTCTGGGAGGGATAAGGTGACTTGTGGCTTCGGCCTAACTTGGCGTATCACCCTTTTATGGTGAGTGGGAGAACGTATAAAAGGTTTTGATGTTTGATCAACTCTAACCTTACGTTGTGGATTGAGTTAGTTTGGAAGCTAAGTGCTAGTCACCTCTAGAGTTTCGTACTAAGACTTCAACTGTTTGATTGCTTGCGTGACTTGTGACTTGAGAATGGTACATAATTATTCTCGTATATGTTCTAAATGTTTGATGGTTTGATGCTTTAACATGAGATTGTCATTTTATGTTCTGGATATGAGTTCCTATTGTAGTTTAATTGTTTGACTAAGTATGTGACAACTCTTGTTTTAAAGTTATTTTGGAAGACTAAAATTTGATTGACATTATTGCCGTTACAAATTCTTATAAAAATCACGATAAAGCATTTTACTTTTATAATTTGTTTCATGTTTATACTTTGACTATATGCATGTTTCATACTTAGCTCGATAAAATATTTTCTTAATTTTTGAAAATACTATTTTGACCTCTCGCTGAGCTCTTTTAGCTCACTTCTCTATTAAAATACACTTTCCATATTGTTTGAATTAAGAGCGTATTCTTCGCGAAAGGTTCATCTCAAATTAAAAGTTTTTTTTCAAGTGGTTGTTGAATGTACTGATTTTATCACTTGAAGTTTGTTTTCAAATTCTAAATTTATTGTAAGAATTCTTCTATTATAAATTCTTTTAAAATTTGTCTTTTATTTTCAAAATACTATTATATTTCATATCGCGATTTTGGGGCGTTACAAATTTCATTATTTGAATTTGAATAAGATGTTGATCCTATAACAACAATATCACGATTAATTTCATTATTTAAAGTTGTAATCAATAAGTTTCACTTTCGTCACATTCATTCAAAATTGGTCGACAATTCGTTCTCCATCCGAACAAAGGGAACTGACGGAGGTGGAAACGCCATTGCAACGAAGATGGTTTGAAATCTGATTGTCTAGTTTAGCTTGTTATTTCAGAACAACTTTATCATGAAAAAAAAAGTGGATAAGCTCTTGTAATTCACAATGACTCAATCCTAATGTTACATTAATATCCACCATAGATGCCATGACTTCTTAAGAAAGGGAGCTGACGGCGCGTCTCACGGCGAGAATTTCAATCGTCACTGAGATAAGAAGATTCACATTCAAGATATGGCTACAACATAAATTAGATGTAAATTATTCAGAAGATTCACATTCAAGTTATGGCTACAACATAAATTAAATTGAAATTGTTCATAATATTAGCAATCTCAATTAATTATAAATATATGTTGCGGTAGCGAACTGAGAATAGTTATTCTGAACCTCGCTTCGATCTCCGAGTTCAATACTCATAGTTAAAAATTAAATGAAAAATCTAGTTGAATATATAAGTATAAAAAAAATTCGATCTTTCTTCCCTTTTGATAGTTTATTTTGGGTTTTACTTTTCCATGTATTGATATTGTGTTGTGGGAAGGATTGTATGTTGTTTTTATTGAATGTTCTTGTTTGAAGTTTATATTAATTTCTATTAATTGTGTTGTTTTATTTATGCTGCTAGGGGTGGAGTACAACTTTTATATTTTCACAGTAAATTTAATATTATTATATTAAATACACACATAATCACTGTATGCATCTACTGTTAAGATTCCACCCGAAGTAATGCGTCAGGAATAGCATCTCATAGACCGAAAAGAGAAAAAACAATATTTTTGAACAAATAAATGACTATAAACAATAATATTTGAATAAATAAATTACTATGTGACACAATTTGATGGACGGACTCAAGATCTAGAAGGAAACCTAATTAAATTATATAAAGGGCAAAAAATAATTATGCATGAAAACTAAATCGAGAATAAAATATAATTTTAATATAATTTTGCAATAAAATTAGTTGAATAATAATCATTTTTCAAATTAAAATTTATATGTTGAGAAATTATATTAATTTGATATTAAATCTAATTATGAGTAATATACATTATGTAATTATATTGACTACGGAGTATTTATTATTTATGAACTTAATTAAAGTAATTTAATTATGAAAAATTCCGGTAATTGATGATATGGACTCTTGAGTAGAGACCTAATACTAGTCTAACGGTGTGTTTATAGGTAGCTCGTATAAGGTGTACTTGATAGCTCACTTTAACATTTTTAGTGGGATTAGAATTAAATGGCATCAAGGTTCTAACCCTCTTTAGCGTGTGAAATCTGTATAAATTGAGCGACGAATTTTTTTTTATAAACTTAAAAGTACTAAATTTGAATTTGATATGTTAGTGGAGGTGTTTGTTTTTATAAACTTAAAGGTGTTTGTGTCTGCTACTCGGGCACATTCTTCGATTTACATCTTACCAATCGGGTGGTCAATCGGATGGGTTGGAGTTTTTCGTCTCTTCTCTTTATAAAAAAATAACGATTATAGTATTTCGTGGTAAAGGGAAAAAAAGTTTATAAAACCCTAGAAGACTAAACATTCTCACTGAATCACGGTATTTCTCCTCTCATCAAACCACTATCGGAAACGAACAAGTCCAACGATGTCGTCCATGCTGGTAAAGCTCGATCTTTCTTTGAACTTCCATTTCATTTACCCACTGTGTTTTTTCCGTTACATTTTTTTATACTGCTGCTCGGTTTATTTCTTGCGTCGTCGTCGTCATTGGATTATCCGTTAGATTCGTGAGATTAACCTTCTCGTTTTGTTGAAATGAAGTTGAGGAAATGCAATGGTTTTATCTGTTTGTTAACTTGGTAGAAAGAGATCTTGATTCGTCAGACACTTCCGATTTGCGAGCCCATTTAGGATGGGGCGTTGAGCTCTGCTGAAACAAACCTACATAAATTTTACGAATACGCGGTTGAAAGAAGACAACTGTAGATTAAGAATTTAGTATAAAACTGTATCTTGTCTGATTCTTACCTTGACTTGTTTGAGCGAATCGTATATGATTTTGTTGGTGAACTGTGACTAATTATGTTTTGGTGATGTCAACAGCAACCGCAAATCATACTGCTCAAGGAAGGGACCGATACATCTCAAGGGAAACCGCAATTAATAAGCAACATAAATGCGTGTGTGGCTGTTGCTGATGTTGTGCGAACTACTCTTGGCCCGAGAGGCATGGACAAGTTGATCCACGACGAGAAGGGTAATACCACTATCTCCAATGACGGGGCCACCATAATGAAGCTTCTCGACATTGTTCATCCTGCTGCCAAGATCCTTGTTGATATTGCAAAGTCACAAGATTCAGAGGTATTATTTTAGTGGTCTGGTTATAACTTGTTTGCATTTTACGTATTAAATCCATCAAGTTTAGCTACACTGCTTTAGTGCTTTTACACCACCTGCTTAGCTTTTCATCATAGCTCCAAATGTATATATTTTTGTGCTTGATCCACAGGTTGGTGATGGAACCACTACAGTAGTTCTGCTTGCAGGAGAGTTTCTGAAGGAAGCAAAACCTTTTATTGAAGATGGAGTTCATCCGCAAAACCTTATAAGGAGTTATAGAGCAGCTTCTACTTTGGTAGGGATTAAAGGCTTACTTTCTTCAGTTTTCAATGTTGACATGAATCGAACTGTGGGTGCTCTTATTAATTTTTTAATAAATGTACAGGCCATTGCAAAGATCAAAGAATTAGCTTCTAGCATAGAAGGGAAAAGCTTGGAAGAAAAGAAGAGTTTACTTGCTAAATGTGCCGCAACAACACTGTCTTCTAAGCTCATTGGCGGTGAGAAAGAGTTTTTTGCAACAATGGTGGTGGATGCTGTCCTTGCCATTGGAATTGACGATAGGCTGAACATGATTGGAATGAAAAAGGTATGTGAGTTGGTTGGTTTAAGCGGCAATCATGCATTCTTGTTTAGCTGCCCAGGAGAAAAATAATCCTAGTTTTTTTATTACTATTAGTTTGATATTGTGGAGGTTTGCTTATGTACACCACCTTTTTTTCCTACCTGTTATTTTGTTGGATTTATTATTGTCATCAATGTCTTTGGTGTTCAATATTCTGAATACTCATTGTGATTAATTATTGACATCAATGTCTTTGATGTGCTCAGCATCTCATGTTTTATGACTTCTATATTGAAATAGATTGTTTGCAACACCTGCTTGGATGGGACATAATATCTAATATGAGCATTTATCTCATTTGCCAAGAAAACTTCCTTTACCATATCAATGATTTGGATATATTATCCCCTTCATGAGATGTTTTGTAAAACTGGCTACAATTGTGCGATGAATATATACATCATCATTGTGAATTATGCGCACCACCTTTATTTTTGCTTTCTGCGTCTGTTTTGTTTCATATAATAGTTATGTGCTGACCTACTTCTGTAGGTTCCTGGAGGTACTATGAGGGATTCTTTCTTAGTCAATGGTGTTGCTTTCAAAAAGACCTTCTCATATGCTGGTTTTGAGCAGCAACCAAAAATGTTTGTAAATCCTAAGATACTTCTCTTAAACATAGAACTGGAGTTAAAATCGGAAAAAGAGAATGCAGAGATCAGGTATGTTATTCGACCCCTCCCCCTACCACCTGAGAAATTCCTTTTTTTTTGTTCAGAGAATGCTTACTTCGGGTAGTCCCATTGGTAAAAAAAACCATATGATCATTGGATTATTTATGCACAATGTAAAGTTGGGTTTGAAAATTCATATTCAACTCAAAAGAAAAAGGTTTTAAGTGAAAAAATAATTTTATTTTGTTTTATTATTCATTAATTAATACTATCAATGAAATTGTAGGCCCCTTAATAAATTACATATTGAACTTTATGATTGTAGGGTTGGTTTATAAAAAATGGTTTTTACGTTTTTGATTTGGCACTTGATGTGACAATATGAAATTGTTTTTGCAACTCAATGATTGCAATCATCCTTACACTGCAAAAAAATTGTAATATCACAGGTTGTCAGATCCATTACAGTATCAGTCAATTGTGGATGCAGAATGGAATATCATTTATGACAAATTGGATAAATGCGTTAAGAGTGGAGCTAAGGTTGTTTTGTCACGGCTTGCTATCGGTGATCTGGCAACTCAGGTACTGATTTTGACATTTTTACTTGGTAACCACTCTTAGTTATTGCAGGGATTGTCACTAGATAAATTATCATGATCTACCTCTTCAAGTTTTCTCTAATATGGAGCGTATTAGTTATGGATTTGTTCAGGAATTTTGGTGCTGTTGCTAGATTGAGATATTAAATCATTGTTGCTAGTGGAAACTAAAATATACTTCATGTCATTAATATATTGTTTTTGTGCAGTATTTTGCTGATCGTGATATCTTTTGCGCTGGTCGTGTTACTGAAGAAGATTTACATAGAGTGGCTGCAGCTGCAGGTGGAACTGTTCAGACAACTGTGAACAATATCATTGACGAGGTTATTGTCTTGATTTTTGTGTCCAAAATAAATAAACAATGAATTGTAGATCCCTATCCATCTATAGTTTTGAGCTTTACTTTAAATTTATATAAAGTAGCATTTATAATATGAGGATTGAGGGAGAATTGTCAACTTGACCATTCTCACAATTCACCTCAGGCGAACAAAAAACAATCATGTAAATAAGTACTTTTAAAATTTCTCACTTGATTGCTTGTACCCTAAATTTCTGACTAAACAACCCTTAATCCTCTTCTGATTATACTCGCCTTATCTCTGGTCTATTTGATTGTCACCTGATTATGCAAGGTCAACAGTTTCCATTAGCTGATTTTACAAATTTTTTCTTGGGATAATTTTTCCACAATATAAAATTTGGACTTTTTACCAACCCCTTAAAAATTAAATACTTGTACCAAATTTTATTTCGCTTAAATTGACTGCTGATATTCTTCAATCTCTTTTAAAGGTCCTTGGAACTTGTGACCTATTTGAAGAGAGGCAAGTCGGAAATGAGCGGTTTAATATATTTAGTGGATGCCCGTCTGGTAGGACCGCCACTATTGTTCTCCGAGGTGGTGCAGATCAGGTTTGTGTTTAAGTCATATCATATGCGTCCTTTGTTTATGGTTGTGAGTTGTGGCTCTGATAGTTTGATATTGATCATTTCAGTTTATTGAGGAGGCTGAGCGAAGTTTGCATGATGCTATCATGATTGTTAGAAGGGCTCTAAAGAACTCAACTGTGGTGGCTGGTGGCGGTGCTATTGATGTATGGATAATCTTCTAATAATATTGCGTGCTTCTTAAGCTGTTTTCAAATTTTGGATTTGATGTTTATTTATTTTGTGACTGAACAGATGGAGATAAGTCGGTACCTGAGACAGCATGCACGTACAATTGCTGGCAAATCCCAGCTCTTTATAAATTCTTATGCGAAAGCCCTTGAGGTAAATCATTTGGGAAAAATCTTTATAAAATCTTATGTGAAAGCCCTTGAGGTAAATCATTTGGGAAAAATAACTTGTTTTTGTTTTTTTAAATATTCCTTGTGGGACAATAATTACTTAACCATAACTTCCAAGATCATTGGATAAAGCAGTTCGATACTCAACTGTTTCTTGCAGAACTGATTTGAAATTTAGTAATATTTCATACTAGTAAGTAGTAATTTGGTTATAGTAGTATTTTTTACCCCTTCTTTTTTAGAGGTTGGATGCCAGTAATCATTTTTGCTATTTATGGGTTTGCCACTTGCTACATTTAGTAAGATACATAGATAGCGTTTGAATGTAAAGCTTTCGTGCTTCAGGTAATCCCACGACAACTGTGTGACAATGCTGGTTTTGATGCAACTGATGTGTTGAACAAACTGCGTCAAAAGCATGCCCTTCCATCTGGTTAGCCTTATTACTTCTTGTCTAGTTATTCTATGGTCAAGGCACAAGATTGGTTTTAAATAATATCTATTTTTTATCTATGGGTTTATTCTAAACAGGTGAGGGTGCACCTTATGGTGTAGACATCAACACTGGTGGAATTGCTGATTCCTTTGCTAACTTTGTTTGGGAACCAGCAGTTGTGAAGGTATTTTCCAACTACAAACCCTAACGATGAAGTTTTGCTTAATTACCAAGAGAGAAAAAAAAAACATTTCTGTTAAGATTACTGGATATTATTTTAAGTAAGCCAATTAAATTGCCCCTTGTAAATTAATTGGTTAACTTAACATTTTTAACACTTGACGTGTTTTCAAATATTAACATTTCACAGATCAATGCCATAAATGCGGCTACAGAAGCAGCCTGCCTTGTCTTAAGTGTGGATGAAACTGTGAAGAATCCTAAGGTAATTTATCTTTGAAATCCGATAAGTACAGACTTACCCCTAATATTTTCATCTTGGATATTATGAATTTTGTTTACGTGCTGTTTAGAATGTAGAGTCAAATGTGAATTTCGTATTAACTGGATTCTGTCGAACTTAGAAAGAAATGAATATCCTGAAGCATCACTATATTTAAAATTCTGTTTACTTTGCGATGCAGTCTGAAAGTGCGCAAGGGGAAGCAGCTGCTATGGGTGGCAGAGGCCGTGGCCGTGGCGGCCGTGGGATGAGGAGGCGATGATAAAAGCATTTCCAACTTCTCTATATTTCGCTTTCAAAGCAAAGCAACAGAGACTTGGTTTAAGTTTTGTTTCTGTTATGTCTGTGCTCTAGCTTTTGGGTTTCTGTTTTCCGTCTGTGCTCTGGCTATGTGTTTCTGTTTGTAGTATTTTGTTTTGCTTTCTTGTATTCTCACGATGTCTATTTTAATCTAATTTTAGTGCAGAGTGTTGGATATTTTGACTGATTTTGTTTAAGCACTGTTCATTAATTTTATCTGACAAATTTATATTAGGGATAATTATAGTTTGTTACCTGAACTATAGGCACTTTCGGGCTTTGGTGACTGATTTTTTTTTTTTTGGGGTTTGGTACCTGAACTTAGGCGAAATTAGACTTTAATACCTGAAACGGCGGATCCCGGCGACACGTGCAAAACACGTGCCTTCAGTTGACAAGTGTCACAATCGCGTTGGCTGAAGGTGAGAAGTCAGTTGACAAGTGTCACAATCGCGTTGGCTGAAGGTGAGAAGTTACGCTTTTACCCTTTACATTATTTATTATTAAATTAAATAAATATAAATAAAAAAATTACTTTCACTTTTTTCTTACATTTAATTTCACTTTCAAATAATTAAAAAATAAAAATAAAAATAAAAAAACGATTTGGGATTCATCGTCTTCATAATTATAACTACAGTCATCGTCTTCAATTTCGTCTTCAATTTGGGATTCAGGCGATTCTATACGACTCCTTCGAATTGAAACAGATGGAAAAGAAGCTCGATCAACGACCCCGTATCGGACCGCTGCCTCTCGTGACCTCGCCAATCGCCATCTCCAAACCAGAAAACTTCATCTAATATATCCCGATGGCAAGGTTCAGAATAAGATTACCCAAATCGATGCAAAAATTCATCCCCAAATTAAACTAATTAAGTATAATGGGTTCCTCCCCAATTACTCTGCCCAAGCTTGCAGTAATAGACTTCACCGACGAGAAGTTGAATCTGGGGTCAACTTCTTGGTCAACCGCATGAAAAGATATAAGGCAAGCACTTGAAAAGTGAAAACCATGGCTGCTTCGTAGCTCTGTACGACAAGGTCTCACCCCATCTTCATCTGGATTTAAAAATCAAAACAAAAAAATTATTTTTTTCCCAAATTGAAAAGTAATCGAATTGATTCAATAATCAATTCGCACCTGCAAATTCAGGGGTTCGGTGATGGTGCTTCGCGAGCTCCATCTTCACGTCCTCGAATTCAATCTCATTCGCCCTTTTTGCCCAAAACGAAAATCAAAATCACAAGCTTCGGCGGAAGGTTTCACGACGAGCTCACCGACGGAGGCGAGATCGGCGGCGAAGGCGGTGGAGGGTCAACGTTCCTCGGCACTCTCAGGCCGGGAACGCCCCGCCCCGGAGGTCAACCGGCACCGACGCATTATTCCAATCTTTCGTGAAGAAACTCTGCAACTCCCGTTCCGTATTAAGAATTTTATGTTTTAAAACATGTATTAATTATGTATATATTAATAAGGTAAGAAAATGTCGATAATACCCTCCAGAATTCACAATTGGTATTAAGAAAAGCATGTGATAGGCACGTGTCGCCGGGATCCGCCAATCCAGCTACCAAAGTCTAATTAAGCTTTAGTTCAGTTACTAAATCACAAAAAAAAAAAAAAAAGAGTCACTAAAGTCTGAAAGTGCTTATAGTTCAGATACTAAACTATAATTATCCCTTTATATTAAAATGATTTTTCTAAGAAGAAAAAACACTTGTAAACTTTTTATTCTGATAATCACAGTAAATTATGTAAAGATTTTCATGTGAAAATCTTTCACACGAGGTTTTGAGTCTTTTGAGTTTTGACCATACTTACACCATACGAGTCTTGAATACATTTTTGGTTTGTGTTGTAGAAACATTTCAATTTCACTTCGGTTATATACAATTTATAGGAAAGAAAGGAGTTGTTTACTATCCATTTCATAAGAGTCGAAAATTCCACTCCCAAAACTTCCTAAAATTTTCGGTCTAAATCCTTACATCCATTTTTTCGCTGGGCTCTCCTAAGGAGCAACAATTGCCGGATTTCTAAATTCTAACACTTCAAAAATGGCACAAATTGAGAAGAATGATCTGCCAACTATAGAACATAAAAGTAGCCATATCCAATAAAACCATCAATTTGCAACTTTTCTGCAAACAAAAAATAGAAATTTATTTTTCTTTGTCTCAGCTTCGACAAATAATGAATGATAACAACCCCAACACTCCGGTCACTCTCTAAAATTCTGTTATTCAAGAAAACAACTAGCTTCAATCCA
The DNA here is from genome assembly GCA_954870475.1 of Euphrasia confusa. Lineage (NCBI taxonomy): Eukaryota > Viridiplantae > Streptophyta > Magnoliopsida > Lamiales > Orobanchaceae > Euphrasia > Euphrasia confusa. The sequence continues at coordinate 36,570,612 of OX940959.1, read as the reverse complement.
TTGTTATTTTCTTTGTTTGGGATTGGTTGATGAACTTGGTAACGACATAGCAATCGGGCGGGGTAATATTTGTATAGTAGTTATAGACCGTCTCTGTGATTTCGAATCCATATTTCTTGTAGAACTTGATGGCTTCTTCATTGTTGGTTTGAACATGCAAGTAGACCTCACCAATGCTCTGCTTAATACAAAGATCAAACACATGATTCAGCAGCTTTGTACCTGAATTCAAAAAGGCAGAAATGTGAGATATTCGGATACTGTCACTTGCTATAAAATCAGGAAGGAAAAACTACAAAAAAAACTACCTTCGAGTTTAATTTAATTTAAAAAAAACTTTTAAAACACAGATTGGTTATCGAGACTCAGGAGTATCTTTAGAATTTTAAACTTAAACTAGTTTTTTTAGTAATTCTATCAAACCTCAAGTGTACTTTATGTAAATTAGCTCCTTGATGTTTGTATTTGTTTCATACATTACATCCATCAGTAAAGTGCATAAATGTCAAGGAAGTATTTGCAATTTTAAAAGGTTGTGCTTAATGCCCCACTGTTCAGTGTTTACTAATTCAGCTTTTAAGACTAGTCCCGCATTGTTTCGGAAAGAAAAAAACTAGAAAATGTAAAAGGAAGAGTAAAGTTGATAACTTACCAATACCTAACCCACGGTATGGAGCCAAAACACCCAAGGTCATTATGTATATGCGAACAGCACCACTTTCCTTTCTCTCAAGGCGGCATGCAATCGACCCGACACAAATGTCACAATAATAGGCTGAAAACATAAAATATCCAAGTTTAGAAATGTGTGCAAAACGCCACAACATATAAACAATGCATCCTACGACTTTGCAACATATGCTATAACCTTGTAAGATTTTAATAATACGATATAAATAATACAGTTCCCAAATGTTGTCTTGTCCCATAAGCACCACAAATATGGTTGTTTCCATTCTTGGTTATACATTCCATGAAAAAGCTCAAAACGTTATTTTATATTGAATATAACCATAGAGGTCACCATAGAACCCTGACACAGCTTATACAACTGACACCACTAGCCAGTATAAATGTGAATCAAAACTAACCGCCTTACCATTTGAAGTTGAATTTTCATTCAAAAATCAAAGGGAAAACTCATTCTTTCTTTTAAGTGCTTGTTAAAGTCTCTAAAAAACATCGTGTCATCATTGTCATGTACAAATCCATATACTCGACTGCCTAAGCACCTACAAAGGGCCAATGTATTGATCAAGATCCATCGGAGCAACAAGTCTCCTAGAGCCCCACACTGGGACTTGTTGGAATTTTTCCAACTAAGATGTCAACGTTCAACAACTTGATATCAGGCTGAACATCGACTTTTCTTTCAAGAAATCAACACCCCGTGAGAATTCAATACGAGGGCCTCAAATCTGACAATAATCCTAACAATAACTTTACTAAAGAAATGCAAGCCGAAATTTCGAACCGAATATGATATCAATTTCCAAAATTGCACAAAGACTGAAAATTCTCAATAGATTATAACCCCCATTTAGCTCGAGAAAAAAAAATTGATCGAAAAAAAAAAACAGACCTAATCTGGTGAATTCGCCGGAGGCTATAGCATCAGCGTAGTATTTGTCGTTGTAACGAACGGGGAAAAGTGCGGTGTTGAGCTTTTTCAGTTGCATCAAATTCTTGTCCCGTACGCCGTCGAGCGAAATCGAAACTTCTCGACCCCCTGAACCCATTTTTTATTCGACGATGCGAGCTGCGGACTCTCTTTACAGCGAGTTGAAGACGAGGGCGAGGAAATTTCGAGGAGCACGGAAAGTAGAGAGCGTGGATTTTTCAAGTAAATTTCTCTCGCGATTATTATGAAATGTCGATTTTACCCCCCAAACTTTGATTTTTCAAGATATTGTTAGAGAAAGCCCCGAAAAATATCGAACCGAGATTATAAACTTTTTGTTTGTTTCTTGCATCATACAACATGTTACAATATCAAGCGATTTCCACAAAACATGTAATTACCTAATTAATATTACAACAAAAACATTTACACACATTTTCTACTCAAATTTATGATCAAGCCATGTATCTCGAGCTCTCAGTTAGCCAGCAAGAGATCATCCCCGTCTCTTACCACAACCAAATCTTCGATCAAGGCTCCGTCTTTAGTTACGACTTTCGTCGTGCGAACCCCAAACTTCTCGTACCCCAAATCCAACAGCTCTTGAAGACTTTTCGGCAAGAGCAACACCTTCCCTTCCACATCCGCCCTCTCCGCACAGCTCACAAACACTCTAACACGATCGAGCGGCTCGATCGACGAAGACAACGTCGTCGCAAGACAAGGCGAAAAGAGCGTCATCGCTTCTGCACGCACATTTTTATTTATTTTCAAAGGTTAAATTTCGTAAATACTTTAAAAATCAGGGTAGTTTTTGTAAATTATTAAATTAGATGGACACTTTTTTTTAAGAGTTATTTTGAAAAAAAAAATATTTTAATATATATATTTAGAATTTATACTTCGTAAAATAATTTTTTTTAATTAAGTGTTTTAAAGTTTTACATTAATTAGTTTTTAGTGTAATAAATATCATGTTATTATAATAAAAAACACATTATTAAAAAGTTAATTACTATTTTACTCTTACATTTATTTATAGTTATTATTAATATAAGGCTAATTTAAGTAAACTACTCTTATTTATAATTAGGAAAAACTTGATTTTTTAATTCGAAACTTTGGAATTTACCTTTTTATCCAAGATCTTCATTTTTTTAATGTTCCAACTAATTATATATATTTTATAAAGAAAGTAATTATTTTATTTTTACTTTAGAAATTAATTCTACCCTTATTTTTTTATATACTTTTCAAATTTTACTTTTACTTAACCTTTTTTTTCGTACTTAAAATTACATTTTTACCATTAATTTGATATATACGCTTACCTTCGTTCGGTTTACGGGCGTTCGTGATAATCCCGGCGAGCGAATTCTGAAAGGTGTTGGCCCTCCATCTGAAGTCACTCTGTGCCGCGCCGCCACCATCCTCATCTCCGGCCACACCTTTCCCCGTCGTTTTATCCCCGACGCCGCTCGTGGGAGGTTTAATCACGGGCTCGCTCGAGTACTTCTTAAGGTAAGGCGCCGCTCGATTCCCGCCGGAATCGCTCCTGATCTCCCGCCCGCCGCCGCCGCCGCCCTTCTTCGGCCCGCCTCGCTTCGTCCGGAAGAAGGCGTTGATCTCCTCGTGGCCCTGGTAGTCGGCCAGCTCACGCGGGGTCCACCCGTTCGAGTCGGCCTTGTCCACGTCAGCGCCCGCGCGCTCGACCAGGAACTTGACGATCTCGAGATTCTCTTCCGAGATGGCCGTGTGGAGAGCCGTGGTCCCCGATCGACCGAGCAGGTTCACGTCTCCGCCGAGCTTGATTATCTCCTTGAGCAGGTCCAGGTTGTTTTGTTCGGCCGCGAAGCAGGCGAACTGGCCCACGTCTCCTGGGGTCAGTGCGGCCCCGTTGTCGACGAGGACTTTTATGACGGGTTCGTGATTTCCCACTAGGGCCTCCCACAGCGGGACATTACCTTCGGTGTCTGCGAATATGCATCATTGGAAAATTGTCAAGGACGTCGAAAACTCGTCAAGGGTATTTTTGTAATTTAACACGCTCGTACCTCTTATGTTACAGTCTGCACCATAGTCTACGAGTAGGACGACACATTCCAAGCGCCCGTTCGATGCCGCAATATGCTGAAAGAGGAGACGATATTACTGATATGCCCTTGACCTTGAGAGATACTGTACTCTACTATGATCATATTACTATGACCTTAACCAAGTTAATTTCACTAAGTTGTAAAATAACCCGATTTCAAATTTACTTCTTTAATTTCACATTTTTTGTGAAATTTCAAACGTTGGTTGTACACGAGAGTACGAGACCTACGCGACGACTACTCTAGTTTTTGTTTATCTTATTTGATATTCAACTAAGCAAGAGTCATTCAAATATGAAAAATTGAATGTATTTTATTTTTTAAAAGTGATGTTTTCGTGATATTCACTCGATTAAAATGACTTCACACGAAGCATAATGCTATAGTGAGTTATCAAGTAAACTTTAGATAGGACTATCGTTCGGAATTTCACTAAAAATCGTTAAATATGACAAGGAATAAATGTAGATTCAGACTATCTTATGGACTGACTTTTATGATATTTTGTTACGAGAGGATATTAATGATATGCCATTGACCTTGAGTGATACTACATATTATGAGTTTGATCATTATATTAATGCATGCTAATTGAAAACATTAATAGTAGATCACTTTACCAGCGCGGTTCTCCCGTTGCCATCAGATTCGTTCGGGTCCAACCCCCGTTTCAGGAGGTGGTGCAGCAGCAGGTCGTCCTCTCTAGAAGCCGCAAACCGTAAGCTGAGTGGCACGTCCATTCTCCCGTTAGCCAGCATGTGCTCCGTGTCCGTCAAAATCCCCTGCATCACCGGATCTTCCTGCTCTTTCAGATGCTGAACGCGAAAATAATTGATCAAAAATCAATCTACTTATCTACTACAAAATCGAAAAAAAGAAAAGAAAAAAAACACTAAACAATTTTTGAGCTCACCAAGCCTCGCTACCTGAAGAAGATTGTTCATGATTATAGTCCCGTCTCCAACGTTAGCTTGGAGAATGTTCAAGAGGGAAGTGCGGTTCAGTCGTAACAGCTGACTCAACCGTTTCGTACGAACAGTAAAGAGCTGAGGCCTGTAGCACAGCACGCCTATCTCACCACAAACGCCCCCGGTCTTACAGTCTCCGACGACCTGTTCCATCCGGTTTTGTTGTGAAATAAGCTCCTGTATGTACACATTCGATCCTCTTCAATTTCAATTCATTATTATACGATCAAATTGATGTGTACGTACAAAGAGTATTTACCACTGCCCCATTGACCAATATGTATAAATCCGTAGGAGCTTCGTTTTGTAAGATTATATCTTCCCTTGGAGGAAAGTACTCGGCCTTCATCTCAGAGACCTAACCGATCGAGAACTTAATCAGTGGATATAACACACACAATATCTCTATCCATAATTTATGAATTAATACATTCGTCCAAACTATTTATTCACTGATTTACCTGCACTTAGATTAAGAAAAATGTTATTTTCTTTTTAAGGGTGTGCATAATCAGTTGAAATATCAAAAAATGAAAAATGTGCATAATTAGTTGGGACGAAAGTAGTATACTAGTATGTGTATATATATATATATATATGTATACCAGCTGAAAGAGGAGGTCCTCGGATACCCCGTGGAACAAGTAAACGCTCTCGACAAGTGCATAAAAGAGGAAATGCATAATGCTCGAGCGAATAGCTTTGGGAAGAGCGTCAAGAGTCTCCTGCTGGTGCAGCCCTTCCGAGTCCGTTCTGAACCTCAGGCTCAAGTGAGCTATCATCTGGTCCTCGAGACGAGGGGACAGCTGGTTCCTTTTTGCAAAGCTCGATGCCGTTTGAATGCTCTCTCTCTGCAGATAAATACGTGAATCACGATCACATCGAGCAACAACGTTAAACTATAATTAACTAACTTACGAATTTCTTGGTTCGGAAAGTGGCTTGCACGATCATGTTCGTCATGTTTCCGATGATGTAAGAGTTGAGGCCGAGGTTGAACAACATGTAGAAAATATCGAATATCATTTCCCTCGTGTTCACGGGGTGCAGGTCCCCATACCCCGTGGTCGTGGACGTCACTATCGACCAATACACAGAAGTCACGTAACGCTCGAACAAAGTCAACTCGTGGAAATTCTCTACAACCGACCCAATCCACGTCTTCGTCGGGTCATCGCTACTCTCGGCGAGAAGGTAAAAAAAGCAACCCGCGCAATGAATCTCGAACAGCACTACCTAGGAAAAACAAACGTAACTTGTCTTTACTATATATATAACAACTCGAGTTTCTACTTTCTATTCAATTCGTCGGATTTTATATAGGATACCTACAAATGTAAGCTTTGACATTCGGACGATGAAGTAATTGTAGTTTGTGTCTTTCTCGAACCTCCGGAACATGGCGCTGACTCTCCTGAGGCGCCAGAGGCGGAGCATGCAGAGGTACCCGTACCAATCCCCGCCCATCTGCATTAGTCTCGACGCGCCTTCGTATGGGAGAGTCGAGATCAGATCGAAGACGAGCCATGTTCTTGCGTACCTCAGAGCAATCAGCTTCGGGTCGTCGACTATCATGAAAGTTGTTTTGTCGAGGTAGGAAACGAAGAAGGTTAGGACAATGTCGATGGCGAAAAATCCGTTCACGACGTTGTCGGCTATGACGAGGACCTCGTTGTGCCTCACGTTGAACCCGAGCTCGAATGGAGACACCCATGCTGTGTAGAAGACCAACAATAGAAGGAACGTGTCCCAAGCTCTGCAAACATATATACACAATTTTGAAAACAGGATCTTTTGATTGATTATGTGTAACAAACAATTAAGAAATGATTACCTGTAATGCGGATCACGGTAAGAAATGATGAACGGGCGAAGCTTGACCCTACGGTTGCTGTGGGCGCCGAGGGCAGGCAATAAGCCGGAATTGGACATTGTATGAAGGCTAGAGTGCTCGTCCATTGATATCGTTTCGATTTCTTTCTCGATTTCTCTCATTCCGCACATTGTGCCCCCGAATCTTGAAACCTCCTGATAACCCTTTTTCATCATTTTGTTTTTTCTTCTTTACAACCTTTACAACATTTTTTTTTTTTTTTGGTTTTTGTTGTTTATGTTTAGCCTTTTTATAGTCATTTTCTGTTAAGGCTGCTGTCATGCTATTTCCTCAACCATATGTTTATATCGGGCAAATTCGTTTTTTTACCGATGTTTAAATTAATTTATCGTATAAAAATTAAAATGTAGAATAATAATGTAAAATATGCACTACATTCAACCCGACCCGATTCGTTTCAGTTCTCCGGTTCCGCTACAAATCTCTTCGATTCGACGCAAACAGAAAAGCTCCATAATCTTCACTACACTCAGAATCGGAACGAGAGAGTCTGTGTGAGAGAGAGAGGGTTCTAGGAGAGTAGGAGAGAAGAAAATGGCGGCCGCGATTTCGAAATGGCTCGTGGACCCGAGCCGCAACCCACTCGCCGCAATTCACATGAAAACCCTAACCAGTCGCCTCAGCAAATACGGTATTGTTTCGATGGAGGAATTTCTATTTTCGGATCTTCAGGTTTTTTATTTTTGTTTTTGTTTGTAATTGTGTGGTGCGAAATTAGGGATTCGATATGACGATTTGTACGACCCAATGTACGAGCTGGATGTGAAGGAGGCGCTGAATCGGCTGCCGAGAGAGGTCGTGGATGCGAGGAATCAGCGCCTGCTGCGCGCCATGGACCTCTCCATGAAACATAACTATCTCCCTGAAGATGTCCAGGTGAATTTCAGGAAAAAAATGTTAAATTGTTTGTGTGTAATATTTTGGTGACTTTTTACTGCTGCAATTAAAAGATATTTACTGCCCAATCTTGAGTTTTTTTTTGTTTTTTTGTTTTTTTTTTTGCTTCCAACTTATGGGTTTTTGTCAATTGTGGATTGTGTGATATGACTGTTAAGTCTGGAAGATGATTTCAAATCCTGTGGACTGTGGTATTGACACATTCATCTAGAAGAGTTGGTTTATAATATCCATTTTCCATCTGTTGTAGAATTTCCGTGTCGTAAAGGTTGTGTTATGCCCTGGTTATCCTGATTGCGTTTATATTTTTTCAAAAGGGATCTTCTCCTTGCATATTTTGCGGTTGTTCATTTTTTTACTTTTACTCAGGCTATGCAGACACCATTTAGGAGCTATCTTCAGGAGATGCTAGCTCTGGTAAGTGCCTTCATCACCATCTGATTCTTATTGTATAGTTGTTGTTCCACGCTGATTGAAACACATTCTTATTTGTGATGGAGTTTCTAGACTTTTGATGGTTATCCTATGTATGCGTTCAAACTTCAATGCAATTGTGTCCTTCCTAATATTTCATATCGCTTGTGCATATATGTGGGTTTGGTTAGTTTCTTTCTGCACATTGTCTTTCCTTATTTCCATGCATTGGTTTTGTTTAAATTCTTGGAACGAGCATTTCTATTGCTTCTGCGTGTAACCTTGGGGTAATCTTTCTGGACAGGGTTAGTCACCACATTTTTGTAATAGGCTGTACCATGTTACCAAACTTCAGTATATTCGCAGTACCTTGAGTTTTTTGTATTATTATTAATTTATTTTTCCTACATTTTTGAAATTCCGTGGATGTTTTTATAACTTTGATATGCAGTGGTCTTTTAGGCCTTTGCTGCTCGTGTTCTTTAATTTGCTTTACAATGACCATCTCTTTCTTCGCATATTTCCGGTGCAAGTATATATACTTTTACTCGATGTTTTGCAGGTTAAGAGAGAGAATGCTGAGCGTGAGGCGCTAGGTGCCCTTCCACTTTACCAACGCACTCTTCCTTGAGTGGACTTTTCTATGCAGATTGATGAACTACATCTCCTATGATAGAATAAGGGCAAGTCTTTTCCAATCCTTTCATGAGAAATGGATTACTCCATTGTTTTCATCCGAATTTAGTTTCCCATATGGATTCTTGTTTATTGAGCAACTGACGCTTCCTCCTTGTGGGTTCTTGTTTTGTTATCTAGAAAAAAATCAGATTTTTTTAATACTACTACTATTTTTTTGGCTTTGTTTACTCCTAATCATGGTTTAGGATCACATTGATAATCACACTGGATTTTTTCATCATGTAAATGTGGGGGCTATGGGCACATTCCTGATCTATGTATTGTTATTGAAGCTTATGTAGTTATGTATGCATAGCAATTGTACAAATTTAGCTGCTCGATATACACCTATAAACCGAGAGAAAATGGGGAGGAAAACAAACCTTACCAAGTTATTTGAACGAATGATAATTCGATGTGACATTATGATTGAATTTATGACATTGATGTTAGTTGTCAAAAATATTACTCCCCCTATGAATTACGAGTATAATATAAATAAATTGAATGTGCCTATGATTATTATCTCGAATTTATTAGTAATTATTATCAAAATCCTATACATAATAATGTTACTTTTATAAATAATAAATAAATAATAAATGCATCAAAATAAGAAAAAGAGTAATTCAAAAAACATTAAACGATTTCGCCTAAAATTAATTTTTATTTTTTATTCTAAAATTATTTACAATTTGTTTTCTGAAAATTAATTAATGTTACGGCATTCTAATTACATCCTTTTTGAATTTTAGTACAGCACAAATTTTATCTTTGACCAAAGAAAGGACAGGATGAATTATGAAGTCAGATTTTTGAATTTTTTGAATTTTAATACAGTACAAATTTTATCTTTTGACCAAAGAAAGAAGGACAAATTTTACGGTCCATACAACCCTCCATCCTGATCCAACGGTTTAGATTAACGCGTTGGATTTAAGCTGATTCAGCTGTAATTCAAAACCTCAAAAACCTACGATTTATTAGGGCTTGCAATATATATTTCCGCAGCACCCGATACTTTGCAAACTCGAGCAGCATCAATCCATATGGTAAGTTTCATCAATTTGTATTTTTGGTTGCTTGATTTTTGTATATTGAATTGTTGATCTGTGCTTGTGATCTCGTGATTTGATTTTTTTTTTTTGAATTTATAGGCTTTGCCGAATCAACAGACGGTGGATTACCCGAGCTTCAAGCTTGTTATTGTCGGCGATGGCGGAACTGGTGATTTTCTCTCGTGTTTGTTATTTCCTTCTTCGATTTTCGTTGATTTTAGAATAATCGATTATTTTGAGACAGAAACCTCGTTGATTTTGCTGTTAAAAAATTGTATTTTTAGTTTTTCTTGATTCATTTTTTCAGCTGTGTCAATTTCTTATTTTTTTGGCATTGATAGATTTGGGTTGTGATTTGAAACTGCAATGATTGAATATTTTTATTGTTTAATTGGATCTGTATATTTAGTAATCAAATTCAGCGTATGATTTGTTTTCTACTCTTGATTTTTCAACTCTTGATTTTTCAACTCTTATGTTTTTGGGTCATTGCTTTTGGCCTTTTTCTTTCAAATGTTATGTACATTGTTTCTTAATATTTGTCTTACTACATTGTGTCTTAATATTTGTCTTACTATGTTCCAGGGAAAACCACCTTTGTGAAAAGGCATCTGACTGGTGAATTCGAGAAGAAATACGAACGTACGATTGCATTTGTATTATAACAATCTCTTCTATATTTATTTTGAACTGACAAGTGTTTTTTTTGGTGATTTTCTGATTGTCATGTTTAAATTTGTTAAACAGCTACCATTGGTGTTGAAGTTCACCCTTTGGATTTCTTCACCAACTGCGGGAAAATCAGATTCTACTGCTGGGACACAGCTGGTCAGGAGAAATTCGGTGGCCTCAGAGATGGATACTAGTATGGAAATTTTAACTCACTTTTTATTTGAAGTTTATTATTGAACTTGTTTTCTTTTCATTATGAAATATTCATGTCTAATGTGCTAAGACTAATGCAGACTTGTTTTCAATTTCTCCAGCATTCACGGACAGTGTGCCATTATTATGTTTGATGTGACAGCTCGGTTGACTTACAAGAATGTGCCAACGTGGCACCGTGATCTTTGCCGGTATGTGTTGTGCTGTGGACGATTGCTTTTTTTTTTTCATGCAGAATTGATTGCTGGATTTTATATAATTGTTGTTTATTGCCTGCCGATTTCAGGGTTTGTGAGAATATTCCGATTGTCCTTTGTGGGAATAAGGTTGATGTCAAGAACAGGCAGGTGAAGGCAAAGCAGGTTACTTTCCACCGGAAGAAGAATTTGCAGTACTATGAAATATCAGCAAAGAGCAACTACAACTTTGAGAAGCCTTATCTATACCTTGCCAGAAAACTTGCTGGGTAAAGTTGATACTTCTTAACCTTCTATTAATTAATATTTCGTCAACATTTGATTGCAAACTTATTTGAAGACTTTGTTTGTATTGTTGGTTTCAGGGATGCAACCTTGCACTTTGTTGAGTCTCCGGCTCTTGCTCCTCCTGAAGTGCAAATTGATTTGGTTGCACAGCAACAGTAAATTCCTCTTTCTCTCGCCCACTTTTATACCTTCTAGGAAATAATAATACTTTGTACCTTCTAGGAAATAATGCAGAGTAATAATTTAGTATAATAATTTATACTACGTACATTCTAGGAAATAATAATACTCCATAAAAATGCATTCCATCTTGTTTAATTTCCTAGGTTTCCATTGCTTTCAAAATTAATAATATCTAATTGCTGTACATATTGTATTTTCAGACATGAAGCGGAGCTTTTGCAAGCGGTTAATCAACCTCTCCCCGATGATGATGACGAGGCATTCGACTAGATGGATCTCTTCGCCTTTGGCTTTGATCTTTGTAGTGAATTAATTCCTTGTGTTTTGTGATACTTCCCCAAAATTCCTTGTGTTCTTGACCAGGATTTTTTTGGTTTCAACCCTTTATGGTTCTAATTCTATACATGAACCCTTGGATTGTGATTTGAATTAAATGTTATGTTGGTCTATCTTGACCCGTTTATTTTATAAATGTGAGATTTTTCCTTGTTCCTTCGTGGAGAAGAAGAGCTTTGTTTCTTCAATTCTCCACATTAAATTGAAATATAATGATCTTCAAGTGGAATGGTTTGTTTTTAAGTGCATGTATGGTGTTATGATAATTTAATCCACATCCTATGATAATTGATAAATGAATTGGCCTGGTACAAAAGTCGAATTTTGTCAAATGAATTGGCTCGGGCATTGAGGTAACCACCGGAGCCCAGGGGCAAGACTGATGTAATGCGAAAGTCGAATTTTGTCAAATGAATTGGAGTCGAATTTTGTCAAATGAATTGGCTCGGGCATTGAGGTAACCACCGGAGCCCAGGGGCAAGACTGATGTAATGCGACGCGCTGCGCTCTCCAACAACCACTTTCTAGAAGCCTTGTTGTAAGGAACTTTCTTAGTGGGGCTCATTTAACACTAACTTAACCCGAAAGGTCCGATAGTGTGTCAGTGAAGACCAAGCCACGAACTAGCCTCTTCTCCTTCCTCAAACAAAGCTACTTTACCCTTACTAGCTACAGCTTCGTAGAAGACTGACTACAAGTTTCCAGCCAATAGCACACATTCTACAATTTTGTAGAATAGGAAATCCTCTGTCTTGGGGGCACGGGTGATAGCATGCGTCGGTCTTTGTCTCGTCCTGCTATGGCTGTACAAGGCCGATGGGAAGTCCCCAGTCCTGTCTCGGCGAGCATTGGCAGGAGGCGGGACTTAACCAAATAGGGTTCGTGATAAATCCATTTTATTGGATAGCAGCGTTTTCTTTCATATTGAAGTTCGTAGGACGCGCTAAGAACCATTTCTCACTTCTTCTTATATGATATTTGTTGAGAACGGATTGGGGAAGGGTAGTACTATAAGGCACACCGAGAGAGGCTGCTTGAGCCCTTTCTCTCTAACTGCTATTCTATCTATTTGTGCATCAAGTTCGAAGAAGATCTCAATCTATAATGAAGAAATGATAGTAGCTCGTTGTTTTATAGGCTTTATCCTATTCAGTCGGAAGAGTTTAGGAAAGACTTTCAAAATGACTCTCGACGGGAGAATCCAGGCTATTCAGGAAGAATCGCAGCAATTCCCCAATCCTAACGAAGTAGTTCCTCCGGAATCCAATGAACAACAACGATTACTTAGGATCAGCTTGCGAATTTGTGGCACCGTAGTAGAATCATTACCAATGGCACGCTGTGCGCCTAAGTGCGAAAAGACAGTGCAAGCTTTCTTATGCCGAAACCTAAATGTTAAGTCAGCAACACTTCCAAATGCCACTTCTTCCCGTCGCATCCGTCTTCAGGACGATCTAGTCACAGGTTTTCATTTCTCAGTGAGTGAAAGATTTGTCCCCGGGTCTACGTTGAAAGTTTCTATAGTAGAACTCATTCGAGAGGGCTTGGGGGTCTTAAAAATGGTTCGGGTAATTTAGGCTTTACTCTTCTTATTCTTGCTTGGCCCAATGCCTTAGCCTTGAGTCATTCTGCTATCATTCGAAATGGTCCGTGTCAGATAAGGTAAAATAATATCATAGCTCGACCGAACCGAATCGAGAGGAAAGCCAGTCAGATATTCCACACCATCAGACTTGGGCGAAGAGACTAGGTCCGAAGATAGGAATAAGTTCCCAACCTCAACAGAATAAGCCGAAACCACATAAGAAGAAAGGGCATAAAGCTAAGCAAAGGAGAGTTACGAATCTGAGACCGAGACAAGGAATTCTTCTGAGAATATAGCTGTTGACTTTGAGGCAACAATCCAGATGAGTTGAAGGAGAAAGCAGCAGTCGAATCCATTACATCACCCCGATTCGCACCAAGTTTTCTCTGTCGGACATGGAGAAAGCTCCAAGGATTGACCCGGGGTTAGACTACTCTACGGAACCCCTTTGGACGACTGCTCTGTGCTTGCCGGTATCTTTCGTTCTTCTTTTCTATTTGAATAGCAGGATGTCTATTCCAAAAGTGCTTTTTACTGTCGCCTGTCTACGGCTTCCTACTGATTCTTCGGGTAATTTAGGAAGAAGGTTAGTTGGTGGAGGCAAAAAGTCAGTGTACAAAATCTTCAAGTTTTCCCAAATTGTCAAATTTTCCCAAGTTGTCAAATGAATTGGCTCGGTACAAAATCGTTGAATTTTGATCCTGTACCGGGTAAAATTCAAATATTTTGAAAAAGCTAATAAACATGTCAAATCGGATTTTGTAATCATTTTGTATTCCTATTCCGAACCCAAATCGGATTTTTAACCTCCTCCTATTTGGACTTTATACCCTCGTGCGACCTTTAAAAGTTCCTTCTTATATAAAGGGGTCCTTGGCCACGAAATTAAGTGATACACAACCTTAGGAAGCTATTCCATAAGCACAATATTCGTGGCTACGCAAGAGAGACGAGTGAGACTCGATCCATGTTCAAGGTCTTCCGTGTTCGTTGATCAACTAGGGTGCGTGCAACGAATTGAGATCAGGTATGTTCGCGGCTGATCCATCATACGTCGTCATACTTAGGGCAGAAAACGAACCGAGCAGATCGCGAACTGCTCGAGTCAACGCTCGACTCGAGTTCGGTCAAATTCGAGCTCGAGCCGAACATTATTCTATTCGAGTCGAGCTCGAGCCCCAATCTTGAAGAATCGAGCGGCTCGCTAGCCGCTCGTATATAAAAATATTTAATTAAATATTTTAATATGTGTATATATATAGAGTCGAGTCGATCTTATGGAGCAGTTCGAATCGAGTCGAACTCGAGCAATTCGAGCAGAGTGATGCAACCCAAGAGCCGTCGATGAAACAAGACCCGGTGCATGTTCCAGTTGGTCCAGTTACACGCTCGAGAGCTAAGAAGTTCAAAGCAAGTCTGATGGTGATGATCCAAGAAGTACGGGCGCAAAAGTTGTTGAAGAAACCCATTGGTGATTTGGAGAAGCCGAGCATTATCAGCCTGTATACATACGACTATACGAGGAGGCCAATCCAAGAGACGACTATGAGTTTCAGGCTGGAACGATGAAGAAGACACAGAGGTCAGACATGAGTCGAGGACGCGCCGCGGATTTCAGCCAAGATTTTGGCTTGGTGTCGGCCAACACCAAGGCCTGTCGGCCGACAGATGGTCGAAACTCAAACTTCACAGAAACCCGAGGCTGAACACGAGGTGAAACCCGTAGTTCGGGTTCGGTGTCGGCCGACGCCAATACTTGTCGGCCAACATGCAGTTGAATATGGCGGAAGTTTTAGCGCCGCGACTTTTATTTGTTTCTTTTTCTTTCCCTTCACTTTTTATGTTTACATATATAAGGCGTTCAAGACCCATGTTTTGGAACACAACTTTTATGCATCAAAATATTTTCGTGAGTTTTAATTCTCTTTCGTTTTCGTTCTCTTTTCGATTCTTGCAAAAGAGTTCACCTTGACAATCTACGAGACCGTCCAATCTTGTCGTGTGTCGTTCATCGAATTCCGAGTTGCTGCGTCAATCACGTGTTAGGGTTTAGGACATCGATCCTAAATTATTTCACGAATTAGACTCATAGGTTTGAGATTTTCCGCCAGGTATCCAAATTCGATATTCCTTCTTCCTTGTTCGTTCAATCAATCAAAGAGGTACGTTGATTAGACGTTGTAGTGCGTCAAAAACCAAATAAAAAATATATCGAACTAATTGCTGAAGCAATTCGCTCGAGTCGATCTCACGAGGAACACTGCTATCGGAACTCGTATTTGTATTTAAGTGGTTGCGAAAGAAAGAAGAAAGAAATATAGCATAATGCGAAGTTGGTTTGGTTTTTGTTGTAAACTAAGATTAACTACGAAATAAAAACTAAGCAATTAAGGTGTAATCAATAATGAGAAAGACTAGGATTTCGGGTTCATCAAACATAAACGTCGGGTTGTCAATTTACGAAATACAATTTTTCTAAAATGTCCGTCTCCGGTAGATTTTAGTGTATTCGATTATCCTAAGTCATGTACTTGCTCCTAAGCCTCGTACAATTTTATGAAATTTAATTTGGCAATTCATCGAACACCTTGTATGCATGTGTAAATCTTAAACCCTAGTTCATATTCGAATCCCCCTAATCCTAGTTAGATGTTTAGTTACTCATGTCGATAATTAAAAATAAACAAGTATGCGTAGAAGAATTCATGATCAACAAGTATAATAAAAACGTAAGCAAATAATAAGAACAAAATTAAAAGGGAAAAACTTACTAAATTAATTGTTCAAAGTAGAAACCAAGATCGAGAGCTGACCCCGATTAAATTCGTAAATCAAAAGCAAGAAGATCAACGTTGAAAACCTAAGAAACCGAGTCTCTAAAGCTCTCCAATTCGTCCAGAAAATAAGTGAAAAAGTGTGTCCTAAAACCTAGGTTTAAAAACCAATAAGTAGTCTAAGAATCGGAGGTCAAAAAGCGGGTCAATGGCTGGACGAGGAGGCAGGCGATCGCCTGAGGGAGGAGGCGCTCGCCCGCGCTGGCTGGGAGGCGACCGCCTGGCAGGGACGCGGGCGCTTGGTGTCAAATCCAGCATTCTGAAGTTCTGGGGCAAGCGATCGCCTGGAAACCTTCTGACTGCCACGGGCGAGAGGTTGAATGGCTGGGCCATGTAGAGGACTTCAAGATCTTTCCGTAGAGGTATAGATCATCTCCATAGGTGGTCTGAGTAGGGAGACCCGATCTCTCCAAGTTTGCTGCGCATACACTCCGGGGTAGCTGCATACTGGGCTGGAAACTCAAGTATTGCTACTATATGACAGGGATCTATGATAATAAAAGGTCTCGTACACCTCTTTGAGAGCTTTCCGACAAGGTATGGACCATGCATGTATGTGGACGGAGCCGAGAGAACCAAGCTCTCCAAGTTTGCTGCACATACACCCCGGGGCAGCTGCATACTGGGCTGGAAACCCGTGAATTCCGGCTTTATGAAGGGGAACCATGACAACAAACTGGTAGGACCATGTAGAGGATTTCAATATCTTTCCGACAGTGTATGGATCGTGTTTTTAGGTGGTCGGAGTTGGGAGAACCAAAGTGGCCAAGTTTGCAGCGCAATCACGATAGGTGGTCGATCGGTCAAATCACTTTACCGTTTTTCAACTCGTTTTTGCTCGTTTTCGCATTGAACATTATCATACACCTACACACTCCACAAAACATCAAACCTACCGAGAATCATGAGAATGATGCACAAGAATGACACAAAATGGCATGAGACGACACAAAACATCATAGAAAAATTAATACAAAAACATGTAAATCATATGTATCACATAGTCACTCGAACAAGCTGGTGTTGAACTAATTGAGCGAGCAAAAGTCGAGCGGCTCGATCGAGTCGAGTTCGAGCATGAAAAAAAAATCGCGAGCCGAGCTCAAGCACCCTCCCGAGCGGCTCGTCGATCTCGAGCCTGCTAAATTTTTTTCCGAGCCGTCTCGATAAGCTAAAAGCTCGACTCGGTTCGGCTCGTTTCCAGCCCTAGTCATACTACATACACTACATACACATCATAAGGTATGTTAATCTAATTAACTCGATTTATTGTTCTTACTACATGTATACATACTAGATCTATAGGATTTATGTGAGTATTAGTGTTGTACTTTTCAGCAACCAAAAATATGTAAATTCTTCTACTGAGTTCTATGTAGAATAATAACGAAATTTGAATTTTTCATGAACTTATAAAACTACAAATTTCCACATCTCTTGGTAAAATAATAACGAAATTTGATTATTGATTAACTCAAAAAAATATATATATACAAAATCATCAAAATTTGTGGGCTCTATGTAAAAAAATGATGAAATTTGATTTTTAATGAACTTAAATTATAATTGTAAAATCTATGTATGTTAGTATATGATAGTAAAATCAAAATTTGATTTTTAAATGGTTCAAAAATCTTTTATTTCATATCATTTAAAGATATATTAAGGTAATTAATTTTAAATAATATTTAAACATTTTAATATGTATCAAAATAATATTTAAGTTCTTTAAATTAAATTTTAAACATTTTAAATTAGTCTAAAAAAACTTTTAAATATTAGAATTTTTTAAAAACATTTCAAAGCTATTTAAAAATAAGTTTATAAAGCCATAGAAATACTTTTCAAATATTTGCCGCATTACTATTCAAACTAAGATTAGTAATCAGGGTGGAGCTATGGCAGTACAACAGCAACATCGACATGGGGCTAGTAATGCGGCAACGTTCTCGGACGTAGGTGTTACAACGAAGCTGCCAGGTACTGAGGCGGATTGGCAAGTTGTTGGACGACGAAAAAGTAGTGGGGGCGTTATTCCAACACCTCCCACGTTGGCTAGTGGTATACAGAATGTACCTAAAGAAGTTTCTATATATATGGCAGGAAGGGTACTGGAATCGGCAGGGAGACAGTTCAAGTTGGACGACAGGGCCTCTTGTCGGACAACACTCAGTTCAAATTCATTTAACGCTTTGAGCGATATGGGAATTTCGTATGGAGTGGGCCCGATGCCTAAAGGGACAGTACTAAACACACCACAACATACAAGCAGTAGTGAGGTTGGGGACTCTAATGTGATTTCGCAAATTGATTTTCTCCGTGGTATGAATGAGCATGTGGTGCTCGAGGAAATAACGGACATGCGAGGGGTCAGTGATGAGGTATACGGGCAGAGTGGCAACGGAAAGGGTCCTACAGCAGCTCTCCAGATTTGTCCCCATGTGTAGTACGCTATGTTCGAATGTGAGAGGGCTGAATAACCCGGACCACCAACGGGTACAAGCGAGCTCTGAAGGGAGTGTGGCATATAGTTTGGTAGTTGTTCTTTTTGTGTTGTTTTGTACTTTTTGTTACGGTTGGTGGTTCAGAGAGCTAGCTTGTTAGCTCGTTTATGCGGTAGAGCATTTTCTCTATGCGTTATACTGTACCTCTATACTTAGCTCGTTTAGATGTAGATATTGATAATAGACAAATAAATAATAAGTGAATGATCTAATTGAAATAATAAAATAAAGAAAATTACATTCATGTTACAAATTACATACGTTTGTTCTATTCATAAGACGACCACGCTGGTCACAAAGCAGAAGCTTCAATTCGGTCGTGTTGGTTACTCTAGACAATTACAATTGATCGTGCGTAAATACTGGTTTTTTCAAAAATATTCCAACATTTGTTAACGACTGACCTTGACTCTTATTAATAGTCATGCATACGTACGATATTATAATCGAAAATTGTATTCGTTGAAAAAGAAACTGGAATTTGGTATTCGAGAGCGTAAGAGCAATTCGAGTATTAAAAACAATTTCCCCAAAATTATTTCTCTTAATACTTTCGCGCTGATAATATAATTATCAAGTAATGTTAGAACCATCCTAGTACCATTGCATTGTCCAACAAAGGCATCTGTAAACAGTTCATGTATCAAAAACTATATACCATGTCACAATATTTAATTAATTCGTATATTATATACAATAAATAAAATATAACATTACTATATAAATTGTTGCTTAAAGAAAAATAAATCTATCTATATATATATATATATATATTACTATATTAATTAATATATTTAGATTTTAGTAAAAAAAATTATAATAATAACAACCTTCAAGTTTATGGTTTGGTAGTTTGGAACTCTTGTTATTTAAGAACTCAATAGAATGCTAAAAAAAATTATTAATGATGATGATAATAACAATAATGCATTATAAAAATGTTAATACATAAATAAATTATAATCATATTAGACAAAATAATTTATCGAATTTTAGAATAAGTAAAAGATGAAGAAATTTTATAGGGGTAAAATTGAATTAAGTTTTCTATAATTTTTGAAAATTAATTGAATAAAAATCGCAAATTATAGAATCAAATCGGGATATTTTGGTTGAAAATTTATAATTTAATTCACTAATGAAAATAGAATAAGGAAATTAAATTAAATGCAACCAAATTTACTTAATATTAATATATAAATATGATATAATGATTAATACAAATTAATATTAATACTATTATTTATTAAGATTTATATGATAAAGTAAATAAATAAATAATATATGATAAATAAAGAATAAAGTGAAGATATTAATAGAAGATATTAAAAAACAATTTATTTAATAACTTGAATTTTTCAAGTCAATCTTTACTATAATTAAGGAATTTATAAAGATAAATTATATAAAATCAAATGTTAGGAGAATAAGAAAAATATAAATATTATTATTTATATATTAATTACGTATTTAATATTTACTTAATAAATTGATTAAGATGAAATATTAATAAATATTAGTGTGAACAAAATTCTTAATCTAAAAATTATTATTTTAATATTTACTTAATAAATTGATTAAGATGAAATATTAATAAATATTAGTGTGAACAAAATTCTTAATCTAAAAATTATTATTTTTTTAATAAATGTGAACACAAATAAATTAAACGCTTAAAATATATTTTCTCTTATCCCACTAATAGTCACACTTCCTTCGCAAAATACAAAGAAATTGTGACTATTACTCTGATTCCTTCACAAAAAGTGTGACTATTACTCTGAGTCCTTCACAAAATACAAAGGAAGTGTGACTATTACTCTGGTAGAAATTGTGACTATTACTCTGATTCCTTCACAAAAAGTGTGACTATTACTCTGAGTCCTTCACAAAATATAAAGGAAGTGTGACTATTACTCTGGTTTGGAGGGAGTATGCCACAAATGTCTTTTATTTATAAATAAACCTACAAAATAAAAAAAAAGTAAGAAATACAAAAGGTCTGCAAAAAAATAATTTTTAAAAAGACTAAAAAAAATTTAAAAAGAAAAAAAAATACAAAAAGTATTACCAAATAAATTGTTATATTTACAATACAATTATAATCAATAAACAATAATATTAAAACTAAAATTCGGTAAAAAATACTTGCATTAAAGTGCTGCAAAAAATAAAAATATTAATTATCAAACAATAATATTAAAATTAAAATTTATATTAGTAAAAAATACTTACAAAGGTTGTCTGGAAAAAATAAAAATAAATAAAAATATTGATGATTAAAAGATAATATTAAAATTAAAATTGAATTAGTAAAAGATACTTACGCTATAAAAAATAAAAACTGCAAAAAATAAAACAAAACAAAACTTACTGCAAAAAATAAAACAAAACAAAACTTACATACAATTCTGAAAAAAAAAAGTGTGAGCATTAACAAATAAAAAAAATAGAATAGGGAGAGGTAGGGAGTGAGTGATGATGACGAAATTTATATATAAAACGGATTTGAATTATTCATGATTATAGTAATATAAATAGTATATAATATCAAATTATTTAGTTGCTTTAAATAAGGAATAAATTTACCTAAAATTCCGATATTATTGTTTATATAATATAAATGGATTAATTAACGATTAAATCTATTAATAAAAATATGCAAATTCTCTCTTATCGGCTTTATTTACGCTAATTAATTTTAGTACTATAAATAAATAATAATATAATAGAATAAAGTAATTAAATGAGATAAATAAGGATTTAAATATTTCAAGTCAATATTTAAGAGATTATAAATTTAAATTATTATATAAACAAATAAATAATTACGCTAATTAATTAAAAATAATTACGTTAATTAATTAAAAATAATTACGCTAATTAATTAGCGTATGAACACAAATTTAATATGTTTGTTTATTAATAAGCGTGAACACAACGTAATTTCGACTAAAAACGCTAGCTGAATTATATATTATAAGGATAAAAATATAATGATTACTAAATTTTAAAATTTATTTTATGAAGTATTAATTATTAAATATAATTTAATAAATCATAATTCTCTTATCCAAAATACTTCTAAATATTTTAATGTGTATTAACATAAATTTTAAATTATGTAAAATAACTTTTAAACATTCCAAAGTAATTTACAAATAATTTTAAATCAACTATAAATATCCTTTAAAAAAATTTATTTGAATTAACTTTCAAAATATTTAAAGTGTCTTCGTTTAATTTTTTATATATTTAAAATAACTAAACATGTCAAAGATTTTTTATATAATTAAAAATATTAACGAAAATAATTTTTAATTAGTTATAAATATTTTTTAAACATGTAAAAATATTTAAAATTGATTTTAAATGATTCTTTTATTTCTGTCTAAGTCAATTGCGATATCCGAACTTAGTACCTCATATTCTTCAATTCAATTAAATAATTCAATAATACTTTTTTAACATTTTATTTTGACTTAAAATACATTTTATGTGATTTGAACTATTTTTTTTTATTTTGAAACCTTTTAAATATTTAAAGTGTATGCAAGTAATTTTCAATTTATTTGAATTACCTTTTAAACATTTTAAAATGTCATAAAATAGTTTATAAATTATTTGAAAATAAATTTTATATTATATTGATTAATAAGAAATACATGTTTAAAGTGTTCTAAAATTAATTATTAAATAATAGTATGAAATATTCTATAAATTGTTATAAAATAAGATTTACAATTAATTTATTTTTTAAATCATTTTAAAATGTATTAAAATAAATTTTAAGTGATTTTAAATATGTTTTGAATATTTTAAATTCCTTTCAAATTTATTTAAATTATTGCAATAACTTTAATAATTTTAAAATTTAAAGTGTTTCGATAAAAATGTAATACAATCTTGAATTTTTTATTTTGATTTTAATTTTAAATTTATTACTACTAATACTTATTTGTGTGGCTTAGTTTTATTTTTCTTCCGAGACTTTCTCTCTCATCGTCACGAAGCGGCGCTCCTAGCTGCACCGCCGCAGGTGCTCAAAACCCTAGCACCGATCTGTTCAATTACATTCGAAATATTTCTTTTTTTTGTTTGATCACGAATTCTTAGTGTTTTATCAGTGGGGTTTGATGCACAATTGAAGTTCATCGCTTCCACCATTAAAGATGTTGCTGATGCGTTTCAATATGGGAATAATTTCTTTGTAATTTGGGCGAAATTAATGTGTTTATCAGGGTTTAGTGTTTGAGGAGCGTATATTAGTAATGCCTTTGACATTTAATTTTTATGTGAATCTCGATGTTGGTTTCTTGATCTATTTGATGCTTAAATGTTTAGTTGTTTTGTCCTTTACATATGGTGTATTTTGATTACTTTAACCTGTTCTCCAGAAGTTGATTTGTACACGACGTTAATATTTAATAAAAAATGCTCTTGCATTTTTTGTTTTTAAATACGATACGATGATTACCAAAATGATATCGATAGTGTTTATTTTATTATATTTACGAAGGGGGTTGGTTGTAATTATGCATTTTAATTACATACTGGAATATGCTATACAATGTGTTTATTTTATTATTATTACGGTGTTTAAATAGGTCTGCTGATGCTGCATTTTGACTAGATATTGGAATGCACCTTTGATGCCATCGTGAAAGCTTGACCATGGAGAAAGTGAGTAAGAATAAGGCTCTAGTATTTTTGGATGTCTCGATTGATGGGGATCCTTTCAGAAGGATGATTTTTGAGGTACATTTTTGTTGCTAGAAAATTTGACAAACTTTTTCTTGAACACATTTTGTGGGTGTATTTGAAGTAAATTAGATGTTATGGTCTTTTATGCTAATTTTTTAATGCAGCTCTTCACTGATGATGCTCCCAAGACTGCTGAGAACTTCCGTGCACTTTGTACTGGTAATTTCTGTGTTTGTTTGTTTCAGTACATATTACCCCACTTCATGGTTTATGCTCTGCAATTGATGTAGTCCGCCTTTCGACTCTAATAGTATTTCCCCTAGACGGCTGATGCTTATATTAATGGCAGTGCTCTTTTGGCTTCGGCCTCGTCATGCAATATGCTGATGAGTTTCTTGAGAAACATCCACATGATGTTTCAATCTATTGTGATATAATAGTCCTACATCTCATCTTTGAACAATCTATTCTTTCAGGAGAAAAAGGTGTCAGCCTTAAAACTGGGAAGCCACTACACTATAAAGGAACATTTTTTCATCGCATCATCAAAGGACATGTGGCTGAGGTATATGCTTTACCTTTTCATTTTGTCAGTTAAATGCTTGGAAATATGATCTCAGAATGACACTTTTCTTTGGCCAATTCAATAGTTAAATAAATTAAAAAAATGGTATATTTCTTCTAGTCAGATATCTTTGTTTATCCTGTGACAGGGCTGATGATCACGACTGCATGTCTTGTGATATAATTTTAAGGTTGTACATACTAAGCTGTTCAAATCTCACGATTCTTAAAATGATGCCATAAATATCATGAAAATGCATTATATTTGTTATAAATAAAGACTGACCCTCTTTTAACTATTTTCCAGGCAGGGGACTTACTTCGGAAAAATGGTATGTTTGTTGTGGATGCAGCTGATTTAATAATTATACCAGCATTTTCTTTTAGAGCGTTCAAGTTGAATATACTTTCAATATTGCAGGTGAATATGGAGAAAGTATATATGGTGGGAAGTTTCCAGGTGAGAAGCTCTTCTAGTACCTCTTTTATGAAGCTTTTTTTATGTCATCTGTTTGGAACTGATAATTACTTGCATTAATCCATGTATATATCTAAAACCAGAACATTTCAAATCAAAATTTTGATAAGATAAAGCAGTTCCCAAAAGTGTAGACACATTCATATGTTTCTTTATTCTCAAATTCTTGTTGTCTTGAGAACAAGTGGGTTTCCTTTCTATTGCTTATGAAGGTTGAGGCTGAGTTTGATCTTATTCTCGCTGTGTTGGAGCTTCAGTTCACATGATATTCGCACAATTGTTTTCTCTTACTATGGTAGGGAATCTAAATGTTTTGCCTGGCCATTTTTTTTAACTTACTGCTTTGGTTGTGAAATGCCTTTTTCCATTTTTCATGTATCCTGTTAGCTATTGTCCAATTTCTTCAATTTCTAGTGAGGAATTCTAAAAAATTCTGGTGACTTTCATGTTGATATTTCCCACCTGTAGCAATAAAAAATCACAACCAGTCTTGATCAAGCTTCTCATATCTTTTTCACCCCATAATAATTGACCAATCTAATTGGTTTTATTCCTATCCTCTTAATTCATTAAATAGGTGTCCTACCACCCGGACATTAGTGTTTTATTGTATGCATGTTATTGTTTAAGAATTAAGATAAATAAAAACAGTGTATGTAAAAGTGACTAGTGTTGCAATTAAAAAGTGATGGTGAGAAGATTTTTGTTCCTTTTTTCACATAGTACAGTAGTATTTCATGTTAAAAAGCCTCCATTGATGTTGCCCTGATCACAAAAGGCAAGTTTTGTTGTTAACTGAATTCTAATTGTTCCTCCTGAATGGTTTGGCAGTAATCAATGGCATATGTAATTCATAATCAACTATAACTCCTCAGAACAAAAACATTGCCATAGGTTTGGATTGCATCTTGTTGAGACTCAAAATGACATAAAATCTATGGATGTGATTACAGTTTATAAATTGCACCCTTCTATTATTTGGTTGGTGTAACTATAAGTTTTCTATATTTTCTTGTATCGGTCACAGTTGCAGGTCAATCTGCAAGTTGCTATGAATCTTTTATATTTCATTTTGGACATCATTTTGAACTTTTCCCCTGTCTGTGGTATAAATATATTTGTTTGGCCTTTGGGTAGAAAACATTACTTTCATTTGAATTGTGTATGGATGATTCTTTTCAATCTATTTCAGTTTTAACAATTAAATCGCTACTAAACTGTAAATATTTTCAGATGAGCCTCCCAAATTGAGACATGATGGCCCCGGTTTGTTGTCTATGGCAATTACTGATCGTGATGAGAAGGGCTCTTTGTTTATTGTCACCTTTGAGGCTGATCATCGCCTTGATAGGTTTGTTCTTCTATTCCTTTTTGAACTATATTTTTGTGAGTACTAGTTGAATATTTAAACTGTTGAACCCATTGTCTTTTCCAATCATGGGTAACCTTATCATTCACCCGTCTATAGTTAATTCTGGATTATGGGGGAAAAAAATTTATTTCATACTTTTTTTTTTTGAAAAGAAACATATTCTTTATATAACAAACACAGGGACGAGATGTCCCTACAATTGATTACATTGCATGGTACTGATTTCTGGATACATCCGGAATATAATTGGCCCTAAAATTCCAACTTATAGTTTACAAAATGACTTTATATATAATTCTATCTCCAATGTCATAAAGAAATTCACCACTGAGACCGCAATTCTCCATAATATTTATCCTTTCTTGCTAATGGAACCTCCAACAATAATAAAAAATAAAAGCCACCACAGAATTTTGGTTGACCAACTTAGTGCCCAATTCCTCAAGTCTCGAGCAAAAAGGAGGTGTAAGAGTAAATGATTTGGATCCTCTGAGGATTTCATGTATATATAACACACCAACTTGGAAGGAGAGAGCAAATTGGGATGCCTTCTTATCTGTTGTTTTAAACCAAATTTATTTAAGGATATGATGTGATGTTATTTTGGCTTCCTTGCATTCATGATGTATTTTGTTTGTGTTACACCTAATTGACTTCTGATCAACAGGAAAAGAGTTGTCTTTGGGAAACTTGTAGATGGGTATGAAGTGTTGAAGATGATTGAAAATGCAGGAGATGATAATGGTATACCTGCTGTGATGGTAAAAATAGTCAATTCTGGAGAACTACACAATGGTAGGATTACTGTTCTAATAACACTTTCTGAAATAATCTCGTAATGTGTCTCTGATTATATAAATATATCTAGCGTGAGTTTGCATATTTTTGTATTAGATCTATATTCTTTTTGAATTAGTTGTGGAGTCTGGTAGCCATTGTTATTTTTTTTTTGGTTTAATTATTTGCCTTATATGTTGGATTTCATGGCTTGCTGCATATCTATAATTCTTATTTATTTTCATACTGCTTCATATGCTTAGATTGAAATAATTCTTGATCTATACAGATAAACTGAAGGAGAATATGTTGAAAATGGGGAAGGATACTACAGTGGAAGATAATAACGAGGTCAAACGGAAAAGGAAGCACAGGAAATCTTCAAGGAAGACTAGGAAAATAAGATATTATACGTCCGAATCGGATAGTTCTACAGATGATGATTCAGAATCTTCTGAATCTGATACTGATTCTGACTCTGATGCTTCCTCATTAAGTGACACCAGCTCTTCAAGTGATGAGAGGAGGAAGAGACGCAAGAGGTCTAAGAGAGTCAGACACAGGCATGGGAAGAGGGGTAGACGTCATGAAAAACGCAGAAGAAAACGGGAAAAGAAGTCAAAACGTAAATCTAAAAGGTATTGATTTTCTGATCATTCACACTGCTCATTTTTTCTTTGTTCTACTATGCACATCTACTTGTTATATTAGTTGCGGTCGAAGGACCCCAGTTGAAGCTGATTTGCAAATTGAGATAAGATGTTCCATTGATTGGAAGATGCGTCTTATTCATATATGTATATATATATATATATATATATATATGTTTGATTGACAATCATTATTTCCGGTCTTGGAGTTGCATTAGGAGATTGTAATATTTTTCCTCTTGAATGACAAGTTCAAAGCAAGTGATATACGAGTGTGCTAAGCGCCTCATTTTGAATATGTGGTTTACCTTCTGCCGTGACTTGTGCTGAATGCATATTTTAGTTCAGCCAATCATTTTCTTGATTCCTTACATTGTACTTGTGAATGGTAGGGATAGTAGTTCTCTAGACAAGGATGCAGTTGGAGTATCTGATGTGAAGCATAAAACCTCTGGTAAGATATTTATCCTATTTATTCCTTTTGATTTATATAGGTTTGGTATTCTTATTATTTTTTGTGCAATATCCCTGAAGGCAATCAATCTCCCATTGCTGAGCAAGAAAACAAAAAAGTTAGTCATAAGAAAGGGAAGGCAGCTGACATGTCTGAAAGGGAGGAGGGTGAGTTCCCGAGGGAAAATGGAGATCATCTAAATAATCATAATGGAGTTGATTATGAAAGAGAGGATGATAGACGCCCTGATGTAGTAGATGATCTTGAAAGTAAATCTAGGTCTGTGTTCCTTTTCATTCATGATTCTCTTTTACTTTTTAGAAATAATTAAGAAACACATTCCTCTTGGTTAGTGTAATTATATATATTTCCAAATAACATGCCATTTTACAAATCGCTCATTCAAATGAGATGCTTATAATACCTAAACATAAAGCAGTACTCGCAGTTTTGATACGTAACTTGATTATTTGTAATTTGGTCAAACCTCGAGGGTAGTTTTTGTAGTTGATACTTTAGTCCCCAAACAAAAATAAATCTGGTGATTTATTGGATTTCTGCTTGGCAGGAGCGGAAGCTTAAGTCCTATGAGAACAAGGAACACGGCTATGATCATTAGCCCTAGAATTGCTGCCCGAAGCAAAGACGTTGAGGCAAAACACAACAGGAGCAGAAGCCCGAGTGTTAGCAGAAGCCCAGGGCTCATCTCCGAAAGCAGGAGCAGAAGCAGAAGCTCACAGTCCATCTCCCGAAGCAGGAGCAGAAGCCCGAGTGTTAGCAGAATCCCACAGCCCATCTCCCGAAGCAGGAGCAATACACCGGCTCAAAATGAAAGCCGCAAGAGTCCATTAAGGACCAAGAGGGAAAGAAGCTCCAGATTGACACCCCGTAACAGAAGTGCTTCAATTTCTCCTATCAGAGGAGTCACCAGGAGCCCACCATCAAGAATCTCATACAAGAGATCATCTTTAAGCAGAAGCCGAAGCCGAAGCCTGGTAAGAACAGCTCGTAAAAGTGCCAGCAGAGTTAGTGGCAGGGCACAACCTCAGAGAAGCCCCAGCCCTGTCAGGGCACCTAGAAGGAGTCGGCGGCCAAGCCACTCAGGGAGTCCTGTTAGTGCGAGCCGTAGGGCAAAGTCACCCGTCTCCTCAAGAAGCCCTTCGGTTGATGGGTCACCCAAACGCATTAGGAGGGGAAGGGGCTTTAGTGACCGGTACTCTTATGTCAGACGTTTCAGGAGTCAAAGCCGGTCACCTGACCGTTCTCCTGTGAGGACTTACCGATATGGTGGTAGAATGGATCGTGACCGGTAAGGACAAAATTGTATATCTTGCCTTTTTATCTTCTTCCCATTGAGGTTTGGCCCAACTTAAATAAACCTCATCTGTTCTCACCCCTGAAGATATTGGAAAACATCCCCTTGTGGGTAAAATTTGTAAAATTGGAACAAATATCACAGGGGGATCAGTAATTTCAAAAAAACATCTATTTAATCTTGAAGGGGCATTTTTGCAATTTACTCCTACTGTACTTGCATTTTTCAGTTTCCAGAAAATACCACAATTAAAGTATTTTTTAACCTCTGGTGGTAGATACCCAAGTTACAGAAGATCTCCTAGACGTTATAGAAGCCCACCTCGTGCAAGAACTCCTCCAAGGTCCGTGATCACTTTTTTGTATTTGTTTGCTTTTATGACTGTCAGATTATTAACATTGCAGCAAGCCTTTTCTAGCATAACTTTTACCCAATTACTGAGTTTGGTTGATTTATTACAGCACATACTGTTGTCCTGTCATTTTTTCTTGTTTTATCGAACAAGATTTGTGTCTATCCTTGGGCGAGGACGAGGTTAATTGATTTTCTTTTTTTGATATGTTTAAAATTTGAACTTTCCCAACTTCCTATTGACATGTTTGAGCTTGACCATCTCATGCCTGGGTTTAAGTGTTCAAAATGATGTACATAATAGTGTTTAAAATTTTGTTTTTCTAATTGTCCATCTAATTGTAGATATTTGAATCTTATTATATGTTACCTATACCAACATGGTAATTTGTTTTCTTTCTACCTTGCACTATGCAAACTATACATCAGTATATATAAGCTAATAGCTCATTCCAATTTCATCCTTGTTGAAATTCTTCGACAGACATAGGGGCAGGAGAAGCAGGACTCGCAGCTCCAGTGCCTCTCGCAGCCCAATCCGCTACCGTGGCCGCCGTTATAGCCGAAGTCCATATCGGAGCCGTTCTCCCTCACCGCGGGTCCTCAAGCGGAGATCTCCTTCCTTGAGCAAGAGCCAATCACTATCATCCCCCCGTGGTTCTCAGTCTCCAAGGCATGCTGTGTCTGCCCGTTCGAGGTCGTCTTCTGGCAGTCCCCCGGCCGGCAAGGCGAATCTGGTTTCTTACGGAGATGGGTCGCCCGATTCGGGCCGTGATTGAGATTATTGATGTAGTGAGGATATTTTTAGTTTTTTTTTTCTTTGAAGAATCTTTGTGAGAGATCTCTAAGTTTGAGATGCAAATGCTTTTATCATTACTCAAGTTTGAGATTCTGATATGATTGTGGTTTCCTTATATATGACTATATTGATTTTGATCTATTTGTTTTGAGACATGGATTTGTTTGTTTATGTACAAGTTTTTATTCATATGTTGGGTGGTATATCTTATTACATATTTGGTATGTTTGATTAGATAAATTGTATAGGTTCTAGCATTATGAAAACTCTGGTTCCAATTTGTTAACTATGTAGAAATTCAATGTACTATAACAGAAGCAAATGTTATTAATAATGAAAATCTACTTTCACAGGATAATTTATAGTATAACCTTGAACAATGTTCACAAACAATACACTTCAAACCAATAAGCATGTTAAAAGATTTCTTGTTGATAAAAAAATCAACAAATCCATGTTTCTTTCCTCTACACGTACATATATTCACCACCACGTACAGCATTGGCTGCCCCTTTCCTATCTTCTTCCGCCTCTTTCTCTCTCTCCTTCCGACTTTCGTAAGCATGATCGTCAGTTTTCAGTTCGTGCCGACAGATGGGACAAGAGTTGTGCTCATCCTACAAATAACAGCCAATTTTCTCACAAAGTAAATACTAGTGTATAATTTACTACTGCATTATTTATTTACCAACAAATATATTTCCTAGGAGTTTTTGTATATTTGTCTTCTATGTAAAAGATAAACTTGATGTCAGTATATTTATCTTCTATGTATTGAACCACAATTTTATTAATTAGACAAGAACTTCAGGGGTAGTTTTTGTAATTAATTCCCACATAAAAGTAAAAGAAAACATTACCAGCCATGGTTTGAGGCAAGGAGGATGAAACATGTGCTTGCATGGTAATTCCTGCATTTTATCATCTATGACCAAATTTTCCTGGCAAATGGAACACACCGCATCTTTACTGAGCTTCAGCAAGATTTCTTCGGTAACTGTAGTAACCGGAAGCTTTGCCACGACTTCTTTACTGGCAGGGGGCACTCTTGGAACTCCGGAATCACCCTCTAGAATCTTCACCATGGCATCAGATTCACAATAAGCATCAGATTTTTTTAAAGAAGATTATATAAGGAAGATTTTTTAAGGAACTCTAAATTACAAGAAATATATAAGAATGAAGTAAACGAAGACCAAGGTACAAAGAAGTTAATAGATAATAGCCACATCGCCATCAAAGATAAGAATGTGCAAATCACAACAAACGCACAAGGCTATGCTTTCGGCAGTTATTTAAAAAAAACGAGAATAAAAGAATAAGAGATGATTACAGTATTACACTCCAATTTCGTTTCAAAATAGATAATTGAACTTTTGGGTCCACGTGATAGAAGCCCCAGGCATTTTTATCCTATAATTTGCAATTTTAGTCCCAATATTTAAAATCGAGAAAAAAAAGATCCCATAAAAAGTGCAAAATATCATTGTGACCAAGAGTTTCAGAATCTCATTCTTGTGGGACAAAAGGTGATCTTTTTTCCGACTAACAAGTACAACTCTACCCGATAATGCAATTTGTACAGTAAAAATATGGTGTTTGTAAAAGATCACTCGGTTTTTCTTTAATTTGATTGAAACTCAGGGTTATTCTGTACAATCAGCCATAAAATTCAGAAACAATTTCTTTAACATCATAAATTCTATGTGAAGAAAAAGAAGAGTAAAAGATACCTCAGGCACAATATCGTCCATTCTATCGATTAGATCTTGGAGTAGGTTTACTCCACTTTCTCCCGAGTTAGGATTGCCAATTTGCCCTGCAGAAGATTGTCCTTCAAACAAGGTAGCAGCTGCTGAAATCAAGTTTGAATGAACCAACCAACTTGGCTGTGGAGGCTCAGGGTCCACTGTGAGATGCCCTTCAAATAAATAACCTGCATTATAATATTATTAGTTAGTATAAGAGCTCATGAACAAACGTTTACTGATAGTTGAGAAAGACGATAGATGGTTATTTGTTTACCTCCTCTAGGTCTATTTTCAGTAGATATCGAGTCCTCAGACTGATTTACGATTTCATTTAAATGGCCTTGCGCCATAGAAATGCAGCTTTGCAAGTGTTTTCGTTCGGAGGCATTTGACAAAAGCTGATAGGCCTCTTGGAAAAGGTGGAGACCGGCTTGCCAAAATCCCGGCGAAGTGTACCTTGTCTTCAAAATAGTCGCAGCCCGACATATTACAGTGTAGAACTGAAAAACATCATATGGACTGTTATGTTTTTGTTTTGTTTTTCGCCAAAACAAAATGGAAGATAACACGTAAGCTTAAATCTAGCAAAAAAAACCATGCTTTCTAAACTTCTTCCCTCCCAATATATGTAATCTAAATCATACATTCATATCCCATTCCAAACATATAGTTCTCAGTTCCATGTACCAAAGGGGGAATTATAAAATTCTACAGCAACCTTAATTTTCGTTCAACCCTAATTTTCATTCATATATTCATCACTGGCATCAAAATTCATCCAAAACCGAAATTAAACCGAAAATAAAATAAAACAAAAAATACACGGACCGATTTCCGGAGATTAGGTGAAGCTGATGAATAGTGTTGTTTGAGGAGAGATCTGACGGTTGAGATTGATTCCTCAAACATGTGTTTTTTCCCAAGCTGTTTCTGCAATTCTTGCAGACTCCGTTGTATTTCTTCGTCTCCAGCAGCCATTTTTTTTCCTCTTTAAAATCTTCTGGTTTCTGTTCAACTGCTTGCCTCTGGTTTATAAACGACTAAACGTGATGGGAAAGATTTTTGTTTATGGCTTGCGGAAGAGGAAACACAAATACAGCAGAGAAGAATAAGAAATAATTTTGGTGAAAATATACGTATTTTACACACTCACCCCTATACTTATTAAAATATCTTTTATACACCCTTAGAAATTTAGAATTATGAAAATATCATTTCTGCCTATTTTGTGTTGTACTAGTAATTACTATAATTAATATTCATACAAACTCAAAAATATAAATATTGTTCAATAAATTCCATGTTCAATTCATTAAGAAAATAATATGTTGCGACCACAATTATGATATAAATAGTTTTAATTTGATTCTTTCATAAAGTGAAAGTAAGTGCATCAATATTATAATTCACAAGTAATGTAAAATTAGCATTCACTCATCTAGGAAAAAAAAAGTACTACTACTACACTAATCAATATCAACACAGGGCACTTGAGATCAAGAAGAAACACCTTAGCAAAATACAAGCAAGTTAAATGAAGTTATCTAGTTCACTTCACATTCTTACATAAACATTTGTAGATTGATTCAAAAGTCAGTCAGATAGAGACTTTCATCATATCCAAACATACAAATCCTCAGGACCTCAACACAGCTCGGTGTCGAATTTCAGAGATATCCCCATGCTGAAAAGCTCCTGGCACAGCAACTTTGCCCCGTACGGCACATTCACCTTCACCACGTCTTCCACAGACTCGCAAAACCGGCAGTAGGGCCCGCGGATCTTACGGCCTCCCAAAACGGGCCTCTGGATCACATTTGCCATGTTGTTGCACTTCCTGCATATGTGCATCTGAGAAGAGTCGCTCAGTGTGAAGAGGCGTTCGTGCAAGTTAGCAGCAGCTCCGTGGGCTATGAGGCAGTCGCGTTCCATTTCTCCGAATTTGATCCCACCGAACCTTTTCCTGTCGGCCACGGGCTGGCGGGTGAGGGGGTGGACGGGCCCTGTGTTTCGAAACTTGACCTTGTCTTCGGCCATGTGTGTGAGGCGCTGGTAGAATGTGGGCCCCATGAAGATGAGGGAGCTAACTTTTTCACCCGTGCGGCCATCGTATACCCTCTCATCCCCCCATCTGGAGAAGCCCAGCCTAAAAAAATAATTGATTTTTTTTTTAAAAATGAGACTGGATTGGATTAATATACTCATTTTTCATCAACAAACCCTTGTGAAAACTAAAATTATCCACCAGAGTAAAAAGAGACGCGTACCTGTGAAGCTGGGCTGTGATGTCTTCCACAGCCGGGGTGGAAAAAGGGGTGGCGTACTTCAGCCCTCCTCCAAGTGCAATACCCTTGGCCAGAGCAGCCTCTAAGAGTTGGCCAGGTGTTTGTCGAGAGGGAAATGCATGAGGATTGATCACAATATCCGGAACAATCCCTTGTTTGGTGAAAGGGAAGTTCTCTTGAGAATCCAAGAACCCAAGAACACCCTTCTGCCCGTGCATGCTTGAGAACTTGTCCCCAAGACAAGGAGTACGGACCTGGACAACCAAGCACACCCAGTAATTACTACTATAGTTTTTTAATAATCATCCAAACACATAATTGTGAATAGTAAAGAGCAGAATGTCTGTTGAAAATTAAAAGTCTTGATGCCACAGCAAGCAAGGGAATGTAAATTTTCCTAAGGCTAAAGTAAAATTTTAGTCCCATAACCGTATCTCTTGGGAGTTGCATCTTCAGCACTTTTAACTTTTTGGTGTGAACAGATTTCCGTCGGTAAAAATGTCAATAGTAGTGCGATATAAGTATAGCATTTTCAGAAATTTGTTATTGAAGCACATTCGAAACAACGGAATTTTGAATGAAAAATATATTTGGGACCAAATTGCTCCAACTCGAAACTCAGGACCAAAATGAGTTTACCTGTCTCAATGACACCACAGCAAAGCTCTTCCCTTCGTCATTAGAAGTGAGCACGACCTTCTGTACCATACCCCTCTCTGTATGCTTGAGCTTGATACTATGATCTATCCCAGTCGCAGAATGCTTTCCTATCACTATATCCCCCGTCTGTAGATTTGCACCAACATATGGAAACCCATCATCCTCGAGACTGTCCACCCGTCCGATCTTGCTTGGGACCTTCCCAAAGCTGATCAATTCATCCATCTTCTGCTTTTTCCCTGGTGACTCTGCATTCTCCACTTCAGCCTTGTAGCTCCTGACATGCTCTGTCCGGAACAAGCCACGCTCCAGAGAGGACTGATTCATGACCAAAGAGTCTTCCTGGTTGTACCCTAAGTGGACATTAACAGCCACGATTGCACACTGTCCGTTGGAGAATTCGGGTCTAGGCAGCATCCCTTTGTAATGATCTGAGTACTTGGATTTTCCAAGGCAATCGGAGACAACAGTTTTGAAAAGCGGCCTCTGGGGGTAGTACAGTCGGTGCGAGTTTGTGTCTATTCTGATGTTCGGGTTTGTTGTCGAGTACCCAATTGCCTGCTGGGAGTGCTTTTCAGACTGATAGAGGACTCTTCTAGCATGATCGTGATTGGCAAAAGGGATCATCCCGCAGCTTAAGCCAAGTAAGAAAGAGCTGTCAAGCTCGCAGTGGCTGTATTTCACGGGCGGGTTATCTAGTTGGGCGGTGAAGAGGTATTTTAAACCCCACGCTGTTTTGCAGTCTTCTTCCTCCTCAGGCCCGATGAGCTCAATCACTCCACTGTCGAGAAGATTGTCGAAAGTGAAATCTCCTTTTATTTCTTTGGTTTTCTTCAGATTCTGCACGACTAGAAGTGGACGTAGGATTCTTCCGGCGTCGACGTATATACGAACCTCCCCATGATGCTGGTCTCTTTTGATTTCAAGCTGCAAGTGAGAGTTTTATAAAGAAATATATTAGTCCAGCATAAACACATACAGATGCATGCATGGAAAAAGACAATCATGACTACCCATTTCTCAACGAATTTTGATACTACCTCTGTCACACAAAGATAGGCTTTTTAACTCATTTTACACACTAAAAGAAAACATAAACTATTGTTGAGAAAGCACAATTTTAAAGAGCGTATTTTACTAAATATATCCTTTCATTTAAAGTAGGTAACGTAGACTGCTTAGGCCGGCTGAATAAGTTGATAATAATTACACTGAGATATTATATTTCATTGATACCCATGCAATTTATATAATTGCATATTTAGAACTTAATATTTTAACTACTCTTATCAAGGAAGAACTATCTGTGTGGGAAAAGAGAAGATAGTAACCAAGCCTATCTCTAAGGATCACAGCAAACGAAGAAGTATTCAGTCACTCACATATTCATGATTACCAATCATTTTCAATCATTATTTTACTATTTTTAAACCAAATCAACTATTATCATTACATTTCATCTCACAGCCAATCAAACTTACAAAATCCATCCCTATTTTTTGAAACTACTTTTTTTTCTTCATATTATTCTAAAGATGGAAGTGAAAGAAATGAATGCAGGTCAAAAAGAACATCCTCCTTATTTTATGGCAAAGGTGTGGAGAGGGAAAGGGTTAGTTCAGATTACGAAACAGTAGAACCATCTCATTTTTGAACTAGAATAACTGCATATACATTTGAATTAAATGAAAGTATAGCATGAGAATTTTGAGTCCTAGACAACCTGACGAAGCAGCGTCATTCTGCGACGTTTGCGTCTTAGCTTAGAGGCAAAAGATGTTGAATCTTTGGAGATTCCTACCCAATCTCCATTGAGAAAGATTTTGTGCTTCCCTTCGAGAAAACTTTTAGCATCATTACCCAATTTTTCCATCCCACACTCACGGAATATTTGAATAAGGCTTTCACGTTCCAGAGAGTTAGTACTGACAACACCCATGCTCGCTAGATTCTTAACCAGCCCACAATTTTCTCCATCAGGTGTAGAGAGAAAGCATATCTTACCCCAATGGGACGGGTGACTGCAACAGCAATGTCAAAAATCATAAGATAATCAATCAAAAAAAAAAAAAAAAAGCCAACAAAACAAGCTTTAGTGTCATCAAATAAAGTGAAAAGTAAATGTTATCAGATAACAGAATAAGCCAACAAGAACAACTTATAGCTTATGACCAGATAAACATCATAATGCAAGTTTAGATTCATATTCCTACAGAGATCCACATTCATGGTGAGCTTCAAACTACTATTAGGTTTACATGTATGACAAGATAAACATGAACATAATAAGCAATATGTTTGCAACAATCCCTTTAATATGAACAGAAAACACAAATGAGGCACAGCAGAGACCCCAATGGTACTATGTCAGTAACACACCCAATGAAACACAGGAGAACAAGGTGGATATACCCCCAGAGTGTGATAAGACAAATGAAATGTGGCATTGTTCAATAGACCAGGAAGCAGTTCCTCTAGAAAAAATGGAAATTACACTCTGTTAAAAAAATCATGATTTAAATATAGAGTAGAACGAATTTAATCTTTGGATTACTGAATAATCAATTCTACAGCCTTCACATATTCCTCTATAGATAAGCACAACACAAATGATAATAGGCATAATACACAACAACAAGCTAAGTAAATTCCAAAAAGTCCTCTGGAAAACAATTTAATCACAACTTACGGATATCTGGCATCACCAACCCTTCCCGTATAGGAGACCTGCTGGCGAGTTTTTCTCATATCAGACGTTGCCTGCAACGGATTTGTCCTCCTGATGGTAGCCACCACACCGGAAATTCTCTCCATCCTCTTGTAAGGGTGTGACCAAGCTCCGGTCGAGAAAGCCCTGGAAAGACCGTTTGTGACTATGGAGGCATCCAAGTAGTGCTCAACTAATTGCAAGTCCCGGTCCCTATCAAGGTCCCGTTGTATAGCTTTGACCAAACGCCTCTCAGCATGCTTGATGTGAACTTTTAGTTCTCTCTCTAGTAGCTCACCAGCCAAATCCAACCTCTTGTTCCTAAGATCATCCCTGTTATCAACCTTACGGCGTCCTCTGAAAGCCTCCAGGAGGCATTTGACCATATACGCAAGAAAACAAGCCTTCTGCCTTGTGCTGCTAAGATTGGGGAACAGGTAATTTTGGATGCACTGTTCTACAGATTCTTCGGGCGGGTATTTGCAACTCTTCATGAGATCAGTAATGTGCTTAATCGCCATGCCTTCATTACGAAAGCCATCGTGCTTTTTATCAGCATCATAAATCGAGGTGACGAGTATATTTGCAATGGCAGAATCTTCAGTGTCTAGATTAATCAGGTTCATCACATCTCGGTCATTTGAAACACCCAAGGCAAAGAAAAGAACCCAGATTGGGATTTCCGTAACGTAAAAATAGACCGTGATGACTTTATCAGCCCCCATAACCTGTTCATTTTTTGGAGATAACTTTATGTAGACTCTTTTTCTTTTGTCAACTGGACGGTAGGAAACTGTCCAGATTGGATCTTTGGCAACCCACAGTCTTGTAAGGCATATTTGTTCCTGTGCGATGAATGTCTGCAGTGAAAGATGAATGCAATAAATCAATGATTGGATATAACTGCATTTTGACAGACCCCTAATAAAGATTTAAATGAATTAAAAGAGATTTCTTTTCCAATGCAAGAAGCAAAAAAGATATCTAAAGAGATAAGATGGGAAACCATTACACACACACACAACTATTTCAATTGTATTTTAAAATCACCTTTTCAGCACCCTTAATTACAAAATATCCTCCTTGGTCAAAGTCACAATCCATTTTGTCCTCTGAACTCATCTTGCACAAGTCTGATTTCACCATGATTGGGAGTCTTCCAAGGTTAACAACATTATTATAATCATTTAATGTTGTCTGCTCAACGGTTGTTTCTTCACCAGTTTTGAACTTGTCACTTCTTGAGATACCTTTCGTGTAAACCTGAAAGGTTTGAGAAGATTCAAAATGCTTAAATAAACAAAAACAGAAGAAAAACAAACTGGGGTGACTTCATTTTTATCCTAGGCCATGAAATCAGCTCCAATATCATTAGCTCAAATGTCCTCCCTTCAGTGGCAGATAAATATATAAACTAGAAATAAAAAAAAACTGAAGCTAAGGTGTCAACCACAAAACAATGCTGAGTGATCTAATTTTTTTAAGATCATATTATGAGCAAAATATAAACTAGATGCTTCAATGCCGATAAAAAAACCTAAATTCAGATTTCAAACTCCATCCGGTACCATAAAACAAAGAAAATCATCATATCTCAACTAAAATGAAATAATATAAATTAAAAAAGAGTAGGGCGCAAACAATATGCAACCTGAAGATGAGTCTCGACTTTGATCATGGATGAATAGGTCATGTTCTGAAGACGGGCATGCTTAGGTAAAAGGTCCAAATGGGATTTAGCACCATCTGTAAGTGAAAACTTTTCGCCCGCCCAGAATGTTGGAGGCTCAATGGTGACCTTCCCAAATCTGAGGGACGCACGTCTCCAATCACCATCACCCTTTTTTGACACATCATATCCAGGGTCAATTATGATCTCCCCCCAATTGTCAAAGATCTGTTGAAGCCCGTGCCTAATAAAGTCGTTATATGAATTGATCTGGTGGCTGACTAGACCATACTTATCGAAAAACGATGTGGCAGCTTTCCTACAGAACGTCTTTAGGTGACTTTCTTCCAGTCCTTGAATGGGGCTGTCGAGCTCGTCATCAGAAGAAAAGTCCAAGTCTAAATCCTCGTCTAGATCCATTGCAGTAGAACCATTTCCAAACTTGTCACTTGGTCCGGCTTCCTCCCATGCACCCATCTGTACAAGTATCATCAAGGGTGATAGATTGAAAATCAATAACAGACAACCAAATACTCCAAGCTTTGTCATTCAAAAGAAACTTAGGCATCTCATACTGATTCAACCATGATTAATTTTTTATCATGCAGTAGAAAAAAGAACCAAAAATTTCGATGAGATTCCGAAAAAAACATAGATATTAGCTAAATGACAGATAAATGGGAGTGAAGCTATAGAAGCATAGTAGTCGAATTTCAAGGTGAAGCAACCAATTAAACATAGCTATCACAAATACTGTACTATTTTTATGTACTTTTAGAAAAATGCAAAAGTGCAGTTGAAAGCCATCTTCAAAGTTTTCTGATTTCGTTTCTTCTCCGGATAGAAGGTTTCCCCCCGATTTTTAATCAACCCACTGTAAACCTAACCAAAACCCTTAATCCAAACCACACATACACTTGCACTCACCCCACACATGCAATACATTTAACTGATGCCCTAAAAGCTCAGTATTCCACTTCACTCCATGCTTCAACACACACACACACACACAAAAGCAAGTAGAGAACACGACATGCATTTTCATTTTCACAAAGATCAGGAACAAGATTTGATACGTTCTCAACGCCAAACCTCACATATTACGAAAATAATCAAACCCTACAACAGGAGGAAAAAAACACAAACGTAAGGAGATCGACGGAGAAACTTACAGTGATTTTTCTTGATTTTGTTCTTCTCTCTTACAATTTTGCAATTTTTTTCTTAGGTTTTTTCACACTTTAGGAGTGTACTTTTTCGCTCTCTACACTGGGAATTTTTACAGACTACAGTCAAAACGAGACTCGAATGTGCACTTGATTGTATTTGTCGTTTATTTCTGTTCTATTATCGGATTTTTTTTCGGTGTTTATTTATTGGGCCCCGGCCCAACTTAAGCAACGAGCAGATCCGCCCAAATTATAGTCCATTGGATCCCAAAAGAAAAGGTTATCAAATGGAGTAATAGTGGAGTAAGGTATAACATCTCATATACAGTATTCGTATTTAAAAATATTTGAATTTAAAAAAATATTTGTATTGGTATTTATTTTTTTAAATACGAATTATAAAATGTCGAATCCAATAGCAAATCGTTTCATAAAAATTCAATTTATTTAAGATACTACTTCAAACTATATAAATGATAAAATGATAAATAATTCAGTTCAAATACAAAAAATCAGTTACAAGGGTAAATTAATATTTTGATTATTCTGTAAAATCAGATGCACCAAGAAAATTTTGACTGAATCCATAATATAAACTCTCAAAATTAATATACATAAAAAAAGATCAAGAAACATAAACATTTTGACTGAATCCATAATATAAACTCTCAAAATTAATATACATAAAAAAAGATCAAGAAACATAAACATTCTTTGTGACTAAGACTCTTAAGAGCATAGAGAGAAGTCTTTGAGCATCCTCGTTACTCCTTTCCCTGCGACCTCGTCATAATTCGCGAACCACTTTTCGTCTTTAGAGGTAGTAGTCCGCTTGAGGCTTGTCACCATATTTTCGAAGTTCTAAGTCTGAGGAATTCAAAGAGCACTTTCCTGAAAATAATGAAAAAGATATAAGACATTCATATGTACATAATAATAACTTGAATGAAACCAAAATGATTTAGGTCGAAATCAAAGTTTCCGTTTTCAAGAAATTTAAGGAAATAAACGAGGATCAAATGTTGCCGATCCTAACCTTCCCAACTCCCATACCAAACTCTACTAAGCAGATTGTATCAGAAGTCAGACTCACGGATAGCTCAGTACTAATCAAGTAATTTCCACCAGCAGTACTAGAAAACTTGCACGCACATATTCATGCATTGTCATGTGACATAACACTAATAATATTAATATTATTATTATTATTATTATTATTATTATTATTTTTATTATTATTATTATTATTATTATTATTATTATTATTATTATTATTATTATTATTATTATTATTATTATTATTATTATTATTATTATTATTATTATTATTATTATTATTATTATTATTATTTGTTTTTATATAATATTAATAATAATAAATTATCTTATATAAGCCAAATAGCTTTCCATCTTTCATGCATATAAACACAAACAAGAACATTGCCTCTTTATATTCATTCTTGAAACCTATAACATCCCTTTTGAATATTCAAGTAATAAAAAAAAATGGATGCAGGCGATACTTACAAAGCTAGTAGTAGCTTAAGATCCAAAGGCAAACGAGGCGAAAGCTTCAGAGCTAATAGCTTAAGTTTGTGGAGAAATACAGGGACTGGAGTTTTTTCAAGATCCCAGGCCCAAGAAGATGATGAAGAGGCCTTAAAATGGGCTGCCCTGGAAAAGTTGCCGACCTTCGATCGTCTCCGAAAAGGACTTTTGTTCGGATCAACAGGCACGAACGAAATCAACGTTCAAGATCTCGAGCTTCAGGATAAGAGGAATTTGGTTGACAGATTGGTTAATACAGTTGAAGAAGATAATGCCAAGTTCTTGCAAAAGCTAAGAAATAGAATGGATAGGTACACACACACACACACACACACACATATATATATATTGTTTTTTCTAGGTAAATTATATAATATGGGGTTTATTGTTTTACAGAGTTGCAATTGATATCCCAACGATCGAAGTGAGATTCGAGCATCTCCATGTTGATGCAGAAGCTTATAATACAAGCAGGGCTGTGCCTAATTTTATGAACTTCCACATCAACATAGTAGAGGTAAACGTAAAACCAATGAAATCGTCGAGGGGATATTAGCAATTTTGAGAAATCAAATCCACGATTGCAATTAGCCTAAACATGAGGGGTAGTGGTTTAAATATTTTACTAACGAAATTCTAAATGTGTTTTCGTTATTTTGTAGGGAATTCTGAACAGTCTCCATATACT
Source organism: Euphrasia confusa (assembly GCA_954870475.1). Taxonomy (NCBI): domain Eukaryota; kingdom Viridiplantae; phylum Streptophyta; class Magnoliopsida; order Lamiales; family Orobanchaceae; genus Euphrasia; species Euphrasia confusa. The sequence goes on along the minus strand of OX940959.1, from coordinate 36,528,233 downwards.
CCCAAGCAGAAAGAAGCCTTTTACTATCCTAAAGGATGTCAATGGAATAATCAAACCATGCAGGATGACTTTGCTTTTAGGTCCTCCAAGTTCAGGAAAATCCACGCTTTTGCTTGCTCTAGCTGGAAAACTTGATACCTCTCTAAAAGTAAATAAAACCATTTTTTAAAACATTACGCATGATCCATTTATGATTTATTATTATTAAGATAAAAAAAAAATTTAAAAATATATATATATATACATATATATTATAACATATTGCAGAGTTCAGGAAGAGTGACTTACAATGGACATGGAATGAATGAATTTGTACCTCAAAAAACTGCAGCATATATCAGCCAACATGATTTGCATATTGGAGAAATGACTGTAAGAGAAACGCTCACATTCTCAGCCCGATGCCAGGGTGTTGGCTCACGATACGGTTTGTGCAATTATTAATCCCCACTGTGTAGATGTTATACTGTTCTATGTACCTACTGTGCATACACACTTGGTATCATATATCCATTTAAAAGTTTGAAAGTTCTCTTTTGTCACGACTCACATTTACCATAAGGTTTTTGCAAAACCATCTCACATACGACAGTTTTACCCTAAATGTATGAGTGTGACAGCAGACCTACTTCTTGACACAACAATTTATCAAGCTACATGTTTTTGGGTAACTGTTGTTTGTCCTAAACACAGAGATGTTAGCGGAATTGTTAAGGAGAGAAAAAGCAGCAAATATCCATCCAGATCCTGATGTTGACATCTACATGAAGGTGATTAAAAAAATGTTCACAATGAAGTCATATCCAATTACAAGCTAATATTTCCAATTTACAAATTACAATAATGTAGGCAGCAGCCACAAAAGAAGATGAAGCAAATGTGGTCACAGATTACATTCTTAAGGTACCCTTTGTAACTTTGAAAACAACATTGAATTCTCAGAATCATGTTATTTAGTTTTCCAGGTTCTAGGGCTTGACAATTGTGCCGAAAATTTGGTTGGGGACGAGATGATTAGAGGTATATCTGGGGGACAGAAAAGGCGCGTTACAACCGGTAAACACACAAATTACTAAATGCATGAAATGGAAATATGCCGAAATCAGCCTTTTTAATCCAGAAACTGATTTAAGGTATGGAAAATCATCACAGGAGAAATGATGGTGGGACCAGCAAAGGCACTATTTATGGATGAAATATCAAACGGATTGGATAGTTCGACGACATACCAAATAGTGAATATGCTAAGACAACATGTCCACATAATGAAAGGAACTGCTTTGATCTCCCTTCTACAGCCAGCTCCTGAGACGTACAATCTCTTTGACGACATTATCCTCTTGTCTGACAGCCAAATCGTGTATCAGGGTCCTCGAGAAAATGTGCTCGGTTTTTTTGAATCCATGGGTTTTAAATGCCCAGAACGAAAAGGAACGGCTGATTTCCTGCAAGAAGTAAGAAAAAAATACAAATAGGATGACTACAAAAACATATATATTTAATTATCGTTAGTGTGAAACCTACGAACCATTGAACATGTAGATTCCCATGTTTGATGACCGGTCCGATTCTCAGAACCTTGGTAAATAAATCGATATGCATTGGTTCTAATCAGTGACTAAACATTAACATAAACATGCAGGTCACGTCAAAGAAAGATCAGGAACAATACTGGACACCTAGGAATGAGCCGTACCGTTTCATCTCAGTAAGTGAATTTGTGGATGCATTTCAATCGTTTGTTGTTGGTCAGAAGCTCCGGGATGAGCTGGCGACCCCATTTGATAAGACCAGAAACCATCCAGCCTCATTGACTACACAAAAGTACGGTCTTGGTAAGAAAGAACTCCTAAGAGCATGCACCGACAGAGAACTATTGTTAATGAAGAGAAACTCATTCTTCTATTTCTTCAACCTTTTTCAGGCAAGTTATTCATAAATCTGAATTTCATCTGTGATGTTAAGTTCAATGCACAATTGCTGAAAAGGATAATTAGTTAGCTAATTTAGTGCCAGGAATATCAGATTGAAAACTTATATTTAAATTACGTGTGTGTGTGTGTGCGCGCGCTAACAGTAGACCAAACTACAGATGGAACCAAACCTTCATGTTTCTTTTGTAATAATAATAAGTTAGTTGGGCTTGTGTAATACTCCAAACATCAGGGCTCCTACTGAAAACATCTTTTTTATATGCTTTCAGCTTGGAGTGAACTCACTTCTAGTGATGACACTCTTTCTTCGAACAAATATGGACAAAGATACTATAGAAGATGGAGGGGTATACGCTGGTGCCCTATTTTACACCATCACCGTAATCATGTTTAATGGGTATTCAGAGCTCTCGATGACAATTTATAAGCTTCCCATTTTCTACAAACAAAGAGATATGTTCTTCTTCCCCCCATGGGCATATGCTATTCCCACATGGATCTTGAAGATCCCGGTTACCTTTCTTGAAGTTGGTATATATACGTTTTCCACTTACTACGTAATTGGACTAGATCCAAATGTTGGAAGGTAAGAGTTAAAATTTACAAATTACAGATACCAACACCTTTAATTGTTAATATTTTACAAATGGCAACCTCAATTGTGGCTTTAGGTAAATACTAACCTCAGTCATAATAATTTTATAAGATAAATGGATTTCTTATTAATTTGCTGAAGGTTCATGAAGCAGTACCTGCTGCTTTTGCTTCTGCACCAAACGGCATCAGCATTGTTCAGATTTATAGGCGCATCCGGTAGGAGCATGATAGTTGCAAACACGGTTGGCATGTTTGCACTAATCCTGGTTTTTTCATTAGGTGGCTTTGTCCTAGCACGAGGTAATAATATCAATAACGATTAATGAATACATCAATATTAAAAATAATAAAACAGGATCAAATGTATAAATCTACACTATAGTAAAATGGGTTGTCATGCACGTTTCATCTATTTTTATCCTTTTGGCAGTTGATATCAAGAAATGGTGCATATGGGGCTACTGGTCCTCACCAATGATGTATGCTCAAAATGCAATTATTGTTAACGAATTCACAGGGCATAGTTGGAGTAGAGTAAGTCAATGCATCTGAATTTTAGAGCTTTTGCATATTTTTATGCCTGCAGAAAATTAATCAAATAATTACCATTTCATAGTTGGTAAACGGAACCGAACTGGGAGTTCTGGTGTTAGAGTCTCGAGGGTTTTTCCCACAACCATACTGGTATTGGATAGGTGTAGGAGCACTATTTGGATTCATATGGATATACAACAGCTTCTACGTGATATCGCTAACATATCTTCAACGTAAGTATTTCTGACTATTTGCCCTTCTAGTACATTCTAGATCCATTCAGCAATTGAACTTAAGAAGAAACAATTATGGCAGCTTTCAAGAATCTTCAAGCTGTATTAGTCAAAGAAACTGAAACCAACACCTTGACCAATAGCCATGCCAGCCATATTTCAGCTCAAGGTAATGAGAGTACAAGGAGAAAAGGAATGACTCTTCTATTTGAACCACATTCTCTCACATTTGACGACATCCGATACTCGGTGGACATGCCAATGGTAAATTGACTTCTTTTAGAAAATATATAGTATTAGAAAGAAATCAAAGAATATCAATTAATCTCTCGGTAATTATATATGTGTGTGTGTGCGTATGTATGTATATATGTGAACTGCAGGAAATGAAAGCTCAAGGTGCTACAGAAGATAAATTGGAGCTCTTGAAGGGTGTGAGTGGGGCTTTCAGGCCGGGTGTTCTTACCGCACTGATGGGTGTTAGCGGGGCTGGTAAAACAACACTGATGGACGTGTTGTCCGGAAGAAAAACAGGTGGATATATTGAGGGGAATATCACAATATCTGGGTACCCAAAGAACCAAGAAACATTCGCCAGGGTCTCAGGATATTGTGAACAAAATGATATCCATTCCCCAAATGTTACAGTTTACGAGTCCCTACTTTACTCAGCTTGGTTGAGATTGCCTCAAGATGTTGATGCAGATTCTATAAAGGTTAATCGATCGAGACTTCATTTTATATAAGATGACCTCATTGCCGTAATTAGACTCAAAAGTAATATCGATGAGTTCATTTTTGGCTTACAGCTTTTCATTGATGAAGTGATGGAACTTGTAGAGCTTAACTCCTTAAAGGGAGCTTTAGTTGGGCTGCCTGGAGTCAGTGGCCTCTCAACCGAGCAGCGGAAAAGACTCACGATTGCGGTTGAATTAGTAGCAAACCCGTCAATCATATTCATGGACGAGCCAACTTCAGGGCTAGATGCAAGAGCTGCCGCAATTGTGATGAGAACAGTCAGGAATACCGTAGATACAGGAAGAACAGTAGTGTGCACCATCCATCAGCCTAGCATTGACATATTTGAAGCATTCGATGAGGTAAGATAGCACTGACATAAGTTTTAAAAACAATAGTCAATAATAATTACACTGACATAATGATTTGGCAGTTATTTTTAATGAAACGGGGAGGACAGGAAATATATGTTGGACCATTGGGCCATCACTCGTCCCATTTAATTAAGTACTTTGAAAGAATTGAAGGAGTACCTACGATAAAAGATGGTTACAATCCAGCTACCTGGATGTTGGAAGTCACAACTTCAACACGAGAATTGCTCTCTGGGGTTGACTTTGCTAACCACTATAGAAGCTCAGAATTATATATGTAAGTTAGTTTTTCTCAAACAAAATTTCCAAAACTAATTTAAAATATTGTCAACAACACGCTTCTAACAATCATGTGCGCAGGAGGAACAAAGCCATGATCACTGAATTAAACGTCCCACGTCCTGGAACAAAAGACCTATTTTTCCCAACTAAATACTCGCAATCTTTCCTCACACAATGCATTGCATGTTTGTGGAAACAACACTGTTCATACTGGCATAATCCATCTTACACAGCTATAAGATTTATGTTTACAACCTTCATAGCCCTTGTATTCGGGACAATGTTCTGGGATCTCGGATCCAAATGGTATGTGGCCGACAAGAAACAAGAAGAGGAAATATTATATGTCTAAGTCATGTGCATTATTAGCTCTACACTAATTCTCTCGAGTCGTGATGGATTTCAGGAATACTGAACAAGATTTGTTGAACGCCATGGGTTCTATATATACTGCTATCCTCTTCTTAGGATTACAGTATTGTCAGACAGTACAATCGGTGGTGGCCATCGAGCGAACAGTCTTCTACAGAGAAAAAGCAGCGAGAATGTACGCGGCTTTGCCGTACGCATTCTCACAGGTTAGATTCCAATGCCCGTTCAACATAGTAACATATAAACATATAAACACAAATGTGCCTTATTTTACCCAACCTCATAAACACACACGGGGCTCGTTTTCAGATTCTCATCGAGATTCCTTATGTGTTGGTACAATCCGTAGTGTTCAGCCTCATACTCTACTCGATGATGGGGTTCAGCTGGGAGGCTAAAAAGTTCTTCTGGTTCGTGTATTTCCTATTCTTCTCCTTACTCTACTTTGTCCTACTCGGCATGATGACAGTGAGCATCACACCGAATCAGAATGTTGGAGCCATTATTTCTACTTTCTTCGTCACACTTTGGAATCTCTTCTCCGGGTTCGTCGTCACGCGACCGGTAAGCTCAGTATCAGGTTCAAATTAGATTTTTTTCAAAACACATCAATTTAGGTTTAGCTAATTTCAAGTAAATCCCAATTATATTTTGAAATCGATAAACACCAGCACGCACCTCACTGTGTTTGTAACTGCCGGAAAACAGAGGATGCCTGTGTGGTGGAGATGGAACTACTGGGCGTCGCCGGTGGCTCACTCCTTGTACGGGTTCATAGTGTCTCAGTTCGGAGACGTTCAGGACAAGATGGAGGGAGGAGAAACGGTGGAGGAGTTCCTAAGAGATTTCTTCGGATTTAGACGCGATATGCTCGGAGTGGTCGCGGGTGTAGTCATTGGATTCACCGTTCTTTTCACCGTCGTCTTTGCCTGTGCTATCAGAGCATTCAACTTCCAGAAGAGATGAATTATCTGTGTGCTATATTTGGAGTATTTTCAGGCGAAATATTTTCAGAATAAGATGTTAAAAATTACTAATAAAATAGTAGTCAATTTTCTTTTCCGACATCGGTAATTATGTAAGCGGTAAAATAGTAGAATTAATTAATAAATTATATATTTGATTTACTAAATTATTGTAGTGCTTTTAGGTAAAATAATTCGTTAAAATACAAAATAATTTAAAATTAAATCTATTTCGAAATTCTTAATTTTAAATAATTTTTATATAAAATAAATAATAATCCTTACGTTAAAAATTACAATAACAGTATTAATTTTGTTAAATAATAATACTAAATAATAATAAAAAATTAATAATGGTAAATAATAATAATAATATAATAATATAATTTATCTCTACCCGGGTAGAAGTTCCTCTACTCCAGATGTTTTAGGAACATCTAATCTTAACATGTGGTCAACGCTGACTTTTTTTGACAATATATGATAAAAGGTACACAAAAATTATGAAAAAACAACTAAAATAAAATTTAATAGTTAAATTTTATTTTAGTTGTTTTTTCATAATTTTTGTGTACCTTTTATCATACGTATTGAACGGTCAAAAAAAGTCAGCGTTGACCACCTGTGACTATAGCTCTGGAACGGAGGGAGTAGTATATATTGACAATATGGTCGATTGTAGTAGTTGGTTGAACTCCCTTCATTTGATAGAAAAAAAACATCTTCAATTCTCTTTGTATATGAAAAATTGAATTTTCTAATCAAATTGGATTAAATTGATTTTTTTTTTTGTGATTTAAAGGACTAAATTGAAATCGATACTTTTTAGTGGACCAAATCGGTCAAGCTGATGCCCACGTGGCAGATCCACGTGGCGCCTAATCAGCAAAGTTAGCCTGAAAAAATCCACGTGTCATTTTTCCGGCGAAAATTTGAATTTTCCGATCAAATTGGACTAAATTAATTACATTTTAGTGGTTTAAGGGATTAAATTGAAATCGACTCCTTTTAGTGGACCAAATCGAGACTTGACCACTTTTGAGGGACCAACAAAATTTTTCTCTCTAAAAAGATCTCTGACCATATGGTCTTAAGTTGAGTATAGTACTAAGCAATAGTAATATCTCACTAACTAAGATTTTAAACGACTTCCCACGTGCCATATTCAGAAAGAATATAATAGCTTTACCCCTAAAATATTATGAATTTTGATATATTTTTTATTTTTTTAAATATAATTTAATATATATATATATATAATAATTTATTTTAAAACAAAATAAGAACCAATAGGATTGTAACATTTGTCACAATCCAATTGGTTACATTAATTAAAACATATGAGACACCTGAGCGGTTATAACACTAAAACCGACCTTGGGCTAGGAGAGAGAGAGCTAACCATTTTCAATTTTGTTTTTTATTTTTTTATTTTTTTATTTTTTTATTTTTTTTAATCTAGGTGGCGCGCGCCGATAAACCTAGTCTTAGGCGAGCAGGCCCGTGTGGATCGGGCTCAACCCCATGAGAAACTGATTTTGTTTTTCTCTTAGCTGTCAAACAGATATACAGTAACTCATTAATACTGCGTCTCTCAAAATCAAAATTCCGATTTTCCCTCCTCCCTCCCTTTCTCCCTTTCTCTCCCTTTCTCTCTCTACTCGAGATCAAAATTTTCAGTCTCCCTCCATTGATTCTCTCTCTCACCAAGTACGAAACTTCGGAAATGGATCCACACCACCGCCACTCTGAGTCCCGCTCGCGCTCGCGCTCGCGCTCATTGGAACGCCGGGATCAGCTTCGCCGCCATAGTAATTAATTAACTAATAAATTTCTTGTTTATTGTTTTAATTTCTTTCTAATTTCACAAATCGGTAGCAGGGGAGGATGAAGAAAACACCAGTTCCCATCGCCGCTCGGAGTCACCCCGTGGTCAGGAAGAAGTCGGCCCTACAGATCGGTTTGCAGGTATTAAACCCTAAATTAACAAAAATATCTGCATGTTTAACATTCAAATTAGTTCCCGATTTTGCGAAAATACATGCGTTTTAAAATTCAATTTAATCCCATTATCCCCTTTTTCAAAAAATATGCTTAATCTTATCGAGGCCGGCCCCGTGAAGCGGGTCAGTTGGAATAATTTTACTGATTTTTGTTTTTGTTGCTTTTTCTATGAAATTTCAGATTGTTGGAATAATTTTGATTCTGTCAGCTGGATGATGACCAGAAACTTTTGGGCTGATTTGCTAGTTTAATCGAGATTATTGCGCGTTTTTAATCTGCTTTGAACGTAAATGTGGGAGACAGGAGAGTTTATGTTCAACCTATGAAAGTGATAGTCGTCGTATATATCATATATGATTGGATTCTTATTTCGAGAGAAGGGGAATAATTTTGATTTGGTCAGCTGGATGATGATCAGAAACTTATTGGTTGATTTGCTAATTTCATCGAGAATTATTGCGCGCTTTTTAATCTGCTTTGAACGTAAATGTGGGAGACAGGAGAGTTTATGTTCAACCTATGAAAATGATAGTCGTTAATATTATTGCGTAAGAATTATCGAATTATTTTTATTAAGTGACTGTTTTGTAACTTTCTCAGTTTATCGTTTGCCTGTATTTAATGATTTATAGCTATTCCGGTGGAGATCTTGCATAAGATTGTGATGGTGCATCCTTCGGCATGGGCTGGCGCTGCTGGAGTGAATAAAATTTGGAAGAGCGTTGTGGATCGTATTAGGCCAAAGTGCGACAGGGAGTATATTCTCCGTGCGAACAGAGCTGAAGAAGAAAGACTTGCAGGTGAATTGATCGAGTTCCTTAACCCCAATGAAGACCCATCTGAAGCATACCTACGGTTGTGCGCTGCTGCTGAATTTGCTGATGATGAAGTGGAAGATCCCATGCTAGAAGCAGATGAATTGGCTGGGTTGGACGGTTTATTCAAAAGTCTGCGGGAGGACCAGCAGTTGAAAAGACAAGTCGTTCGATGGACTCGTGAAGACTTTATGAGGCTACTGACTGACCCCACATTCCCACCAAGCCTGTGAGACTTTTCTGGTTTTTAGTTGTGGGCTCATATTGCTTGTCAGTCTATGACAATAGAAACATATGTAGTAGTAGTAGTAGTTTACTCTCTCTGCTGATACTACGAAATACTTATCAGTTTTGTGCAGTATATTGTTTGTAAGTCTTTGAGTCATTCTTGGAGAGTATCAATTTGGGGGTGTGGGGGTGTGGATTTACAGATTGTTTGTTTGTCAGTCTTTGACAGTAGAATCATGTTATACTCTCTTCTGGTATTATGAAATATAGAATCATGTTATACTCTCTTCTGGTATTATGAAATATAGAATCATGTTATACTCTCTTCTGGTATTATGAAATAAAGTCTTGGGGTACGACAGATTTTCTATCCATCTCGACTCTTGCTGGTTCGGCTATTTGGGGTACGACTGATTTCATATTCATGTCGAATCTTGTCTGGATGCCACCATTTCATGGCCAATTTTTTCAGATTGGTTGTAATGATTCACTCCCATTTCTTTAAATCCCACAAATTTTTTTCTATAATTTTTTGCCAAATAATCAAATTGTGAAATTCTTGACAATTTGAAAAGGCGATGTTCTATGAATTCAAGAAAAAATAATTTTTTTTGAAGAAGATATAACCGGGAGAAATACAATATGCGATTTTTACAACAAAGGTCAAAAGTTATGGACACAGATCTCATCTCAAATCGATATATGACAATCGGGCATATTAGCTAGCAGAAGAGATCGGGCTGAACCAGGTGTCGGGGCTCCAGTTTCACCTGTCGGGTTTTCTCAGTTGATGGCTCTCCAACGGGCACGTCTCCAATGTCTATAGTGTCTGGAAGCTTATCCATCAAGTCATGTCATCAGGGTATATCTGTATAATTGTAAAGTACACCATTTATCATATTGGAATCGAAAAATAGTCACAGACACAGACTCATTTTGGTGCTTGCAAACAGAAGCTAAAAGTTGAATTAGTTGTAAAAGACATTTTTATTTGTGTGAAAATCAGACTAGAAACTACACCAGAAATTTAAAACTGAAGGAGGATGAGAAAATGAAGCCGTGAAAACCTAATAAACCTCCTCTATTCAGTATGCACAATGGGGGAAAAGTTAAACTCACCATATAGATCTTACGCTTCAATGAATCTAAACATCAATAAAGATTTATTGAACAATATTATACAAAAATAACGAAGATGGTTCTTAACAACCTTGTTTCTTGGTTTGACATAAACCAAGCCAAGGATGACACACTGCAATCAAAGATAAGAGACATTAGAGAGCTAAACCTAAATATACTGAACTGACAGTAAATCGTAACAAATACCCAACCTGCCAGTGAAAATATGCTCACGAACACCAAGGATTGCGCACCCCATGATCCTCATTAAATTCCTCAAGTAGATTGCGCATCTTAAAAGCTTCTTCCAAGTAATTATCCTAAAAAAGAAGCAAGAAAAGTTGATATGTTTCCCATTCAAAGATAAACACTTCATATGACTTCTTCAAATTTACCTGGTTCATATCAATGGTCTGAAGAGCTTCCCCACGAGTAAATATAATTGCATGATTTTGGTTTTCAGGTTTGCCTTCTCCTATCTTTGCTGAACCAGGCAGCTTAATACGGTAGATTTCCTATAAAAATCAAACAAAGCCTAATCAGCCTTGAAGTAAATAAAACAACTCACTTTGGTATTAACTTTGAAGCCAAAAATAATTACCTGATCTAGATTATCCACAGCTTTAACCAGTACAGAGTGAAAAAACTTGTGATTTCCTCCACCTTCTCTTTCCTCCACTTCATCTATATATGCCACGCAAAGAGATGGAGTACTACAAAATGTAGAGAGACCGACAGTGCCATCAAATGAACTTGTTAGTATTAGGGTTGAGATGAACTATACAACAAAATCTCTACTTTGCCTTTAAGTGTAAAACTTACTTAACCATCAAATTTAAAAAGGCAGTTGCACGTCGATCTCCACTTCTCTTCTGGTTCCCATAGTTCTGGCAGGTGGAAACATAAGTGAACTCATGTCAGCTACAGCTTCCAATTGAGTATACATGAATCTTTGACTCTTCCTATCTGCTGCTGATGGTTCTGTAGCAGTTCTGTAGCCTTCAAGTACCTCTGCTCAGATTAGGAAAATAGGGTCTTATCGTTTCTCCGGTATACTTCTGTAATTAGAATCTCGAAACATTAATCTTTACAAACTGTCAGTTTGAGCAATTCACAGTTTAGCAAAGCTGTTTCTGCTAATAATGCATCATACATTATCCGCTTGTATTAAAGTTTCTACACTAAAGGAGACGTGGAAGTGTTTTGTTTTTAACGAAACAATATTTAAGACATGGGATCTTCTTTCTGTCAATTTTCATCTCATTCACGTTCTTTCTGCTTTTTATGGAATATATTTCTGTCTTACCATCATCTGTAGCCATGCCTAGAAAGAGTAATTTGGATGTAGTTCAGCAGACCTAAAACATTTATTTCAGCAGTGATAGTATATATAGTAATATATATTCAAAGGGATAAACAATGAACATGTATAACCTTTTCTCAGTCTCTCCAATGATCAAGGCGTTCAGTACTAATTTAAAGGATTCATAGCACTCATTGACACCACACTTCATATACTCATCAGCACATATACGCTTCCAAAGGTCAGCATCCTTTGATCGAAACTGAGCTGTCATATGACTCATATCTAATGCTATTGGGATCTGAAAATCCAGAGAGTCAAACATCAATATAAAGATGAATATACTACTCACTAAGTATGCGTGTTACCTTACTAGCAAGCAAAAACGGGGCCACTGAATTACTTTCAAGCTTGGATCTGAGGAATAAGGAACAAAAATCAGGTCCATCTCCCTGAGGTAGATAACTCCAGGTTTAGGTCTAGTCCAAGTGAAGTTATCAACTGTAAAATAGAATTATAGTATAGGAATTAGATATAAGAAGAAAATGCATCTCCAGGGGCTTTTCCTGTCACTTATGACATCTTCTTCACGGAAGCTAATTAAAACTGGGCAAATTTCGCAGCTTCACTTCTCCTACTAGCGTGAACCTTCAGATAGCAGCAAATAAGAAGTTCAGGAACAAGATAAATAACAACTACTTAGGGAGACAAAAATATATCAGTTTTCAGAGAGTGAAGAGATAACTCATGCAAGTGCATTGAAAGAGAGTATCTTATCCTCCTAGTTTTGTCAGATGGCACCAAATGAGCGTTGAATGCACCAGGTAAAGACTGAAAGTGTGACCTTAACATACCAAGTGTTCGAATCTGTGGAGAGACATGACAATGACGTTAGCAGCTAGTAATTCACAACTAAGTTATGGATAGCTTCCAACATCAAATTTAGATCAATTGAAAGAGAAGAGGTTAACTATTGAAAAGATCTTGATGACATATATCTATGACACCATAACTTTTTACCATGTTTTAATTGTTTTATTTTCATTCTAGTAAATAAAAAAACTGGAGAAAAGCTATAAAAGTTTCCGACATTCATGGTTAAGAAGTGGTATGAAATGACCTTGATTTTATCTCCTTGTCTATATAGTAATACTTTCATTAGGACTGAGGTTTCTTATTGGCAGATTGATAAAAAAATTGTTGGTAAAAACTCATGCTTAGATATATATATATAAAATATGATAGTGCATAAACATCAGCAAAGGAACTCCAGACAAACTCATCGGAAATTTAAGTTGAAACTAGTAAACAAATTATCTACAATAATGGGAAGTACCTCGCCAAGACGATTAAAGGCCCAAATATAACCTCCACAGAAGGTAGAAAATTTGGCATACCAAATCTGGGTGTCCATGAAGTAAACCTGAATGAAAATTGATGCAACTAATGTAACTGAGTTGTGGAGAATAATATATTACTAATATGATTAAGGTTGAAAGGAAATTGTATATGAAAATCATAGAGGTAAATATAATAATGACAAAAGAGACCCACAAGGAATAACAGGTGTCCATAGCGCAACAACTGCTTCCAAGTTATGCTTGGCTACATTTGAATAGGATTATGTCAAGATTGTGTAGCTTGAGAAGCAGGGTATAGATAAACAGATTTCAACACATACCATCTGGGAAGAACTCGTGCCAAGTGTAGTCAACACGGTTAATTCTCATTATATCTTGTGTGGGTTTTACCAGAGGTTTTATCTGATTCAAGGAAGACTCTGGAATAAGGAAAGGTGATTGCCTTGACTTAATATTCTATTGAATGACTAAAGATAATGAAGCATACCATCATAAAATAGTTGAATGCAAATTTGGAACACATACGCAACACCCAAAATAGAGTACACCTGTTAGCAATAAGGATGACAATAAGCAGTCATTGTTGATGTATAATGAAACTGATCCAAAGCATAACCAACTTAGGTGAAACATGCTTGATTAGTGCAAGTTGACTTTCATGCATTCCCCTTCCAACGTAAATTCTGCTCATGAACAGCAGAGTAGCAATAAACCATCCCTGCTCATGATATGCCAATCAGCGCCGTAGCATTGGGAAAATAAAGAAGAGGGAAGGTAAACAGCTACCGCCATGATGTACAAAGGAGGCACCCCATTAGTTTTGTCAAGAAGTGCAAGAACATCTTTGATTTTGTCCAAGGAAAATGAGTTCTTTTGGTGCACGTAACACATAGGAAGGATGATGGACCATGCCAGGCTGACAATTATCTTAAGTATGTTCCTTAGAATATCAGTGAATTTCCATCTAAGATTGCCAGGGATGTTTAGAATGAAGTCCAGAATGCCTAAAAGCAGTTTAAAAAATGATTTGTCAGTCAGTAGATTTGAAACTCTACTTAGCCTGTTAGTTAGCCATGCTCTTTGAAAAAAATGAGCGGGTACAAAATCAAACATTATTACAAGTTTTTTTTTTACCACCAGAGTACTGATATTACCTTTGCTACATCTCGGATTGATTTGAAAAACTCTTTGATCCGTCATCATGCATTGGCCAACCCAAAGAGAAGCAGTCGGATCACATATAGTAGTTTTTCAGGTCATGGTTTCATAAATAATGAAGATAATATCAATAATGAACACTATCGTCAATATAATAATTTACCAAAAACACTCGTTCAAGCCATCATAGTTGCACCAGGCTGAGTGGGGGGCTTTCCCGTTCTTGCCTTTCTTGGCTTCCTGGAAAAGACAATTACCAGTTTTTTATATTTGAAGCATTAACACATGCATTCGTTTGTGCAAAAGAGTACCTTTTCAATCACTCGGTAAAGAGGTGTAATAACTTTCCGCAAGAAAGATTCATCATCTCCACCATAAGAAGGCCTAATGTTTTCTCCAGTAACAATTCTGACATTTCCAGCTAAAAGACCATGCAGCTCATATGCCCTCTGAACAATCACAAAAGATAATATTTATGAAATGCATCTATACCACTCAAACCAGTGCTTGTCCAGGAAAATCATCTACATTAATCGGATATCATTTTTTGTAGGTACATAAACTCACATTGCGGAAAATATAGCATAAACACTCTGGTATGAATCGGACAACAAATTGGATTGTGGTCTAACATATCTAATCCTGAGATTCCACTTTCAGATGGAAATAGGTAGAGACACATACTTTATGTTGAGTTTCAGGCTTGGGGATTAGCCTAGCAAGAATATTTGCAAGCAACAAAATCAAGTGTTCCCTTTGATTCTTGACATTGTCACTCTGTAGATATCAAAGTAACAGAGTAAATTTATTCTTCATCTTAAAACAAGCATGCCAAATCATATCACTCACTGATTAAAAATTCACAAAACATGCCTGAAACCCAAACATGGCCCTCAGCCAATCAAGCAAGACCAATTAACTCCCCCGCTTTATGCCGATGTTGTACAAACGGGGCAAGCCATGTTTTAAGCCAACATTGTTCTGTAAAGCAATCACAGAACCTTTCACCTGACATCATCACATAAGATAACTCCACACTACGTGTTTAAATATGACTCGGAGGATAGGTTTTATAGAAGATGGAACCACCTCATTATCAAACACCTCCATGGAAAACGTCTTTGTGGTGGAGGATAGTATATTCACTCAAATCAAATTTTGATCAAATTCCTACAGACGATCGAATGTTTGTATATTTTACCATGCTTATCAACTCGTGTGTTTGGAATCATCTGGAGAAAGTAGGAAGTGTTTGCGAGTTGTTCGCTGAATTTAGTTGAGCTAAAAACGACATTGTGTTGTTTAAACACCTATTGAAGACCGATTAGGTAGAGCAATCAGTGTTTCCCAATTTATTTAGTTCAAGTTCTCGGTCGGGTTGCTTAACTACATTTAATTCACTTGTGTAGATCGATTCTAACGAATCTAAGAATGTGTCAATTCATTAGTGTAGAATGAGTGATTACCGTTTACTCCTATTCGTTTTCATATCACCGTCCCAGTTGGATTGTTTAGTTCAACATCTCCCCATCAATGATGGAATAATAATTATCAACATCAATAAAAACATCTATAACATACTACCCTAAGATGAACAATAAATTCAAGACGGAATGCAACTAAGACAAAAATGTAAGCATTTTTTTATTGAAGTACACCAAGTGATAAACATAAACAAGCATAAACGAATCCTTACGAGAATCTAAAAATACAAAATTAAAAACTAAATCTATGTAGTTCGGAAATAAAAGAAACTAATTTATTACAATATTTAAATGGGCGTGAGGACTTGATAGAGCTCTCCTCGCCCAATCATTCTCAAAACACGCTGCAAACCGCCATGGAACTACTGTGAGAATTGAAAATGACTTTAAATTATGTACTTATTAAAAGACAAATAAATATAACACACACCTTCTGTCCCAAAGAAATAGACACTAAGGCCAACCCATGGCAATCTCAGAATGACACGCGGGGCATCTATTGTTGTTCATCAACCATCGAACAATGCAATGGTTATGAAAAATGTGATCGCTCGGAACACTACAATGTTTATGAACAACACGATCACAAGAAAGCGGAGTTAATTTAGTCCCATAAGCGGGAGCTTCCAAGCAAATGGGACACGACTCCATGCGAGTCAATGCTATGGCAACATTATCAACTCTTTCCCTAGGTAATTTCTTCAAATACATCCGGTGACCCGAGCTCATTGCCATGGTCTCCTCGGACAACACAGAACCCTTTGGCCTGGTTCCATCAGCCAGCACTATGCTCCGTCCCCACACTTGAAAGGGGATCAAATGATCGGGTTTGATCAGCCTAAGGACGGTGGCATCAAGCAACTCCCCTTGTAACTGAACCGTGCAAACATTCATGTACACAACAACAGGGATCACGTCGAGGGAGGCGTTTCGAGGTTCTGCCGCCGTTCGTTTGACGAAACACAAGGCCTCGTGAGCGATGTATCTAATCTCTTTCTCTGGCAACCAATACTCTCTCAGCCTGTATCCCATATCTATCCGACACACATCTACTTCATCTATCGGGAGATCTGTATTTATATCACCTAGATCTACCGGATGAATGGCCGCGAACCTCTCCGATTCTATAATCTGTTCGTCGTCGGATGAGGATTTCTTTAATACGAAATTAGTACGTACCTCGAGGATAAAGCTCCTGCGGTAACGAGCACCCAAACAATCTAACTGTGTTCGGTACGATGAGATCATCTCATCGTCCATCCCAATCTGGTACCGATATTCATATCCCGATCTCCTGAAAAATACTTCACACTCCATCGATCTTGATTAATTATTGATGAACAGAACTTCCGTAGGCTAGAGGCGGTAGCAACGATTTATGGATTAGGGTTTGTGAACGCGTGTATTTATACTATGTTGCGAAAATTTTTGGGGTTCCGCCCAAAACCCGTTAGTAAGGCCTTTTTTGGGGTCAAGGTCGAGATTGTGACTGAGCCCGTGGTCCATACCAAATTTTCAAGCTTTTCTGGCCCGTAATTTTAATAAAAATCATTTTTTTAATCTTTATTTTATTTTGAATTAATTTTTTTTATAAAATATAAGTACTCCCTCGGTCGCGACAACGCATGGGAAATAAAACTAACACGTACCGCTAAACAATATAACTACAATCACCAGGTTAATGTCATACTCTTTTCGGTGCCCGTGCCGGAAGAGAATCAGAGAGTCGTAACGACTGTATCCTCTTTCGTATGATAGAAATCGTCTGAGAAGCCACCACTCCAGACGACACCGACCGTGCCTCATGTATCCTTGTGTTCGCCAAATATATTATATAATAGATCAGAGCAGCGAGAAGTCCACGATACGTGCAAGATATCAAATGTCTCTCACGCCATCGACTAGCAACCCGCAATACTGCACTATGCCAACCACCACGTAGCCATAAAAATCTCACCTCCACCTCTGCAAGCAATCATTTGAGAAGAGGCACTCAAAGAAAAGGTGGGAGTGTGTCTCTGCGCTCTCCCCACCACATAACACACACGAGTCATCCCCGACCAATCCAATCTTTATCCCGAGTCGGCAACCGACCTCGGATAGTCATCAAAAGAATGAAACAATGTCGTGGGATACGTCCTGGTCCGGCCAAAAGAGCAGCCCACGGCACCCGGGGACCCTCTGGGCGGAAAAGAGTATATGCCGAGTCGGAGGTATAGGTCCTTGATCGATGCAATGTGCAGCGCACTCTATCTGTCCTCCCATCTATACTCGGTAAGCCGTCTATAAGATCAACAAACTCCTCCGCAAAATCTGTTGGTCATCTCCACACCCTATCAACGATAATCATACTCAGCGACGCAGTCCTAGAAAGTCTCGTAAACTACGGTCTCAACTGATACACCTCCTCCAACCGATCAAGGGGATGCCACAAGTCCTTCCAAAGATAAAACTGCGAAACAAGTAGGTGTAAGTTGAGAAGTTAAGTAAGTGGATAAATTATGATTAAAATAATATTTTAAAATAAAAAAATTAGAATATTTTATTTTATATTTTGGAGATTGTTGAATACCAAAAAGAAAAAAAGAAAAGTGTTTCAACTTAATGATATATATATATATATATATATATTAGTTTTTTTATTTAATAATAATATTAAAATTAAATATATTATTTACCTATTCAATGTTTAAGTAATATTATTAGATATTATTATTATGTTTTACAAAAAATATTTATTACAATAAAATCACAATATTTATTTACGTACTTATAATTTTACTATATAAATATTATATTTATTATAATAGAAATATTAAAATTTTATTTTAAGCGAGTTTAGTAATTTTAATTAAATTTATTTGTTTTTGAAATCATGATTTATTATTAATTTTTATTTTATTTTTTGTGAAGTCTTCCGGTGTCAAAAATTTTTTATTGGTAAAAACAATTACTATAGAAGGTGAGACAAGTTTTAATAATTTCCACATTTAGAGCATCCCCAATGGTGGTTACCAGGTGCTAGTAGGGTGTTCAAAAAAACCGTTAAACCCGATTCGCCCGCAAACTCGACCGAAATTCGCCCAAATCCTTCGATTTAATTTTGAAAAAATTATCCGTCGATTAAAATTTTTAGCACCCACCAAAAAATGGGTGGGTATCGGTTTCGTTAGATACTACTCGCAAATAGATCGACTCGCCCGTATAAATAAATAAATAAATATATATATATATATATATATATATATATATATATATTAAATAAATAAATACTACTAGTATATAATTTGGTAAATTTATTTGTTCTCTTTGTCTTCAGAAAAATGTTTTTTTTTTTTTAAATTAGACTTATTTATTTATTTGTTTGTTTGAGATGAACAATAAAATAGTAAAAATCTTACAAAGAACACAACCATGAAGGAATTTGTTTCTCCTAAACCTTTAAAGACACTAAGTTTTTCAAAGCCTAATTCTTTCGAAAAAAAAAATACTACGATGATGAATTTGAAAGTCGAAAATCATGAGTGTGACAACATTTCAAGAGGTTCAAGAAAGACGAAGAAATTAAAGCATCTTGTAATTTATAGCTTCCGTGAATATGTCGTTCATCCGAAATTGCATGGTACAAAAAATTTGATAAATCACTTCAATTTATATATTTAAACCCGCTATTTCGCCCGCCATCCGCCCGCACCCGTTTTGGCCCGACCGCACGGTTAGAGTAAAAACAAGGGTGGGTGCGGTTGATAAAAGTGACAACCCGCCATCATTGGGTCGGTTCATTATTTAGCGATATACCCGCCCAAACCCGCCCGTGAACGCCCCTAGGTGCTACTCTCGGAACATTATTCTCGGTGTTATATTAATTTTAAATGCATACACAATATAGGTTGGTGTTTGTATTGTGTTTGCATTTATATAAAATAATATTAAATATATGGTTATTATATGCATGATGTACTCTATTAAGTGTCGCATAAATAAAACCCCCAATGGTAGGTATAAATAACCCCCAATGGACCCCCAATGGTAGGTATAAATAACCCCCAATGGTAGGTATAAAGACCTGTTCTTTTGGACTTATTTTCAGTCCAATTCAGTTCAGATTGCTTCAGTTCAGTTCAGATCGTTTCAGTTCAGTTAAACAAAACATAATTTCAATCTATAATTTTAAATATAAAATCTAGTTAATCTCATAATATTATTAATATTTTTTAAAAAATATTTAATAATTTATAAAAATTATTATTATTTTTATAAAAAAATCAATTCAGTTCATATCGTTCAACCAATTTCAGTTCAAAAGAACATGTCCTAAATCATGCGTCACAAATTTGTACTTAGGTACACCATTGAGGATTAAAGTAAAAATTGAAAAACAAAAAAATAATATCAAATATTAAATATTAGTTACAAATTTGATACTATGTTTCTTTATCAGGGCAACCCCAATGGTTGTGAAATGGCAAGGGCAATTGCCATTTTTTTGGCAAAAAGCCAAAAAATCAACCTCAATGGTTGAAATGGCCCTTGCCAAAAAATAGCTCTTGCCAAATATCCATGTATATTTAAGCAAATATACATGGAAAAATGGCCCTTGCCATTTGTGCCAAGTCATCACAACCTCTCATCTCAACCACTCAAAATTTAACAACATTTTTTTAATTATAAAATTGATATGATTACATACCAAAAAGCAATATATTATTATTTAATTTATTAAAATGACTCTTGCTATATTTAAATCATTAGGGTAAGATTTAGGAAATGGCAATTGGCACTTGTCATTTTAGCAAAACCATTGGGGTTGCTCTCATGGGCGGAAGATCAGCGTGGGGTGGGCCACCCTGACTTTAACATAAGAAGATATATATATTATATTTAAAATATTATAATATAAATTAGGTAGTTCAAAAGGTACATTGTTGTTAACAACCCACTCCGATCAGTGTTCGAATCTTCCTTCTAGCAATATCATTATTTTTTACTTTCTAATTAAAAAAATATTCACAAAAAAGTCGTATCCAATTAGAAGCTAATATTGTCAATTTACAAATTACAATATTGTAGGCTTTTTTAATTCAGCCCGTCCCACTAGAAGCTACATGAAGGTAATTAAAAAAATATTCACAAAAAAGTCGTATCCAACTAGAAGCTAATATTGTCAATTTACAAATTACAATATTGTAGGCAGCAGCCACAAAAGAAGATGAAGCAAATGTGGTTACAGATTACATTTTTGTAACTTTAAATTTGAAAACAACATTGAATTCTCAGAATCATGTTGTTTTGGTTGTTTTTGTACTTGTCGGTAGTATTTGCTGGTAATTGAGGGTTTTGATAAACAACACAAAATATAAATATGTTATAGGTAAGAAAGCAAGAGGATTAAGTTAAATGCAGAAATCATAAGTAAGAACATGGATGCTCAAGGCACCTCTTCATTCATATATTCATACTTAGAGTACATAGTTAAAATCAAGGTTTGCATGTCCATCTCCACTATCTTACTCCCTCTATTTATAATACTCTATGCATGGCTTAAACATGCCACCTAATGCCCACATTTTGGCCTCTTATTGGACCTCTAGTCCACTAATATGAAGCATTAAATACCCACTAATTTCCCTTAGTGCTTAATCTGCCTCTTTCCCCGTGAAGTCCCAGCTCGTTGACTGTCATCCCAGGAGCCTCCCCAGGCGATTCCCCTGAGAGGGGACTCTGATCCTACCGTGCAATCTCTACTGTCCAATGTCCTTATCTTCTTCTTAGATCTGTTTTTTAAGGTCTCGTTGACTATACCGGTTGACTTTCTCTCTTGATGACGTGGCCCTTTGATTCGTGACACGTGTCGGTGACTATTTTCTCGGGTACAACATAGGCCCCCAGGAAAATTAGAGTTTTCAACTTTGATTTCCCTGAAGTTTATGGTGGTCTTTCTCGGTTGACTTGTCTTGGAAATAGCATTCTGACTTTCTGTTGGTGGTTGAGACTTCATTTAATTCTGAATTTTACGCCTTTAAAGGCTCTTCTGAACTGGAGTCGACTTCATATTATGGCTTTTACTTGGAACAGAGATGTGTACCCGAATCAAATAACCAGCTTTTCTTCTCGGATTAGAAATCGGTCGATGAAAACTAAGCTGCCTCTTTCTTTGTCTTTTTCTCAGAAGTTTCCGGAGCTTGATGGACAGGATATTGCTTTGGTAGATGCTTTTGAACGGGTCTGGACAGTTAAAGTGGAGAAGGATGGTCGACGCCTTGCTCTGAGCGAGGGCTGGAACAAGTTCTGTGAACGCCGTCTTGCTTCGGTGGGCGCTACCATCTTTCTGGAGTTGCGTGGGCAGAAGTCTTTTAATATTGGAGTATTTGGGAGGGATGGAGAGGAGATCATTGATCTAGGAACTGATTCCGAAGATAGCTCGATCAATACTGAACCTGAAAATCTTCCTGTAAAAGATGAATGGGGATATTCTTCCCCGTGAGATTTATCCATAATATAAGAATTTTGTATTTTCTTTGTTTAAATCGTGTTTTCCCGGTTCTATTTCCCGGTGAAATGAACAAGAGTTGTTGTTTTTCGGAAGTCTCTTTTTATTTATAAATCGTGATAAGTATCAAAAAACTTACCTTCTTAATAATTCAAGAATTTGATAATTAAATAAATAATAAAAGAATATGGAAAAAGAGTTTCTTCTTAACCTGTCTTTTGTCAGTAAATATTTGCCACGTGGCGTTATCCTGACCAAGTATTTTAGGTTTTACGGGGTAGTGGGGGGACACTTGAGTACGTTTTTTCATCGGTAACCGCCCTCTTTTCCCCTTCCTTGATCTCAACCGTTCGATCAATTTGTGAGGCAGGGTTAATTTTTCAAAACATATTAACCCATTTCAAATTTCAAATTTCACAACTCCCTTCGATTTTCAGATCTAGAAATCGGTAAGAAGTTTTTCTCTCAGTAATTTTTCCTGTGTAATTTTGTTGAATTCGTAGTGTAAATTTCCTTCTACAACCCCATCATCATGCCAAAATACACGAAAGTCGTTCACCCCAAAGTACCTGAAGAGCCTCACGTCCTGCTCGCTCGTCAGTACAAGGAATTTATGGACACGGCGGCACCAGCCTTACCGGGATTCCGACTGGACGAACTAGACGCGGCCCACCCTTACGTTCCTGCCGTGAGGACCATCACAGCGGTTCAACCAGATCCAAACCACCAGGATTGGGGCGCGCATGGCCGAGATAGTACGGTGACAGCGGAAGAACTCACCGACTGGAGGGACGACTGGCGGATTCCCTTCAACGTGCATTTGCATGCGCCAGAAGAGGGAGAATCCGCTTGCTGTCCACCTCCAGGCATGGTGGCCATCGGCGTTGACGCGATGGATCAAGGCCTGCGGTTCCCCCTGCATCCTTCAATTTCAAGCCTGTTGAACCGGTGGGGTGTGGCTCCTCATCAGATTCATCCGAACGGGTGGGCTCAGTTGTATGGGGTTTTGACGGTTCTAGGACAAGTGGGATTTTCTCGACCCCTCACGGGGGATGAATTCCATTTGTTCTTTAGCCCGGTCAATTTCCAGAAAGGGTTGTTGGGTGATTACACAGTGCGATGCAGGAAAAATATGGTGAAGATAAAGGAACCAGAAATTAAAGATCCTACCTGTTGGGATCGATGGTTTTATGTCTCGGGGAGATGGAGAACTCAGACCCGAGAGGGAGAAATTGAAATTCCCCTAACTTATGGCGTTAAAGATGAAAGTAAGTTATACTTTTAAGTTTTTTACAGTTTTGACTGATCTAAAATTGTTTTTATATTTGCAGGTGCCCGGATCTCCAAAACTGACTATAACATCCCGTGGGATTTGGCTACAGCGAATCTTTTGGCTCAGTGCATTCCTGCTACCGAGAGGGACTCGACGTATCTCAACGACGACAGTATTCGTGACGCAGCAGGCCTCTTCTGTCCTCCGTTTGTTGAAGACCAACCTTGTTTTGGTAAAGTCTTGTATTTTTTATAGTTTCTGTTTTTGTCTTATTTCCTGGGGACATATCCCCCGGGGAAAGATCATCAATTTTTTGTCGGGTGTAATATCTTTACTTTTTCCCGGTGCAGAATTTTTCTCTACTATGTTCGAAGTGAAACCTCCTGATATGGCGGATAACAAACTGTTTGCGAGACTTGGACTTGTGGATGCATCCCAGACGGGGAAAGCCCGTAAATCAAAAACCAGTTCAACCAGCATAGGTGGCCGAGGATCTGCAAAGACTCGGGGTGGAGCAGTAGGTGCCCCAGCTTCCCGGACCAGATCCCGAACTGTCTCCGCCCAGGGCGGTGAGACAGATTCTTTGGGGGTCATGGGGGTGGTGGACTCCTACAAAGAATCCCCGGCCTCTGCTGATACTGTGATGACTGATGTTGTTCCCAGTCAGGGTTTGCCTCCCTCAGGGTCATCCACACTTCTACAAATCAAGCTCGAAGGAGATAAGAAAAGGAAGAAATTTGATAGGGGTATAATTGATGTGACTGAATCACCTCCCCGTGCTGACACAAGTCAGTCTGTTTTTGAAGTTGAGAAAATCCTCTCTGACAAGTAAGTCTTTATTTATTTTATACTTTTTTCTTTATCTTTGTAAACTATTCAATCTTTACACTTTATTTCTCGGTCAGGTTTTCCCAAGAAAAACTTCCATCAGTGCTTCTTCCCTTCTTCTCTGGCAAAGGCCCTATTGACCCTGTCACTACCCTGGGCAATCCTGTTGGTGATTCAATTGATGCAGTTGGGAGGTGCTGGACCTCAGAGCTCAATGACCTGATGGACCATGAGGAGCATGCCTTTTCCCTGGCCCTGAAACTGGCCAGTCAAAGTGCAGTTGCCATCTCTGGTGCTCATACTATGGCTGAGAAACTCAGAGCTGAGGTTTCCAAACTACGCATCACCAACATTGGTCAAGAAACACAAGTGAAGGAGCTCAATGCAGCCTACATAGCCGCAGCAGGGGACAGGGATAAATGGAAGAAGGTTGCAGATACTGCACGGGCAGAGATAGGGAAGCTGAAATCAGAGATGCAGGAAGCCTTGAAAACCATCAAGGAAAAAGAAGAGCAGATTGAAGATGCCCAGGACAGCTTTGTCAGGGAAAAGAAAGAGCTACAGGATGAGGTGGTCAAAGTCACCAAAGAACTGAAGCAGGTCCAGGATAGCTTTGCACAATCCATGGAAAGAGTTGTGGAGCTTGAAACTCTACTGGAATCACCTGCTCACAATCCCAGGGTATTGACTGACCTCCTTTATGTAACTGCATATGCTGATCTCATTAGGTCTGCAGCAAAGGAGAAGAATGATGTGGCCAAAGAGTATGGGCTCAAACTCCTGAAGGATCACATGAAGGGATGCACTCTGGATTCCAGAGTTCCTCAACCTTTTATGGATCTGGAAGTTGTCCATGGAATCGACATGAAATGGTGGCCATCATATAGTCTCCTCTCTATGCCTGGTGAACCTGCAAAGTTGGCTGATGATGCTCCTGTTGATGATGATGAATTTGATGATGAGGGTATGGATCTACTTGGTGTTGGGCCTGATGGCAAGCCAAAAGATCCTCTGGTAACCCCTGGTGATGGTAATTCCACCTCCTGAGTTTTATAACTTAGGAGTCTGCTAAAAATGAATCCTACCCTGAGTGTAAAAAGCTCAGGGGTTTTAATGTTTTATTTCTTATTTGGGCCTAAGGCCATAAGACAATATTTGTTTTTTCTGTTTGAATTTCAGAGGCAGTTTTTGCCTGGGACAAGTTTAAATATTTTGCTGGTGTGTAATAACTTAGTAAGTTATTTTTGGATATTATCCTTTGGGTCTTATTCATGGCCCTTCCACCGTTTTGTTAAGGTTTCTTTTTACCATAATTATCTATAATTTTGACAAGTCAGCTTTAGCTTGTTTGGTGAATCGTAATTCTTTGTAAATAGATAACTTTTGGCTCACACCCAAGTTTTACATTAAAAACTTTGTTGGGACTCTTTGTGAGTTCTTTGTCTTGCAAAAGTGATTTTTGGATTTTAGTTACCTCTCGGAATTCTCTCTGATTCTAAGTAACATTTTTCTCCTCCATCTCTCCTTTTACAAAGACTGACCGATCCTGTGGTTTGTTCTTTATGAATACCTCTTAGGATTTTCTTCGGACCTATATCTTCTCCCCGCGCGATTCTTGAGTTTCTTTTACTCTGTTGAATCCGTACGCAGAAAGAAGTGTTCGGCCCCATAATCTACAGATTTTTGGGTCTTTACCGAACCTTAGTATTCTTCTATGAATACCCAATATTTCTTTTTTACCGGGAAATTTATTTCTTTCCCGGGGTAATATTTTTCCTTTGTAACAGACAAAATATAACTTTTTAGAACCCATACAAGTATTTTTGGTAAATACTGAGAAACATTATAAAAGTGATAAAAGGATTTTTACAAAAATAATATCTTTACAAAAAGCCAAAGATTAACCTTTTAATGATAAAATTTCTTTAGGTGCAACGCATTCCACCGATACTGATCTTTGGTCCCGTCGAGAAGCTCTAACTCGTACGCTCCGTTCTGGAGGCAGTGGCTTACTCTAAACGGTCCCTCCCAGTTCGGCCCCAGTGCTCCCTGGTGCGTTCCTAAGATTTTCTTCAGCACCAAGTCTCCTTCTTGGAATTCTCGCGCCTTTACTTTTGAATTAAATAATTTTGCAATTCTTTGTTTGTTCATAGCATTTAGAGAATCGGAAGCTAACCTTCTTTCTTCAAGAAGATCCAACTCTTTTCGGATGGTTAGTTCATTTTCCGGGGAAATTTCCTGAGCGGTCCGGTGTGATAACACCGTTATTTCCGCTGGGATTACTGCTTCCGTTCCAAAAGCCAAAGAGTAGGGGGTTTCTCCAGTGGCATTTCTAGCTGTGGTACGATATGACCACAGAACCTCTGGAAGTTCATCCGCCCACTTTCCTTTGCGACTTTCCAATTTTGATTTGATGGTATGTTTTAATATTTTATTCACTGCTTCAACCTGACCATTCGTCTGGGGGTGGTAAGGAGTAGAGAATAGCCTTCTAATTTTCCATTTTTCACAGAATTCTTCCACCTCAGCCCCATCGAATTGTTTTCCGTTGTCGGAAATGATTGTCTCGGGCAAACCAAATCGACATATAATGTTTTTCCATATGAACTTGATAACCTGCGGTTGATCAATTTTGTTCAATGGTTCTGCTTCGACCCACTTAGTAAAATAGTCGACTGCTACAATCGCATATTTTACTCCGCCCCGTGCGGTTGCCAGCGGTCCGATCAGATCGATACCCCACCGAGCAAATGGCCACGGGCTGTAAATGGATTTCAGGGCTTCTGGGGAAATACGGATGTTAGGCCCATGCGTCTGGCATTTGACACATTTACGTGCGTATCCGACTGCGTCCTTTCTCAGGCTTGGCCAGTAGAATCCTTGCCCCATGGTTTTGTGTGCTAGGGATCTTCCCCCCGCATGGTTTCCACACACACCCTCGTGTATTTCTTCCAGGATTTTAAATCCTTCTTCCTTCGACACACATTTTAGTAGTGGAAGGGAGTAACTTCTTCGGTATAGTTGTGTATCTATTAAAGTATACTTTGCCGCTCGGGAGCGAAGTTGTTTTGCTTCGGTTTTATCTGCTGGTACTTCCCCGGTATCTATGTACCGTTGAATGGGAATCCGCCAGTCTTCTCCGGCCCCAGTGAGTATTTGCATTTGCATTTCTCTATGTTCTATCGACGGGGACATTAATTTTGTCAACACAATATTTGAGAAGTCTGCTGATCCCTCAGCTGATGCTAATTTTGACAGGGCGTCTGCTTGTGAATTGTGTTCCCGTGGGATTTGTTCGATTAGAACTTCAGGGATTTTTTCACAAAGTTCCCATACCAATTTTAGGTATTTTATCATTTGTTCCCCTCTGGCCTCGTAGTCCCCACTTACATGGTTTACTACTAGCTGAGAGTCCATAAACACATGGAGTTTCCTGGCCCCAACGGCTATAGCTAATTCCAACCCAGAAATGAGAGCTTCGTACTCTGCTTCATTGTTCGATGTGGGGAATTCAAACTTTACCGCATGGGTTACTGAGTCCCCATCGGGACTGAGTAATACCACCCCTGCCCCCGAGCACGCGGTGGTAGATGATCCATCTACGAACAGCTGCCAGGCGCGTGCTTGATTCTGGGATTTCTCAGGGAAAATTAATTCCACAATAAAATCTGCCAGGGCTTGTGCTTTAATTGCTGTCCTCGGGGCGAAAGTTATGTCATATTGACTAATTTCTAACGCCCAACGCAGGAGTCTCCCGGAGATATCTGACCGGTGCAATACTTGCCTTAAAGGCATAGTAGTCAAAACTTCGACGGGGTGCTCAAATAAGTACGCCCGGAGTTTTCTTATTGACACTATTAAAGCAAATGTTAATTTTTCCAGTGGAGTGTATTTAATTTCTGCCTCATGTAATACTTGACTCACGAAATAAATCGGAAAGTGTTGGATTCCTTCCGCTCTTGCCAAGAATGCACTGATGGCATGCTCTGAGGCGGCCAGGTATAAATACAACTTTTCTCCTGGTTTAGGTGCCACAACTACTTTCGGATGGGATAAGTATTCCTTTATCCGTACAAAAGCTTGTTGGGCCTCTTTTTTCCAGTGAAATTCCTGTCCTTTGATGGAAGCAAAGAACGGTCGAGTTTTATCTCCCAGGCAAGAAATGTATCTGTTCAGGGCGGCGAGACGACCTGTGAGTCGTTGTACGCCTTTTACGTCCCGGGGCTCTTGCATGTCCAAGATAGCTTGAACTTTGGTAGGGTTGGGCTCAATGCCTTTCTCGCTAACCACATGCCCCAGGATCATCCCTTTTTTAATTCCAAAGTTACATTTCTTGGGGTTCAATTTCATATTATAATGCCCCAGAATTTTGAAAACTTCTTCGAGGTCTTTAACATGATCTGATTCGTTTTTACTTTTTACAATAATATCATCAATGTACACTTCCATTGTTCTACCAATTAATTCAAAAAACATTTGATTTACCAACCTTTGATAGGTGGCCCCAGCATTCTTCAGGCCAAACGGCATTCTTTCCCAGCAATAGATCCCTTTCTCTGAGTAGAAAGTCGTATGTTCAACGTCATCCGGATGCATAGGAATTTGATGGTATCCGGCCTTGGCGTCCAGTGTTGAGAATATCGCGTGACCTGTCAAGTTATCAACC
Organism: Euphrasia confusa; assembly: GCA_954870475.1. Classification (NCBI taxonomy): domain Eukaryota; kingdom Viridiplantae; phylum Streptophyta; class Magnoliopsida; order Lamiales; family Orobanchaceae; genus Euphrasia; species Euphrasia confusa. The sequence goes on along the minus strand of OX940959.1, from coordinate 36,499,475 downwards.
ACATGGTCGATATGCGGCATGGGAAAAAGATCTTTCGGGCAAGCATTATTTAGGTCTGTGAAATCTATACACAAACGCCATGCCCCGGCAGTTTTTGTCACCATTACCGCATTGGAAAGCCAAGTGACATCACTCGAAGCTTTCCTGACCAGTTTATTTTCAATTAGTTTATCTACTTCCCCGGCGAGTGCCTGGCACTTCTCGGGGCCCATTTTTCTACGTTTCTGCGCAATAGGCTTTTTGCAGGGATCTATTTTCAACCGATGGCAGACATGTTTAGGATCTATCTTTCCTAAATCCGCACTGGACCATGAGAAAGTGGAGATATTCTCTTTTAGGAATTTTATCAGATCGTTTCTGACAGTGGATTCCATATGAGATCCTACAAGTATTTGTTTTTCGGTTTGCTCTGGGTCTACAATTATAGAGTCCAGGGTTTCAACCATTTCTACAACGGGTGCTTTTTTGCATTGATATCCTCCCCGCGAGCCCCAATCCTCTAAGTTCGCTTTGGGTTTAGGCTGTTTTTCCCCAGGAGATGCTAAGTCCTTACTGGGTTCTTCTTCGGGGGGTTTATTCATGTCATCCGAGGGGATCTGAAGAACTTCTCCGCGCGGGTTTTCCCTGGGAGAGCTCATTCCTTCCTCGGGTATTTTAATGATATCTTTAATGTGATCAATTTGTTTTACGTTGCTTTCCTCCAAATTAATTTGGGGAATGTTAGCTTTTTCTTTGATTTTAGTTTTATCAAGATCGCGAAAATACATCAAAGTCTTCTTAGCCATTACTAGGTCCCCCCTGACGGTGCCAACTGCACCGGAGGGTGTTGGAAACTTGATACAGTAGTAATAGGACGAGGCGACTGCTTCAAAAGCGTCCAGAAAGGGCCTGCCTAACAAAGCATTATAGCCACTAACCTTATCTACTATTACAAACTTAAGATTCCTAACCATCATGACTTCAAGATTCTTCGCATCCATCATTTCCACCGGGAGAATGATTTCTCCGTAGGGAATGACTACATCGTCACCAAAACCTTTTAACACCATATCGCACGGGTTGACATAGCGCGCTAGCTTCCCCATCAGATCTAGGGTCTTCTTGTACAGAATATTGAGATGTGCGCCATTGTCTACCAGCGTGCGAGACACGTCCAGACCGAGGATTCTTGCTTTTATCACTAAAGGCACATCCTTCGGGAACTTTGTCTCGGCTCGATCTTCCGGGATGAAATTTATCACCGCCGTTTCACTGATTGTTGCTTCTTTTGACGGGGCGGTTTCATACCAAACTTCCCACATCTGGAAGTCTCTTTTCCTCTTCCGGTGGCTTTCCTCATTCACTGGCCTCAAACCGCCGATCATCATGATCTGGCCCACTCTAGGTGGGTCTGGAGCTACAGGAGGCGGTGATGGAGCTAGTGCGGGAACTTCCCGGGGAGGAGGCCCCTGCGGATTTCCCCCAGCACCTGGCCTGGGCAAGAACTGCCATAGCTTCCCATCCTGAAAAAGTTTCCACAACAGTTTTACCAGTTGCCTACACTGGCTGGTGTTGTGACCAATCTTTTCATGAAAGGCACACCATTTGCTGGGATCCAACTTGTCCGGGGGAGTTAGGATTGGTGGTGGTTTTACCAAAAGATCAGTTTTTTGCATGACCATGATATTCAAAATATCTGCTGGTGTATGACCAGTCTGAGCAGTGAGTTTTCCTTCCAACTCACGAATTTCATCCACACGTGGATCACTTGGCCTAGGGCCTGGTTTCTTGCCAATATAGTTTGGCCTTCGATCGGAGGAAAAAGGAGGTTTTCTCTTTTGCTCGGGGGAGTGTGCCCCACTAGCAATAAGACGCTGGTATGCCACTTGGGCCCCAGCTTTCCTTTTAAAATCCTCATACGATCGGGGATAGTTTAGCATTGCAGATTTAAACAACTTAGAGTTTCTTCTCATACCTCCCAACACGGTGTGAAGTTTGAGGCTATCGGGGATCTCTTCTTCGCCCGCCAACAGTAATTCCCCCACGCGATCCACATAAGATTCGTCAGTTTCGTTCTCACCCTGTTTGACTCCAAGTAGCTTCTGACTATACTCCATATAGGAAGCTTTGGATGCAAAATACGACACAAACCTTTGTACCAAGTCGTCAAAACACTTAATAGAATGTGTAGGTAAGCTGACGTACCATTGGTGAGGAGTATCGCCCAGGGTGAGTGGGAACAATTTGCACCGGGTAGCATCTGTGGCTCCCCGGCCGGACATATATGTCCTGAATCTGCTCAAATGCGCTTCTGGATCAGTTTTGCCGTTATACAAAGTGGTTTGCATGGGCTGAATTTCCAGTTGCATGGGAGCTTGTTCAACCTCGGGAGCCAAGGGATCGTTATGACGACCTGCCGGGGCGGCGAGGATTTGATTTTCGTTCAATCGCCTTTCTAGTTCAGAATACTTCTGCCTTAAATCGGCCAGTTCAAGATCAGCACCGGGGGCTCTGTGGGCCCTCGCCGGTGAGAAGTTCACACGTTGCCCGTGCATGTCACTTTTACTTGCCTGTCGATAAGGATCAGTAGAAGTAGCCACTGATTCGGCTCTTTTATTGAGATCTAAAGCCCGACGTGCTCTGCGGTTTCCCCGGGGAGCGCGTCTAGCTCGCTCAGGGCCCTTCCCTGGATTTTCCCCGGCGGGTGCATGCATGCCCCTCACCGGGATCACAGGGGTTGTCATTACATATTTCAAAGACATCAATTCTGCCACTGCTTCATCAATTTTCTGCGGAGTATCAAGACTTGCGAATCTGATCGGAGGCGGAACCATAGGCGTCGACGGCCCTCCGATATCGTAAGGATGGAGACGGCGATTCCGACGTCGCGACCGAAGTCGGCGCTGTCGTTGATCTGCCTGACTGTCCGTAGGCTCATCGGCCTCTGCACGCTTGCTATTGTGCTCATCGGAGCTGATCTGGGTAGGCGGCGGCTGTTCCTTATTCTCAGGTTCTGGGTTTTTAGGTGGAGATGGAACCTCGGGTTCCACCATCACAGCCTTACCCATCACAGCCCGCCACCTGCCACTTGTGCCAGACGTACCTGACACCGTGGTGTCTTCATTTTCGTTCACCATTTTTTATTTTAATCGAGCTTTTCTGCAACTTCAATACCTGATGCTCGATCCTTCTAGCGCCAAATGTTTTGGTTGTTTTTGTACTTGTCGGTAGTATTTGCTGGTAATTGAGGGTTTTGGTAAACAACACAAAATATAAATATGTTATAGGTAAGAAAGCAAGAGGATTAAGTTAAATGCAGAAATCATAAGTAAGAACATGGATGCTCAAGGCACCTCTTCATTCATATATTCATACTTAGAGTACATAGTTAAAATCAAGGTTTGCATGTCCATCTCCACTATCTTACTCCCTCTATTTATAATACTCTATGCATGGCTTAAACATGCCACCTAATGCCCACATTTTGGCCTCTTATTGGACCTCTAGTCCACTAATATGAAGCATTAAATACCCACTAATTTCCCTTAGTGCTTAACCTGCCTCTTTCCCCGTGAAGTCCCAGCTCGTTGACTGTCATCCCAGGAGCCTCCCCAGGCGATTCCCCTGAGAGGGGACTCTGATCCTACCGTGCAATCTCTACTGTCCAATGTCCTTATCTTCTTCTTAGATCTGTTTTTTAAGGTCTCGTTGACTATACCGGTTGACTTTCTCTCTTGATGACGTGGCCCTTTGATTCGTGACACGTGTCGGTGACTATTTTCTCGGGTACAACACATGTTATTTAGTTTTCCAGGTTCTAGGGCTTGACAATTGTGCCGAAAATTTGGTTGGGGGCGAGATGATTAGAGGTATATCCGGGGGACAGAAAAAGCGCATTGCAACCGGTAAACACACAAATTATTAAATGCATGAAATGGAAATATGCCGAGATCAACTTTTTTAGAGGGGTGTATTGGTTTAGGAGTCTATAGGATTTTAATGTACTTTTAAAATCCAGGGGTATTCAATTCGGATTTTTAAAAGTCCATTAAAATAAAAGTCTTAAAAAATCTACAGGTATTCAACACTCCATAGATTTTAATAGATTTTAATAACTTGTGGATTTTAATGGATTTTCTTTAAAAATTATAACTAGATTTGACTTTTCAAAATCTCTCATAATTATGAGAGATTTCGACGGACTCTTTACAATACGAAAACGAAAAGTAAAAAAAAAACAATCATTCAATCGTTTAATATTACACAAATCTATATAAAATAATCAAAATTATATTTGAGAAAACTGATTTTATCATATTGTTTTAAAAATAATTATTTATATATTATATTATTAATAAATTATTTTGTATTTATTATGTACAATAATATGTTTCTCAATAACAATCTAAATATAATAAATTTAATCATTAATATTATTATTCAATTTATTTAAAATTTTATTTATGATAATTTATTTACAATGTTTTATAGTTTAATATTCGATAGAATATGATGAAATTCACAACATCTCACACTACGGTAGATTTTTTTTATAAACAATTGATATTTCAACATCAATTAATGAAAGTTGATAAATGGAGAACAAGTATTGCTAAAGTGAAAGAGGTAAATAATGAGTTTCGAGTATAAAAGTTATAAAATAAATATTAAAATAATATTTTATTTATTTTATTTTATAATATTTTATTTTATTTTATTCAGAAACTGATTTAAGGTATGGAAAATTATCACAGGAGAAATGATGGTGGGACCAGCAAAGCACTATTTATGGATGAAATATCAAACGGATTGGATAGTTCGACGACTTACCAAATAGTGAATATGCTAAGACAACATGTCCACATAGTGAAAGGAACTGCTTTGATCTCCCTTCTACAGCCAGCTCCTGAGACGTATAATCTCTTTGACGACATTATCCTCTAGTCTGACAGCCAAATCGTGTATCCGGGTCCTCGAGAAAATGTGCTCGATTTTTTTGAATCCATGGGTTTTAAATGCCCAGAACAAAAAGGAACGGCTGATTTCCTGCAAGAAGTAAGAAAAAATACAAATAGGATGACTACAAAAACATATATATTTAATTATCGTTAGTGTGAAACCTATGAACCATTGAACATGTAGATTCCCATGTTTGATGACCGGTCCGATTCTCAGAACCTTGGTAAATAAATCGATATGGATTGGTTCTAATCAGTGACTAAACATTAACATAAACATGCAGGTCACGTCAAAGAAAGATCAGGAACAATACTTGACACCTAGGAATGAGCCGTACCGTTTCATCTCAGTAAGTGAATTTGTGGATGCATTCCAATCGTTTGTTGTTGGTCAGAAGCTCCGGGATGAGCTGGCGACCCCGTTTGATAAGACCAGAAACCATCCAGCCTCTTTGACTACACAAAAGTACGGGTTTGGTAAGAAAGAACTCCTAAAAGCATGCACCGACAGAGAAATCTTGTTAATGAAGAGAAACTCATTCTTCTATTTCTTCAACCTTTTTCAGGCAAGTTATTCATAAATCTGAATTTCATTTGTGATGTTAAGTTCAATGCACAATAGCTGAAAAGGATAATTAGTTAACTAATTTAGTGCCAGGAATATCAGTTTGAAAACTTATATTTAAATTACTTGTGTGTGTGCGCGCGCGCTAACAGTAGACCAAACTACAGATGGAACCAAACCTTCATGTTTCTTTTGTAATAATAAAAAGTTAGTTGGGCTTGTGTAATACTCCAAACATCAGGGCTCCTACTGAAAACATCTTTTTATATGCTTTTAGCTTGGAGTAAACTCACTTCTAGTGATGACACTCTTTCTTCGAACAAATATGGACAAAGATACTATAGAAGATGGAGGGGTATATGTGGCCGACAAGAAACAAAAAGAGGAAATATTATATGTCTAAGTCATGTGCATTATAAGCTCTACACTAATTCTCTCGAGTCGTGATGGATTTCAAGATTACTGAACAAGATTTGTTGAACGCCATGGGTTCTATATATACTGATATCCTCTTCTTAGGATTACAGTATTGTCAGACAGTACAATCGGTGGTGGCCATCGAGCGAACAGTCTTCTACAGAGAAAAAGCAGCGAGAATGTACGCGGCTTTGCCGTACGCATTCTCACAGGTTAGATTCCAATGCCCGTTCAACATAGTAACATATAAACATATAAACACAAATGTGCCTTATTTTACCCAACCTCATAAACACACACGGGGCTCGTTTTCAGATTCTCATCGAGATTCCTTATGTGTTGGTACAATCCGTAGTGTTCAGCCTCATACTCTACTCGATGATGGGGTTCAGCTGGGAGGCTAAAAAGTTCTTCTGGTTCGTGTATTTCCTATTCTTCTCCTTACTCTACTTTGTCCTACTCGGCATGATGACAGTGAGCATCACACCGAATCAGAATGTTGGAGCCATTATTTCTACTTTCTTCGTCACACTTTGGAATCTCTTCTCCGGGTTCGTCGTCACGCGACCGGTAAGCTCAGTATCAGGTTCAAATTAGATTTTTTTCAAAACACATCAATTTAGGTTTAGCTAATTTCAAGTAAATCCCAATTATATTTTGAAATCGATAAGCACACGCACGCACCTCACTGTGTTTGTAACTGCCGAAAACAGAGGATGCCTGTGTGGTGGAGATGGAACTACTGGGCGTCGCCGGTGGCTCACTCCTTGTACGGGTTCATAGTGTCTCAGTTCGGAGACGTTCAGGACGAGATGGAGGGAGGAGAAACGGTGGAGGAGTTCCTAAGAGATTTCTTCGGATTCAGACGCGATATGCTCGGAGTGGTCGCGGGTGTAGTCATTGGATTCGTCGTTCTTTTCACCGTCGTCTTTGCCTGTGCTATCAGGGCATTCAACTTCCAGAAGAGATGAATCAACTGTGTGCAATATTTGGAGTATTTTCAGGCGAAATATTTTCACAATAAAATGTTCAAATTATTTATAAGTGAATGAATGAAAAATTACTAATAAAATAGTCAATTTTCTTTTTTACATCGGTAATTATGTCAAAGTTAAAAAAATAATGAATTATTGTAGTATGATTTACATGAACACGATTAAAATCTGCTTATAGATTACAAATACAGTAAAAAACTACCAAATATATGTTCTTTTTTAAAAAACTAATAAGGAAAAACTTACTAGTTAGTATAGAAGGTGAGAAAAGTTTCTATATTTCCACATTTAACCCGAGAACAACTGCCCACAAAGCAACCAACAACGAACTTTATTTTGCACAAACGCCCCTCTCTCTCTCTATCTGCGGATCTGAAAGCACTGCGTTTCAGCTTTCGATTTCATGACGATGGCAAGAGCTGCCGCCGGTGCTAAATTCCCTGCAGTTCGTACAGTTGTCATCTTCACAACCATCTGCGTTCTGCTTTTCTCCGACAATGCCCTCTGTTTCTATCTCCCCGGCGTTGCCCCCGAAGACTTTCAAAAGGTCGAGATTGATTCCCTTGAAACCCTTTTTTATTTTCTTATTTATTTATTTATTGATTTCTACACTCTAATTTTTAATCGCTAGTAGGTTTCCTGTGTTTCCTGATCTGGGCACTGACCGGAGATTCTGATCTTTGTTTTTGATCTCCCAAAATCGAAAAGCACATTGTTCAATATGGATAAGCTTATTGAACATTGTTGATGTTGCTCGATAAATTTCATGATAAGCTATGGATTTGATCTTATCGAGTTTATACGATGAATAAAGTTGTTGCTGCTAATTTAATTTTTATTATAAAGGAAGGAAAAAAAACAAAGCTTTACGACTAACATTCACTTAAACTAGCCACTACCCCTCGATCTATTTTTTTTAATGGTTAAGAGTTTATCAAAATCTTGCTTGCAGGGAGATCCACTGAATGTGAAAGTGAACAAGTTGACTTCTATAAAGACCCAGCTTCCATACTCCTACTACACTCTCCCTTTCTGTCGCCCGAGCACAATAATCGACAGTAGGGAAAATCTCGGAGAAGTTCTTCGTGGAGATCGCATTGAAAACTCGCCTTTTGTGGTTGGTGTCAACATAAATTGGAGTATATTTTATTTTTTGACCTCATCTCGGTTGTTGACTCTTTGTTATGTTGCAGTTTAAAATGCGAGAACCTCAAATGTGCAACGTTGTGTGTCGAATCACGCTCGACTCTAAGACTGCAAAAGAATTCAAGGAAAAAATTGAAGATGAATATCGCGTCAACATGTATGTCTAATTGTCACACTAAAAATACATTTTTTTTGTATGGTGAACATGTAGCAAAAGAGGGTCTCTTGGCGACAAGGACGAAATCTCCAACCTGTTTTTTCTTTTCATTTTTTAAAAGTCTAGCTGTCCAGATTAAAGATAAAAGTCTAAATTACTCTTGTGAATTAAGTTTGGTTAGGTGAGGAATAAGGAGTATTTAGTTAGAAGTTCAGGGTTTAAATGGAATTTCCCCCCATTTAAAACATTTTATATTGCAGGATTTTAGATAATCTTCCTCTGGTTGTCCCTATTCCGAGATCGGAACAAGAAGGTCCTCCGATTTACCAGTTGGGTTTTCATGTCGGACTAAAAGGGCAATATAGTGGTGTAAGTTAATCAATGATTCAAATATATATATATATATTAATCCAGAAATCTCTGCACATGATTTATCTTTAATTTGCATTTTCTTACTATGGCCAGACCAAGGAAGAAAGGTACTTTCTCCACAACCACTTGAGCTTCACAGTCAAGTTCCACAAGGATCAGCAAACAGATTCAGCAAGGATTGTAGGTTTCGAAGTCACGCCATACAGGTCAGTTTTCGAAATAATGTATCATGTGTAAAATACATAGTGGAATCTTATGATTTTACTGAATATAAAATGGACTTATCGTTTTATTTATCACATGCTTTTAGTGTGAAGCATGAGTATGAAGGAAAATGGAGTGACAATACTCGTCTAACTACATGCGATGCGCATGCCCAGCGTGTAGTGTCATCTTCAAACACTCCTCAAGAGGTTGAAGAGAAACAAGAAGTCATTTTCACTTACGATGTCTCGTTCCAGGTAAACATTTCACCAGTAATACACTTTGGCATCAAAATTTTATCATTATTTATTAGAGAAAAGTGTTATCTTTTCCCAACATACATCAGTTTTGATCTAACATGCATACAAAAACTTATTAGAGAAGTGATTATTGTGGTAGAACCTTAGAAGCAAAAAGTGGCCGAGACGTAGAAATTGGGTGTGCTTGCAGTTAGAAGCTAAAAGTTAAATTTCACGAGAGTGTCAAGTTCTGATGTTGTTTTTTAATGTCTAAAAATCAAACTAGAAGCACAATAAGTAATCTAAAACAGAATCAAAAGAAACAGAAGGGGAATTGAGCAAATGTAAATGTGGTGTATGGAATTGTGTCTATTCCATTTCCGAATTTCTAGTGAGAGAAAATGGATAGCTGAGAAGTTGTTGAATTTCATGTGAAAATGAAAACATGTTTGGTAAGTTGTCTGAATTTGTATGATTGGAAATGGAAAAAAGGTACATGAATTTTGATTCATGACATATATTTGCATAATTGAATATATTTTCTTATAGATATATGGGATTATAATGTAAAGTTGTTTGGCAAGTTATCTGAATTTTCAGTTTCCATTAAAAATAAGAAATGGAATGGTTTGATTTCCAACAAGAACTCACTAAACATGAACAATTTCATTTTTTGGATTAGTCGGAAATTGTAAAATGGGACGGAAACAATTATGTACATCATTTAATTATCAAAAGCTGATAATCACATCTTTATTTCCTATAATATTGTGGAGATTGTGTTCTTTACTTGGACTTGGTGCTCAACGAGAGTTAGAAGTAGTGTTTTCAGCAGCTAAACGTAGAATATTTGTAAAGAAAGTGTTTGGTGAAATCATGCATCAATTACACAGACTCGAATCCAACAAGTTCTATTTTAAAACTTGAAAAAACACTACAAAAAACTGCCAACCTCACCTTTTTTTCTTTTCCAGGAGAGTGAAGTCAAGTGGGCTTCTAGATGGGACACCTACCTCCTCATGACCGACGACCAAATCCACTGGTTCTCAATCGTCAACTCCCTCATGATCGTCCTCTTCCTCTCCGGCATGGTCGCCATGATCATGCTCCGCACCCTTTACCGCGACATCTCCAGGTACAACGAGCTCGAGACCCAAGAAGAAGCCCAAGAAGAAACCGGATGGAAACTCGTTCACGGAGACGTATTTCGCCCCCCTTCCAATTCCGACTCCCTTTGCGCCCACGTAGGCACTGGCGTCCAATTCCTCGGAATGGTCCTCGTCACCATGACCTTTGCTGTCCTAGGATTCCTCTCCCCTTCCAACCGAGGTGGTCTCATGACAGCCATGCTCCTCCTGTGGGCCCTCATGGGGGTCTTCGCGGGCTATGCCTCTGCTCGTCTCTACAAAATGTTCAAAGGCACAGAGTGGAAAAAGATTGCCTTACGAACCTCGCTGTTATTCCCGTTCACGGTTTTCACTGTGTTTTTTATTCTCAACGCTCTCATATGGGGACAGAAGTCGTCTGGGGCTGTCCCGTTTGGAACTATGTTCGCGTTGGTTTTTCTCTGGTTCGGAATTTCGGTTCCACTCGTGTTTTTAGGGAGTTATATAGGGTTTAGGAAGCCAGCGATCGAGGATCCTGTGAAGACGAATAAAATTCCGAGGCAGATACCAGAGCAGACGTGGTACATGAACCCGGTGTTTTCGATTATGATCGGGGGAATTTTGCCGTTTGGGGCTGTTTTTATCGAGCTCTTCTTCATCCTGACTTCGATTTGGTTGAACCAGTTTTACTACATCTTTGGGTTTCTGTTTATCGTGTTTCTGATCCTGCTGGTCACGTGCTCGGAGATAACAGTCGTGCTTTGCTATTTCCAGCTGTGCAGCGAGGATTATCAGTGGTGGTGGAGGTCCTATTTGACGTCGGGTTCTTCAGCTCTGTATCTGTTCCTTTATGCGACATTTTACTTTTTCACCAAGCTTGATATAACGAAGCCGGTCTCGGGTTGCTTGTATTTCGGGTACATGTTGATTGCTTCGTACGCGTTTTTCGTGCTGACGGGTACTATTGGGTTTTACGCGTGCTTCTGGTTTACGAGGCTGATCTATTCTTCTGTGAAGATCGACTGATTGGGGTGGAAGTGTGAAGTGGAGAAAGGTCTTTGTGGGAGTAGGAGTGAAAATATGAATGAGAAAGTGTTGCAAGATTTATTTAGATTGATTGAAGGAGTATTAAGTGTTGGGAATGACATGAGAGAGTATTCTTTTTTGTACTTTTTTGATGAGATTGAACATATATATATATTTAGTAGTATGTCATTAACTAATCATGTGTGTTGGGTTCTTACAATGAAAATGCAATATTTTTAATCTTGTGTATGGCGATATTTTTTGTTATAATATGCAACTCAGTGAACTCACTCACAACAGATTAGATGTTGAGTGACCCTGGTGAAGTGTTCAATATCTGCTAGAACAAAATATGAAAGAAAATCTGTCCCAGAGCTATAGACACGTTGACTTTTTTTTACCGTCCAATACATATGATAAACAATATACAAAAATTATGAAAAAATTACTAAAATAAAATTTAACTATTAAATTTTATTTTAGTAAATTTTTCATAATTTTTGTATACTGTTTATCATATGTATAAACAATATACAAAAATTATGAAAAAATTACTAAAATAAAATTTAACTATTAAATTTTATTTTAGTAAATTTTTCATAATTTTTGTATACTGTTTATCATATGTATCGGACGATCAAAAAAAGTCAACGTGTCTATAAGTTTGGGATAATGGGAGTATGTGCTGATTTGTTTCATACCCTCAAGTGAGAACATATTATGATGAAATAAGATAATGTTGATTTTGTTTTATGCTATCCGATATGAACTAAGTACGATAAATACAAGATATATGTAGATTGATGAGACAATATATCACTTTCAAAAGTAGTCATTGACAATCAAACCCGAATTATAAAATTTTGATCTTGATTAGTTAAGGATGGCAGCCTACATACACTTCTCTTAGTTCATACTTTATATTTTTTTAGACAAAGTTAAATTCTTATAGCCTATAACTATATAAGGGTTTCAAAAGTAATTTTTTTCTTTCAAATGCTTATTAGTAAAGGTTTGTTAATTGTTAATCTATGTACAAATTGATCCCATTTTTAAATGTAACATAACACTTTCATTTTACCAACAGGTAACCAATAATATAGCTAACTTGCAATTATCTTAATTTATATACAGTATATCGATTAAAATACAATTTATTCCGCGGCCTAAAAACGAACCACGTTCCCATTTCCGATTAAACCAGCTCCACGCCGACCAACTTTTGCAATTTTCACACACTTTATATTACGAGTTCCGACTCCGAGCCCGCAGATCTTCAACAACAGCTTCCACATGGCATTCTCTTCCGTTTACGCCGCGCCTTTGAGCAATTTAATCCTTTCCAACCTCCAATTGAGCTCGAAATCTGGATGTATGGCGTTTCTCGATCCGTCTTGTAGAGCAAGACTCGGTTCTTCGAAATCGGGTTTTTTCCGAGATGGGTTGTCGATTTTATCCCCGATTCTATCTGGGTTTTCCTCAAAGTCGAGATCTTTCGCAACTGTTCATGCAAGAGCTGCTACTGAGAAGTCCATACACGATTTCACCGTAAAGGTCTCTCTCTACAGTCCCCCTTTACAGTTCCTTTTTTTTTTCTTGAAATCACCGCTGCTTGTTTGATTACTGTGTGATGGCATGGGGGTTCTAATTAAGTAATCATCAGTGGGGTTTGTTTCAATGGTAAAATTTTGTCACTCTTTTGTATGGTATTGACCATTTGAACCTGGGCAAATGAGTGTTTGGGGAAAATTAGGTTTTGATTAGATGTAGTGTTTGGATTATGTTAGAATCATTGCAGTTTGGTTAAATATTCCGGGTGCGAATTTCGACTTGATTGTGTTTGTAAGTTCTTGATCTTCATGGTGTGTGATGAGATTCGAATTCTATTAATTTTCCACACTTCTTCTCCTTTTTACTAATGGCTGATGTGAACTGGTTCGTTGTGCGAATAAATTAGTTTTTTGCAGTCAGTTCAGAGAATACTTTCTTGTAAAAAAATGTTTAGAGTTTGCTAAACGGATGTCTCCAAAGCAGGATATCGAAGGGACGGATGTTTCACTTAGCAAATTCAAAGGGAAGGTTCTTTTGATCGTAAACGTTGCTTCAAGATGGTATTCCCTCTTCCAACTACTAAGGATTCATGTCATTATAATTCTTACTATTCTTCCCAAGTTGCAAAAATACTGAACCGGAATTTGAACTGATTTAGCTAATTGGTTTTGGATTCAGTGGTTTGACATCGTCGAATTACACGGAGCTCTCTCAACTCTATGGAAAGTACAAAACTCAAGGTGAGATACAGGTTAATCACATTCACAATAGGTGTGTAGTGTTGAACCCATTCTTGATTTTCAATTTTCGAATGTAGGGCTCGAGATTTTAGCATTTCCTTGTAATCAATTTGGGTTTCAAGAGCCGGGATCGAATCCCGAAATCAAGGAGTTTGCGTGCTCGCGATTCAAAGCCGAGTTCCCAATTTTTGATAAGGTAACTTTGGTTCATCACTCTCTCTTTTAGACATTTTTTAAAAAATAAAATGTCCTATTAATCAATTTATAATTATTGCAGGTTGATGTCAATGGACCATTTACCGCTCCGGTTTATCAATTTCTGAAGTCGAATGCTGGAGGGTTTCTAGGTGATTTGATTAAATGGAATTTTGAGAAATTCTTGGTGGACAAAAATGGTAAAGTTGTCGAAAGATACCAACCAACAACCTCCCCTCTACAGATAGAGGTAATAGTTTTTGCTCTGGTGCTTTTTTACTATACTTTTGAATACATATTTTTCGATTAATTACAAAATGCACCTCGAGATTTGGAAAAAAATTCAAAAACTAAAGAAATGAATTAAAAATCAACCCTTCACAATTGTATAAATATTACATTTAGCCCCTTCATTCAACACTTACAAGTGTACCTATTGTTACTTTCTCATATCGTAATTCTTGATCGAATACTTTTATCTTTGTTCATTTTACCCTTCATTTTCATTTCTTCATTACTCAATTTACTTGGGGCACCCATGATCAATGCTTCAAAAAAAAAATCTATTTGGAAAACATTAACCACCAGTATAACATATTCACACTCCACTAATTTATCTTCTCGTTATTCCTCGAAATTTTGTATTGAAATGTTGATTATTTTGCAAACTAATTCTTGATCGAATATGTTTGCCTTCATGAAAAACATGAACTAACCTATTTGACATATTGACACTTGACTAAATTTATCTTCTATTGTTTGTATTCCTCGAATTGTTGTATTGAAATGTCAATTGCACTGGTACTTGCAGAAGGACATCCAGAAACTTCTCGCGGCATGAATTCCACATGGAGCTCGTTAGGTGAAAACACATGTTGTTGTATACTGAGTTTATATATTTGAGTCATTCGTATTATGTTTGTGTATGCATATTGTTTCAGTCCTGTTAAATTAAAAAAATTAATTATCAAATTTGGTTATTTATTGTGTTTACATTGTTAACTAGAATGTTAACTGAAATTTGGAAATGATTGAGATATTCAACTATACTATATATACTCTTAAGATGGAACATTGGTATATACAGTATTATTCAACTACTAGTGCAACTATGGAGTATATATGATCATGGGATAAGTACTAGTGCAACTACATATATACAATATTAATTTGGATTATGATTATTTACTTGTTGAGAGTCCTCAATTACTAAGTCAAAAGATATCTCATTCATGAAGTTTTCTTATTAATTAAAATAAAAAATAAGAAGGGTACACTGTTACTTTGAAATGAATTTAAAAACATTTTAGATAATCGTGTGATTTTCAATATTTCTTTCATGGGAAAAATGGCATTTAGGCCATTTTTCAGTCTTTTTTCGGCAATAAGGCTTTCGAGAAATTACGCGTGCCGATTAGGCCGCCTAAAATGTGCAAAGACGTCGTTGCCCTCGCATATATACACATTTGAACAAACCGTTTCAGCATTAATTTCATTATTTCCCGCACGCACACACGAACCCACGAAACCCATTATTTCTCTCTCGGCTCCCGCTAAAAGAACAAACACAGAGAAATCGATTTCATCAAGCTTCGTAACCGCCACAACCAACACACGAAATCCTCTCATCTCTCATCGCTCAGTTCAATTATCAATGGCTCCGTCGAAGAAAACCGCCGCCGCGAAGAGAACCGCCGGGAAGAAATCGACTCCAACCGCCGCTGCTGCTTCAGAAAACACTGAACGGAGGCTTGTTCAGTACACTCCGTCGAGTGAAGAGCAGGCGAGCCCTATCCCTCAGCCTGCCGCCGGCGAGAAGAAGGAGAGGAAGTAAGTATTTCTAACCCTAATTCAACCGATTTTCAATTTCAATCTGTTAATTTCCATTGCATGAATGAATTTTGTGTGTTTTGATGGAGGTTCGGTGTGATTGTGTGTTCATCAGTGTTGATTGTGTGTGTTGGTGGCCGTTCAGTGTTAATATGTTCTGTTCAGTGTTAAATTTTCCTGTTCAGTGTTTGTTTATGCCTGCTCAGTGTTTGTTTATGCCACCCAGTGCAATTGCATGGCCACTCAGTGTTGATTGTGTGTGTTGGTGGCCGTTCAGTGTTAAATTGTTCTGTTCAGTGTTAAATTGTCCTGCTCAGTGTGAAATTATGCCTGCTCAGTGTCTCTGCATGCCACCCAGTGCCCTGTGTGTGCCACTCAGTGTTGATTGTGTGTGTTGGGTGTATGTTCAGTGTTAAAATGTTTTGTTCAGTGCCTCATCATGCCTGTTCAGTGCCTCTTCAGTGCCACTCAGTGCAATTACATGGCCACTCAGTGTTGTATATGCCTGTTCAGTGTTGTATATACCCTGTTCATTGCTTTGTACTCACATCGGTGTGTGTTTTTTTGGTGTTCGTTCCAGGTCCTATAAACAGATGAGGTCCAACTTGCTGACCATCATCCGGACGATTGATGAGATCAAGGACAAGCTGAAGCCGGGGCACGACGAGTATCTGAAGATGACCCCCTTCTACCATCTCTTCAAGAGCATTAAGGATCAGAGGCTGACCATCCTCCACACCCGAAAGAGCGACGCTGCGATAGCTGCCGTGCTGGAGCAGATGGATGCCGGCGCTCGTACTATTAAGCTCGGCAGCAAAGATGTCAGGATCACTCCCGAGGATGTCGATCTTATATTTGGAATCGTAGGCGGGAGTAGGAAGCTCGATATAAGTTCGAGGTCCAAGTGCGATAACAAAAGATTCAGGGAGAGGATGTTCCCGGGGGAGAAGACGCTGAACCCGAAGCTGCTGAATGAAAAGCTCGATATTTTGGTGAAGCGTCGGAGTCGCAAGCCTCAGGCTCTTGCTGATGTAGCTCGGCTCCTCTCTTTGATAGTGATCGGCACTGTCTTCTTCTCCACTTCCTCCGTCACGATCCAATGGAAGTGGTTGGATTATGTTGTGGATCTGGAGTCGATGCAGAGCTACAACTGGGGCGAGGCGATTCTCAAGGCCCTTTGCGACTCGGCAGCTGCGAACAGGGGCAACCCGCAGAATACACAAGGCTGCACGATACTGCTTCTGGTATGTGCTTCTACTTGCTGTTCTTCACAATCGTCTTGCCGTCTTTTTTATTTTTTCATTCCTTGATATTTACCTCGGGTTTTTTTGTTTGGTTTTTGTGCAGTTCTGGCTTTGTGAGCACACAAAGCTGGCAAAAAGGCTGGAGAACGAGCACCTCCCCCGGGTCCTGAACTGGCATCTCAATGACCTTTCGAATGTGACCAAGGAGACCCTGGCGGGTCTCGCGGACGAGGCGGTAAATATCTTCTCTCTTTATTCTGCTTCTTCTTTTAATTCTGTTTTTGTTTTATGATTCAGTGTCCGTCGACAGTGTTTATTGAGGTTCAGTGTTTATTGCTTGCTGTTCAGTGTGAAATATTGAGGTTCAGTGTGAAATATTGAGGTTCAGTGTTTATTGCTTGCTGTTCAGTGTGATATTCATGCACACAGTGCCTGTGGGTGGACAGTGTGAATGATGTTCTGGTTCAGTGCTTTTTTATGCTGTTCAGTGTCAAAGTAGGATAACTGCGATGTTCAGTGCTTATTAATGCTGTTCAGTGTCACTCACTTGAGGGGTGATGATGTTTTTTTGAGTTCTAACGCGTGATGTCCGTGTCTGACAGGTGGATGCTCGTCTTCTGAAACACGGAAAGACGGTGGCGGAGATCCACGCGTACAAGGGCTACCTTTCCTACAAAGCAATCGTGAACACTCCGCGTGCGGCGGAGAGCGAGGACGAAGGGCGGTCTGATGACGATGATGATGACGATGACGAGCATCCGGGCTCTGATTCGTCGAGCCCTGAGGAGGAAGAGGAACAAAAAAGAAAAGGCCCCGGGGGCGGGCCTTATGGAGACGAGCAGTCGTCAGATGGGGGGGAAGACGACGACGACGACGACGACAGTTCTTCCGGGCGGCATCAGGAGATGGCCTGCATAGTCCCGGAGCCGGAGGACGAGGGTGGGCCTTCCGAACAGCAGCAGCCCGATGAGGAACGCCCCGCTGTTTCTGCTGCTGAAGCCGAGAGGTTGCTCAACAACCTCCTGTCGGAGAATCAAGATCTCTCCAGCGCTGTGAGGGATCTCCAATCCAAGCTCGATAGCACGACTTCTCGGCTGAACGAAGCGACAAGTGCTAATGTCGAGCTGGAAGGCGAAAACCAGCGTCTGAAGAGGAGGAGCTCCGAGGAGGAGGAGGAGCTGAAAAATCTGAGGGCCCGAGTGAAAGAGCTCGAGGAAGAATTGATCAAGAAGGCGAATGATCAGAATAATCCGGTGACCGAGGCGGGAGAGGCTCGAAGCTCCGGTGAGGAGGAGGAGGAAGTGCGGCTTCTGAGGGCTAGAGTGAAAGAGCTCGAGGACGAAGTGGATGTTTTGAAGAATGCGTTGGCTGACCTTCAGATGTCGTCGGTCATGAACGTCTACGAAAAAGTCCAGCTCGAGTCTCTGGAGGCGGACATGAAAGCGCAAGAACTTGTCCACAGATCCCAGATCGAGGCTCTGCAGAAAATTGTCAAGGAACGGGAAGATGAAGTCTTGAGTCTCCAGGCGGAGTTGTGCGTCTACGAGATTGACCGCAACAAGGACGATGAAGAAGAAGGGAGCCCGTTGAGACCGGAAGCTGAAAAGATAGAGCCTTCGAGCAAGGCGAAGACCAGGTCGATGGTGCGACGGGTCAAGGGCAGGAAAAGGAAGCCGGCCAACGGCGACGACGACGATTTTCAGTACGATCCCCCTGCCCCTGCCGCAAAGAAGAAGGCGATCAAGAAGGGTAAGAAGGTGGTGCAGGAGGCGAGCCAGAAACCGATCCGCAGTGATTACAGTGAGGATCATCTCAACTTCTTGATGAGCGTGAACAAGAAATTTGATGTGAACTGCGGGTTGGAATTGGAGCCGGAAATCCTCGACAAAATCATCCTCCACAACAGCGACCCGAAAACGTGAGTGAAGCTTCTTTTATTTTCCTTCTTTCACATTCTGTCTTTCCCTTCTTTCTTTCTTTCTTTCGTTTTTTTTTTGTGCGCTATGAATGTGTTTTTATTTTTATTTTTTTCCCTTTTTTTTTGACAATCAGGTGGACGATGAAGTTCTTTCCCCGTATAAACACAGTCGTGACGGTGGCTGACATTACCGACATGATGAAGTGCACCTTCATCAGCAATCATGTGGTCGACGCCTTTGCTGAGTCGCTGCATCGAGACCACAACAAGAAGCTGGAGGCTCTGATACTCCCCTCGCACTGTTGGGTGAGTCTTTCCTGCATTTGCATTCAGTGTTTTTAGTGGTTGTACAGTGTGTTGGTGTCTGTTCAGTGTTTTTATGTGCTGTTCAGTGTCATTGCTGTTGATCATTGCTTATGTATGCTGCTCAGTGTTTCTAATGAGCTGCTCAGTGTGTGTGTTTTCTGTTCAGTGTTATTGAAGGTTGATCAGTGTTTATCATCAACATTCAGTGTTAATATGTGATGTTCAGTGTTATAATGCCCTGTTCAGTGCTCATTGAGTTCATCCTTTCTTAATAAAAACTCTGTTTTTTTTTTTTTCTTTCTCGCAGACTTCCATCGTCACGGGACGTCATGACAACCAGAAAATGTACCAAACAATCACAGATATGATCCCGTGCGTGCGAGAAGGGATTATAATGTTCCCGATTTTGTCTCCTGGGATGAAAAAGACTGCAACTCCCAACCATTTTACGTTGCTCGTCTGCGACTTCGTCAAAGAGAAATGGCTATTCTACAACTCGATTCAACCCAGGGGGTCGAAATCGAAGGACCATTACATGGCGAATGCAGCGGAATTGGTACGTCTACTGTATTTTAGTCGATTTTTAAAAACGGTTCCCTTTCTAACGATAACTGACAAACTGTATTGTTTCGTACGTTTCAGAAAGAAAAGGTGGAGACCAACGTGGGACAAATGCTGGAGAAAGCGGGGAAGTGTGGTTTCCCGGTACTTGGAATCGAGGCCGTGAAGCCTCTCCCACAGCAAGCCCCAACTCTGTAAGTATCTCAGTGTTGTGTTTTCTGAAAGATTCATTTTTATGCCTGTTCAGTGTTATTTTTATGCATTCAGTGTCAGTGTTTCTTTTTTTTTCCGTCTGACTCCTCCACGTCTGTCACTGTCCAGGAATGAATGTGCCCTGTACGTATGCTACTACATGGAGAAGATTCTGAAGAAAGAGCCCATTCCGGACAAGGTCAGGACGGAAGAGTTCCAAGAATTCAAGGGTCACGTGATACAAACCATCCTGGCCATGAAGGAGAAGTAGTGACCTTGGGGCTGTGCGCGTTTTCTGTTTAGTTTTGGTTGAAAAAAAACAAGAAGTGTTTTTTCTGTAAATGTATGAACATGATTGTGTTTGGGTTTAGTTTCTGTAAAAACAAAATATTGTGTTTTTTGTTCATATTTCTGGGCAGTTTTTAGTTGAACACAGTTGTGATGATATTGCTTGTTATTCAGTGTTAATTCTGTCTGTTCAGTGTTGGCAGTGTTTATTCTTCCAATTCAGTGCCATCAGTGTTAATCTTGTCCACTCAGTGTCAGCAACTAAGGCTTATTGAATTGAAACATTGAAAAACAAGCAAATGCAAAAATTACAAGATACAAGAACAATTAAACACACTCCAAGACCATAACTGAACAAGAAACAAATCACATAATGTTAAAATCCCGTGTTTTTTTTGAGATGACAGTCAGTCAGTGTGTTTATGAGCCGAACAGTGCCTGTCACTGACAGTCAGTGTTTTTTCACCCCATTCAGTGTCACTGATCACAGAAATCATGTCGAAAAAACACAACGAAGATCCAAAATAAGAAAAAAAGCCTACTAACTAACTAACTAGGGTACAGGCTCCGTGCACGTTTTCTTGTTGTGATTGCCGACACGTCCGCACCTCCCGCACTTCATGGCTCTCGGGATGTGCTCACCCCTGGACGGAATCCTCTTCTTCTTAGGTCTTCCAGGGGGCCTCTTCGATGTTGGCGGCTCGATCATGACGTTCTCTGGCACGTTCGAAGGTTGATCAAACATGGAAACCGGCTGAAGCGGATCGGCATAAGACCTTGCGTAGCTCTCTGCGTGGTAAAACTTGTCCACGAACGACGCCATCGGCTTCCCGGACCACAGAATGCACGCAGCTGCGTGGGAACACGGAACCCCTGTAATCTGCCACTGGCAGCAGGTGCACGTCTGATCAGCGATATTGACCACGACGGTCGGAACGCACTGCACTTCGAAAACCGTTTCGGACGACCCCACAACCACCCATTTCCTGCCTTCGTTGATGGCTTCACCCAGCTTCTTCTCAACGGACGGGCAGAAAGCCGTGGTCCACTTCCTGCTCCTGGCCCCCCTGTCTGATTCAGTGTTAAACAAGGCCAGTCAGTGCTTGAACAAGGCCAACAGTGTTAAAAGAGTGCAATCAGTGTTTGAGATTGATAAACCCTCATCATACCGTGGAAAAAGGTCATCAGCTTCAGCCTGATTGTGTTGACCAACGCCGTGATCGGAAGATGCCGGGCTTCCATGATCCATTTGTTGAACGACTCCGCGGCGTTGGACGACATCTCGCCGTACCTCTTCCCCGAGAAGTACACGTTGGCCCAATTCTTTGGATCCATGTTCTCGAAAAACACTTTCGCTGTCTGGCCTCCCTCTTTCAACAGCTCGTCCATGCTCAGTTGGTAGGCTTCGACGGTGGTTGCGTACGCGCATTTCAGGAAACTCCACACCACGCCTTTTCGTAACATCTTGGTCGCCCATCTGCCTCTGAATTTGTCTTTCAGGTTCAGCTTCAAGTGATTGATGCAGTAGCCGTGCGGGGACCCTGGGAACACCCTGCTCATCGCCTCGAGCAGCCCGAGATTCCTGTCCGACACGAACGTAACGGTGCGAGAAGTAGGCAGGATGTGCTTCAGGTTGTCCAGAAACCACTTCCAGTTAGCATAGTTCTCGGAATCGACAACGGCGTAAGCCAGCGGGTACAACCCTGCATTCACGAGACACGAACAAAAAAAAAAAAAAAACACTTCAGTCAGTGTGAATAGCACCCATTCAGTGTTGAAAATACATATTCAGTGCTGGAAGCAACAGGGGTCAGTTTCAGTGTGCATTTCAGACCATTCAGTGTTAAAAAGTTGGATTCAGTGTGCATTTCAAACCGTCAGTGTTCCACATACCTCCGTCGCCGTCCTTGCCCGTAGCAGCGAGCAAATGGCCCTTGATCCTCCCCTTCAGGAACGTGCCGTCCAGAAACAGCAAAGGGCGACAGTGGTTCATCCCGTCGATGCAAGCCTTCATCGAGATGAAGACCCTGCGAAACTTCCTGGACGCCTCGTTGAATTCGAGCAGCAGGTGCGACCCAGGGTTGGAGTCCGATATTGCCTGCAGGTGCTTGGTCAGTGCGGCAAAGGAATCTTTATCGTCGCCGTGAATCAGCTTCCTGGCCTTCTCGAGCGCATCCAGAGCGAGGCCAGGCGAGATCTCCAGACCGTAGTGATGCTGGAAGTTTCTCACGACTTGGACCGGACGAGTCAGCGTGCTTTTCCGTACCTCCTCGACTATCAAACTGGAAATCAAGTCCGAGCAGACGCGCCTGTGCTTCAGGGATCGAAAGCACGCGCCGCAGCTGTGCTCGTTACTCAGCTGCTTGACGTAGAAGAAGCCGTTGCTTCGATCCATCACGGCGCACACTGACCAGTTGCATCCCGTGCTGCTTTTCTTCGAGCACACGGCAGAAACCTTTTCGGGTCTGTTCTTCACGTACTCGAAATCGAATCCCACTCCGACTGCCACCTTACAGAGCGCGTTTCGAAAGTCCGGGGCGCCTCCTTGGAACATCTGACCGACACCAGAAATCTCCTTGTCCCAGCCATCGGTCAACAGCACTTTAGAACTCGACGGACCAAACAGGCGGAACATATCCTCTGCTTCGAATCCCTCGTTGTTTTCTGCTCCAGTCGCACTGACAGCGCTGCTGTTGGACACCGTCGAGAACACAGAACTAGAGGTGCGGTCTTCAGTCGCGACGGAAATGTCGATGCTCACCCGAGGCAGCTTGTGAAGCGCAGCTAGGGATACCATGTTCGACATGTCCGCATCGGTTGAGAGCACACAGTTTGGGAAATCGGGTACAGAGTAATGCATGCCGTACGCGACGTCTCGGAGCTCAGGCCACTGAAGCTCGACTGTTTCCTTCAGCTGGTGAAGGGCGGCAGCACGGGAGGAATCGATTCTGGACACCAAATTCTCACCGCCGAATGCACAGAATGCGAAAACATCGGCCCCTGCTGCTGAAAAAAAAAAAAAAAAAAAAAATAACGACTCACAGTCAGCGCACGATTTTTTTAAGGAATGCGTGAAACGAAAACACTGAACATTTAAAACAGTGTGATTCAATGTGTGTCCCTGTCTGTTCAGTGCTAAAAAACGGTGTTCAGTGCTATTAAAGTGTGTTCAGTGCTGTTCAGTGCTATTGGAGTGTGTTCAGTGCCATAAAAGTGTGCTCAGTGTTTGTTTGATTGTGTGGTTCAGTGTGTGTTGCCTCAGACTAGACAGTGTTTTTAAGACCTGTTCAGTGTTAAATGAATCACAGTCAAAGGAACAGTGCTTTTGAGGCATGTTCAGTGTCAAATTCAGACTAGACAGTGTTGTTTTTTTTTTTTTTTTTAAACTCAAAGAGTCTTATTAAGCAAGCAGCAAGTAATTCAATCACGAGCAGTACAACGAAGACAAGTCGTCGTCAAAAATCACAGGAAACAGAAAAAACGACAAAAAAACAAAATTTAACAACAATAATAATGAGACGGAGGAAGTCTTGGGTCACGACGAGGGGGTTCCCTGACCGGGCGCACCATCGACTGGCCATTTTGATCGAATACGCCAACCGAGAATCTTCTTCCTCCGGTCCAGGTAACCCTGATGTTCCAGCCTTCCTGCACTCCAAACTCTCGAACGAGGCGTTCCCAGTTGAATCCGTGGATGGCAGTTTGATTCCGATGAGTGGTGAGAGGGACGTGCCATTTCTGGTCCAGGGAGTCCGTCAGAACGATGAAATCCCCCATTTCTTCCTTGATCGGACGAACAAAGACAGCCGGGAGGGGAAACTTTTCTTTATGCCAACGGCCATTGAATCTTTGCTCGGTCCAGTGAGAACCATTCCAAGATTCAACCCCCCGACTTCTTGCCGTCTGCCCTGGCTCCCGATCCAGTGTGCCTGGTCGCCTAGGCATCATTGGTGGCCCCCGACGGATTGGCCCGTCATTGAATCTTTGTTCGGGCGACGAGGGAGGACTGTTATTCATAAATTCTGCCTCGCTTGGTGTCGGTCCTGGCTCTCGATCGAGTGTTCCCCTTCGCCTCGGCATCGTTGCTGGCTGCTCCACCCGATCGAACAGAAATGAGATGAGGAAACCAGAGAAATGACGAGGTTTTTATAACCGTAATCACCACACTAACAAGGCAGTAAATGCCTCAACCCTCAACTAACATGGCAGGCATTTATTGAAAGGGAGACAGGTCAATGCCTCAAAGGAAACAAAGTCAACAAACACTGATTCCTGTAACACATTGCATTTCCAACGAGATAATAACAGGTACCATAGTATCCTAGGGGAAACAAACAAGCTGTTACTCATTCTGACACTGAATGAAGCAAATAAACACTGAATCCACATGCTTGAATATGGATTCAGTGTGCAACAGGTGTCTACAGTGTGGAAGAGCAATTAGTCCGGCTCAATGCACACTGAATCAAGCAATTAGACACTAACTGAAAACAAGCTCAGTCAATCCACACAATGTGTTACAGGAATTAGACACTGACTGAGCCAATTTAGCACTGAATGGCAAGCTCAGTGCAGGAACACTGAGTGCATGGTGAATTACACACTGAATGATCCAATTTAGCACTGAATGGCAAGCTCAGTGCAGGAACACTGAATGCATGCACACTGAACACTGAGTGCATGGTGATTTGACACTGAATGCAACGAAAAAACACTGAACATGCATAACAAAAAACAATCAACACTGAATGCATGAACAACGCACACTGAATCAATCGACACACACACTGTGCATGCATGCTGAATGAAGCTTTTAAGCACTGAACGGGTACGTGGATTCGAAATCGCGTACCTGGATTCGAAATCGACGGCAAGGAGGGCGGCGGCGCCTCTGACATCTGAACTGAGACAGGAACGGCGGCGGCGGCGATGAAATCGATCGATCGATCGATGCCAAGGGAGACGGACTGCATGGAATCGCGGCTGAGAATTGGAGCTGCTAACCGGCGGCGACCTTCCCCCTCTCCTTGGCTTGAACGCGGCGGCGACGGAGATGAAATCCTTCGGCTCGATTGTGAATAGCAGCAGCGGCGGCGGAGCTGAGAGAGAGAGAGAGAGAGAGAGAGACAGAGAATTGAATGTGCCCGATTTGATTTTTTTTTCCCCCAGCTCGTCGATTTGGGAAAGGTAATATGGAAGGGTAATTTCGTCCTTCCATATACATTTTTGTGGCCTAATCGACACAAAATGGCCTAATTGACACCAAAATTACAAATTGGCCTTATTGGTCAAAAAATGCTGAAAAATGGCCTAAATGCCATTTTTCCCTTCTTTCATTTTGCCACATTTATCTAATATAAAAATAATTTAAACATTTTTTAATTTTCCAACAAATATTTAACAAATATTCACAAAATAACCTAAATACTACGTATCATAAAATTGGGAAGGTTGAACACACATGTCATCTCATCTCAAATTACGAAAATGCCCCTCTGGAGAATGCGTACAAACGTTGTTGCCCGTCGCACCAAATTCTGTGATGCGTGACCGACGGGCTGTGCTTTGCCAAAACACTGTCCCCGTTTCCCTATTTCGCAATTCGAATCTGATCTCGATAGATCTTCAGTCCGATCTCAATCTTTCTCGAGTAAGAGGTGAGCTGAATGATTTCTGGATTGTTTTTTCGATTCGTGGAATTTGTCATGATATGTTAAGAATGTTGAATTCGTTGGACTTTTTCCGTGCTTAATTTTGCTTTAATTGTAGGAATTTCCAACTTTGGTGAAGTGGATTTGAATCATTGAGTAAGATCTTCTCGTGGGTTTGCAACGATGTCACAAGAAGGGGGTGGAGGTAGTGGGGTGCCTGAAAATCCCTCAGAAGAATTTGTAAAGGAGGAGAGTGAGAAGCTCAATTTGAATCCTGCTGTTAATGGGGATCTTGTCGTGGAGAATGGACACCGTGATGTCGTAGGGAACACACATTCTAATGAAAGCCACGACGAACTTGTACAGATGGTGATAGAACTCAATTTCCAGAATGAATATATGAAGTCTCAGTATGAGAGCTTGAAGAATCACATTGTGGATTCCAACAGGGCTGACCAAGAAAAAGTACGCAATCATGATGATTTAGGGAGCGGAGATCTAAGAGAACTGCGTGGAGAAATAGAATCTCTGAAGAGAGAAGTTGTTGAGGAAAGGCAAACACGAAGTGCTGCAGAGGACGCTTTGAAGCATCTACGAGCTGAGCACTTGGAGGCAGATACAAAAGCACATGAGCTTTCTGTTAAGCTTGCCGAAGGTTGTATAAGTTGTCAGTTTTGATTATCTCAATGCTCATGAGTATCATTAGGTTCACGGATACATTCCCACTAGTTAGAATTCTGATAGATTTTTTCTGCATTGATTCAATATGGTTTGTGGCAGTACTCATCATGTATAAAACTTTTTTTGGTGATTAGTGGACTTTAACTTTTGATTCTTTTGCACTGTTTTAAGTAACTAATGTATTTTGCCGTCATTCTAATATAGCTCAACAGAAGATGGATCAAGAAATACAAGAGCGAGACGAGAAATGCTCCGAGCTTGATTCTAAGCTGAATAGGCTTCATAAAAGAGCCAAACAGCGTATTCAGGAGATGCAAAAAGTATGTGATTCGTTTTATCTGTCTCTCCTTATTTTAGCGATATTAATTTATATTTCCCCTTCTTTCATGGCACCACAAATCATTATAATTGGGTTTGTATTTTTAGGAGAAAGATGACCTTGAGGCCCAGTTACTTGAAGTTAATGGCAAAGCTGATCTTGCATCTTCCCAATTGTCAGCACTACAGCAAGAGTTGGAGCGTACACGGCAACACGCAAATGAAGCATTGAAAGCAATGGACATGGAAAGGCAACAACTACGGACTACAAACAACAAGTACCATCTCCATAACACTTTGCATGAGGATTTTATTATATTTTTGCGCATGATCATCTTATTATACTTTATTGAAATGAGCAATGTCTTATTTGGGAAACGAATATGAGACTTTTTGTATACTCTATGCTCTTCCGATCATTCTATGTAGATCAGGTGTTGAAATTCCATTATTAAAGAACAACTCAAAGCTGAGCACATCAACGTAACAAGAAGTTTGTACGCTAACCTATATGCGGAAATATGATTTCTCCTTAGCAGCAATCATCCTTACTATGAAATATAAGGTCTTTTTAATTTTCTTGTGAGCATTCAGCTCTTGGACTGGAGAAGTAATAACACTGTATTCCTAAGGAAGTGTGTAGCTTGCGAAATTTTATTTAGTTGTGTGAGAAAGATATAATTTGGTCGTCTTTGAATGATGCTTAATAGTTAATATATGCTCCAAATTTCCGTTTTCTGTCTTTCGTTCTCATGAATGCTTTTAGCACCCTGTAAAATAACAATGATGAATATCTATAACTTTAAGAAAGAAAAATGGTGGACATCTAATTTTTGAGAATTGTCTATTCTCCTTTCAAACCATTTGTTTAATTTATCTTGTGCAGACTTCGGGACAACATTGAAGAATTACGTAATTCTTTGATCCCCAAAGATAATGCTCTGGAGGCAATGCAACAATCTCTTCTGGAGAAAGATCAGGTATCTATCTAAATTTTATAGCAGATCCGATAATAGGTTAGTCGCACAATAGAGACCTTAATGTACCAAAGTTAA
The DNA here is from genome assembly GCA_954870475.1 of Euphrasia confusa. Taxonomy (NCBI): domain Eukaryota; kingdom Viridiplantae; phylum Streptophyta; class Magnoliopsida; order Lamiales; family Orobanchaceae; genus Euphrasia; species Euphrasia confusa. Next base: position 36,471,781 of record OX940959.1, on the reverse strand, counting down.
TATGTGTATTTCCCTGTGCGTTAGATGTATTTTGCCTGCCGAAGTATTGTTTGTTAATATACCAATCAACGAACGAAATGGAATTCTTGGTATGTTTCCACTTTGTTTCAGTGGGGAAGGAGTAAGTAGTATGTTTATTCCCTATTGTTACTATTTTAATATTTGCCACTACGATTGACAGCACGTCTATCGTCTGCCCTTCTCAAGCTGTAGTTTCCTTAGTCCTATAGATTACCATGCATTCATCTTTAGTAGCCCATTAAAGTTCCCTCAACACTTCTACTTCAGTTTACGACTTTACGTTACTCACGTGGTTGTCTGATCAGATGTTGGAAGATATGCGTGGGTCACTACAGGCAGCTGATGAAAAGCAGCGAGCTTTAACTGCCGAACTTTCTCTAAAGCACCAAAAGGTAAATTGTTTATGGACATCTGAACATTTATTGCTTCTACTACATGAGATTTCTGCTCCTGCTTCAGCTCACTCCTCCTTGTCCACCAAGAAGGAATGATTGAAGAAGGTTATTGCACCTTACTGACTTTCTGGATTTTAACTTCTTGTTCGGTTGTTCCTTCATTTTATTTTCCAGCAAATCGAGAACATGGAGGCCCAAATTTCTGATATTTTAGCAGAGAGAAACCGAGCAAATGGAATAGTATCATCTCTGCGGGTGATTTTATACCCCTTACCTTTTAGTTGATTCTCTTTAAAAGATACAGCAGTAAATTAAATTAATCTTTTTCTTTGTGATCATTAAGGTTATCTGATTAATAATTTTGGACATCTTCTAATATTTTATCTGCATATTACAAGCAGACCATCGGCGCTCTATGTATTCTGATGCTAAACTCAATCGGGTGTAATTTTCTTTTATTTTCAGGCTTCAATAGTGGAAAAAGACACCAAGATTGCAGAGATGGATGCAGCTTCCAGTGGTGAAGCAGCACGACTTAGAGCAGCAATGGAGACTTTAAAAGGAGAGCTCAGTCAACTGAAAAACGAACATGTATGCTTTCTAGTCTAGCCCTATTAACACTCTTTAGTCTTTATTACGAGCTCACAATGTTTGAGAAGATGAATTAACTGGATCATAATATTGTTCCTAGTTTTATATTATGCTCTACATAATATCACACTCTTTCAAGTAATATACTGGACCTTAAGAATTCAATTTGTTCCTGGTTTTATTCCCCAAGTAAACGAAAACAGTGCAGAAGTCCATATGTAAAATTTTACAATTTATCTGTTTTATTAAAACTTTTAATACATATACATGATACAATCTTAGATCTTCGGATTCTATTACTTTTGGGAATTTATTACTTGAATAATATGACAGACCTGGGAGAGTTTTTTTTCAGCTTAGACTGGACATCTATACTTTCTTTCGCATTCATACTAGTATAACCCTCCTTCGACTTCTCCAAAAGCTCTAGTGTGTCAGGTAGATTTCACCTAAACTCAAAATAGCTCCAAATTATCTACTGCAACTCTTGCTTTGGGCCAATAAATTAACATCAATCCCATCTCAGTAAGAATTTGGAACCTATCCTGCATCACATAAAAGTACTTTTGCAGACAATCAAGATGATCATCCATAGTAGTAACTTGTAAACTTTCTCATAAAACAATTAATGAACTTACTTCTGTACTATAAATTAATTTTACCACAGAGTGAGACATTTGCTTGACAGATTAATTCGAGATAAGTATATGGATATAATGCTGATGTTGTTTCTAGGAGAAAGAGAAAGAAGGTCTGGAAACTGCACTGCTGTCTATGAGATCAAAGCTGGAGATCTCTGAGGGTAATCGGGTACATGCCGAAGTTGAAGCTGCAAGATTAAAAAGTATGCCTCCTGTTCTTAGCATTTTCATGTATATGTGCTTTTAACATCTGTCTCATTTTCTTTTGTCAGGTCAATTGGATTCGGAACATTCTGTGCATTCTCAGCTGCTTTGTAGTAAAGATTCTGAGTTAGGGGAAACCAAAGAAAATGTTCTCTCTCTCCCTCTCTCTCTTTTTCTCTCGCGCCTGCTTGAAGCTTATGAGAGTATCCATATATAGAATATAAACTTCCGAGTTCTGCAATTTGCCATTTGTTATACTTAAGCATCATAATTGTTTGTGTTTAGAGATCTTTAAAGACAAATGATCAAGTAAATGAAAACATCATTTGTGCTTGACTTGGGATGAAGGTGGTTATTTTTAATTAAGATAATCTAGGATGAGGACAAATGATGTCAATGTCAATGTAATAAACTGGTGCAAAGTTTATAAATATATAAAATCCACTGAAGACAAACCACAATCTCAACATGTATTACATTGTTTATGCCTTCCTTTTTCAGGTTGAAACTCGTTTATCTTGAATATGTATTCTTGTCCTCAAACAATTGAGTTGCATTATTTTCCATCCCAAAGTGTGACAGTAAATTTGGATATGGATATGATGTTATGCATTTTTCAGACATTTAAGTTATCTGCTTATTTTTTCTGACTGCTTAATTGTATGTGTGCGTATGTTACATTAAAGCCTGACTATTTATCATCTTATCCATCACACATTGCAGATGGAACGCATTGTAAATGAATTTGCTTCATACAAAGTTCGAGCTCATGCTCTGCTTCAGAAAAAGGACGCAGAATTAGCTGCTGCAAGGGACAGTGACCAATTCAAAGCTCTTGAGGAAGCTCTTAAGGTGAATCCAACATTTATTATGTAACATATGATAAGGCAGAGAAGAATCCTTGAGCTGAAATTATGGTATAACGATCCTCACCAGTCATGCATTTATTTTGGCAGGATGCTGAGAGAGAGGTATTATTATTATCTGCTGAAAAGGATAAAGCTTTACAAGATCTTAAAGATATTTCCACCGATTTCAAAAAGGAAATATCCTCAAGGTAATGATAAAGTTTTCTATTAAATTGCTTACCAATAATTTCCTCTGGTAATAAGTTAGGTCCTTGTAACAATATGGAGTGTGAAATACTGAAAATTAGGGTTAGCCAGTTAATGTCAGTTAACCTAACTGTCGGAGTGATTTTTACGGGTTAGACAGACACTTAATAGAAAGGTACCAAGTATTATATCAGATGTTTGGCAGCTTGATTTGGTCTCAGGTCATTCCTCTTATCTGACAACTAAATCCAAACCCCTCAAAGTGATCTTTGAAAACTTGATGGCTGCAATGTGTAGTTGTGTACATTCATGTGTTACAAGGAAACAACTTATTAAAGTTGGTAATCTTTGTAGAACATGATTGCTGCAATGATATTATGATTATTGTATATGTTACTTGAGTTGATAATCGTTGAAGATAAGGCTGAATGGATGATGCCATGTTATGATTATTACTACTTGTGATAATCTTATTAGTTGTTGTAATGATTGTATTATTGGAGCTGGTAAAACATATTTTCACAATGAATTTACCAGAAATCCAAGGGTAAAATTGCCATAGAAATGTGCTAAAAAACTGGTGGTAATGTATTTTTTAAACAGTGTACCTAGTTGGCCAAAAAAAATTTAAAGTTGAGTGACTTAGTGGACAAAAGTTCCTTATATCTTGTACTCATTGGTCAATTTCTCTTTATTTTATTCAACAGCTCACTGTGTCTTATGTCTCTTGAGAGTGTTCCTGTTAACTTGCCTGTCACTGTATCTTTTTTGGAGTACATGGCATAATTTAGCCTTTTCTATGAGAAGCATACTTTTGAAAATAAGCTATGAGGAAGATATACATTTTTTACGAAACAATTGTGGACGTTAAGGTCTTGATGAAGCAATGTACACTAAAATAGCCTTGTTTAGTGTGATACCCCATAAACATCTACCTGATGCATTTGCACCTTATTTATGCTATGCATTCAAGTGAAATATTTGATTTCTGACTGCGGATGAATTATAATATTACAATTGGTAAACATGTACGAACAAGTGCTTAACTATTATGCCTGTGTTTTTCAGAGATGCAACTCTCAACATGGCACAGCAGCAGATTAGGAGCATGCAGTTGAAGTTGGATTCATCTCTTTCCATGCACCAATCGGAAAAAGAAGTATGGGACAAGAGACTCCAAAACGTGGAAGAAGCATGGCGATGTACTGCAATCATCTTCTTCCCTTTTAAGCTAATAATGATAAATTATTGCTTTCATTACTATGGTTGGGGACGGTCTTTAGATTAACATGATTTGTAACTTTACAGTAAGATGTGAAGCACTGGAAAGGAAAATTGCAGAATCTTCCACGCAAAATTCGCAAAAGGAAGTTGAAGAGCTAAAGTTGCAATGCAAAATGTTGAAGGTTGTAACCCTCTAGTTATCTTTGAAGTGTCTATTGTGTTCTTTTTTTAATTATTGCACTGCTATATCGTGTAGGAAGAGCACACTACTATTAGTGATCTTGCTGATAAAATGATGGAGGAGAAGGACAAAGAGATCTCTAGGCTTTTGAATGACAATAGGAATCTGCAGCAGTTGCTGGATTCAAGGCCTTCTGTATGTCCCTCTCTCCCCTACATTGCTGGTGAACTTTGATTTACAGTTAGGCTTCTATCTATATATTCCTTGTACCATTATTGTCTAGTCTATCTATCTATGTATTCGATTGTATTATGCATGTACTCTTGAGTCTTTTGATATTTTGACCATTTTCTTAATTATTCCAGGCTGAATACTATGATGACTATTCAGGTAAAAAATTGATCTTTTATGTTTTAGAGATAATTTTACAACCAAAAGTAAATATATCATTATTGTCCGGCTTGAAAGTTGTATGATGTCTGATTTTTCCTTGGGCATTGATGGTTGTAGCTCTTCAGAAACAGGAAGCCTCAAATTCTAGTACTACAGCTGCCGAGCAACAAATCTTGGTATGACGGTCTTACCTGCTTGCATATTGTCTGATATATAAGCGTGTTTCATTATACTAGATCCTAAATAATTTTATCTAATACTCGTGTAAAACTTTTACCATTTTTCAACTGGTACAGTATTCATTTCACAGAATTCACAAGAAATTAAGTGTAACGTTTTCTCACTTGTACTGATTTTATACAACCCCAGAATGCAATGATCGCTCTTCGAGTAAGCGTCTAAAAAGAATGAGTAGAGGGATTAGAGAGAATGTAGACTCATTCATTCATGTCAAATGTCAATAGCCACAATATCTTAGATATTTATATGAGTTTATCAATTATCGTATATACACCACCATTTTTCATATTTCTATCTATGCGTATGTGCATCTAGATGAATACACATCAAGTGTTACTGAATATTGATAAAGATAAGGTCTCCTTGGTGTCTCAGTAGTGTTATGGTACATTTGGATTCAGAGTAATAGGACTTTTTATGATAGAAAAAAATATCTTGATGAGATTGAGATATAGGATATAGTTAAATAGGAAGTGGTATTGTGGTCTCTTATCAAAAAAAGATAAGATCTTCTTGTTTTGATTTGCTCATATAGAGAAACTTCTACTTTTCCTCATAACTAATGTGGAGTATTAACTATTAAAGAATGTTCTCACTTTGAGATTATACCTGAAACTTTTGACATAAATTACATGGTGGGAGTTTTTGATTTGGTTTTATGTTATTCAGATTTTGGCAAGACAACAAGCTCAGAGAGAGGAGGAGCTTGCTCAAACCCAGCGGCATATTCTCGCACTTCAAGTATGTAACATTACAAAAGTCTTATTGTGCACTATTCCATCTAAATTTATTCATTTTTGCCTGATCCGCACAACAATGAAATGCTCTCACGGCTGTCATTGTGGTGGATAATGTTTCTGTTGCTTAAAATGCAGGAGGAAATTGAAGAGCTGGAGCATGAAAATCGCCTCCACAGCCAGCAGGTATTTCATAATAGCTATCATACTATTTGAAATCAATGGCCGTACTGCTTTTAGTTTTTATATTTTCTTATGTGAAATTTTAAGTGAAGAACTTCTACGAGGTATTCTGGACATAAAGGGTAGATGTCATATCAACTGTCACTGATGTGAAATTAACACTTTATTGGACTGGAACCAAATGAACGGTTCACCTACTGACCTACTCCACCTAGGTTTTAATCAAGTTCTTTAAATTATGTGTATCTTATTTGACATTTAAGACTTTGAGGCCTCATACTGTAGGGACAAGATTTATTATTTTGTTTGTCATGCCTAATAGCAGCCAGATTTACAACACTCTGTCTCTCTCTATTGAATATCATAATAGTTTTGAGTTTTGAAGTCCTGATAATATCATGGCACTACTCTATCAACTTCAGGAAGCCTTGTTGAAGGAAGAATTTCGGAACATGGAAAGATCGCAGAAGAGGGAAGGAGTGGATCTGACATATCTCAAAAACATCGTCATGAAGCTTTTAGAGACAGGTATCTACCTATCGTTTGTATTTATTTTGCGATCTTCATGTGGTGGTGGTGATTACAGTTTTATACGTGTGTTCCTATTAAACACAAATAATAGTTAAAATGGAAAAATTTTGCAAAAAGGAAGGAAGAAAAAATATGGACCACTGACTTTGGTTACATTTGACAGTTGAAATATCAATAAGATCTCAGTCCGTTGCATCGTTATCTTAGATCTAATGATCGAAATCAAGGGTGTAATGAATGACTAGTTAAATAATTAACAAAATTTATTTTAAATGAGGTCAAGGCAAAATAGTACATTTAACTATAAAAACATCTAAAAGTTACTCTTGTATGTTTACAGTTGTTTTAACTTTTAACATTAATTTATAAATAATTTATTTTTTCATAATGTACTGACTAAATAAAAGTGAAGTCTATAATGAAACTTGAACCCTTAAGGTTTCAATATGGTGTTATATATAGGAATAATTTTTTTTTTGTCTTGAAGTATGGAGTATGATATCTTAATAATCACCAAAATATGTTGTGTGCACAAATTGTTTATATCCATACTCGTATCACTTGATAGTAATTGTTCATCGTTAAGATCTGCTTTCCATTTAATGACCAGTTATTACAATTTATTTGCGGAAGCAACTTGAATAAGAATTAGAAGTTACTCTTCATATTTGTTTTCTATCTTTATAAGCAGATGATATCTTATATTTTTTATCTCATTATGCTTTCTTAATCACTTTATAAAAAAAAATTAACTCCCTCGAGTCAGATTTATATTTTAACGGATTTTTATTGTAAATAGAAGCATAGATTATTTTTCGAAAACCATTAACTAATTACTATGTACTGTAATGAAAATGCTGGTTTTGTTATTTAATGCTTATTATCTTCGTGATTTTTTTATATATATAATTTTTTGTAAAGTATTCATATTACTATGTTTTATAAGGAAATGTTGTACTTTTTTTTACCCTGCAAATTATTAGGTGAGGTGGAGAGACTGCTGCCTGTTATAGGAATGCTGCTTCAGTTCAGCCCCGATGAGGTGAACATACTTTTTCCCTACCTGATTAAACTATTACCAAGAAGAATTCTTATGCCGAAAGAACTCCATTAGGATTGTTGGTCAACAAAATCGAAGCCCACTGGTCTATGGTAATGTGGATGAGTACTTTCTAACTGTCCTATATTGTGCATTTGCAGATGCAGAAGTGTCAACAAGCCTACCGCTCTTCAAACGATGTCCCGCCTAGCCCTGCGGGTGAATCTTCCGCATCTGGGAGGTCTCTCTTCTCCAGATTCTCATTCTCGTGACGTAAAATGATGTGATTGGATTTATCATTCATGTCACATGTGCGGAGACACAGTCTGGATTAATTGTGCTGTTTAATGTAACATAAAATGTCGACTACCAGCATTGAAACAGTGTAAAAGAAATACAGAAAAAGAGATGGCTATACAGGTTCGATTGACATGAAGTGTGCTAGCTGCACATACAATTTTCCAAATTACCATATGCTTGGTCGATTACTAGAACCAGAAGAGAGGCTTTGTTTATATTCGAATATTCGACTGTAAAATACTATTGTTTACAACTATTGAGTTCGTTACATCTGGCCATAGTCTTAGCTTGGGGAATTTTATTCGTTTTATTTGAGATTTCTGTCACATCTATTGATTTGTAGGCCATTATCAATAACTACATACAATGTTGTTTTCCATCAACAAAAAATGAATTGATTTCATCTCGTTATTGAGGTCTAAAACTAGTACACCAAAACTCAACAAAAATAATTGATTAAATAAAGCAATTTCAAAAATCAAAAGAACATGTTTAGACAGAAAATTAATAGTACTACTCAAAATCGCAAATTCAGATTGAACACACAGGACATGTATTTTTGTCGTTCATCAACCATCGGACGATACAATGGTTATGAAAAACGTGGTCGCAATCGGGAAGCGGAGTTAACCGAGTCCCGTAAGTAGGAGCTTCCCAGCAAATAGGGCACGACTCCATCCGAGCCGATGCTACTGCAAAATCTTCCACTCTTTCCCTAGGCAAACGCAACAAATACAATCGCTGACGCGCGCTCATTGCCGACAAACACCTTGGCCAGGTCTCATCAGCCAGCACCATGCCCATTCCTCACACTCGAAAGGGGATCAAACGATCGGGTTTGATCAGCCTAAGGACAGTGGCATCGAGCAATTCCCCTTGTAACTGAAGGGTGAAAACGTCAATGTACACGACAACAGGGATCACGTCGAGGGAGGTGTCGGCAGCCGCCGTTCGTTTGACGAAACACATGGCCTCACGAGCTATGCGTTCGATCTCATCCTCGGGCAACCAATACTCTCTCAGCCTGTAACTCATACCTGCCCTATACACGTCTACCTCGTCTAAATCTAGCCAATGATGTTTAACTATAACACCTAAATTTAGGGGATGAATACTCGCAAACCTCTCCGATTCTAAAATCTCTTCGGATGACGAGGATTTTTTTAATATGAAATTTGTACGTACCTCCAGGATAACACTCCTGCTGTAAAGTATTTGTTCTCGTTCTCGATACAATGAGATCATCTCCTCGTCCACCCCAATCCGGTACCGATATTCATATCCCGACCTCTTGAAAAGTATTTCAGACTCCATCTTATTGATTGATTGATTAAGGTTTCATGTGAACTTGTATGTGTATTTATACTTAATTACTAGAGTAATATTTTTGGGTTTGTGGTATTCGTTTAGGATTCGGATATCCAATGAATAGATTTTTCCAAATATCTTCCCTAATTGCTATTTTTCCGTTTAATGTGTAATTATGAATTTAAAACTTAAATTGTATATTTATTTTTATATTAATAATAGTATACCCGACTCGAAACGTAAGCCCAGTCCCAAGAATAAACCCACGGTTTGAGACGAGAGGTCTTGGAAATTTTGGGCACGCCGGCTTGTGCCCAACCCTATAATTGCATAGTTTGAATCGATGACGTCAAATTTAGTCCTCTTTTCAAAAAATGAAAGGGAGAAGAAAAACGACGACTGGGATGTCGTGCCGTGGCTCACTGCGCACAACCTTCAAACGGCCAACTCCGCAAAAGCGAGAACAGCCACGTGTACTCCCCCCTCTTCATTTCAACTCTCCCTTCTTTTTCCCGCCATTCCCAACTGCCCTATCTCTCTCTCCCTCTCTCGCATATCATCACACTTTCCACATTCCTTTCATTTCTAATTACACGAACACACACACACACTTATTCCTTTCTCCAGAAAATTCCAGTCGCCGCGATTTTGATTCACACGGTAAAAAATTCACACATTCGAACGTGGAATCGGATCGAAATTTGAGCTGAGGTAAGCTACTACTACTAGATTTTGTTTTCTATTTGACGGATTATACTGATTGATTACGCGAACGGGATGATAGATATTGGAAGCTGATTGATCGAGATTTCTGAGTAGCTCGCGGAAGCTTCGGAGAGGGATCGGTTGATTAAATCCTCAGGTGTAGCTGAAAGGAGTCGTCAGAGATATACTTACTGTATTGAAGATGGCGTCCTCGTCGGGAAGTTATGACCAGTCCGCGCTGACACGGAGGCCGTCGCGTAGTTCCGCCACCACGACGTTTTCCATGGAGGTGTTTGATAATGAGGTGGTTCCGTCCTCACTCCAGTCTTCGATTGCTCCAATCCTCCGAGTAGCAGCTGAGATCCAGAATGAACATCCGCGTGCGGCCTACCTCTGTACGTCCATGATTATTATTCACGAGCTCTTTGTTGGCATCAATCTTAATTTTGCAGCGTTTTGTTTGCGTAGTCTATTTTATGCCACTCGGATGAGTTTCAGGGGTTGTTCCTATGTGTTAGAAACCTGAACTAGAATGGAATTTGTTTTTAAAACAGAAACGTGCATCATTTTATTGCAGAGTAACCTGATTAACGACACTCGTCTTTGTTCTACGTATCGTTCATTGACCTGAAAAGCCATCATTTCGTTTTGAATCATCTGTGTTTAAGTTTAGTACTTAGCATCCAAACATTTCTGATTGTTCGAGAAAGGTTATATGCTTTTCCTTGAAACCATTTGTCTTAAGCATTTAATTCATTTTGATTTTTGGATAGGTCGATTTTATGCATACGAGAAAGCGAACAGACTGGACCCGAATTCTACTGGACGTGGCGTGCGACAATTCAAAACTAGTCTATATCAGAGACTAGAACGGGTATTTATAATATTTCTTATCTATATTCTGTATTAATCATAAAAAAGCTACACTTCTTCATAAGAAAGAATAATATGAAAAGATGGAAAGTTACAGAATTGAGATTTAAAATCCAATAATATATGTTGGTTTACATTGACCCTTTTTTCTCGCCTTTGCTTATGTCTGTTTATAATTGGCTAATAATTTAAATAATGAATGCTAACTGGGACTAAGAACTGTCCTAAATAAGTTTTACAAGTTAAATGCAAGTAAAAAGAAAAAGTAATATCATAGAGAGAATGCTTACATATAGACTACCATTGTATCTGGTAAGAAGTGGGCTGTGTTCACAGTTTAACGATAAGAGAATCATTAATATTCTAATCAGTAGTTTCATTTGTTGATAGTTTTTTGTATGTTTCAATAATAAAACTACTTGTAAACTCAGGACAATACAGCAACTCTTGTTGCTCGGGTAAAGAAGACAGATTATAGAGAAATTGAAAGCTTTTACACGCAATACTACGAGCACTATGTTTTGGCTCTTAACAAGGGGGAGCAAGCTGATAGGTGCACATCTGACAACTCACTAGTTTCTAAGCAGTTATTTTCATGCAAAATTGTACATTTTAAAGGTGTCCATTTAAAGCTATCAATGTATAATTATAATATAGTCTTCTTTTGGCAGAGCTCAGCTTGGAAAAGCTTACCTGACAGCCGGTGTGCTGTTTGAAGTGCTCTGCGCTGTTAAAAAGACTGAAAGTGTCGAGGAAGTTGCCCCTGAGGTCAGCCTTTCTCATAGTTATATGAATTGTTTACATATCTTTAAAATGGTGTGCATTTTTACGCTATCTCTCACACACACTTCTCTTTTGTGAATACAATTTCACGCACTTGAAGTGTTGACATCACAAAGATATTTTCCATATTAAAGTATTTTTTATTGAACAGATAATGGCTGCAGCAAATGATGTCCAGGCGAAAAAGGAAATCTATGCTCCATACAATATTCTGCCACTGGATTCTGCGGGGGCATCACAGTCCATTATGCAGCTTGATGAGGTGATGCATTTTGCACCATACGTGATTATTTCCCTTTAATATGGGAGAATAGGAGAAAATAATTTCCAAAGAAAAATGTAAGAATTAAGCTGTGAATGATACCACTTGAGCTACACAGGTCATGGTACCATCAGTGCATTGCTTTGATATATAAATATTGTTTCTCAAAACACGTAATGTCGTTATATTCTGTGATGATGTCAGGTGAAAGCATCTGTGATTGCTTTACGGAACACTGTTGGCCTAACATGGCCTGCCTCATTTGAACAACATCGGCAGAAAGCGGGGGAGTTGGACCTGCTTGATTGGCTAAGGGCCATGTTTGGGTTTCAGGCATGTTTTGTGAATTTTTAACCGGAGAATGATATAATTCATCGTGCTTATTTTTAGATGAATATATAAATTTACTCCGTTACTTTGATATGTACAGAGGGACAATGTCAGGAATCAAAGGGAGCACTTGATTTTGTTGCTTGCAAATATTCACGCAAGGCTAATCCCCAAGCCTGAATCTCAACATAAAGTATGTGTCTCTATCTTTTTCCATCTGAAAGTGAAATCTCAGGATTAGATATGTTACTTGACTTTAATCTGGCTACTTGCTAGTGTTCAGGACCTCAGCTTTTCCTTGAAATACCAATCATCACGTGCTTGAAGCTATAGATTTGGTTTCCTGCAAAAAAAAATTCCAACACATTTCAAATTTAATTACTTCAAACTGTTTTACTCAAGAAGAATAAGTAACTCTTCATGATTGTTTTTATTAGCTTGATGATCGAGCTGTTGATGCACTCGTGAATAAAATTTTCAAGAACTACAAGTCCTGGTGTAAATACATGGGAAGAAAACATAGTTTAAGGTGAGGTGATAAAACTTTGCAGTAACTTAATTACAATTTGTAGGTTATACAGTGTATCTAATGATTAATTATTAAATAATGATGTTCATAGGCTCCCCAAGGGTCAGCAGGAAGTACAACAAAGAAAGACACTTTATATGGGCCTTTATCTTCTTATATGGGGTGAAGCTGCTAATGTCCGTTTCATGCCAGAGTGCCTATGCTACATTTTCCACAATGTGAGTTTATGTACTTGCTTTACATGATATCCGATTAATGTAGATGATTTTCCTGGACAAGCACTGGTTTGAGTGGTATAGATGCAAATCATAAATATTATCTTTTGGGATTGTGCGAGATGATGTTCAGATGGCATATGAACTGCATGGGCTTTTAGCTGGAAATGTCAGCATTGTTACTGGAGAAAACATTAAGCCTTCTTATGGTGGAGATGATGAATCTTTCTTGCGGAAAGTTATTACACCTCTTTACCGAGTGATTGAAAAGGTACTCTTTCGCACAAACGAATGCATGTGTTAATGCTTCAAATATAACAAACTGATGATTATTTTCTCAGGAAGCCAAAAAAGGCAAGAACGGGAAAGCCTCCCACTCAGCCTGGTGCAACTATGATGACTTAAATGAGTATTTCTGGTAAATTATTATATTGACGATTGTGTTAATTATTGATATTAACTTCATTATTTATGAAACCATGACCTGAGAAACTACTATAGGTCATCCGACTGCTTCTCTTTGGGTTGGCCAATGCATGATGACGGAGAGTTCTTCAAATCAATCCGAGATGTAGCAAAGGTAATATCAGTACACTGGGGTGATTATACTGTTTAGGTGGTAAAAAAATCTTGTAATGGAGTAGTAGGATTGATGTTTCAGGGAAGACGTGGTTCTCAGAGAAATCAGAGAAAACTGGGGAAATCATTTTTTGCAGAAACCCGGACATTATGGCACACTTTCAGAAGCTTTGATCGCCTGTGGACCTTTTTCATACTTGCTCTGCAGGTACCTAATTAGATTTTCGAAAATGGATTATCAAAATGCTATCCCCCTTTGTTTTGGTGCTTATACTGCCATTGAGATTCTTTCCTGCAGACTTTGATTATCATTGCATGGAGTAAGGTTTCAGTGTTCGATATCTTCCAGAAGAAAGTCTTATACTGCTTGTCCAGTATTTTTATCACAGCAGCATTTCTTCGCTTTCTTCAGAGTATGTAGTTATCATTTTATAGTTGCGAGTGTTTTTTAATATGCGGGCTTGAAATTTGATTTTGTACCCGCTCATTTTTTCAAAGAGCATGGCTAATTAGAGTTTCAAATCTACTGACTGACAAATCATTTTTGAAACTGCTTTTAGGCATTCTGGACTTCATTCTAAACTTCCCTGGCTATCTTAGATGGAAGTTCACTGATATTCTAAGGAACATACTTAAGATTATTGTCAGTCTGGCATGGTCCATCATCCTTCCTATGTGTTACGTGCACCAAAAGAACTCATTTTCCTTGGACAAAATCAAAGATGTGCTCGCATTCCTTGACAAAACTAATGGGGTGCCTCCTTTGTACATCATGGCGGTAGCTGTTTACCTGCTACCAAATTTATTGGCTGTAGTCTTCTTTATTTTCCCAATGCTGCGGCGCTGGATCGAGAACTCTGATTGGCATATCATAAGGTTTCTCCTTTGGTGGTCGCAGGTATGGTTTATTGCTACTCTGATGTTCACACATTTATGCACTGATGGAAAATATTTTATTTTCTGGAGAATTTAGTTCTTCCACTAGATATTACATTACAGGCAAATGGGAGAAACTTTTATTATTTGATGTCGTCGATAACTAGTATTTTAATTTAATCATTTTTATAAATAAATTATCTGATGGACAAAAGAGAAAGCAAGATAGATGTTCAATCTTGTGTCTTTGATTCATTCACTTCCAGGTCATTGGGTTTCTTCAATTCTTCTATTGTTCCCTTGATCTTTCTTCTCTTCTTGGTTTTTTGAACCTTTTTTGTTACATTCAAAATGTCAAGATGATAGTTCAATTTCAATATGTGACATTCAAGTTAAAATTATTGTCTTTCAACATCAACAGAAAAAAAAAATATAACCTGATGTGATTATTACTGTCTATCTTACAAAAAGGTCAAGCACTACATGTCTTCTACTCTGTAATATAATCTAGTGTTAAATGCAAAATTTGTGTTGTTTCTTGATGTAATTCTGTTTATCTGTAGCAGTTTGCATTTTTTTTATAAGCATTCACGTTTCTTGAGTTAGAACATGGGTGATGGTTAAAAGGCTAATTTGCAGCCAAGAATCTACGTTGGAAGGGGAATGCATGAAAGTCAATTTGTACTAATCAAGTATGTTTCAGTGTTTCACCTAAGTTGGTTATGCCTTGAATCAGTTTCATTATACATCAACAATGCTTGCTTATTGTCTTCCCTATTGCTAACAGGTATACTCTATTTTGGGCATTGCTTCTGTGTTCAAAATTTGCATTCAACTATTTTATGATGGTATACTTCATATCTTTAGTCTTTCAATAGAATATTAAGTCAAGACAATCACCTTTCCTTATTCCAGAGTCTTCCTTGAATCAGATAAAACCTCTGGTAAAACCCACACAAGATATAATGAGAATTAACCGTGTTGACTACACTTGGCACGAGTTCTTCCCAGATGGTATGTGTTGAAATCTGTTTATCTATACCCTTCTTCTCAAGCTACACAAGCTTGACATAATTCTATTCAAATGCAGCCAAGCATAACTTGGGAGCAGTTGTTGCGCTATGGACACCTGTTATCCTTGTGGGTCTCTTTTATCATTATTATATTTACCTCTATGATTTTCATATACAGATTCCTTTCAATCTTAATCATATTAGTAATATATTATTCTCCATAACACAGTTACATAGTTGCATCAATTGTCATTCAGGTTTACTTCATGGACACCCAGATTTGGTATGCTATTTTTTCTACCTTCTGTGGAGGTTTTATTGGGGCCTTTGATCGTCTTGGCGAGGTACTGACCATTTATTGTAGATAATTTGTTTATTAGTTTTCAACTTAAATTTCCGATGAATTTGTCTGCAGTTCCTTTGCTAATGTTTTATGCACTACCATATTTTATATATATCTAAACACGAGTTTTTACCAGCATTTTTTTTTTCATTCTGCCAATAAGAAACCTCAGTCCTGATGAAAGTATTACTATATAGACAAGGAGATAAAATCAAGGTCATTAATATAAACCAATTCTTAATTATGAATGTCGGAAACTTTTATAGCTTTTCTCAGTTTTTTGTTTACTAGAATGAAAATAAAACAATTACACATGGTAAAAAGTTATGGTGTCATAACATATATGTCATTAAGTCATTTTCAATGGCTAACCTCTAACCTCTTCTCTTTCAATTGATCTTAATTTGATGTTGGAAGCTATTCATTACTTAGTTGTGAATTACTAGCTGCTAACGTCATTGTCATGTCTCTCCACAGATTCGAACACTTGGTATGCTAAGGTCACGGTTTCAGTCTTTACCTGGTGCATTCAACGCTCATTTGGTGCCATCTGACAAAACTAGGAAGATAAGATACTCTCTTTCAAAGCACTTGCATGAGGTCTCTCTTCACTCTCTGAAAACTGATATATTTTTGTCTCCATAAGTGGTTGATATTCATATTGTTCCTGAATTTCTTATTTGCTTCTATCTAAGGTTCACACTAGTAGGAGAAGTGAAGCTGCGAAATTTTCCCAGTTGTGGAATGAAGTAATAAGTAGCTTCCGTGAAGAAGATATCATAAGTGACAGGAAAAGCCCCTGGGGATGCATTTTCTTCTTATATTTATTCCTATACTATAATTCTAATTTACAGTTGATAACTTCACTTAGACTAGACCTAAACCTGGAATTATCTTCCTCAGGGAGATGGACCTGCTTCTAGTTCCTTATTCCTCAGATCCAAGCTTGAAACTAATTCAGTGGCCCCCATTTTTGCTTGCTAGTAAGGTAACATGCATACTTAATGAGTTGTATATTCATCGTTATATTGATGTTTGACTCTCTGGATTTTCAGATCCCAATAGCATTAGATATGGCAGCTCAGTTTCGATCAAAGGATGCCGACCTTTGGAAGCGTATATGTGCTGATGAGTATATGAAGTGTGCTGTCAATGAATGCTATGAATCCTTTAAACTAGTACTGAATGCCTTGATCATTGGAGAGACTGAGAAAAGGTTATACACGTTCATTGTTATGTATAAGTTGCATTTGCTAGAGATATTATATTATTTATCCCTGTGAAATATACTTCTGAAATAAATATTTTAGGCCTGCTTGCTACTGTACTTCGAACTACATCCATATCTGAGTAGTTGTATTCAGTGATTTTTCTTATCAGTTTATTAGTTTATATCATACATAAATTATCTATAATAATTATTATTATTTTCCTTTTTTCTGTAATTTTTTGATGCATTTCAGTTCTAATATCTGCTCTTCTCAAACAGGATTATTAGAATAATCATTAATGAAGTTGAAAGCAATGTTTCAAAGAACACTTTTCTTGCAAATATCAGAATGAGGTCTTTACCTGATCTCTGCAACAAGTTTGTGGAACTTGTGGAGATACTGGTATATTACTTATGTTCGAACTTCATACTGTATTATTCAATTTATTCTTGCTATCGAGTTATATGCATCTAAACTTGAATTTTCTTTGAAGCTGCAGAAAGATTGTGATATATCCAAGAAAGATAGAGTTGTTTTACTACTTCAAGATATGTTGGAAGTAGTTACCCGTGACATGATGGTGAATGAGATCCGGTTGGTAAATAGTAAAGTATTATTAGGTCAATTAATATTCCAGGTGAAATTTTACCTTTGTTAGATATCTTCTCGGAAATCCTTATGATATTCAGTTTTTCAAATGCAGTGAACTTTCTGAACTTGGTCAAGGAAGCAAAGATTCTGGGAAGCAACTTTTTGCAAGTATCGTGTTTCCTCCCCCTAATACAGCACAATGGGAAGAACAGGTGTGCATGAATATGCATATGCATTTGCACCTAATACCTACTCCCTCCGTCCCGTACTAGTTGTCATAGGTCCTTTACAAAGGACCTGTGACAACTAGTATGGGACAGTGGAGTATCATTTACATGTAAATACACACATTCACGCAAATGTGGAACATCAAGTGGCTAATAAATGAAACCACTTTGTTTGGTTCACAGATACGGCGCCTCTTTTTGCTATTAACCGTTAAGGAATCTGCTATTGATGTGCCTACAAACCTTGAAGCACGAAGGAGGATAGCATTTTTTACGAATTCACTTTTCATGTACATGCCACATGCTCCTCGAGTGCGCAAAATGCTGTCATTCAGGTGTTATTCGTATTACCAATGCACTACCTATTTTTCCTGTGTTTTGTGTCCTGACGGTTCTTAAATCTCAGCTTTTTTGTGTGTGTATTATGCGGGTGCCTCTTGATTAGACCATATATATATATATAACATGAGCAGGCTTCTTTTTGCATATGCATTCTTGAATAAATCAAGGTACTGCATTGTCTTCTTTAATCTAACAATCTACAATGGTCAATGCAGTGTCATGACACCATACTACAGTGAGGAGACTGTATATTCCAAGACTGACCTTGAAATGGAAAACGAAGACGGTGTATCGATTATATATTATCTTCAAAAGATATATCCGGGTTTGCTCATTTTACCCAGTCTACATGTTTATATGACCTTTTTGAATTTCTAGTTATTACTTTAATCCAGTACCATTGAATTTGACATCCATATGAATACCTTTTCAGACGAATGGAATAACTTCATGGAACGTCTAAATTGCAAAGGATCTGAAATTTGGGAAAATGAGGAAAACATACTGCATCTCCGACACTGGGCCTCCTTGAGAGGACAAACTCTTTGCAGAACAGGTCAGTTGAATCTTTTTCTGCATCCGCTGTCATCTACCAAATCCCTTTAAATAGTTAGTTTGATGTATTCATTATCTTTTCTCATGCAGTCAGAGGGATGATGTATTATCGGAGGGCATTGAAGCTTCAAGCTTTTCTAGACATGGCTACAGATGATGGTAAGACAGAAATATTAATATAAGCGGATAATTCCATTTTTCATGCCTTTAATATTGTTTCGTTAAAACCAAAACACTTCTTGCTAAACTGTGAATTGCTCAAACTTACAGTTTGTAAAACTTAATTTTTCGAGATTCTAATTACAGAAGTATACCAGAGAAACTATAAGACCGTTTTTTCCTAATCTGAGCAGAGATACTTGAAGGCTACAGAACTGTTACAGAACCATCAGAAGCAGATAGGAAGAGTCAAAGATCCATGTATACTCAATTGGAAGCTGTAGCTGACATGAAGTTCACTTATGTTGCCACATGCCAGAACTATGGGAACCAGAAGAGAAGTGGAGATCGACGTGCAACTGACATTTTGAATTTGATGGTTAAGTAAGTTTTACACTTAAAGACGAAGTAGAGATTTTGTATCATAGTTCATCTCAACCCTAATACTAATAAGTTCATTTGATGGCACTGTTGGTCTCTCTACATTTTGTAGTAATCCATCTCTTCGCGTAGCATATATAGATGAAGTGGAGGAAAGAGAAGGTGGAAGGAATCAAAAGTTTTTTTACTCTGTACTGGTTAAGGCTGTAGATAATCTAGACCAGGTAATTATTTTTGGCTTCAAAGTTAATACCAAAGTGAGTCTTTTTATTTACTTCAAGGCTGCTTAGGCTTTGTTTGATTGTTATAGGAAATCTACCGCATTAAGCTGCCTGGTTCAGCAAAGATTGGAGAAGGCAAACCTGAAAACCAAAATCATGCAATTATATTTACTCGTGGGGAAGCTCTTCAGACCATTGATATGAACCAGGTGAATTTGAAGAAGTCTTATGTCATAACTTCAATGAAGTGTTTATCTTTGGATGGGAAACATATCAACTTTTCTTGCTTATTTTTTAGGATAATTACTTGGAAGAAGCTTTTAAGATGCGCAATCTACTTGAGGAATTTAATGAGGACCATGGGGTGCGACCGCCTACAATCCTTGGTGTTCGTGAGCATATTTTCACTGGCAGGTTGGGTATTTGTTACAATTTACCGTCAGTTCAGTATATTTAAGTTCAGCTCTCTAATGTCTCTTATCTTTTATTGCAGTGTGTCATCCTTGGCCTGGTTTATGTCAAACCAAGAAACAAGCTTTGTCACCATTGGCCAAAGAGTCCTCGCAAGACCTTTAAAGTATGTTCTTTAATTTGTAGTTTAATTTTTTATGAATCACACGAATGAAGACCTAAAACCTTGTTTGTGTTCACTATGTTTGCTGTGGCATTATTTTTTGTTATCATTTTTAAGGTGAAAAAATATTATTTCCTCCCTAGTGTTCCGAAATAATGTTTCACATAACTTTTGAGTTTTGAGATTAATATGTTAGATTTTGTTTGTGCAAATTTCTAATGCAAATAAGTTTCTTACAAAGCAACGACAAAAATGTTATGTTATTATTAATCTATTTGGAGTTGTTGCAATTACAATTGCAAATTTAATATCCTCCTGCTTTTGTACAGGGTGCGCTTCCACTATGGACATCCAGACGTTTTTGACAGAATTTTCCATATAACTCGAGGAGGCATCAGCAAAGCTTCAAGGGGAATCAATCTTAGTGAAGATATATTTGCTGGTGAGAACTTAATACCATATGTTTTCCCAATAATACATATGGTGAAACATGCGCTCTAATGTGCCTTTTTTATGCAGGTTTTAATTCAACACTAAGACGAGGAAATATTACTCACCATGAATATATTCAAGTGGGGAAGGGACGAGATGTTGGTCTCAACCAGATATCACTTTTTGAAGCAAAAGTTGCATGTGGTAACGGGGAGCAGACACTTAGCCGTGATCTCTACAGACTAGGGCATCGTTTTGACTTTTTCCGCATGTTATCATGTTACTATACCACAACTGGATTTTATGTGAGCTCAATGGTAATATACTCCCTCTGCCATTTTTTACTTGTCTTTCCTTCCAAATTCCAGTAGTCTTAAATTAACACAGTGTTACTTTTTCTTTGCAGCTAGTGGTCCTTACAGTGTATGCTTACTTGTATGGTAAGCTTTACCTTTCATCGAGTGGACTTGAGAAGACCATAATCAGATACGCACAATCTAAAGGGAATGATGCTCTGACAGCTGTCATGGCATCTCAGTCCATAGTTCAACTAGGTATTTTGATGACACTGCCCATGGTTATGGAAATTGGACTAGAGAGGGGCTTTAGAACTGCAGCTAGCGACATAATCATCATGCAGCTTCAACTGGCAGCCGTCTTCTTTACTTTCTCTCTCGGGACGAAGCTCCATTACTTTGGACGAACAGTATTACATGGCGGAGCTAAATACAGAGCCACCGGTCGTGGTTTTGTGGTACGACATGAAAAGTTTGCTGAGAATTACAGAATGTATTCAAGAAGTCATTTCACTAAAGCTCTGGAGCTGATGATTCTGCTCATAGTGTATCACGCTTATGGAAAAGATGCTTACAGCTCGTCGAGTTATCTGATTCTCACTTTCTCAATGTGGTTTCTTGTCATATCCTGGTTGTTTTCTCCCTTTCTTTTCAATCCTTCGGGGTTCGAATGGCAAAAGATAGTGGAGGACTTTGAGGACTGGACTAAGTGGATAAGTAACCGGGGCGGAATTGGTGTCCCAGCTACCAAGAGTTGGGAATCCTGGTGGGAGGAGGAGCAAGAACATCTCCATCACACTGGTTTGTCAGGGAAGTTCTGGGAAATCATCCTTGCGCTCCGTTTCTTCTTGTACCAGTACGCAATTGTTTACCAGTTGCATGTCACCCAGAATGACGAGAGTATTGTGGTGAGCTTCTGAAAATAATTTTGAAGTTATGATGATATTTATGAAGTTCTGAAATAATTATTTCTTTACATTAATCTTCTATTATTTATGATTGCAGGTTTATGGTTTGTCTTGGCTGGTTATTGTAACTTCAATGATCATTTTGAAGGTTAGCAGAGGAAACAATATTATGATTAATTCATTTGCTTTTTCTAATGACCGAAACGTAAATAATCCAACCTCATGGAAATGAACTGCAGATTGTGTCTATGGGGAGAAAGAAGTTTAGCGGAGACTTCCAGTTGATGTTCCGACTTCTGAAGCTATTCATGTTTATTGCGTTTGTGGCCGGACTTATTATCTCCTTGAAATTCCTTCAGCTCACTGTAGGAGATATATTTGCCAGCTTGGTAGCCTTCCTGCCGACTGGATGGGCACTTATGCAAATAGGACAAGCTTGCAGGCCAGTCGTGACGGCACTGGGACTGTGGAGTTCTATTCAAGCTCTGGCAAGAGGTTACGAGTACCTCATGGGACTTTTCATCTTTACTCCGGTAGTTATCTTAGCCTGGTTTCCATTTGTTTCGGAGTTCCAAACTAGGTTGCTTTTCAATCAGGCCTTCAGCAGAGGTCTGCAAATTCAACGGATTCTATCAGGCGGAAAGAAGAATAAATGAGTCTCTAACTGTGGTTGTCATTGTGCATATTTTACATACCTGATGACAAAAACTTGTAAGGAAGGGCCTTTTATCATGCATGTAATGAAAGTTCCCATTAGCCACTTTGTCTGGTAGTTGAATATTTGCCGTATGCAACAGATTTGTAGAAAGTAATGCTCAATTGATAGTTTGTTGGTTTAGTGATTCATATCTCTCTGATAATTGATATATATATATATATATATCATACATGTTGTGAGGTGAATGCTTGACGTAATTGGACTATTGATAATTGTAGTTTGCTTTTATAGTGATTGAAAAAATTTATGAGTTTATACATTTATCGATTTTATAGAGATTGCACTTTTTAAAATAAATACTATAATAATGTGCAATGGAGTATTCAAGTGATTTTGCCAAATATCTTGAAATTTTCATGTTACTTAACTATCTAATTAATTATCATTTATTTGCAAGAGCCACTCTAATATTTTAGAGACTCAATAATAAAAAAAAAATTGATGAAAAAAAAAAAAAATGAAACCGCAGAGAATTCAAAATAGCACATTAAATAGACTAGTTTCTTTACATAGCACAGGATCAACTGATTGATACAAAAATGCATGCACATTAGTATATCCAAATGAGCAGGTCCAACTATAGGATCTGTACCCTCTACAAATCTATTCACACAAAAGAAAGCTCCACTTGAGCATTTCTTAATTGTACAGAGAAAGAATAAAAACCTGCAGATGGAAGTGGGGAAGATGGAGCCAAGAGAAAAACAGCACACTGTAGCTTTTCCTTGTCCGATCAAAGCTACACACAATACAGAACCGAGTTTATTGCCACACAACTACGGGGCAGGAAAGCCCAAAAAAATGATAGTAAAGGTTCCCATGGCCGTCTTGAATGTGTTGCGTCTCCTTTATCAATCATACTGTACAGTATGTCCCAATCGAATGGGCGTAAAGAATCTAATCTCAGCCATTAAACCACCTCCTTGAGACAAATCAAAACACGATAAACAAAAAGTTGGTATGTTAAGGTGCTTTTTTCACGCAGTGTCTTCATTATCCCTTTCGGCAAAATGGCTACAAATTCCTCAGGCATCCCTTTGTACAATGAGTAATCGTGTATGGTAACTCTTGAAGCAAGCTCATCTGTGACCACAAATTCTCAAACCATATTGATGGATATGTAAAAGGCAACAATGAACTTCATACATTGAAACCACTACCCATGCTCTTTCTTATAATATCCCATTTAAGACCCTCTGATAGTAATCATACTGTCGTGTCCGCCACGCGTCCAAACTGCTGCTGATTAGAGAAAGCACCAAGGAAACACATTGCTGCGAGACACCAAACAACATTCTTGTGAAATAAATGTACAGAAACCCATGATATAGGAAAGTGAAGGATCGGAAATAGAGCAAACCTCTTCCGTCAAACTTAAATGAAAGCGTTTCCTCAAGTTCTGTATTGTTCGTGGACCACCCTTGAAACAAGGGAAACCAGAATCCTGCAATAAAAATAGATCGAACGGCATTCACATCATCGGAAGAAATTACCGTACTTATCCATACACAATACGCTAATAAGATAGTATACAAACACACAAACATTACCCCACTGAACAGTCCATAAAAATATAAGAAATTGTCAAATAATTTAGCAATCGCCAATCAGCATATATTAAGAGCTAACAAAAAGCATTTCGCTAATCTTACCTGAAGCATCTCAACAAGAAGAATAATGCGCTCTGCATGTTTACGACATGTCAGGAAACCTTGGATGCATAACACCTGGAAAAAGAAAAGATGAAAGGCAAGCTATAAACACCTGAAATATCACAAAGCAACTTGACATTATATTTTGACGAGGAAAGATTCTTTAGAAACAGACTCCACCATTTACCTTAAAATAATCAAAAAATTCACTTGGGACCCCCTCAGCATCAGAGTCCATCACCTAGAACAAGAAACATATAACCTTGTTTTGTTAAAGAATAAACAAAAACGCCAATGTGTTGATGTGTAGTCATGCAATAATGTGCAATTATTGATTTTTTTGTACCACATAATGCATAATATTAGGTCTCACCTCAAGAAGTTCGCGAGTTAATTTAAATGGCGCGCTCTCAAAATTTACACCACCAGGTGAATTAGAAAGCATGAAGCCAAAGTCTATGTGTATGATATGGCCCTCTTCATCCAATAACAAGTTCCCATTGTGCCTATCCTTAACCTGAGGACAAAAGGATGCTCCTGGTAAGGTTTCGTACAAAAGAAATTGATTTAAACTAGCGAAAAACAAGCAAAAAGTATTAAAATCCGATCTATTATGTTCAAGCTAGAGACTATAAAAGCTCTAGTCAAGTGAGAAATAGGCTATATCAGTTGCTTTTTCCATGTTCTATTGCATATCATGGAATATGATTAAGACCACGAGAAATAGAAATTGAAAAGATGACTAACAGCACGGTTACTTGAAAATTGGAATAGAATTGGATTAAAATCATGAGACTTGAAGAGTGACAATGCAATGTATAAATTCCAAAATATGTCTTATACTCTTATGACTTTCACATTCAAATTCCCCTTCATAAAGGCTTGTTGAGCCTTAATGACAAATTTCTTCAATAGCATACACAACAATCAGGAACCGAATACTCTTTACATGATAAATAGGGGAGGAATTAAACTGAAAGAAAAATATATTTAAAAAAAAAAGGAAAATGCACAGAGCAAGTATCAGTTCCATCAATAAATAAACTTGGCAAAGTAGATCTTAAATTTGAATTTATTGATCAGGAAAAACTTGAAATTGTAATTGTAGTACTCTGATAAGCATCACCACAAAGAGAGACGTTTGTTCACCTGTAAGAGGTAGCAAACAAGAGAGTATCCAGCCATGCTTTCGACAAAGTTCCTCTGCAAGATAATCAGAAGCCACTTAATATAAAAAATTTGGCCTAAATGCGGCCTGCTTTTGCCAATTTTAAACATAATCAAGGGAAATGCGGCCTAAATCAATATAATGCATTTGAATGTGAAATAGCCATTAAAAAATTTTGTTTGCAGCCTAAAATATTTGTTGAATGTAGAAGTGCAAACAGATCAAGGTCAGCAAATAGGAAAACTATAGGAAATGTTCCACCTTAAAACCTAAGGATGAAGCATAATCATAAATATTATACACTGTCAGTGATTTACAACTAAGATAAATTGTTGGGCTCCACATTGAAGCCCAATAATGATTTCAGGTTACAGGTTGGCCGAGCCTATAAATGTATAGGCTACACTGCTACAGAGCAGGATTCAACACAAATAAGTCATATTTTTAGTTCTATAAACAAGAAAGTCACTGAATCATTGTTCTCTTCATTAGAAATGAGTAAAGTATAGTTCTTTCTACTTGCCATAGCTTTCTCGCATTGAACCCTTTGAGATTCAATGTTCCCTTTAGCTTGATAGGTTTGCTTATTAAGATAAAGTGGTCAGAAACTCAGCCTATACTTCCATGTTCCATGGTTCTAGGGTAGCATTTAATCATGATGAAAAAGTTTTTAATATAGATAACAGGAGCAAAGCCCAACAAAGAAACTTAGTATCTACAAGTCATTAGACTTTACCAGATATTTGAGTTAATCGCAAATTATTATCTGTATGTTGCTGTTTATTTTTCAGTGCTTCAACTTTTATTGAGTTCACTATATAACTTTAAGGGACAATGATGCTAATGATTTGCTTTTAACATTCATTCCTATAACAGTCTGGTATTTTTGACTTGCAAATGTCTGAGAAATACTTATGTTTTTCGGATTTCGAAAGAAACAAACTCCCAGTTTGTGGTCTATTAGTCATAATGCTTTTAGGATAAATTTTATTTCGAATCTACCTAGAAATTTGTACTATACAAAATTTGTCCCGCAGCAAGAAGATGGCTTTGTGGGTCACTGTAGAGCAGTCCGCCCTCTTCACTACAGGGTTTATTTTTGGGGGCTTATCTTCGGACGTGCACTCTTCCCGATCAAGTGAGTCATGGATCAAAAGAGTTCTCGTCAGTGACACAAGTGACGTGCCAGCACTACTAATTGAGTGCCAGCACATAGCTCAGCTGTCAGTAATAGGGTAGACTCTGTAATCAGTTTTAGAGACATATAGTCCCTATACTTGTCATAAAGTATATGTTTCTTTAAGAAAAAGTTTCTTTCAATTCAGAAGCCACATTTAAAAAATAATCCTAATCAAAACTAAATAAAATTATAATAAAAAAATTAACCGTTGGAATTGCTTAAGAAATACTCAAATAATATCAAAACCAAAACTAATAGCAGGTAGCAGCCCCGCCATTCTGAACGTTTCTAAAACAGTAACTTTTTCCATCACAAATCATTGTGCATCCACACAGATAGAGAGGACTAAGAAACCTTACTTTCATAATGAAATAACACGCAAGAGAATTTCTACAAGAATCAACCATAAGAACAATAGCATTTCAACATTCATTTACCTGAGCAAGCTTAAAAGCAGGAGAGTTGTCTTGATACTTGGCAATAAAGAAGTCCCGCAAACTTGAGATACTTGGAAATCTACTTTTGATCGAATGAAGTGAAGCCTAAAAATAAGGTAAGATCGCAATTAAGTTCCTCTATAGCATGTACTCAAGTGACTTTTGTGTGATTAACAGAACATAATTACCGTGTCTGGTATAGTTTCAATGAGTGCTGTATAAGAGGAAGTAACCAAAACTTCGTAAGGACGCAACCACAGGGGAAGACCAGCTTCCTGGAATATATCTGGCATTTGAGAAATAATGAAAATGCCCATTAAAACTTTGACAAAGAAGCACAAGAAAATTAAATTTAAATAGGGCTCAGGTGTGACTTGTTTACATTCATTCATCATCATTAGGCAACCCAAGATACTGTTATATAACAAAAGAACATTATGGAAGTACCACGGCAGATAATAGTCAGCTGGAGTATAAGGTTTCATAAACTAGTTCACGAATCAAATGCCTCTCTGCAAGTATTATTGGCCATTGGAACTTCAAACAAAAATAAATGAAGAGAGGAGAACTGTGTTTCATTTTTACTGTCTTATGGGTACAGCTGCAAAAGGTGTCTTCAAGGAGCTCAAGCCCCTCTGAATGAATTTGTTTTTACAACTTCAGCAAAACAAAGTTCAAACAAACAAGCTGCGGTTTGCTATCAATATTTTTCATTTTTATTCCTTAAGAGAACTGTTTCCACCCCAAAATGTGTTTGTCTACCAAGTCTGAAACTCGCTATCAATTTTTACACCAATCACAACTGTCTACTTCAAACAAAAATAAGTATTATTTTTTTTATTAAAAATGAATTTATAACAAAAATAGGGACCAAAAAAAAAGGTATTACTAGTCACCCAGTCACATCTTTAACTACCAAATCATATTCAATCATTATTACCAGTTTTATATCACATGAACATTCATAATTATATTTTAATCTCATTTCCAATCACACAATCAAAAGTGAAAGGATTTCAGATCGCAACTTTACATGCCAAACAACTTGATTCTTCTGGCCTCATGATCAATGATCATTCAAGAGAACAGATAAGTGTTATCAATTTCTTATTCATATTTTTCCATCATCATCAATCCTCTTTTCCAGGGGAAGAAATATTTCTCACTTTGGAAAATTTAATAAGAAAATACAGAAGATCAAACTCAAGCAAAAACGAGAAATGAGAATACAGAAGCCAAGTGACTTGACTTATAATTTCATCTGAGAACCAACCGTAAAAATGAGAAATAAGTTGAACAGCTAGGTGCTCCTGCCTACAGTCATCCCCACTCTTCACAATTGCCTATAATAAACCAAGAGTGAGTTAGGCAGCACAGATGGAAAAAGAGGTGCAAGCAGAGAATAAGACACTACAAGGAAGAATTTGAGAAGAATGGTAAGTCAATTTGCAACCATCATATAAGTTGAAACAATATATGAATTAATAACTTCTTAATACATACTACCAACAAGGGTAGGGCAACCCTTGAGCAGGCAACCCAATAAAAAGTATTACAGAGACAACAAACAACAAGAAAGCTTTACATCAATGCATACAACACTTAAACAAGACTAAAGGTAAAGCCGTAAAGGAGACAACAAATTTCTCATAAACACCATTAAATCAGACAGAAAAGTTCTGCGAATGACCGGTAAGCTGATTCTTTGCAATTTTTGACAGTTTTGATAAATAAATAATTAGAGAGGAGAGAGATAAAAGATCAGCAGAATAACAACTCACTGAGCGCAAGTCCCAACCGGGTAGTTTTCCATGCACTGAGGCTTTACGGATTCTCTCCTTCTTTAACTCCCAAAGTTCACCAGCTAATGCATCTCCTACTTTAGGAACACCACCACCATTCGCAACCTGTTTTTAAAGCGGACCAGTTTCTAAACAACCTATTTTATGATAACAACACAACAAAATTTGGACTTTGACCAAGTATTGACCTTTGGTTGTGCATCTGATGAATCCTGACCAGCTCCTTTCAGAGGAAGACCTGGAGGAGCTTCTCCTTTCAAAGCAGCAGCCTACAGTCATAACTTAAATGAATATAATTGATGCCAAATAAATGCGGTTAACCTTGAACCGATGTGTCTCAAATTAAAGTTGATCTCAGGAGAGACGTGCATGTGAAGGTTACCTTAACTTCCTCAATTGCCACGGTACTGGGAACACGGCGATGCTCTTTTCGTCGAGGTGGATCTGGATCCACTATGTCCTCCATGCTTATTCCAGGTTCAGCTGACAAGACAACCCTCACCCATTCTAAGTCACAGCTATCTTTTGTCTGGCCACAATTAGCAATGGGTTCTGGTTGCTTCTCCACAGAAAAATTAACATGAACAAATTTCACTCTGGCGTCCCACAACTGAGTCATTGCCTGGTCTATCGCTTCAGAGGCGGACAGTGACATCCTATCATAACCACCATGGTGCATATCCTGTCCTGTCCATAAAGGATACGCCCATGGTGGAGGCTTTGGTAAAAGTGCATCCCCATTTGCCAATGGAATTCCTCCTCTAGAAAGCTTTTGTGAATTGGAAGCATCCGTTAAAGAACTATTTTCCAAATAATTTAACACATCCATCAGTTTCTTGTCAAAATAATGAGTCATCACACAAGTTAAACCATATATTTTAGCACATATAGCTACCTTGGGGCTTCACTCTTCAGAACTTCGATGCAGATAAGATACGGAGCCTTTTCTCTCGAATTCATAAGAACAGCTTCATCTTGGGGGATGTGAACCACACGATACATGCCTTTACCCATTGGAAAACATATTCCTGTGCATCATGAAAAAATAAATTGGTATGTTCTCGCCAAATGGATTAGAAGATACAAAAATTAAGACTAGAATGAGAAAGGAAGTACAAAACAGCAGTACGGAAACTATTAAAAAGTCCACAATGATGAGATTATGCAATGTTCAAAGCTAACATGAACCACAAACTGAACAGAAAACCTCAAAAGAAGCTTCTTCAAACAAAGCAAATAAATGAGTAATGAATCATGATGTGGTTCTGTCACTCAGTTCAAAGCCTCTTCTGTCTTCTCTCAGAAAAAATAGATAGAAATTTAAAATGTTCATAACATGTTAGATGCCACATCAAATATTCCGATCCAAACAAAAGAATGAGACATCTGCATTAATCATAAAAATGTGCACTCCCAAAAATCAACACGAAAGTGTATTCTACATGAAACACAAAGAGCACTTCTGAATATTAAATTTAGACATCTATTACAAAAACTACCTTGGAGGTATACTCTGATCACAAAAAACTCAATTATAATACTCCCTCCCTCCCAAACTAATGGTCACATTTTCTTTACAAATTACAAAGGAGATGTGACCATTAGGCTGGGACGGAAATAGTATTTCATAAACACAAACACCCACTTCAGGTTCTAGTTACCTGACAAATACCCTCGTCTTAAGGAAGAATTCATAAAATAAATCATGTGTCAATGGGGTATCCATAACTTGAAATATAACTAGGTTTTCTTGCAATTGGTAAATTAGACAAAACCTAATGGATAGTTTTTTGAAATTGACCCTTAAACTAAGTGATAGAGATTATAATGAGCCCAGATCCACATTTGAAACTTCAGCAACATGTGTATGATTCACAAAATAGCAACACATGCCATAACAACGAAAAATAAAAATCCTCAATTGTTGACCCAAAAGATGGAAATAGTACATGGAAATCAAGGTAAAATACGTGTTCGAAGCTACTTCAGCAGTTCCCATACAAATGGAAAAACAGAAAACAGTTAGAAATATGATCACAGTACTAACCTAAGAAATAACACAATTTCAATCCAAATTTATGTAAACCAACCATAGGTTTTGAGTTAAAGAAGAAATAACTAATCAAAAAACATTACTATATTTACCTCCGCTACTTTGAGCATCGTCAATATGCACATTGATCTCTGCTAGAGACTGAAAAGGCAGAAATTGAAACTTCAGTAGAGCAAAGATGAATGCAGGATTGAAGAATAAGTAGAGGAGAATTTGGACAACCTCGCGAAGAGCAGATTTTCGATCTTCAACAGGAAATACATCAACAAGGCCATAGGATGTCTCGCATAAGGTTTGAACAAAGTCAAGTGATTCATGATATGTCCCTTTTCTAAAATGTGATGCACTATTTGGAAGTGGAGGTCTACCATTTGACTTCTCATTTCCCTGTTTTGGTGAACCAGGACAGTTCTGCAAAATGAAACATTATTTGGTGTCAGATGAAACTAAAAAAGTCATATATATATATATATATATATATATATATATATATATATATATATATATATATATATATATATATATATATATATATATATATATATATATATATATATATATATATATAATTCAGAAGGGTGCTACATCACTATTTAGTTTTATTATAAGAACAAGGAAGTTTTATTACGGCTGCAGCTATCTAGACCCTTCCGTTTGCTCTTTGCACCAAATATTTACCTATGTTCAGAAGGTAAAAACTCGAATAGGCCATACAATATCTCAAGCCACATACAACTAAATAGTTCTTAATTTCAAATTTATGAAAACAATCGAATGAAATAACAGGATAAAATAACTTGTTAATTAAACTTATCAAGACTAAAAAAGCAACTGACCACTTTGCTATTTTTGGAACCATAGAGTTCAGAATCCTCTACTGAACGGTCTCGATCCCTGAAAAGCTTCCGGAAGAAATTCTCTGTCCCAGGACTGCTTTCAAGCAGATTGCTACTATCAGTTGCCGAGGAAGTCTTGGATTCATCTGGATGGGCACGAAACAATCTACGCAACAAAGATTCTGATGGATTCACATCTTCATTATTTAAATGCCCTTTCATATTATCATCATTCTGATCAGCGACGTCTTTCTTGTCATCAAATTTTTCCTTAAAAAGTTTCTTGAAGAACCCTTCATCGTCTTCAGAATTCTTTCCCTCTCTTTCTCCGTCATCATTCTTATCCTTAAAGAGTTTCTTGAAAAAACCTTCCTTCTCAACATCTTCAACAGATTTAGACAATGTTTTTTCATCTGAATCATTTTTACCATCTCGAAACAACCGCTTGAGAAAACCATCCGTACTTGAGCTAATACCCTCCTCATCATCATCATCATCTTTGCCACTCAAAAACCGTCGGAAAAACCCATCTTTTTCTACCTCCTCATCATGCTTAGACATTGACTTCCTCAGGTTTTCATCTTTACTATTGCTTAACAACCTCTTGAAAAAACCGCCATCTTTCTCATGATCCTCTTCATCTTTATGTCTATCCACTGACTTCCTCACATCATCATCCCGACTATCCCTCAACAACTTCTTGAAGAATCCAGCTTCCTTCTCAGGCTCCTCATCATTCCCTTTATCCTTACCAAGTGACTTTCTTACATCATCATCCCTACTATCCCTTAACAATCTCTTAAGGAATCCACCATCCTTTTCCGGTTCCCCATCTTCCTTGTCCACCGATTTCCTGAAGAACAAAGCATCTCGTACTTTGGGACTCGGGATAAACTTCTTAAAAATCTTATTACTATCATCTGGAGATCCCACAGATTTACCACCATCATCGTTCAACATCGTGTTACCCGGTGAGGGTGAGAATGAGAATGACCTGGGTACAAATGTAGCACTTGGAGGTGATGAAGTTAACGACAATAGCTTCTGTTTTGATGACAACAACCGGTTCAATACCTGATTCTTACCTATGGGGCTACTGCTACTTCCATTGTCATTATTACCAAATGACATTGACATAAAACCACTATTCTGCGGCTGGGGTTTAATCAAAGGCGTCCATTCACCCATTAAAGTGGCTGCAAACTGACACTTCTCCTGAATCCTACTAATACCCTCGTTATCATCTACATCCTCCAGCTCGGCCATTAAAAACCAGTGGACTTTCAGAGCAATCTTCAGCGATTTCGAACAAATGTCAATTACAAACTTGTCCAGCGAGGGGCTGGGCTTGTGAATCAACATGTAGCAAATCTGAAACAAGTAGCTTTCGATGCCAGAGAGAGGGAGCGTATACATACGATTGCACAAGTAGTCTCGAACACCCGGGTGATCGTGCTTGTAGAGGTAGCTGACAGCGATCCATTCGCAGAAGAAGGAAGAGTCGAAGAATCTGATCAGCCAACCGCTTTCTCCGATGCTTTCACTCGTCGGAATCGTCCGTGTCACCTCACGAGGTGACTCAGCAGAGTCCCCGAATGCGCGCGTCAATCCCAGTAGCCTCACCATCGCCGTCAATTCCTGCTCATACTAATAATAAAAAAAAAATCCCCAATTCCCAAACCCCTAGGTTTAAAAAAGTGGGTGCGCGAGGGCAATTGGGTTTCCGGGACGACGCCGTGTGACTGACCGGCGCCGGTGTCAGGAAAATTGGGGTAGATTTTTTTTTTATGTTATTTTTTTTGTATTGAAAATAATGAGAATAAATTCCTGGTGAAGGAAGCTTCGGGGTGGTTTAACGAGCGCACGGAAATTTCTTTCTTTGCTTGAAAACAATTCAAATCTTAGACATGAGAGAAATAGAGAGAGAGAGAGAGAAGGGGCATGTGATTTGTAATGGTGACGGGTCAGTGGTTTGAAATTTTTGGGGCAGCAAAAACTATTCGGAGAGGAGTGAGTCGCACCTCTCCCAGACCCCACTCACTCGCCCACTCGCACTGACCTAATGACAGATCTGGCCACGCTCCGGTTTGCTTCGGCTGCTGGGGCTTTGAAACGGCTGGCCGGGTTTTATTAAATTTTAAAGTGAATAAGAAAAAGTTTAGTTTTGATAACGAAATTTTTTGTTAGTTTGTTTTATTCGTAAATAAGAAAAATTAATTAGGGACTAATTCGGTTTGATACAGGTATTACACTTCTTAATTCTTATTACTAAAAACACTTCTTTTTTAATTTATAAAATATACTGTTTTTATAGGGGTGGGTACTTCGTCCTGAAATTCGGATATCATCCCGAAAACTAGCGGATGATACAAGATAGATTTACAAAATGACAATCCCGTTCCGTTTCAATTTTTTTACAACGGGACGAGACCGGAACGATCTCGTTTAATCCCGTCCCGTTTATTTTTTAATATCAATAATATTTTTATTTTTTCATATATATTAATAAAAATATCAAAATATTAATCATAGTTTCAATTAAATTTATTATATATTTACAATATAATAACATTTCAAAATAATTTAATTTTTATTTATATATTTTTCTTAAAAAAATATTAACATTTCTACTTTGAAAATTTTATAAAATTAAAACATTATTTAAATTGAATAAAAATAAGTATTATTTAACTTATTTAATAATTTATTTTTTAAATTAAAAATTTTTAATCAAATCAATATATATAGTAATTTCAAAAAACTTGTCATTCTTATTTTATTTAAATTTTGATTGTTTTATAAGTCGATAATATTATTATTTTTATCTCAATTTTTAATTTTATTTTTAATTTTTATTTAAAATTTTGGGATGTCTCGATCCCGATTCGAATCCAAACGGGACTAGAACGTGCGGCACGAATTTTTAAAATACGAATCTCGTCCCGTCTCAAAAATTTATTTTCGGACCAAATTCTCCTAATACCGCGTGTCACGCCCACCCCTAGTATTTTATATCAAATGTTAGTGGGCCATTAATAGAATTGGGCTTACAACTCGGGTTGAAGCCACAATGGGCCGAAATGTTTTGTTTTTTCGAGCTGCCCCTATTGTCCGGTCCGACCGATCGGCCCAAAATTCCAGCTCTCACCATTGATCACAAGACCAAAAAAAAATCGCGTTGGTTCTTCTCCAAACAATAATTTCTCCGAAATGGACGACGATTCTAGAAACCTTCCCTCCGATCCGGAAGCCGGCACGAGCACTCTTCCCACCACCACCACCACCAACACTAATCCATCGAGAAGGAGATCGGGTGGGCCCGAATGGCCCACGATTGATGGCCCGATCGGCCTCACTCACGAAGACTCTCTAGCCTATGCACGGAGGTTCTTCAAGCTCGGATTCCTATGCCTACCTTTCCTTTGGGCCGTCAATTGCTTCTACTTCTGGCCGATCCTTCGCGACCTCCATTCTCACCGTTCACACCCCGCCCTCCGCCGCTGTAAGTCCCCATTTCCTGAAATTAGGGTTTATGAAGCCCAAATCATTAAATTCATGAATCGTGATCTTATTCATATAGGAATGATTGTTAGGAGCCACTTGAAAGTTGAAACTGAAGATGAATGGTTTATTGTTAATCCTTATAGTAAACTAAAGGAGAACAACAGACTAGTAACAATGCCGAGGGGTCGTATCCCGTGAATTGCAAATGAACATAAATTTTACGAATTTAACAGCAATGCTTCTGCCCTATGGCTAGGGAACGATAATCGTATAAATGGGATATCGAAAATGATTTTAGTCAAGGCCCTTAACTCTTAAAGGCGACTCTATGTTGATGCATCATTGTACAATTGAGCGAATATATGCGGTTTTGTAATGTTAGATACGTTTGGCTCATTAACTTTTTAAGGTGATCGTCAATAGTCGATGAGTGGAATTCAAGTAGAACAAAACGCATAGGATCCAGATATTATGTTGATTAAATTTCTGCAAAACAAAAGCATTTTCCTTTATAAGAATGAATCAAACCTTTTGTTTTATATATTCTACTTTTTAAGAAATATTTTTGAACCATTCAAAACACATGTATGAATATACTCCATTGTAAGGAAACATGATATGATGTTTCACTATTATGCTTGTTTTTTTTGTTTTTTTTTAATCTTTGAGCTTCATTGTATCCAGATTCTATCATGTAAAAACCCATAAATCGGTCTTTTATGATATTCTGGTCCTGATCTCTAAGTCTTCATTTAATTTATAGCTTCGAGCACTTGCTTTTTTATGCACCCAAATATTATTTATTTACTTTGTAAGTGTTTGTTATTCCTAGTCGGCAATTGTTCTTTTTAAGTGACGATGGCTTTCTGCAGATCTTGTTGGATCAGCAATTGGTTTTCTCACGTTCACAGTCATTCTGTCTTCATGGGCTCTTACCTTTGCCATTGGAGGAAAGCGACTATTTGGCCATGTCTGGGAGGAGCTGGTGATGTACAACGTGGCAGACAAATACGGTTTAACTGGATGGATCTAGATCCAATTCCTTGCATTTGTTCATAACATCTACTTGAAAAGGAAAATGTAATGTTCTTTTCATATGGAATTCGGATGTTACTGCACTATCGTTACAAACAAAAGTTGCATCCTTTCCGGTTATGAAAAAAAGGTTATGTTGTATTGTAGCAAGTGCATTGCGGTGACTGCGTTATAAAACGGAAAATTCAATAGGTATGTGAATGGTTAGCCATCTTTCGTTATAACATAATGACAACAAAAGTATCGACCCAGAGTAAGAACAATAGAGTACCCAGCAGACTAGAAACTTTGAGACTGTCGATTTGACTAGTCGAAATCAGATATTTTAACTTATACCATATAAAAGTCTATGCTACTATCTGGCTTGTGACAACTCTATAGCTTGTTGTTCAAGAGTAGAATCTTCAGCCCACATGAATAACCTATTCTGAGACATGACTAAAAATTCCTGAACTCTTACTTGCTCAAGCTGTTCCCACTCAGCCCACCTCTCAGCCAAACCAACTCCTTGAAGCATGCTCACAACCTGAGCCATCCTCGGCCGATCTTCTGGTGAGCTTTGCGTGCAAAGCATCGCCACTCGGATAATCATCTCCACTTCATTGCTGTCGTAGCTCTTCAAGTTCTTGTCCACGATCTCCTCCACCCGTTTTTCTATCAGTATCTTTTTCATCTGCAGTTGGATAAATTACCTTAAGTACGAGCTTGCAAACATCTTACAGTCATAGAAAAAACTTACATGATCCAGCAGCAGAACATCCTCCTCCTCTTCAAGCCGAGAGAAATCTATCGCGCGCTGACCTGTCACTAGTTCAAGAAGAGTTACACCATAACCAAACACATCTGTCTTTTCAGACGATTTTCCAGTAGACAAATACTCCGGTGCAATATGCCCCATAGTCCCTCGTACTTGAGTCGTGACGTGAGTTGCTTTCGTGTCCACTAGTTTGGCCAACCCGAAATCTCCGAGGACGGGTTCAAAGTCGTCGTCGAGAAGAATGTTTGCAGCCTTCATGTCTCGGTGAATAATCTTCGGATCGCAATGCTCGTGCAGGTACTCTAAGCCATGAGCCGTACCGAAAGCTACTCGCATCCTAGCTGGCCAGTCGAGCCCTTTCTCTCCCGGTTTTATGTCTTCACGAAAAATTCAATCAGAAAATCGAACAAAAAGTGTAGGATAAGCGAATAGAGTCGGAGGAGAGCACCTCTTAGGCGATAAGCTACGCTTAGATTCTTCATAAACGGGTAAACGAGGATTCTCTCTGACGAGGTTGTGCAAAACCCGATCAACCGGAGCAAGTTCTTGTGTACTGCTATGCTTATTAAGTGAACTTCTCTCAGAAACGCGGCCTCTCCTCCGGGACTGTGATAGTCCATGAGTCGCTTAATAGCGACATTCGTATTGTCGGCTAAGACCCCTCTGTATACTTTCCCGTATCCCCCTTGCCCGATGACGTTGCCTTCGCTGAAGTTCTGTGTTGCGAGTTGCATTTCACGAAAGGAAAACCTTTTGATCTGTCCGTAGGAAATCTCGCTCTCGTCTTCGCCTATAAAGAGATGGAAAGTTATTGTCATGTTAAGGAAGTGACGACAGAATCAGGAATAGGAAATAAAGGGAAGAACTTATACCGGCAACATCGACAAATATGTCGTGTTTGAGTTTATGCACCCGATGGAATCTGTACAGAAATGCAGCCCCGAGCAAGAGGAGGGAGAAGGCGCAGATGCTTGCTACGGTAACAATAACCTGAACTCTCGATTTTCTTTTAGAAACTGCAGGAATAGCTATTGTGAGCAATTGATACCAGAAACAGATCAAGGGATCGAGCGTAATAATTAATCCAACCTGGAATAGTGGAACTCGAAACACAAGGCTGTCTGATGTTGTTACCGCAGTTGAGATTGGTGGCCGTAAAGCTGATAAAAAAAACGAATCGTTATGGATTCCATTTTTTTTTTTAAAGTACGAAGGTAGTCGACATACTTGAAGGTTGGGGTTGAAAACAGTTGCTGAGGAATGTTTCCTGTGAAACTATTAGACGAAAGGTCCCTGGAAAATCGACACAAACCATCAATGAACATAGACTGGTAAAGAAAGCGAGAAATGAGTCGGGGGCTTCTTACAATTCCATGAGATCGGTGATATTGACGAGGGGTTCGGGTACAGAACCACTCAAGTGATTTCCTCTCAGGACTCTGTGGAAAAGTGCATACGAATCATGAACTTGTTAAAAGTACGAGATACTCGATTTTGAACCATGATGATCACTTACAGATGTTTGAGGTTAGAGAGTCGGCCCCACGAAGCTGGAATCGAGCCGTTGAAGTTATTGTGCGCTAAATTCAAATTCTGAAGACTCGACATGGTGCTGATGGAATCGGGTAAGGCGCCGGAGAGATTGTTGTCGTTCAAATCCCTGGACACAGGATAATAACGATAAACAATGCACACGATATAGTTAATAATTATTTGGGATTAATTCACAGCAACACTCACAAGCTAACGAGGAACTTTAGCTTGGAAATCGACGCTGAAAGATTTCCCGTGAATCCTTTAGAAGCCAGGCTCCTGCAAACGAAGCAATCCATAACTAAAAATTAAATATATATAAAATAAAGGGAGTGTAAGAAAAGAATGAACTCACAACGATACGACACTTCCGCTTCTACACGTAACGTGAGACCAGCTGACGCAAGGGCTTACTCGACTTGTGTCCCAATCTGTTATGCTGTGGTTGGAGTCGTCGAGAGCTGCCATGATCTCGACCAAAGCACCGCCTGAAACATATATAAGCGACACTCATCATTTGTTTCACATATCATACTTTACCAAAATCGGTTATACCTTCGAAATTCGTGGCCCGAGAGCTACCGATCAGAGACAGCAGCAAGAACAGAAGAAACTCGACAAACGACTTCCTACAGAGTCGCATGACGTTATACGATTTTTTCGTTCGACTATGCATGAGTTCTGAAGTCAGAACACATATGTGTAATGGAGGAGGTAGAGGACAAATCAAACCCAATTATTAACAATATGGTAATTGTCCAAAACTGATGAATGATTATGATGATAAAAGAGAAGCTGCTTTTAGGAAAGAAAGAAGAAATAAAAAAGTTGTTCCACTAAACACACAGAATGAAATGTACTCCCTCCGTCCCGAACATTTTTGGGTCGTCTCAAACCTATTGTCACACCCAAAAAAGAGAAATAACCGCGTTTACTTTTTCATTACAAAATACATTTTTACTCTTAACTTTTCGACTACAAGTCTGGAACGGAGGGAGTGTGTGATAGTGATGAATGAGAATCCCACTTAAGTTGTAAAACACAAAATAAATGCTGTGTTCCCAAAGGGCTTCCATTTGCAAAGATAAGAAGATGCTTAGAAGCAATCAGTGAGCATAAAAAAGGCTTCTTTTTTCTGTTCAGAGCACATCAACTTTTATTTTATTTTATTTTTTAATTATAATAATTATATTTATTATTTAATCAGAGAATTGTTTTACCACATGTCATGTTGCATAGTACCATCTTTGGAATCTTATGTAGCAAGCTGTTGAGTTTACACAAACACAAACAGAACAAAGTGAACAAATCATTGAAAATTAAGTATTCTTTAGAAAGAAAAAGAAGATTTTAAACAATATGAAGTTATGTACGCAACTACAATTTAAATTAAATACAGTATATAGGTAATATTTAATTAATAATGAAAGTTTTTCAAAATTTTGAAATCATGAAAAGTTGGGAGCCAACTTTGAAAATTGCTTCCCAGAAGTAACTATTGTTTTTGTAAAAAGCTTATATCTAAATTGAATACTAACTGGAATATGATTATTCACATAAAAATTGAAAATAATCTAATAGAAAAAAAAAATGCCCAAAATATGATTTTCACTATTAAAATCGATCCGAATCGAAATAAACACAGTACTCCTATCGTCTAGCTACCATATTTTAGAAGCCGTGTGATAAATGTGGTGTGAATGAAGCCAATTAACAAAGTAGTGTGATAAAAAAAATACTAGAATAAGAATAATTAGTGCATGAGAAAGTGATTTCATGATCTGCAATATAATGATTAAGTAATGAAAAGACTTATTTTGGTGGTGCATCCATAATCCATTTGCTTCCCAACTCCCTAATGGTAATGGAGGAACCCAAAACGTGACCCTCTTTGTTATTTATTTTGTAGACATGATTTTCACATGGGATTTCCAATATAGAAAGAGTATAGATTATGATAGAATTATTATTTTTTAAATATAATGGAGGAACCCAAAACGTGAAGTATTCTAAACGAATGTTTTATAAAAATCAAGAGCGTTATTATATACAAAAAGATTTTTAACAATACAACTATACAAGAATAATTTTGATACGAAATGGGATAAATAAAATTGCATTTTGACGCTAAACTTTCAAGATATTACTGACTGACTCCCCAACTTTCAAGATATTGCAAGTATATGAAGTTCAAATGCACTGTTAAATACATACAAATATAAGAACTTAGTAGCTGAGAATCTCAAATTCAGTTCATCTTGTGGACAAAGAATTCTTCGACTGGGCTGCTACGCTCCGAATAGCACGACTGCAAGCCTGATATTACCCAAACATTAAGATTCATTAATCAGATATAACTATTAATAAGTCTGGAGTCTTGTAGAATAACATTTCAATTGTATCATGAAATTACATCATCAAGAAACAAGAGAAATGACTGGTAAAACGTCGACTATTAACTAAAAGTCTACATCTACTGACACACCAGTTCGAGGTGAATGATTCTGTAATTGCATTTAATTATTACCATATATCAAAAGACATTGCGGCTATGAGGTACCTAAACACATTAACTAGTAGAATCATAACATTTACGAAAATATTGCAGCATGCGTCAACCAAACACAATGCACACTTAACTATAGGCAAAGAGGAATAAAATAAATTTTCAATATTATTGGCCAGTCTTAAACTCGTAAGCATGAATTTAAAGGAGCATCTGGAATGATATGATAGTAAGGTGTTTCAGGCAGATTTGAGAACAGATTCCAGAACTTACTTACCCTGTGTCTGTTGATGTCAGCGCTCAACCTGTAGGCTGTAGCTAGTGAATATCTTCTTCATCAAAAAGTAACCGAAGGAACTAGTTTTCCCACATGGATTGTAGCATCAAGTCATCAACTGCTGCGCTGTTATCTTTTAACTTGATCCACAGTACATTAATATCTTGTCATCAACCAATAAAAACAAAGGACGAGATTTGATGAATCCATGACCCCAAGGCTCCAGAAAATGGTTATCTTATACCAAATGACTTCATCACAACCATATATATTCACATCAACATTATGTTTACAATAATATCCATCTAGGCAATCTCCTAAAAATGTCTACCCCTCCTATGACATTACTATTGTCGAGATTAGGTAGAGGTAACTGAACAAAGGTATCGGTCAAAAACCATCCTTTAGAAACAGATTTGTAAGTGAAATTTTATGGGCTTATCATTACTTAGTCACTTAACTGATAGAACAGAGGATTTGATGTAGGACCAAGCACAAGAGTGCATTTCTTTGAAGACGTTCTGAGTATTATTTACATAATAGTATTTGAAGTCTATACCGTGGAGTGTTTAATTAACTGAAGGTAGCATAGGATTCATGCTAAGCCCATAGCCTCCAGAACCACCAGGCTCGGCGTGTTTAACTCTACCAAAATATCTAATATGGCGCAACAACCTTGCCAGAAAGGTGTTATGGCATATTGTAGAGCTGTCACAAACAATTGCCACATGTTTGCGTGCTCTGGTGATAGCTACATTCATTCGCCTGCTATCTCCTAAAAACCCAACTGCTCCCAAGTTGTTCGAGCGAACCTGAAACAAGATAAATGCCATGAATTTCGCTAATCTAAGTACTCCCAAAATAAAAGAGTGAAGAGATTATCTGCATGTTTCCATCAATATGTGACCCGCTGCGTAAACCGATAAGCATGACATATATATTAATTAGTTGGCTATTGATGTTATATGTCACAAAGGAAATTCTTATAGTTCTACAAGAAATTATGCATGAGTTTAATTAATGTGGGTATAGGTCCAGCTTCTAAAAATATAGATACACTTTTAAATAGAAAATTTAAATTGCCTCTAAGTGACCCTGAATAAGATTACTAAAACTCTCACCATTTATTATTGATCACAAAAATAGAAATCAAAGTTTGATCAATAAGCATAAATGGAATACATGATCACCTACCTAATTGAAACGTAAAACAGTTGGCAATGGCATTTGTCATATGAGTTTTATTAAAATGTATCCACATACCACAAGTAAACACACACATCAAACCAAGGTCAGCATAAGTTTAGCGATTTCACTATCAAATTACTACTTCAGATGCAGGTCTACATATACAAGAGTGCTGCTGAATAAGAAATTTGTATACTCGGTTATGCTCACGATATGCGAATAACCAAACAAATCATAATTTAGCAATAATGCCACTTTACTAGATATGTTTGAAAAATATGAACTAAGGATAAGTAGCAATTAAAAATTCAATACCAAATATAACTGATTGTACATTA
Source organism: Euphrasia confusa (assembly GCA_954870475.1). Taxonomy (NCBI): domain Eukaryota; kingdom Viridiplantae; phylum Streptophyta; class Magnoliopsida; order Lamiales; family Orobanchaceae; genus Euphrasia; species Euphrasia confusa. The sequence continues at coordinate 36,429,349 of OX940959.1, read as the reverse complement.
AATCTTACCATTGATATAATCACAGCATCTGCTTCACGGCCTTGAAAGCTATCGATAGTTGCAACCTCAATGCCCATGGATACAGGAGACTCTTCCAGCCTGTCTCTTAAAAGTTGCACTTGAGCAACATAAGGAGATTGCACTACAATGGATGATGGGCTAACACCTAAAAATAGTTAAAAATAACAATTATGAATTATCATGACAATATATCTAAGAAATCCTATAATGTGAGTTGGAATATTAATAGAGATAGATGTCCATTGGCCAATGGAATGGTCTGATGAAATCCAGGATAAAAGAAGTAGCTTCAACTCCTCATTTTTTATTTTAGATATAATAGAACTTTGCTAGGTAAATAAATAAAGAAAGTAAACACCTTGAGAGGAAATAGACCCTAATGCTAATTTAACTGTGTCGGAACACTTGTATTAAAGAAGGGAATAGTCCAAGACTCATGCAACTGGTTATATCACATAGATGTAGTAAGTGAGATCTCTTGGATTAGTGAGATTGTGCTACTTTTCGATTAAAAGAGCAATACATTTTGAACTTAAATAAGAGAATTATTTTTGGATAAAAAAGTTTAAAAGATTATTTTAAACAATAAGAAATTCACAACTTATGTTTTAAATGTATTATGTCCCAGCCAAAAAGGAAATCTCACAATAAGACATCCAACCAGAGACCTACAAATACACACACACACAAGAAACACACTAGTATTTTCAGGAAAACATATAAAATAGTCAATTTGCATGTCCCATTAGATTCACATGTGAACGTCCCACATTAACCTCCATGCCCCATATACTTTCACAACCGGCACAATGGACAAAAATATTTCGTAGGAAAATTGTTCAGTTCTATGAGCCTTCACATGAAAGGTTTACGTGAATTAATATAGCACCAACATGTATTTTTTTTAGTTATTTTAAGCAGGGAGTGGATGCAAGAGTCTCAGTTTTTGGACTTTGATATGACAAATAATGTTTTTCATTGACTAGAAAACAAGTAAATGGGAATACCAGAATAAATCAAGGAAAAAATGTGCTGTGCAACTATATCTGCTTCGCCTTCATTGTAGAAAGACCCCGTGCCTGCTGGATCTAATTGTTCTTCACATCCAACGGACAAACTTCCATACGGCATTCTTGTGTCAAGCAATAGCAACGGGCATTGTGTTACCCACGTTGACTGCAATGAAATTATAATATTATTTCCATCACAAATCCATAAAAAAAAGATTGAGTTACAATAAAATGGAGGACATGATTGCAGTCTGAGTCATATTGCATCATCGAGAATTTGTGATGGCATGTAACCGTACTTGGATTACCTGTTTCACGCAAGTCCAAATTCAATCTAGTTTCCAAAAAAAAAGGTGTTGGCCCCTCTATTTGAAAAAGGAGAATTACTCTGACAAATGCTTGGGATATATGGATAAATATGAGATGCTTTTCTTCCTTAGATGAAAGAAGGTACGTAGAGAAGTTTTATGAATTGGAGATGTTTCCATCTTTACCCCGGATCGATGATGATTTATTTTCACTTAATTACTTTGACAAAAGTATTCTTATCAGTCTTGTGCATATATAACAAGAATAGGACCATAGGAGGGCTGCTAATCACTTTGGCAGGGAACTTGTCAAATACTATAGCACTGTACACTCAAAATAATAAATGGGAAAAAATATGGATAGTTGTCAAATAGAAATGTACCCTGATCAATGGAGAATCGGAAAGAACATGAGACATGACACTTGTAGAGGATTTGAGTAACCCATTATACATCTCTTTTGAAGCCCAGCTTGCTATTGCGTCGTTCATCCTATACTGCGTCTTTAGCTTTGTTGCAAGAATATCTTCATGCAAGGTCGATGCTCTTTCTAACAAGGATACCCCCAGACCACCTTCTAAGGCTTTCCTTGATAAGATGACTGGCGCAAGTTGGCACTGGTCTCCCGCAAGTATGCAGCGCTTTCCAAGCAGTATTGGTATCCAGCAAGAGGGTTCAATGGCTTGAGCTGCTTCATCTATGACTACCAAATCAAACGATTCAAGTTCTCTAATCATTGGGTCAGCTGCTCCAATATTAGTTGCAAGCACAACGTTAGCACTTGAAAGAATATCTCTTACTGCTTCCCTTTCCTTCCTCTTCATAGTCTTTCCCAACTGCTTCAGAAGCTGACGAATACCAGAAGCTAAAGAATCATCTCTTAAGCAATAGCGGAGGTCCTTCCTTAAATCTGATTTCTTCCTCTCAAACTCTGATCTGAAATCTGCAAGCCTATTGTTAACTATTTCAACCAATGATTTGGAAGCTACTGCAGGTGAAATACGAGCTGGATTACCGACCCGCACAATATTAGCTCCAATGTCAGACAGTTTCTCAACCATGTTATCAACAGCTGCATTTGTAGGTGCCGTGACAAGTACCCTTTCACCTTGTTTAACAACAGTTGAAATTAGTTGTTTCAGTACACCCGTCTTTCCGGTTCCAGGAGGCCCTTGAATTATCAGTACAGGGCGCTTCTTGTTTAAACCTAATGCAATTGCTCTTTGCTGGGATATGTCGTAGAATTCAGAGTCTAACGACCCATTCAATTCCGACTCAGTCCAATCTACTGTGTTATTCTCCTCTAACCACGCAGTATCTTCTTTGTCTCCGAAAATTGTAGCCACAACCGCTATTGAAGGATTCTTTTTCTTCAACCCTTTCTTCTGAAGCATCATTAAAGCTTCACAGTTACGCTGTAGAAAGTAATTAATTGGAATTAAATATTTGTGGTGGCTGCAGTATAGTAGTAAAATTTAAGATACTCGAGGTGCCGAAACAATTTGCATATATTTTACACCATCCTATGAGCATAATAACATTTCTCTAGTTAATGTGTTGAACATATAGATGACTAAGAATGCTAATCATTTTTTAATTGAAGGCTACTGGATTCATCATGTGTACAGGCATGTAATACGATCAATAGATGATCATCCATATCTTGTGGTTACATTAGAACTTTCTATATTCAGTACCTCATATGTGAGCGCATCAGCCAATCCTTGAATACGATCTATGCGAATATTCTGGCCGAAAAGTTTGGAGAAGGTAGAGTCCCCGTGACGGGATTCGAGAGCGACACTTATGCTGCATCCATCATCCCCAAGATTATAAACAAAACCTTGCATGCAAGATGTAGCCCCAGCACCTCTGCTATCACATATTCTAACACAAACCATGTCTCCGGGAGAGAGGTTAGTGGGTGGCAATCTGTTATTCCCCTCAACCCTAAACAACACCAAATGCATTCCTCCTAATCCTGCATATATAAGTACCCATCAACATCGAAGGAAAGTAAGTTGGATATTTTCATCAGTTATCCGACACAAATCATCAAAGTACCTGTAGATGTGCTGATGGCATTCAGATTGCAAATTGTATCGCAAAGTTCTTGCTCGGCCTGGGCATGGCTAACCAAGAATTCAGTGGGCTTTGGCGAACTTGACTGCTCGTCGGGTGTTGGGACGGCATCAAGCTCTTCCTGCGTAAACTCCAATTCGGCATCCCTTTCTATGCCGAGAAGATTGGACATATTCTTGGCAAATTCGTCAATCCTGCACTGAATAGCCTTGGCCTTGTCCAGGTTCAGTCCAAGTACACCCTGAACGGACTTGGACACCGAAGTCTTCCTCGCGATGGCTTTATGCTGAGCTGCAAATGCATACATGTAGATCATTTAAGTTCATTGTTAATGACACAAAGCCGAAACACGGAAAGAGAGAGAACCTGAATTAGCCAGTTCCTTAAGCAGCTTCCATGACTCGGTTTCGCACCAGTTCTGGCTGAGCTGTTTTTGCTGGAGGACTTCTCTGAGCTCTCTCTGGAAGTGGTCGAAGAGGGTGGGATAATGGGTGCTGGCTTTGAGGCAGATGGCCTCCATGCCCAGAGGCAAAGGAACAGCGTTGAGGTACGGCTGAGCCTGGATAACAAACGTGAGGCCCGGCCCCATCCTCTGTTTCAAATCGGCGAAATCCCCCTGCGTCTCCGCCAGTGCGAAATCCAGCGCCATGGCCTTCATTCCTTGGGAAATCCACTTCACGACGCCTTTGCCCAAATCCCTCCGCCCCAGCGGGTCTCCGTTCTCACGAAGAGCACTCACGCTCGTCGGAGAATTTTGAACCACCGGTACTTCCCGCTGTTTGCTTCGGGCTTCATCGGTGGATGTTTTAGTACTGTTACTGTAGCTGACATCCTCTCTGTTCCTGCGGCTTCTTCTCATGCTCGGATTGCGGGCGGTCGAACTCGCCCAAACACAATGCGAAAAAGGGAATGAAATCGATTCGCGGCGGAAGCCCGGTGACTTCAGTATCGACGTCGACACGCCGCCGCATAAAATACACGACGATTCCATCTTTCGATCGGTCGATTTTCAGTCGCAAATGGCAGACGGAGTGCCAACGGAGCGCTACAAGAAGAACGGGAGAATGAATCTATGGAGGAGAATACTCGAGCAACTCGGAATAATGCTCAATTTATGCGAGTGTATATATATGGACTGTTGAGCGATTGTTGTGCAGTCGCTGCAATTGGGGTTGTTCTGCGAATGGTAGTGAGGAAAAGTCAGTATCTCAAAACTGAAGAATCACAAAGTCGAAACGCAATTGGCCAATCGTGTTTTGTGATATATATAAATATTATTTTATTAATATTTTTATCTATGGACTTATTTAATTTAGTCAGTTTTTTTTACTGACTAAAAAATATTTATTTTTATTATATAATTAATAATAAAACAATTTTAATTAAAATAATAAAAATAAATAGTTCAATTTGATTTCTATAAGTAAAAAAAAATCATACTTCGGTTATGGGATTTTGTATGTATTAGTATAAAACAAATAACATAGCTTCAAAGTAATTTTTGCCCTTCAAATTGTGTGTTTATTAATTAATTATGTTATTCAATTTCTTATTAAAGAAAATGTTAAATATAATTTATCTCTATATATAGAAAATATAATTATCTATATCATTATTAATTATTTTAGAAATATTATTTATTTTCTAAAAAAATCATTAATGAATTATCTAGAGCATTATTAATTTTTTAGAAATATTATTTATTTTTTAAAGAATAAAAAGATCATTATTAATTATTTGACTATTAATTGTTTTTTAAAAGAGAAATTTAAAATTTTTATTAATTAATCCATATGAAACTTTTCAATAGGTGAATATTATGTAATATTTTAATTTTATAAATTTAAATCCTAATTATTTTTATTGATGTTTATCGAATAAGAAGAAAATAAAATATATATTTTTTATGTTTATCAAACTAAGAAGAAAATAAAATATAAAATATAAACTATTTTTACTGATGTTTATTGAAATAAGAAGAAAATAAAATATAAAATATTGAGTAAGTAATTGTGTAACGCCTCGGCCCGTTGAGGGGTCGAAGTCCGACCTTAATGGGCCGGCTCGATTACCAATGACTTGCTGTCGGGAGTGATATTCTGGCCCCACTGTACTAACACTTTCTTTTCCAGCGATATTCTGGCCCACTGTACTAACACTTGTCTTTTCCAGCGCATTTTGTCCTTATTCGTGCATCCGAGAGCGCTAACTTTGGAGTTCTTATAGAAGGATGTTCACAAAAGAAGATACATTTTGTTGATATGAATAACATATTCAATTCCTTTTAAGCACTTGCATGTTCTTGGCGTTACAAATTGTGTGCACAAAATTATCCGAAAAATAAAATATACTAATTTTATTGTTATATTTATCTACAACATATATTTATATTTGTATAAAATATTTTATTATTATTATTATTATTATTATTATTATGGTAATATTAGAGTTTGGAGCGATTGATTTTTAATATTATTTTGAACACTCATTCTTTTTCAAATCATATTTAGATCATATTTAGGGTTTATATATTTTTAAAATATTTAATTATTAAGGTCTTTATAGTTTACAATGTTAAGGCCATCTCCAACCGAATACAAAAGGTTAAACTCAAATATAAGTTTTATTTTCAGTTTACAGTAATTTGACTCCAACCGAGATTTCAATACTTATACTTAAAAGAATATTCTCAAAATATTCTTTTTTATAAAACTTTTTTATAAATAACTAAAATTTTTACAAATTTATAATTTAAACTCGTAACTTTTTACATTAAAAAAATTTAATAGTCATTATATTCAATTTAAAATTTTAAACATAATAAAAAAAATATTGTGATATCTCATACTGTTATTTTATTTTTAAAGTTAATTAAATAATTTAATATTTGATTATATTTTATATTGTAATATTTAATTTATTTTCATTATTAAAAATATTTTTATTAAAATTTATTTTAATTATTAATTATATGATTATTAAAAAAAATTAAATTATAAAAAATACTCCCTCTGTCCCAGATAAAATTTAATAGACCTGTGTCTATAGCTCTGGCCTCTGGGACAGAGGGAGTATTAAATAAGAAACTAAAAAAATATAGATAGATTATTTTTATTAATTTATATAAAAAGGATTATTTTATAAATAATAAAGTTTTTGGTTTGAGTTTAAAATAAACGTAAATTTAAGTATTTTTTCTGTGGGCTCCACCTTAATATGTTTTGGTATCGCTTGGATGCTCTAAGTAGAGAAACTTTTTAAAATGTGTTAAATCTAAAATATCCTTAAACAATTATTAAACAATTTGGTCATTATTAAATAAAAAAATAATAATGAATCTCTCGTATTGGGACAAATGTTTTCGTAGTAGAGTTGCGGTTCCACGAGAGGGCGAGGGCCGAGGAATGCCCTTTTATTTTTAGAAGAGGAAGATCTTGCCGACGGAATTGATGGTGACGCCGACGAGGCTAGTACATGTTGGACGGAGGGGAGGAGGGCATCGAGATAGACCCAAGAGTCAGAAACAAAATCCTGTAGGGGCTTTGTTAAATACTACGCCAGACTTTTTTTTCAAAATGCACAGAACATATCCTACTTTTTTTTTTTGTGATGAAGGGAGAATTAATGTAAAATATTTAAAAAAAACAATATATTTCAATATTTCCTACAATAAAACATCATTTTATCTATATATTGAATATGTCGCCAAAAAAATCATTATCAAACGTATCCGAATAATAATTTTTTCAGTATCAATTTTTTATGATAATTTTTTCAGTATCAATTTTTTTTATATCGATGATAATCGATATATAGATTTTTTTTTGATACTATATGGATATTAATTTTATGGATGCCAAAATTTTGAATACAATGGCGGTATAATCATTTTGATATGATATTGTACACTCATTTTGATATGATATTGTATAGTATGGCGATCAAAGATAGAAAATTAACAATGAAGTAAATTTATTTTTAGTTGAACTAGTAAAAATTAAAATTATTTTTAGATTTTGGAATGCTGAAAATAATTAATTCCATAATAAATTTAATTAAAATATAATAATTATAGCCCTGTCAAGCCCCTCTAATTTTCTCTTTCAACAAGAAGTTAGCGTAGGCTGTAGGGGCTCATAATAGTTTTTTAACCAATTGCATATAAATATTAATTATAAAACACAAAATATAAGAATTTAAGGAGGGCTTAACCGCTTAAGCCCCTAGTGGCTTCTTCTTGTATCCGCCCTTGGATAGACCTTTCGACTTGCATAGGATGTTTTTGACGGGTCTGTAGGGCCATTTCGAGCTCGACTATCGCATCTTCTCCCCTAGTGTTGAAGGAAGAAAAGAAGGGGAAAGTGATACGTAGTATATCTTTTTTGAATCCATAAAAGTAACATTTGAGTACAAAGTGTTTGATTAAATGACTATGCACTACAAAAAAAATTGTACTTTTGATGACGAATTTTTTTGTGACATCATGAAATTCGTCACGAAATATAACTTAAAAATGACAAATTCAATCTTCGTCACTTAAAATATACTGTTAGTGACAAAAAATTATTTTGTCATCAAAAATATTGTTTTTTATGACAAAATTGTATTTTGTCAATAGAAATATTTTATTTCGTCATTATTTAAAATATATCATGACGAAAATAAATATTTCGTCAAATAAATATTTGGTGATCGAAGAACTTAATTTTGATTTATGTTATTATGTCTATTTTTTTATGCTTATACAGTGTCTACTAAAAAACTAGCATTGTGTGCAAGGTAATGTAAGGTGATTATGTCTATTGACTATTATTTACCTTATAGCATTCATTCGTTATGATTTAAGCTGAAACTCTTTATAGTTCAAATGTTCAGGTCCTTTTATGATAGATGTACGTTCAGGTCTTTTTTTACATGTTAAACTTTGTTGTTTTGTGTATACATTGATAATAAGTCTATTTATATTTATCATAGATGTTAAGGTGTTTAATATGTTTTTTAATCATTAAACCTTTTAGTCATGTCGATTTATATCTATCATAGATGTTCAGGATGTTTTTTGAATCATTAAACCTTTTCGTGAATTGTGAGTCGATGTATATCTATGATAGATATAAATCGACATGAATCAAAAGGTTTATATATATTTTATCAAAATAAAAAAGAAAAAAATATATATTTTATTGTTATAATTATCTACAACATATGTTTATATTTGTATAAAATAATTTATTATTATTATTATTATTATTATTATTATTATTATTACTATCATTAAAAAATATTATTAATAATAATTCATTAGTAAAAAACATTTTATTTTTAAATTTAAAATATTATCTTTAAGGGATCTTGAAAAACAAACACATAATTATCTATATAATTAAAAAGTATTTATACAGTCCATACTCTAGGGTTTCCTATGAGGGTTTCGTCTAGGCTTTGCCTTTGATTTTACCTTGTTTCTAAGGTTGATTTCCACGGTTTTCCGTGTAAATTCATCATTTTACTTTTTTGTTTCTGTTTCTAAGTCCCTAATCCGTTTTCCTATGGACAATTCTGGGAGTATGAGTAAACGTGTGGGGAAGGAGATAGTAGGAGAAGAAGAGAGCTTCGAGTGGGATACAATTGGAGATAGAACAGATCGAAGCGAACAACAGTTCATTATTGTGGGCAGAATTTGTACGACAAAAGCCATTAACGCAAGAGCGGCTATTGAGTCGATGATACGATTATGGAGTACGAAAGGTACGTTGTTAGGCAATCTTATTGACGCTAAGAATAAAATTTTTGTCTTCAAATTCTCAAATGAAAAAGATAAAAGGAAGGTACTGGAGGGCCAGCCATGGCACTTTGACAAGTACATTTGGTGCTTTAATGAACCAAATATGGAGGAGAAACTGACTGAAACCCCTCTAAATCATGTACCTATATGGGCTAGGGTTTACGACCTCCCCATAATGGGACGTAAGAGTATGGACAATATGAGACGTATCGGAATGCAATTGGGGAAATTTATATGTGCGGATGAAACTCAATACCCGGAGATGGAAAGGGCAATGCGATTGAGAATCCTACATGATGTTCGAGTTTCTTTAAAATCGAAGGTGGTGATACGCATGTCATCTGGAAGAGTAGAAAAGTTTGATGTTAAATATGAAAGACTCCCAACCTTTTGTTATGGGTGCGGAATTCTAGGTCACGGCGAGAAGGACTGTGAGGAGGGCCCTTTTGATGAAGAAGAATATCAATTTGGGGATTATCTAAGGGCTTCACCTTGGAAAGTGATCAAAACGCAAGCGGAGGTTAAAGCTAAGAGTTCTAGATCCCTTGTAGAGGATTTTAATGCTGAATTCAAGGCCAAAGAGGAGGAGGATGTTGCACGAATGATTGAGAGTCTGCAAGCAATTGTGATTAATAAAAAAGTGAAGAAGGCTGACTTTGTTCAATATAGGGAGATGGAGAAGACAAACGAGGTGGAGATAAGTAAGAGAGCCATTGTTTTAACTGATCAAGAAACAAGACTTCCAATGGAGCATATTAACGAGGAAAACGTAGTGGGTAGTTTGAAGGGGGCTATGGGTGATGAGATGGCAAGGGAAGGCAGGTTGGGGCATGATGACGACGGAAGATTTCATTGGTCGGAGGGGGTGGAGGTGAGTGGAAAATGTGATGAGAAAAGAAGCATTCAGATAGCAGGGGCCGAAGACCCGGTGGTAGAGGTGGGGACTGTTTTGGGAATGGAGTGTGAGCCGGAAGGGGTGGACAGAATAAGTAGGAAGTGGAAGAGAATGGCGAAAGAGCGAAGCATTATTGAGACGGATAGGGTGGGGAGTGCTATAAATGAGAAGAGAAGTCGAGATGAGGTAGAAGGAAAGGGAGATGCAAATAAGAAGAGTCGAAAATCTATGGGTGTATGTTCACCTGAGGCGGAGGTTGAGGATGCTCAACCCCGCCGGGCATTATGAATCTTTTGAGCCTTAACTGCAGGGGGCTGGGCAACCCCGATGCAGTAGGCTACCTTCGGAATTTGCTCCGTATAGAGAACCCAACTATAGTGTTTTTGTGTGAGACAAAGCTTAGTGCAGTTGAAATGTGTAAAATTAGGAATAAATTCGATGATTATGATGGCATGGATGTAGATAGTGTTGGGAGATCGGGGGGTCTTTCTTTTCTCTGGAAGAAGGAGGTGAATTGTGTGTTTCGATCGGCGACCGTTCATTATATGGATTTTGATGTTGATATAGGAGAATCTTGTTGGAGATTGACAGGTTTTTATGGGTGGCCTTCGGTTTCTGATCGTCATCTTTCATGGCAATTATTAAGGGTGTTAGCGTCTGAGTCGGACAAACCGTGGCTTTGTATGGGAGACTACAACGAAGTCCTGTATATGAATGAAATGAAGGGAGGCTCGAGGGCGCAATGGCAAATGAATCAGTTTCGAGATGCGATTGATGAATGTGGGCTTAGGGATCTCGATTTTGTGGGGTATAAATTCACATTTGACAACGGGCAGGAGGGGGTTGCGAATAGACAATGTCGGCTTGATAGAGCTATGGTAACAGAGAAGTGGCTCGAATTGTTCCCTTTTGCGAAACTCCATCATTTAAATAGGGAATGGTCTGATCATGCCCCGATTATGGTTGTCCTGGACAAACGATCTGATATGGAGGGAAGGAATGGCAAACGATTTCGATTTGAACAAATATGGGTGGGTGAAGATGGATGCGAGGATACTATTAGAAGGGCGTGGGAGAGGGGTGATGCTGATGTTTTTAATAGCTTGAAACATTGTGCTGCGGATCTGCAAAAATGGAAAGGAGTGAGCATCGGGAAAATATTGAAGCTATTAAATGCAAAACGCAAAAGTCTCAAAAAAATAAACGAGGGTGACCGAACTAGAGAGCGGGTGAGGGAGCGTAAAAAAATTGTTTCAGAAATCTCACATTTGCTAAGGCAGGAAGAAACTTTTTGGAGACAAAGGTCGAGGGCTTTGTGGCTGAAGGATGGGGATAAAAATACAAAATATTTTCATAGAAAGTCTGGGCAACGAAAAAAGAAAAATTTTATCAAATGCATTGTCGATGAGCAGGGGCACAAGTTCGAGGATAATGATGCTATTAATGGAGTGGCAGCTCAGTATTTCCAAGGATTATTCTCATCCTCGGGTGGTGTGTTCTCCGATGATATGTTCGATGGTGTTGCGGGGAGAGTCACTGAAGACATGAATGAGATTTTGCAGGCCACATACACAGGTGAGGAAGTTATTGAGGCTCTCAATCAAATGCACCCTCTTAAAGCACCGGGAGCTGACGGTATGAATGGTCTTTTTTATCAAACCTATTGGCATATTGTGGGGCCATCCATTACCCGAACTGTTATAAATATTCTCAATGGTGGTGCATTCCCGGCTGAGCTGAATAAAACTCAAATTGTGCTGATCCCCAAAAAGAAAGAGCCGGATAAGATGGCCGATTTTCGACCTATCAGCCTATGTAATGTGATTTATAAGATTATTTCGAAGGTTCTGGCTAATAGACTAAAGAGATTCCTTGGAGAGATTATTAGTGATAATCAAAGTGCTTTCACCCCTGGACGGTTGATAACTGACAATATTCTTGTGGCTTATGAAATGTTCCATCATATGAAAAATTCGAGAGGCGGTGGAGGGCACATGGCGCTTAAACTTGATATGTCGAAGGCGTATGATCGGGTCGAGTGGAATTTCCTTGATAGGGTACTCCGTTGTATGGGATTTGAGCATCGATGGGTTGAGCGGGTTATGATGTGTGTTCGGTCGGTCTCCTTTGAAGTTCTCGTCAATGGATCACCTTCCGAAAGCTTCCGTCCGATGCGAGGCCTAAGACAAGGTGACCCAATTTCTCCCTATCTCTTTATATTATGCGCCGAGGTTATGTCAAGCCTTATTAGGAAAGCTGTCGAGATGGGTTCATTACATGGGATCAGGGTGGCACCGAATGCGCCAGTTGTTTCACACCTTTTATTCGCGGATGATAGTATATTTTTTGTGAAAGCATGTGAGAAGGAGGCGAAACTTGTGTTAGATATCTTGAGAAAATATGAAGCTGCATCCGGGCAAATGATTAATCTTGATAAGACAACGATCTCTTTTAGCAAAGGAACGACGGCAAGTAGGAGACAGAAGGTGACCACGGTTCTGGGGGTGCGAATTGTTGAAGAGCAGGAGAAATATTTAGGGCACCCGACGGTTATGGGGCATTCTAAGAAATTGTTGACCGGGATTATTAGGGATAAACTAAGTAAAAGATTGCAGGGTTGGAGGGGAATGTTGCTCAGCAGGGCGGGTAGGGAAGTTTTGATTAAGGCGGTAGCCCAATCTATTCCTACATATGCGATGAGTGTTTTCTCTTTACCGGCGAATTTTTGCGATGAGCTGCGGTCCTTGGTGTCCGGCTTCTGGTGGGGTTCGAACAATGGAAAGAAAAAGATTCCGTGGGTTGCTTGGGGGAAATTGTGTAGGCCGAAATGTAAGGGAGGACTCGGATTTCGAGAATTTAACAAATTTAACAGAGCTCTTCTCGGGAAACAAGCTTGGCGACTCCTTACTAATACTGATAGTCTTATGACGCGAGTTATGAGAGGGAAGTACTTTTGGGGTAAGTCATTTATCGATGCTGATTTGGGTAATAATCCGAGCTTCACCTGGCGCAGCATATGGGGTGCGAAGGATGTGTTAAATTTGGGGATTAGGAGGCGAATAGGAGATGGGCTATCGACCAGAGTGTGGGTCGATCAGTGGGTTCATGGAACTCAATCTAGGCGGGTCATTTCTCCTAGACAAGAAAGTGATGAGTCGATGGTGGTGGCGGAGCTAATTGATGCTAATGAAATGGCGTGGCGAAGATCGTTGGTTGAAAGCATTTTCCTACCTTTCGAAGCGGAGCGAATTCTGAAAATTCGATTGAGCTCTCTGAGGCCGAATGATAACTGGGCATGGGATCTCGAGAAAGATGGTTGTTATTCGGTGAGGTCGGCGTATAAACTCCTTGCTGATGGTGATAATGAAGCGGAACAATCCGACTATACGAAGGAGAAATGGCTATGGAATTGCATTTGGAAGCTCCCTGTTTTGCCCCGCATTAAAATGTTCTTTTGGCAATTATGTAATGATGCTCTAGCTACGAGGCGTAATATCGCAAAGCGGCTAAAACACGTTGATGATAGGTGTCCTCTTTGCTGTAACAATGTTGAGACTTGTCTCCACATTGTGAGGGATTGTGGGTGGGTGGGAGAGATATGGGAAGGGTTGGGAATGGAGACGATATTGGAGAAGGGGGTTGAGCGGGTGAGGGAGTGGGTGGAAGAAGTATTGAAGGAGCTCGGGGAGGCGGAGCGCGTGATATTCGTTACTGGTTGTTGGGCTATATGGGAAAGGCGGAATAAACTAATTTTCGAGGGGGATAGCTGGTGTGAGGGAGTTGTGATCAAACGTGCACAAAGCTTGTTATCGGAGATGCGGCAGGAGAAGGTGGAGGAGGTGAAGAGGGGGGCCTGGACTGGGAGGAGTTCGACTGGGAAGAAGGGAGCTAAGGAGGTGGCAAGATGGGAGACACCGAGAGCAGGGGAGTTTAAATTAAACGTGGATGCAGGGGTCTTAGACGCTTCGGGGGTGGGGATTGGTGTGGTTTGTAGAAATGAGCATGGTGAGGTTTGTTGGGGAGTCACGGTCCAGGAAAAGTGGTCGAGAGAACCTAAGGAGGCGGAGGCGGAAGCGGTGTTGGTCGGGATCAAAGAAGCTTGGATGGCCGGTTGCTCGAAGATTGTCATTGAAGGAGATTGTGTTGGTGTCATAGAAGATCTGTCAAAGCGGAAGCATGGGAGAAGCAATATTTTCTTAGTTTATGATGAAATTTTATCTTATTTTAATAATTTTGAGTCGGTTAGATTTTCATATGTTAGCAGAAAGTTTAATAGGGTGGCGCACGAGTTAGCTCATGTTCGCCCTTGGGCATACGGTAGACGAACTTGGTCTAGTTTGCTTCCTCAAAATATCGCCGATGTAGTGACAGAAGATTTAAGTTAATACATTAATCCTTGTGGTTCTTTCAAAAAAAAAAAGTATTTATACACGTGACAATATTTAAATATTTGTTCCACTTTTATATTATTTTAAATATGAAATTATTTAGAATTATTCTAATAATCATTTATATTTAAATTTATTTTAGAGTAAATAATATTTACACCGTTCTTTTTTAATTTTGTGGAGAAAATGGTTCTATGCTGTATGTTAGAGTAGAAGGAACATGTTGACAATTGACATTATATTAGTTGCGTATTGAATGAGTGTGAAGTAAAGTAAACGTTGAATGAAATGGGCTGATAATTAAGTGGAAAAGAACAATCTCATTCCCAGCCTAGTCCAATTTTAGGGTGAAGCCCACACAAATACCCAAATCCAATTTCATAAAAAACTAAACGATTACGTTGCGCTGTTTTTAGCCATGAATGAATCCTTTCGAAATATTAGTATCGAAGTTTTCGAGATAATATCACAAATAAATGGTCCAGTTCGGTGTAAGCGAGTCCATTAGTAGTCCTTTATTTGTTAAAATTTTAATAGTAGTCCTTTTACCGGGTATAGCAAGTTAAAATCTTGCTTTGACTAGTCAAACCCTACTACACAACCTATTATAATTGATTATAACTACTATATTTATTATACTATACTATAAAAAAATTTAAAAAATATACTACTATATTATAATACTACAATACAATTAATCACAAAAACATGATTTATTATTCTACTAAGAGTACAATTAATTACAAAAATATAATTTATTTAACTAAACGATAATAAAAATAAAATAATTAAAATTTTATATATTATAAAATAGATTAATAAAAATAAAAAAGGAATTAATTAATTAATTAAAATATTTATTTAATTTACATTTATTATTTAATTAATCACTTAAACGACTAATTTTTCAATAAAATGACTCAAATATTATTTATTACATATCAATTTTAAATTTAGTAACTTATTATTTAAAAATATTTAATTATCAATAATATAACATAGAAAGAAAAAAATTACATACGTAGTATAAATTAATTTTCATTTAGTAATTAATTAATCAACAATATATATATATATATATATATATATATATATATTACATAATTTAAATTTAACAATTAAATATTAAATAAACAATTAATGATGAATAATATAAAATGAAAAAATAATTAAATACTAATTTATTTATTTATAATTAATTCATCAATTTTTATTAGTAATTTATAAATCAGCAAAAACAATTAATTAGAAAAATATAAGATGAAATAATTGATTAAATATTACATAACTTAAATTTAATAATAAATTAATCAACAAACTAATTAATTATAAATAATTAATATAACATAAAAGTAGTTAATTATCAAATATATATAGAATAATTAATTAATAATTAATTTGAGTTTAATTATTATCAGTTAATTATATAAGAATGAAGTATTTAATTACTAAGATAAAAATTAATTATTAAATAAAAATATAATGAGAAAATATTTAATAAAATAATAAAATAGTTAACATTTAATAATAAACGGTCAGACGAATTTTAATCGATGTTTAGAAAAATATAAATTAAGAAATTTAAATTCATTTGGAAGTGTAATTTTCAATTTCTAATTTTTCCATTTTTTTAATTTTTTTATTAGTTAAATTCTTATAATTGACTTGTTTAACCGGTCAAATTACATGACACGTGAAATTTTGACCCGCTACATCAGGTAAAAGGACTGCTATTAAAAAATTTAACAAATAAAAGACTACTAATGGACTCGCTTACATCGAACTGGACCATTTGTGATATTATCTCGAAGTTTTCACATGAACATCAGTAGTTGTTCGGTTATTCTGGACGATGCCGACGGTGTCTAGCAGAACTCACGCTTGCGTGAAGAAACTCGCGCCGTTCTCCTATTTGCTGTGCGGGAAAGCGAGATCAGGGTTCCGAGCGAGTTTTAGGAGGTGGTTTTCTGTAGAAAGCGGCGGAGGCGGAGGTGGGGGCTTGGGCTTAGCTGAAGAATTCAGCCAATGGAAAAAAGGGTTTGCGGCTGTGTGGGGAAATGGAGATTTCGGGAGGCTGGGATTGGGAAATTTGGAGTCCCAGTGGAGCCCCCGACCTATTTCGCCGGCCGCTTTCGACGGTCAGGGTTTGAAGGAGATCGCTTGTGGCGGTGCCCATACTCATTTTCTCACTGGTGCATAATTTATTTTTATTTTCTGAGTTCATTTTGCTGGAAAGATAGTGCGTGTGTTTACTATTTATTGTGTGAATCGACTTACATGTGATGAAATATATATTCATTAGCTCTAATATATATATATTTTTCTAAATAACAACTTATTACGGTGTTGAAAAGCCTACACGTTAATGACAACATCCTCATAATTTACTCTAGATACTGGATTGGTATTCCACAAGTTTCTTTTTTGACATTGTTGATGATTCATGTAGAATTTATATGATTATACTCAACCTTAGAATTTAGAACCGGAGTTTTCTGAACTTTTTAGACGCTGGAAAATTTAATTTTAACCCCTGTGGGCCTGGGGCTCATAAATGAAGTACCTTGATTTTCCAGAAAATGGAGTTGTGTATGCAACCGGACTGAATGACTTCGGACAGTTGGGTATATCAGAATCCCAAAATTATATAACTGTAAGCTATCTCCACATTACCTTCAACTTCTATTTTCTTTGTTTTGTAGCTTTATCATTTGATGGTCCGATTACATCGTGCTCCCTGTTGTTCTTATCATCTTTCAATATTTATTTTTTTGTAATAAGCTACATGCGATAATTCATTGTGTTCTTTTGATGTTCCATTTCATTTTTATTTTCTTTTTTGTGTGATTTTCCTATATTTTATGGCATAAGACATTCATTTATCCTTTTGTTTTCTTGAAGTAATGTGTGAACCATGTATAGGAAAATTGGGGTTGGAAAGAAAATATAATGGATTTGTATACCTATAATCATGCATTTTAATGTTATAAAAAAACCTTTAATTTGATGTTTGGATGTTTCTAATTTTATCTTGTTGTCTTGTTTAGAGTATCCATTGTATGCCATGTGTATTGAGTTCAATCAGTTCATTATGTAACAACTAATGCAGGAGCCTCTCAGAGTTTCTAGTATTCCAGAGAGGATAGTCAAAATTTCAGCTGGCTACCATCATTCAGCTGCTATTACAGGTTCGGTATTAAAAACCATGTTTCCTCACTTCTTTGTAAGCAAGGATTATGATTGACATACTTCCTTTCATCAAAATGATATTCATTACATGTGCGTCTTATTTGGTTGTGGAATGCGTAAGAGTCTGTAGCAAGTTCAACTTTTTGAGATTTCCTCTCATCATATATTATCTCCTTTTGTAGAGGACGGAGAACTCTATATATGGGGAAAAAATGCAAATGGACAGCTTGGCCTTGGAAAAAGTAATCACTCGAGCCTAGTACTGTTAGCGCTGTAATAAACCATTGTATTGCTTCACGATAACATTAATGTGTAATAATATCATATCATCAAGTTGCATTAATCACTAGAAAAATAAATTTAAAAATAGGTTCCTCCATTAGCCAGAACACATTTCTATTTAGGTTATTTCATTCTTTTTCTCAGTGATAGCTCACACTCTCATTTGCAAGTAATGCAATGCATTAGAATTTGTTTTATGAGAACAACACAACTCTTGTCATCGCTTATTCTTGGTTACCAACTTTCAGAGGCAGAAAAGATAATTTTTCTTCCACATAAAGTTGAATGCTTGGATGGAGTCTCCATTAAAACAGCATCTTTAGGATTTGAACACTCGATTGCTATTACAGGTATGAATACTGTACCTGGAAACTAGTCAGTAATTTACCTTGCGCTTCCAAAGTAATATGTTTCTATTGACCCTTACACCTTTATTGCAGATAAAGGTGAAGCTTTGAGTTGGGGAGGAGGGGAGTCTGGAAGACTTGGCCATGGGCACGAATCAAGCATTTTGGGGTTCCAGAGAAGTAGCAGGTTTTGCTAACAAATTGTTTACCTGGAAATTTTGTTTTTAGTTGTTACACACAAAATGAACGTAAAGAATTCTTTCCAGAATTATGCTATATATAATTCATTAAAGAAGTAAAGAACCCTTTCCAGAATTTGAACATCTGGACCGTTTCCCTGAAGAAGTCGAATTCTGTGTAAATATTGAGTCTTGCAATATGGAGTGAAAGTTGTCTTAGTCGTTTATTGAAACTGTGTCGGTAACGAGTCATTGTTGATCATTATTAAGTCCAAGACAAATTATTAATCTCTAATATAAGTCTGGGCGCCGCACCAGGTATAGCGCCCAACCTCTTTCGAGTGCCCGGATGACTTCCTATTACACTCTCGATGTTCTTTACATTTGAAGACATAAAATTATTCATCACCCTCCATTAGATATTTGTCGAATTACACTTGATCTTGTATTG
Source organism: Euphrasia confusa (assembly GCA_954870475.1). Lineage (NCBI taxonomy): Eukaryota > Viridiplantae > Streptophyta > Magnoliopsida > Lamiales > Orobanchaceae > Euphrasia > Euphrasia confusa. The sequence goes on along the minus strand of OX940959.1, from coordinate 36,410,412 downwards.
ATCTTTATGTTGCCGGTCCCACTTGCAGTGAGTATACACCACGGCTAATTAAGGGACTTGAGGGGGTTAAGGTACTTTCATTGTGTTATTTTGCTCTAGGAAGTTCTTTCAGTCTGACCACATTGTGTTTGTTCATTCAGAAGTTCACTATACTGGTTTCACAATATTAGGTCAAAGGTGTTTCTGCTGGAATGTTGCACTCAGCCTGCGTTTCTGGTATATTCACTTCTGACTTTATTGTTGATGATATATATCACACCCATAGTCCCTAACTTTAAATTTTGTTTGAATTTTACAGAAGACGGCTCTGTATATTTATTTGGTGAAAGAGAATTAGGAAAATGGGTATTTTATAATTCTTCAATTTTAGCAAGCTGATCATCATTTTTGTGTTCAATAATCTGATCCAACTTTAATTCTGAATATTAGGGTTTTGGTAAAGCAAAGAGCGCAACAACACCATCTACAATTAGCACGCTGCCGTCTTCAGAAGAAGTTGCATGCGGTGGTTATCACACTTGTGTTATTACAAGTAATCTTTCATCTGATATTTTTTTCCTTTACTTGACTCGACTCTTTAACAAGAACATGAGTAGTTCAACTTTTGCAAGTGCTGCATATTAGAAGATGTTACCCTTCGTTTCATGTCAATGGTCAAAGAGTTAGTCTTAGTTAAAGCTCATCAGAAGTGCAAATACAAGAAAATAGTATATGCTCATGTTCTTGTTAGAGGAACTGTGCTTCTTTTAATAATGTTTCCTGATAATTTGCTTCTCCCATCAGTTCAATGTTGTCTTTGTGCTCCAGAATTACTATTCTCGATTCATCATTTTCATTTAGTAATATTTCCGACTTTGGGTTGATTCTGCTACTCTATATATGCTTCGGACCTTCCTGTTTTTCCCTCAAAGCTGATTCCTTAATGTAACATCTTTGTCGCATAGATGGTGGATATCTGTATACATGGGGCTCCAACGAGAATGGCTGCCTTGGAATTGGGTATTTGCCAAGATTGTTGAAAAAGCTAGTATACTAGTTATGTTTCTTTATCTGTATTCCAACAATATGTAACCAACTCGGTTGACTTATTTACATATCAGCTGCACAGATGTCACTTATGCACCTGAAAGAGTTGAAGGTCCATTTTTGAGGCAACCCGTGAGCAAGGTTTGTGATGACAACTACATAGACAACTGTCGTTACATACTTCAATACACTTTTTGTGTTGGTATTTTATGATTGGCTTGGAAGGCATATTTTCAATTATCATCTAATCCGCTATTTCTTGTACACTACATTTTTGTATGAAATTAGGTATCCTGTGGTTGGAAGCATACAGCAGCAATTTCTGGTAAAAACATAATCTCGTTTGGATCAACATAACACTCGTAAACATTTTGTGTGTCATCTATTTAAAACTTTAAATCCGTGACTTATGAAATGATCAAATATATTCACTGACGGACATCTAGGAGGCAACGTTTACACATGGGGCTGGGGTGGTTCGAATGGAACATTTAAAGAAGACGGGCATTCACCAGGCGGACAATTGGTTAGCTTTTATTTCTTTGATTTAATTATTTTCATCTATTGTATAGTATGTTTCTTTTCAGCTTGAGTAAACAATGTATTGTTTGATTGTTACAAAGACTTCACATCATTATCTTATTCGTAAGTTCTGTATTACTATTTACTGCGTAACACGAGTAGTGGATACTTTCGTTTAGCTGAAACGGCCTACCAAGAGGCATGATATATTCTCAGATAACGTTACTTTTTCGTACAAAGCCTAAAAAACCTCTGCTTTTTCGTAGGGTCAAGGTGACGATACCGACTACATTGAACCAACGTTGCTCAAGTTTAACCAGAGTGTCAAAGCGTTACAAATATCTTGTGGATTTAATCATACAGCCGGCATATTCCAGTTCATGTGATGTGACAAGTCCCGACATTTGTTTGTAACTTAAATGTTAGAACATAAATAGGTTTCGAAGTTTGGAATGTCACTCAAGAACATCTTGGGATATGGAGCAGAATAAGTGATTGTTAGGTATAAAAAAAAACTTCACATTGTGTACGTGCTCGTTCATCATTGTATAGCTATAGAGGTTATTTATGTAAACAGTAAAAGCCGCATAATATTGAGAATGATAATTGCTGTGATTGAGGCTTTGTTGAATAAAACACAACATTTTACAATTTCTTTGAATTTTTCAAAGAAATAGATCTATTAGTGGGGAAGGGAGAGAGAAAGTATTACAGACTTTACAGTATTTAATTGTTTTCAACTCTCTTAAAATATTTTAATAAACTTTAAATGTTTAAAATATATTTCAAATCAACAAAAATCTATTTTTAGATGCTTAAAAAAAGTTTAGATATTTTAAAATAATTAAAAACTATTTCAATTTATATAGAAATTAATATCCAATAATCTAAAATTGTTAAAAAGTATATAAAATCATTTGAAGACACTTTAAAATCATTTAAAACATTTAAAATTTATTTTAAATCATTTAAAAATTATTTTATGATACATTCAACTATTTAAAAAGTATTTAAAATAATTTTAAGATACTTAATAATATCTTAAAATAATTTAAAATATTTAAAAGATATTTTAAATTAATTACTATAATTTTTTTTATATAATGCTTAAATATTATTTCTATTTTTACAATCTTATTTATTGCTCAATAATTTTTAAAATTATTTTATAAATGGTATAATAATTACATAAACCTCATAAACCCTAATCGTTTAGAGGGCAGGGAAGTTCACCTACTATAGTTGTATACTAATTACATAAACCTCATAAACCCTAATCGTTTGATTGATCGATGGAGTCCGAAGTACTTTTCAGGAGATCGGGATATGAATATCGGTACCGGATCGGGATGGACAAGGAGATGCTTTCATCGTACCGAGCAGAGTTAGACTATTTGGGTGCTCCCCGCCGCAGTAGATTTATCCTCGAGGTACGTACTAATTTCGTATTAAAAAAATCCCCATCCGACGACGAACAGATTATAGAATCGGAGAGGCTCGCGGTCATTCGTACGGTAGATTCAGATTTTTATGAATATCTAAAAGGATCTGGGTTAGATGAAGTAGATGCGTGTCGATTAAGTATTGATTACCGGCTGGAAGAGTATTGGTTGCCGGAGAAGGAGATTGAACGCATTGTTGGCGAGACCATGTGTTTTGTCAAACGAATTGCGGCACGCACTTCCCTCTATGTGATCCCTGTTGTTGTGTACTTGGATGTTTGCACGGTTCAGTTAGAGGGGGAATTGCTCGACTCCACCGTACTTCGGTCGATCAAACCCGATCATATGATCCCCTTTCAAGTGTGGGGACAAATGGCAAAGTCAAGCGGTTCGTTTATGTTCGATGTGAAAACGCCTATGAACGTGAGTCACAGGATGTGGTTGTTGAACTTACCTAGGGAACGAGTCGAAGATGTTGCCATAGCATTGTCTCGTATGGAGACATGTCCCATTTGCTTTCAAGCTCCCACTTACGGGACTCTGTTAACTCCGCTTCCTTGCAAACAAGTTGTTCATAAACATTGTGGTGTTCCGCGCGATCACGTTTTTCATAGCCATTGTATTGTTCGATGGTTGATGAACAACAACACATGTCCCGTGTGTCATTCTGAAGTTGCAATGGGGAGCACTTAATTTACTAACTCTGTCTCAAGAAAAATAAAAGGAGCAGAGGGTATTACGTATTTGTCTTTTTAATAGTTTTAATTTAATGTTATTTTCAATTTTCAAATTGTGAAGTGCTTCCAATGTACTCCTATTTAATTAGTATTTTGAGGTAAAATAATTATCAGACACCTTTTTTGGACGAGTTCAATAACCTACAAAGACCTTAATACGGTTCTCATTTCCCATTAGCTCCACAAGAGCTTCTTAATAAGAAATTTAATTTTAGCCACATCATTTCCAGACACCTTCATCAGCTCAGACATGAGCTTTTCCTCCTTTATCAGCACAGACATGAGCTTCCTAGATACCAGCTTATAAACATGAGACTAATAAGGAGAAAAACCTGAAAACCCGGCTTGGACAGCAAGAACGAGTTTTGAGCCGAGCATTGACTCCAAAAAAGCTCGGCTCAGTTCGGACCGCAAGAACGGGTCGGCTTGAACCGCAAGAAATGGTTTTGAGCCGAGCCTTATGTTGGGCTCGACCCGACTCCGTGTCCACCCCTAACATTTACTTACCTTTCATGTTTTGAATATTTTTTACTCTATATATTTTGTGACTGTTTTATTTTTTATTACATATTTTTTAATACAATAAATTTTTTGTTTTGAGCCAAATGAGATTTTTTGTTTAAATAAAAATTATTTGCGCAAAAATATGAAAAAAAAATAGGAATTTGCCTAAAATTATGAAAAACTGTGCAAACAATTAATTATTAAAAAATGACATAAAAAATAAATACTAAACAAAAACATGTGTAAATCAATATTTGAAAATACATATAATTAAAAAACATTAATTTATTACCTTGTAGCCATATCATCAAAATACCGAAATTGTAACAGCAAATATGAAAGAAAAAAATTAGAATTTGCCCAAAAAAAAAATTTGCCCAAAAATATGAAAAACTGGGCAAGCAATTATTAAAAAAATAAAAAATGACATAAAGAATAAATACTAAACAAAAATATGTGTAAATCAATATTTAAAAATATATATAATTAAAAAACATTAATTTATTACATTCGAGGCCATATAATCAAAAGAACGGGTTTGTAGCAGCAATAACAAAAACCCAAAAACCCTGTTAGTATCAGAGCAAGTCGTCTCAATTCGCCATAAACTCGTTTCTTGTCCCATGATCATGTTCAAGCATAGTTCTTTTTCCAAAAATGGCATCAACTTTTTACAAAAACATTAAATAAACTATAAAAGACTTCAATTGTAAACAAAAAAAACACTATACATTATCAATGAACTAAAACAAAACTACTTATAATATTGCATTCACAAAATATTATTTTGCCGTCAAATTTTGCTCAAATAAAAATTATTTGCGCAAAAATATGAAAAAATATGAATTTGCAAAAATATATGAAAAAATTACGCTAATTTGGGGAAACAAACTTATATTTATATTGTTTGTTTTGAGCTAACCTGAAAATTATGTTATTATGTATATTTTATTTAAACATATATTTATTTATTTTTACTTATATTTTTGTGCTATAATATTTTTATTAATGAACTAGTATTTGATTTAATTGTTAACATGATTTTAACAATATTGAACATGATTTTAACTTGCGCTCATCAAAGATGTGGGCATGTATGGGGATTTGCTTAAATAGGGGTCTTAGAATTAATTACAAAATCTATAGTGTTGACTCTTTTCCCATTAGCGTCACACTGAGCTTCTTAATAGGAATTTCATTTTATCTTTATCACATCCACTTACCTTTTATTATTTTAAATAAAAATGATTTGCGCAAAAATATGAAAAAAATACAATTTGAGCAAAAATATAAAAAAAGTGCGCAAACAATTATTAAAAATGACATAAAAACTAAATACTAAATAAAAACATGTGTAAATTAATATTTAAAAATACATATAATTAAAAAAACATTAATTTATTACCTTGAGAAATAAAAACATGTAATCAATATTTAAAAATATATATAATTAAAAAAACATTCATTTATTACCTTGAGGGCTATATCATCAAAAGATCCGTTGTAGCAGCAAAGACTGCTTTGTAGCAGCAATATGTCAGTATCATTTGAGAGCAAGTCGTTCCAATTAGCCATGAACTCGTTTCTTGTCCTACGAGTCTTTCAAGCATAGTTCTTTTTCCAAAAATGGCATCAACCTTTTACAAGAACATTAAATAAACTACAATAAGACTACTTGAATTGTAAATGGAAAAAAAAGACACTATACATTGTCAATGAACTAAAATCAAATTTCTTATAATATTGTATTCACAAAAAATTGTTTTACGTGAAAATTTTGCTCAAATAAAAATTATTTGCGCAAAAAATATGAAAAAATGTGGATTTGCCAAAAATATGGCAAAAATATGAAAAAAAATGTGGATTTGCTAAAAATATGAAAAAATTACGCTAATTTGGGGAAACAAACTGTGACTTTATATTTATATTGTTTGTTTGGCGTGAAAATTGTTTTATTATGTATTTATTTTATTTAAACATATATTTATTTATTTTTACTTATATTTTTGTGTTATTGTATTTTTATTAATGAACTAGTATTTGATTTAATTGTTAACATGATTTTAACAATATTGCACATGAGTTTAACTTGTGCTCATCAATGGCGTGGGCATGTATGTGGGATTTGCTTAAATAGGGATCTTAAAATCAATTACAAAATCCATAGTGTGGACTCCTTTCCCATTAGTCACACTGATCTTCTTAATAGGAAATTTCATTCTATTTACATCACTTCCACTTACCTTTTATTATTTTAAATAAAAATGATTTGCGCAAAAATATGAAAATAATAGGCAAAAATATAAAAAAAAAAGAAAAGTGCGCAAACAATTATTAAAAATGACATAAAAAATAAATACTAAATAAAAACATGTGTAAATTAATATTTAAAAATATATATAATTAAAAAACATTAATTTATTACCTTGAGAAATAAAAACATGTGTAATTAATATTTAAAAATATATATAATTAAAAAACATTAATTTATTACCTTGAGGGCTATATCATCAAAAGATCGGTTTGTAGCAACAAACACTGGTTTGTAGCAACAATATGTCAGTATCATTTGAGAGACGGTCGTCCCAATTAGCCATGAACTCGTTTCTTGTCCTAGAGTCTGGTTATGTTCAAGTATAGTTCTTTTTTCAAAAATGGCATCAACCTTTTACAAGAACATTAAATAAGCTACAATAAGAATACTACTTGAATTGTAAATAGAAACAAAAGACACTATACATTGTCAATGAACTAAAACCAAATTTCTTATAATATTGTATTCACAAAAAATTGTTTTGCATGAAAATTTTGCTCAAATAAAAATTATTTGCGCAAAAATATGAAAAAATGTGGATTTGCCAAAAATATGGCAAAAATATAGAAAAAAAATGTGAATTTGTCAAAAATATGAAAAAAAAATAAGCTAATATGGGAAACAAAATGTGACTTTATATTTATATTATTTGTTTTGCGTTATGTATTTATTTTATTTTAACGTATATTTATTTATTTTTATTTTTATTTTTGTGCTATTGTATTTTAATTAATGAACTAGTATTTTGATTTAATTGTTATAATGATTTTAACAATATTGCACATGATTTTAACTTTCATCATTAAGGACGTGGGCATGTATAGGAGATTTGCTTAAATTGGAGTCTTGATTGAATCAATCACAAAATCCATAGTGTGGACTTTAAAACGGTTTTTCTTTCCCATTAGCATCACAAAGAGCTTTTTAATAAGAAATTTCATTCTATCCACAATTCTTTCACCCACCTTCACAATGAGCTTCTTAGTAGAAAATTTAATTCTATCCACATCACTTCCACCCACCTTTATAAGCCCAGTCATTATCTTTCTACATACCAACCTATAAAATTTAGACGTCTATACTATCAAATGTTTTGTGCTAAATGTATAGATTTTGTTATTATGTATTTATTTTACTTAAATATATTTTTATACTTATATTTATATTTTTTAATAAAATATATCTTTTGTTTTGCGCTAACTTTGAACATTTTGTTATTATGTATTAATGTTAAATATATATTGTTATTTTGAAATAAATATTCAAAATTAGGGTCAAGATATTTGATATCAATATATTATTTTGAGGCAATCTTTTGATTGCAATATCATCAAGGTCGAAAGGTCGATTTGTAGTAGCAATAATAAGAAATTTGTATAATTTGAGACAAAATCGTCCAAATTAGCATTGAACTCCTGTTCAATTTTTTTTAAAAAGACATCATACATGATGAATGAACAGAAGGCTAGGAGGAACATTCCTAGCTCACTTGAATATTGTTTTCACAAAAAAATTGTTGTGTGAAAATTTTGCTCAAATAAAAATAACTTTCCCAAAAATATTAAAAAATTGCGCAAATTTGACAGATTCTTTTAAATAAGTATATTTATAAATAAGTATATTTATATTTTTGAACATTTTTTTTTGCACTGATTGTAAAAAAAAATTATATAGTTCTTTTACTTAAATATATATTTATTTATTTATACTTATATTTTGTGCTATTGTATTGTTATTAATAAACTAGTATTTGATTTAATTTTTAACATTATTTTAACAATTTTGCAAATAATTTTAACTTACACTCATTAGAGACTTGGCATGCACTTGGTCAAATAAGGTCTTCATAGAATCAATTACAGAATGTATTATATAGTCAATTTTTATTAGTGTTATTATTTTTTATTATTTTTTTTGTAATATTTAAACACTTTATATTTCAATAGTATTATTTTATTATTGCGTGAATATTTTTTTAATAAGTATATTTATATTTATTAATATATTATATATTTTGGTTTGTATAAACATTTTATTGTTATACAGTATATTTTTTTACTTAAATATATTTTAATAAGTATATTTATATTTTTTAATAAATATTATATTTTTTGTTTTCCGCTAACTAATTGTGTACATTTTGTACATATTTTGAGTTGTTGGAAAATCTCAAAAGTAAAAATTGGTTTTATACAATTGGTTTTGAGGCAGCTGCCAACATCACCAATTGATCACAATTTGTCAAAGTTCACCACCAACAAATGATACTAACGTAACTACATTACTTATCTCATTATTTATTCAGTGTTTTACTTGGTGGGTGTGTTTCGCCTACATATTCATACAATAATATTTTTACTTAAATTTTATTTTTGAATATTTTTTACTTATCAAACTTTTCTGTTTTGACAATAACATTTTTACTTACATTTTATTTTTTAAATATTTTTCACTCTATATTTTGTGATTGGTGTTTCTGCTTGGTTTGTGCTGGGTAGCTTTGTTACGTTACATACCAATCAAATTATTATGTTTTGACAATAACATTTACTTACATTTTATATTTTAAATACTTTTTACTCTAATTTTATTTTGTGATTGTTTTAATTTTTAGTGAAATTTTTTAATACAATTTTTTTTATCTGCATAAAAATTGTTGCGCATAAAAATTGTTGGTTTATAAAAGTCAAATAAATGACAACATATTTTGACAATAACATTTACTTACATTTTATATTTTAAATATTTTTTACTCTAATTTTATTTTATGATTGTTTTATTTTTTAGTGAAATTTTTTATTACAATTTTTTTTTATTTGCGCATAAAAATTGTTGGCTTATAAAAATCAAATAAATGACAACATAAATGAAAACACGTATCATTGCATGTCATTTTTTCATGCCTCTCAAACTCATTTCTTTTTACATAAAAACATGTCATTGATTGTAACATTAGTTTTACTTGTTGATTGATGACCTGGCTTATAAAAGTCAAATAAATGACAACATAAATGAAAACACGTATCATTGCATGTCATTTTTTTCATGCCTCTCAAACTCATTTTTTTGTACATAAAAACATGTCATTGATTGTAACATTAGTTTTACTTGTTGATTGATGACCTTTTTGCGCTTTTCGTATTTTTTTTTATATCTATGCGCTTTCAACATTCTTTTTATCATCTCATCTTTTTTTGACGGATGACCAACTCGTGCTTTCAAGATTTTGTTTATTATATACTTGCGCACCTTTCTTTTAGTATATACTTGAAACATTTTTTTTAATTATATATGTGTGCTTTCATCTTCTTTTTTATTATCTTTCATTTTTTTTTAAATAATTTTTCTTCATTAACTTCGGAAATGCAAAATTAAAATTTTTATTTTTATTTGCGCATAAAAATTGTTGGCTGCAAATATAGCGCAAATTGAAAATGATTGTGCATGAAAAAAATTGCACATAATTTATTTGCGCAAACAATTATTTGATGAAAAATGCAATTGAGACTTGAGAAATTAAAAAAAATATGACAAAAAATAAATACTAAACAAAAATAAATATGTGTAAATTAACATTTGACAATATATATAATTAAAAAACATTATTTTATTATATAGGAAGAGTCAAATTCTCTATGAATTGAAATGAATCGAGTAAACTGCAGCTCGTTTGGTCGTAAAAATCCATAGGTTTGACATCGAGTACAACCTCAAAGCTCCCATCAGAAAACTTGAAACATAAAACCATGTCGGGAACATGAAACAAGGCCGACGACTCTTCTTTCGTATCGCCCCTCACAAACCCGAGCACTTCGATTCGACCATTTATCATTTGTTTCCACATTTGAGAAAATGCATACTATCAATTTTGTACACATCAATCCAACTGGCTGATCATATATCCATTAACTCAAACACATACAGAGTTTTCCTATTAGACCTCATAGAAATCAAGACACAGTGCACGCACCCGATCGACTCCATGATGTAGTTTTTATTGACTTCTCCGCTCCTTTTGCACGGAGTCTTGATCGTAGGTGCAGTTCCAACAATTTCCGTCTGCAGATCAAAGTAATAAGATGCAGCGGTCGGCCGAAACCAGTACACCTTATTGTTCCAGTATATCCCGTTGTTCATAAATTTTGTGTTGGTGTCGACAGGGAAAGGCGTGCTGAAACTCCTCCACCTCATGGATTCCAAATCATACACTTCAACCGAGAAATTGGGATTGCACACGCAAACGATCTTGTAATGAAGCGACGTTGATGGGTTGCAAACGACGTTCGATCGGGATCGTGAATGATTGGTGCAGAATGGGGTTGCACACGGCGTAACTTTTTTTGACGTAACGGGAACATCTAGCCTCGAGAAATAACAAGAGAATAGTTGACAGGGTGACAAATAATTTTGGAACTGAGGGAGTAAATGTTATAGGATCAAAGGAATAGAAAAAATTGAAATAAAAAATTGAAAAATATTATACTCCACAAAACTGAGACACATTACATAATCATGCGCAAAATTTCCACGAACTTTTGCTTAGGGGTGTTCAAAAAAACCGTCAAACCCGATCCGCCCGCAAAACCGCCCGAAATCCGCCCAAAATTTTCGGTTTAATTTTGAAAAAATTACCCGTCGGTTAGAAATTTTAGCACCCGCCAAAAAATGGGTGGGTAGCTGTTTCGTTAGATACTACCCGCAAATAGGTCGACCCGCCCGTATAAATATAATATATATATATATATATATATATATATATATATATATATATATATATATATATATATATATATTAAACAAATAAATACTATATAATAATTTGGTAAATTTATTTGTTTCTTTGTTCTTTAACTTCTCTTTTGTCTCCAGAAAAATGTTTTTTTTTAATTAAGCTTATTTATTTGTTTGTTTGTCTGAGATGGACAATAACATAGTAAAAGTCCTACAAAGAACATAACCATTGGAGAAAGTTTCTTCTCCTAAACCTTTAAAGACACCAAGTTTTTCAAAGCTTAATTCTTTCAAGAAAATAAAATACTATTACTATAATATTTCACTAGTAACTAATGTCTGTAATGGTGAGTAAACAAACTATAATGAATTTGAAAACCGAAAATCATGAGTGTGACAACATTTCAAGAGGTTCAAGAAAGACAAAAAAATTAAAGCATCTTGTAATTTATAGCTTTCGTGAATATGCCGCCCATTCGAAATTAAATGGTACAAAAAATTTGATAAATCACTTCAATTTACATATTTAAATCCACTATTTCGCCCGCCATCCGCCCGCACCCGTTTTGGCCCAACCGCATGGTTGGAGTAAAAATAAGGGTGGGTACGATTGATAAAAATGGCAACCAACCATCATTGGTTCGGTTCATTATTTAGACATAAACCCGCCCAAACCCGCATGTGAACACCCCTGCTATAGTAAAAATTTTGCTATGCAGAACTTTACTTTTGCAAAATTTTACAGAACTTTTTCATCAACCATTAATTGTTTTGTTAAGCATAGTTGAGACTTTTTATATTGTTATAATAATAACCATTTACTTAGAAATGAATTTTTATTTATAATTATTTATTCTAATGACTAGAGGATTATTATATGTACCCGGTACATTCATGACGTGGTGTTTCTTAACCAATTAAAGTTTGACATTTCATATCTGAAAATCCTTAATGTTTTTTACTCTATCCCAATTAAATAATGAATAACACATTTCATATCTGAAAATCCTTAATGTTTTTTACTCTATCCCAATTAAATAAGGGACATTTTCAAAAAAGGTAAATATATTACTCTCAATTATACATTAATATCAATCTTTACACTATTTATAAAAAAATTAGATTTACCCAAACAACCCTTTTAATTATTATAAACTATGTAATATATTCCATTATTCATAAATTATGTGGTATTTCTTAATTGATACTATTAAATATACACTTACCATATTTGACAATACACTACAAAAAAAACCATAAACGTATTAAATATTAACTTTCCATATAACCGAACAATACACTACATATCACAATTGCAAAACTGAAATCTAAAACTCACTTCCTTGTGCCGATTTGTGATTCCTCCAGCAGGTCGTCGTAGTGTCTCCTCACAAACCTTGAAGCGTACTCGTGTTAAGGTAATTTTTCTCAATTCATTATCAATTGAAATTATTGGGTGACTAGATTGCATACCTGATTTAGGGTTCTTGAATTTTGTGTTCGATTCTACCCAAATTATTAGTTTTTAGTCAAATGATTCCTCCCGCAGTGTCTTCCTCGACGAACTGTGACTTCTCTCCCTCTGTTGAAGTCGACGGCGTAGATTCTCTCCTTCTATTGAAGTCTACGACGCAGATCCACATTCAAAGAATTTGATGAAAAATCCTTGACGAATTTCACAGATGTATTAGTTGTGTTTTAGACATGAAAACTCTAGTAGGGTAGCGAAGGAAAAGCAATTTTTTGAAAGAGGAAAATTAGTACCTTTTTTGAAGGGTGTTCGACTTACATCAGGTAATGATTTAACCGCTTTGATTTTTATAATTTTTTCCCGAAATTAGTGATGTGCAACTAGTTCCGATTATATGCTATTGAATAATTAATTGGGGTTCTAGATTTTGGGTTTAATTTTACACATTTTCGTTTCCTTGTCTTCTTTCGAGTCCATGAAATACAAAATCAGTGTATGTTATCAAAAACCAGATCTGATTTTAGTTTAAAAATTGGTGGTGTTGTTTTTTTTAGTATGCTTTTTATCGACTTCGACGTAGTTTTCATAGGTCCAGATTTTACAATTTATGTTTGAACTTTGTCACTGTTTTAGTGGTTGTATGACAATTTGCTAACTAGTGTATGATATAATTGCTAAACCCACAATTTTGAATTTAGATAATCACCTTATTCAAAGATCAACGCAATGTTTTTGCTATGAATTAGTTTCACTGCCTGTTATTGAGACATGCAATGGATAGTTGATCATATGATAGTGATGTATTGATTGTTTTAGGAAATATAATAATTTGATTACACGGGTGCCTATGGTTTGTGCATTAATAATGGTTTAACTTCTTGTCAGAGTATATTACATACACTGCGTCTGATTGTGTAGTGTAGTTAGTAGTTCAAAATACATAAAGATGTTTACCAGTTTACGAACAAGTAGATTACTAACTATTTGAAAGGATATACTAACTATAACATGGTTTTGGACATAACACCTATTAGTCACAATAGCTAAACTTTGATTACAAGGGTTCCTTGGGTGATGAGTACTGTTAATGGTTTAACATTCAAGGCTGAATCTACTGCATACACTATACCCTCTTATGCAGTGATGAGTAGATTGTTTTTTAAGGTTGCGAAATTGGAACGCTATGATTTTCTTCAAATCCGGTAAGGTTTATGTTTCCCGATCACAATTTTTGTGATTTTTGTTTGTTTTCCCGGTGCAATAACTAAGTAATCTATTAGTTTCGACGCTGCCGCTGCAGAAGGAAAAAGCTTTGCACCCACGCTGCAGAAGGTAAAACCTTTGCACCATTACTAATAGTAACTCATAGTTTCGGCGTCTACAAAATTTCACAATCTATTAGCGTATGCGATTCATAAAATCTTTTCACCCACGCTCGCAAATCGCGTGATCTGAACGGGATTTCAAGTGTTCCGACAGAGAATTTGTAGACCCAGGGAGATTTTGTAGACCCGGCGTTAAAGATTAAGTTCGGGTAGGTTTTCCTCAATTTCTCTGTGCACAGTATTCTTAATCTATAACATTTTTTGGAAGAATCGAACATATGCAAATATTTCCGTGTAATCTGTGTGCTTCAAAATTTGGGTGACTTTTCAGTTTTAGTCGATTTTTCAAATTTTATATGGTTTATAGCTACAGTTCTTGTTTAGGTATATTTCAAAGCCATGGAGTTTTGATAGGTGATTTTGGTCGATTTTTGAGAGTTGTATAGAGTTGATAATTCGATACCGAAAGCTTGTTTATGTGTATTTTTTTGTAGTTTGAACTAGATTATACCCATATGTGGTGGAATCTCAACTCATCTTATGTCAAGTTTGAATTTGCTGTGAGATTATATGAACGAATACATTGTAGTTTGCCATCTAATTTGAAAATCATTTTGAAACGTATTTTGATGTACAATTTTATACACACAATGTAGTCCAAACCATTTAGATTTCATGGTCGTTTGAACATTTAGTACTAATTAGTTGGTTTAGCATTTAGTTCGTATACCTAGTTTTTCACAATTTTCATTTTAACTAATATAGAGTAGTTTCGATTACAGATCAGTAGCTTCTAGGAGTTTGTTTATGCAGTTGATGCGATGTTAATTTGTTTGCTGGAAATTTTGTAAAAAATTAGATTCGTTCGCGTGTGATTTGAATCCGTAATTGTGAAGTCAACGTTTATGCTACTCGTTGAATTGTTTAGCTTGAAGTTGATGTGACTCTGTGTTTTTTACCTAAAAAACTGATGATATTGTTATAGTTTAGTTTTCGATTATAAGAATTAATAGGAGGTAAAACGGAATATCTTTTTTAATTTGTACATTTTTTTTCGTGGCACAGTTTGTCAGTTCAGGAGTATTCGACAAACTCTAAAATGCTTTCCAAAATAAACTTGCTGAAAGAAGAGAAAGTTCATATAAGAATCTTGGCATATGATATTTGATATTTCAGTGTGATTGAATATGACAACTGTGAATCATTTAATGTCTGATTCCCTTATAATCTATTATCAAGAATTGTTTGTACTTGAGTTTAATTGTAATACATGAAACAGTTGTATGCAGCTAGACAAGGAATTTGAAGCTTCTGAGATTATTGCAGTGGATGTTCAAGATGAGAAACTCGAGAAAGCTAAGATATTTGGAGCCACTCACTAAAAGAGAATGTTGGAGAGTGAAGAGAGACCAGAAGAATGATTCATTTGGATCGACGAGCTTTTTCAGCCCAAAAACTAAGAATCAATGGAATCTTTGTCTATCCATGAACATCTATTCTATCTCTATATCTAGGGGATCTCTCTATACATATAAAATGGCATGATATGATCGCCTTTGTTTGATATGTTCATTCAGAGCTTTCGTCTCAATTCATATTTAGCCGCGAGCAATCTACGTTTGTGATCTCGTATATTTCGTTTCTCCGACATCTTACTGAGTTGCGAAAATCAAAGTACATACCCCGTGTTCTAAATTTTAGTGTGCATAAGAACTCATATTTTAATGTGTAAAAGCAAAAAATGTCAACCAAAGTTTTAGTAATTTAGAACACATGAAGTGGGTTTATAGTTTGTAAGAACTCATATTTTAGTGTGTAAAAGCAAACAATGTCAACCAAAGTTTTAGTAATTTAGAACACATGGAGTAGGTTGATAGTTTACAAACAAGTGTTATTAAAAGTATAAAATATAGTAATTATATTGTTTTCGTAAACATGACATCTAATTGTAACAATATTTATCTAGGATTTTGAAACTATTACTTACACTGTACAACTCATGTGTAGTGTGGATGGTAATTCCTGAAGGAGCTTAGTGGTGTAATAGTGTACGAACAAGTAGTTTAATAGCTTGATAGTTAGACATACTTTAATTTGGTCGGAGACATAACACGTATTAGTTCCATACTTTAACAAGTATAAGTATTTATGATCATCACAGGTGTCTTGATAAACTATTACTTACACAGTGTTTTCTTATGCAATGTAGATGATAGTTTCAAATAACTATTGCTTGACTAATAGTTTAAGAACAAGCAATTTAACAAGTTAAAGTGTAATACTTACAAAAATTTGGTCGGAGACATAACACTATTAGTTCGAAAAATTAAACCATAATTACGGGGGTCCACGCTTATTACTGGTTTCATAATACTTGTAAGAATCTATTATATACACTAAATGGTGCAGTGTAATTGATACTTGATAGTTATGAATGCAAAAAGTGGTTTAATAATTTACGAACAAATAGTTTGATAGCTTAATAGTTACACTAACTAAAACTTGGTCAGAGATATAACACTTATTATTTTCAATAGTTAAAATTTGTTTACCCGAGTGCCTTAGGTGATGAGTATTACTCTTTTGTTGATTATGCTCATAATCTATTTAATACACTATACATAATTCTGTAGTGTAGTTGGTAGATCAAAAGTCTATCATATTTGCTGGAGATATGCCACCGAGGAGAACTTGAAGTATATAAAATTTTTAATACGAGTGCATAAAATAACGTACGGTAGTTCTAATTTCTAAAATTGACATTAAAATCACACATGTGAAATACAAAAACATGAGAAACCTCGAGCCATTTATATCCGTTTGGAAGCTTTATTTATTTCTAAAACTCAAACAATGTACCATCGGATCAAGATCTTTCTTTTATCGGCATCATAAGACATCATTTCCAATTTTAGAGTATATCGAAAAATGAACAGAAGACTACACTGTTACTTCATAGTTCCTACGCGATTTTCCAGCATAAGACCTGACAAACAATCAAGAAACATGAGGCAGGTTGTAACATGATTATGATGTATGCCAATAACTTCATATTGGAGGATCCAATATAATGCCATTGTTCGATTATCGATCGAATGGAAAACCCTCACCTCGATTCCTCGGTCGGAATGCGGCTCCAATATTGTCTGTCGTCGATCCCTGTAATCCTCAAACCATTCGACGACACCTACTTAACATACAAGTCTTGCTCGTGCCCTTATCCAACCACACTTTCTGCACACAATCCATACAAACAATATAGGCTTTCAATTATCTCAATAAAAACATCGCGGATGAACAATACGATCAAATCAAATCGAGGGTTCTGAAAAAAAATAAAAATCCCCAAAAAGGTGAGAAGAGCAATGAATACCTTGGTGCCAGAATCGAAAGAATTTGCCCTACAAAGCCTCGAGTAATGATCCCTTTTACAGAGGCCCTTGTAGAACCCATCGTCTTCCTCGAACACCTTGTCAATGAAATCGCCGTAATTCAGCGGCAACTTCGATTCCCAAACAAAATTCGCCGACGATGCGCCCCATAAAAGCCCGGTTCAACATTGCGACCTGGCAGATCTGCGGCGGGTCTTGATTGTTTGTGGTGTTTCTCGAGTTGTGGAAGCTGCGCTAGCTAGGGTTGTTGTTTGTGAACTCCTTCATCGAGTATTTGATTTACGATTTAAAGAGTAGATTTGATTTGTAAATAAGACAGAGCTCCCAACTACATAAAACGTAAAAAATAAATGGAAAATATAATTAATATAATACAAAGGTTAAAATAGACAAATCAAATTTGAAAAGTTTACCTAAATTATGAATACAATTAATATAAATACATTAAATTATATATATACAATAAATTAATTACCTTTTTTATTAGGAAGGTAAACTAGGATACTTATTTTTAAATCATAAAGCCATTTTTATTTTTTCTCTAAATTACTCATTAATAATGAATAACGTTAAATAAAAATAAAAATAAATTAAACACAACAGAAATTTAAGAGTATCTCCGATGGTGAGGGAGAAGTCTATGTGTACTTCTACCTCTCACCCAAAAATGAGGTAGAAATTATTGGAGCTGCGCTGACATAGTGAGATTAGAAGTTCCTAAAACTTCTGGGGTAGAAGAACTTCTACCCGGGTAGAGATGAAAAATAATATTATTTTATTATTATTATTTACCATTATTAATTTATTATTATTATTTAGTATTATTAATTAACAAAATTAATACTGCCATTATAATTTTTAACGTAAGGATTATTATTTATTTTGTATAAAAATTATTAAAAATTAAATTTTTTGAAATAGATTAAATTTTAACTTATTTTGTATTTTAACGAATTATTTTATTTTATATAAAAATTAATAAAAAATAAAAAAATTCAAATAGTTAAATTTTTAGCGTTAAAAATTATTTATATAAAAATTAATTAAAAATAAAAATTTTGAATATATAAAAATTATTTAAAATTAAGAATTTGGAAATAAATTAAATTTTAACTTATTTTGTATTTTAACAAATTATTTTATTTTATATAAAAATTAATACAAAATAAAAAAATTTAAATAGTTAAATTTTTAGCGTTAAAAATTACTTATATAAAAATTAATTAAAAATAAAAATTTTGAAATAGTTAAATGTTAAAAATTACTTATATAAAAATTAATTAAAAATAAAAATTTTAAAATAGTTAAATTTTTAGCGTTAGAAATTATTTTTTATTTTATAAAAAATTTAATTAAAAATGAAAATTTTGAAATAGTTAAAATTTTATAATCATTATATCGTAATTATTTCTATAAATACTAAATAAAAAATAAAAAAATAAGTTAGTGGTGAGAATTAAAATTTATTTTGTATGTAGAACCGTTGGATGAGGTAGAAGTTTTTCTAGGTAGACTAAAAAAAGTACGAGTTGGCGCGTAAGTGACCTACTTCTCACCCAAAAGTTGAAACTACCCACGGGAGATGCTCTAAGAAGTCGATTAAGTATTTAAGGACCGTCGACGACAGCACCGGCGAGACTGAGTCGACAGTCGCACCCGAAGGCCCGGGGCTGTTCGCGTTCGCCCTGTCTCTTTCGACTATCGGCATTCTCAGGTGACGCACGAAATCGGCGGTGGAAACGCGTGGTGACGGTGGTGGGGAAAGGGAAAATCGATTGAGCCTCCTCCGCCTTAAGACGTGGGAAAAAAACTAGTAGAGTGAAATTGATTTTCATTTATTCTTCCTTTCTCGCTTCGTCTTTCAATTTGGATTTTCCCCCAATTTGATTCTTCTGATTCGCGAAATTGGATCTGAGTTTTTTCAGGGATTTGGTTGTATTGTATAAACGGCGATGGCGGAATCGTAAGTATTGCGCAAGGGTGAGGGCTTTTTTGCAGCCGCCTTTTTGCGGTGTTTTTTTTCTGAGTTTCGGTTGGTGTAATCTGTGATTACGTGTTCTGACGAATGAAGGAAGGTGGAGCGGTCGCGATCGACATGAGTGGGAGAGAGTACGAGATGAATCTGTCCGGCGAGAGAGAGAGGTGTCGGTGGTAATCCTCAACGCGCACTCCTCGGCCGGTTTTGAACCGCCCTCGACTCTGCCTCGTCGGCGCCATCGGGGCTGAACTCTTAGCTTCAAAATTTTGGGATGATTTCAGGCGGTTTGGTGTTTTTAATTAATTTATTTTTATATTTATATCATCTAAATGAAATTTAAAATAGTATTAAAAAATTTCATGTATTTTTTACTTTTGAAGTTATATAAAATGTCAAACCGTGATTGGTTGATTAGCACCACATCATCAATGTACCGGGTACATATAATAATTTCTCTGACTTTTAAGTTTAAAAATTTTTAAAATTCACTTCATATTTTTGATAATACACATACTATAACATTATCATACATAATTTACAATTATGACTTAGATACATTTTAAAATTCACTTCATAGTTTTAAATTTTATATATTTGATGAAATAATGTAAATTAGATATATCTAATTTACAATTATACTTAATACTGTATTTTTTTAATTTAATTAATTTATAAATTATTTAATAATAATACAAAAATTGATATAATATTTCGCTTATCCGAGACTATAATAATTACATAAACCTCATAAACCCTAATCGTTTCAATCGAGATCAGTAATTAATCATTAAGATGGAGTCCGAATTACTTTTCAGGAGATCGGGATATGAATATCGGTACCGGATTGGGATGGACGAGGAGATGCTTTCATCGTACCGAGCACAGTTAGAATATTAGGATACTCGTGAGAGGAACTTTATCCTGGAGGTACATACGGCCATTCTTCTGATAGAGTTTGATCGTTTGGAGTGGGGAGTAGCTGAATTCGAGGTGTATAGGTTAATTATACATTACCAGCTGGAAGAGTATTGGTTGCCGTAGAAGGAGATCAAACACATCGCTCGTGAGGCCATGTGTTTCGAACAAATGGTGGCCAATCCTCAAAAGGCTTCCCTCGATGTGATCCCTGTTTTTGTGTAGTTGGATGTTTGCACAGTTCAGTTACAAGGGGAATTGCTAGATGCCACCGAAGGAAATCATAATAAATTAGTAGTAGTATTTATTTGTCTTAATTTACCAAGAACCCAAGATGAAATCAATTCAATTTTTGTTGATGGAAAACCACCCTTTACTGAATCTAATGTTTCTTCCCTAAACATTCATCTACTACTCAACAAATTACAAGAATCTGCACGCATTTGCGGTGAGTGTTAATATACGAGTATATGTATATATATGTATGTGTGGTCACGAATTAGCAAAACTGTGGATAGTCCTTGCCGGAAAAAAAATGAGAAGGATGGGTGATCATGAAAGCTGGAGGGCAATCTCTTGAAGGAGTAATTTCCTTTGAGAGGCATTGATGACACCCTTGCACTCTGCATCAACCAAAACCTCCGTCATAATCGCAGCCGCGTGGCCTCTTGGTCCCTCGGTCCCCGATGCTTTACGAAGCATAAACACCTATACACAAAAACACCCAAGGATTTCAATGTTTAATCACCATATTTCTCGATTAACTCAAAAAGCTGATGAAAGAGTGTTTAAGTTGTTCATATATTTTCACAGTTGCATGAACCACATAATTAATACCTGACCATGATGTGTTATTTCTATACATCCAGGTTGTTGGATGAAAGGTTCCCCATCGATTTGCACAGGAAAGGGACTTGACAAATGTATTCGTATGGCGTTCCCTTGTGCTAGTCGAGTTGCTTGAGATAGTCCAACCTGCACAACATAGTAGTTGGCCACTGAATTGAAGTTTTCTAATCATATTCGTATAATTTTGATCACTGTTTTAACTTTTAACTATCATGGAAAGGAAACTTTAGCCACGGCACATAAATGAGAGGTTAATTTTAGAACCTGAAGTTTCCCAAGATGCCATGATCCAGAAACACAAACAACTTCGAGCGTTTTATCATGCATGGACTGATGATTAAAATTGTCGTCATGTTCATAATCATTTTGCCAAAGGTCTACTCCACCCATATAGCTGCTAATGTTGAGCACAATTAAACCCTCAGCATCCTGAATTCAGATGAAAATGAGAAAAATAAGAAAATGCATTAAAGATAAAATAAAATGGTTAATTGATGAATCTAGGGAATATGTACTTTTGGTATTTCAATATCTTTTCCGTCGACTTCAAGCCAAACTTGCCACGGCAAGTCAGCACAAGCTCTGTCCATCATATCCCGAGCACCTTCTTTTGCATATCTTAATTTATTTACAAACTGTCACAAGACTTTCAATTAGTCACAACTCACAAGAGGTAAACATGAAAAGAGCGGAAAATATCTCCAGCACCATATAAGTTCGCTGTCACACAATACGTATTTTATTACCTGACTGTAAAACTTATCGGGGTTTTCTTCTCTATTCATGTGAAATTCATAGGCAACCTTTGCATCACACCCAATGCCTATAGCATATAAACCATGAAATCATTCAGATACAGAGAATAGAGACTGGTAGAAACAAGAAACTATTTGAGAATTAAGAAATCTGACTCCACCAAAGAAACAGGTGAAACTCCCTAGAAGAAAGGGAATAAAAATTGCAAATTACCCAAGTAGTTCATCATGAACTTTGATTTCAGCTCACTTGGTTCTCTACCAGATTTCTCTTCGGTTAAGTTGACTTTCCAGCGATCAAGCATTGTGACTGCTGCATGGTCAATGTCATGCAAAAAAGCGCTCAAGGCACCTTGTCCTTCAACAACAGAAAACCCCCCACCCCAATGCAGAACCCTCGATAGATCATTTCCAGTTCCTAAAGGAAGAATTGCAACTGGTGGGGGTGACTCATAATCGCACTTCTGTATTGCATCAAGGACCCAAGCAACTGTCCCATCACCACCACAAACCATAACCCTAAAGTATTGCACATTGCTAAATAACTCTAATCCAGCCTCTGGTCCTTGAGAAGGACCAAGTTCAATAACCTGCAAACGACAAAACCAAGCATAAGCGAAGAAGTCAACTACCTACCAAAGGCACCGTACAAGCAGCAAACACAAAGGCATAAATAACCAGACAAAATATTACTAAAAAATTGTATGTATGAGTCAAAAATGTAACAAGTACTTGGACACTTGGACATCAATATACTTCTCAATATCTTTCTCTGTATTGCAGATCTCAGTAATTTCTCAAACTAATAATTAGGGTCACTTGGACATCGATGATAGGATGCCATCTCCATCATTGACTAACTACGAAGTGATGCGCAATTAAGGAATAAATACATGTCACAAGTTCATCAACCATCGTAAAAGAGATATAAATACTACCCACAGGAAAAGATATATTACTGGATTCTATGTGATATGACTTTTGGATGAGATAGAAAGGGTTTATGGGCTGATAGAAAATTTCTGTTTTATAAAAAAATGTAGGCGAACATTGATCTAATAGAAATAAAACAATTATTTCTGGAAAATGAGAACATTTTACCTGTAGAGGATTCAAAAGCATGTTCAATCTTCTCCGCAAAACAGGCCCATTTTGTGCTCCACTCTTAGCATTAATAAAGACAAGAAGCGGTCTGGCATCTAAAGGCAAGTCTAGAATACTGTACTTCTTTAATTTGTCCCAAACGCCACTTTCGTTTTTCTTGATGGTTAACTCATTCGGACCAGCTTTCTTGCTAATAACTTTATTACTGTTCACAATCTGATCATTGGTTTTCTCACTGCTAGAATTATATAATCCAACAAGACCTTTGAGAACATCAAAAGCTGCTCTTTTGGTATTATAATTTTCTGCCTTTTTACCACTAGTCCACTGATTGCTCCCATGCCTGTTGCGATGCCGTTTTCTTCTAATCTGTCCACGAACTGTTGAAGTAATGATTTCTTCTGCAATGGAACTTAACATCTCACTTTCAGCACTTCTGACACAAAGGGGAGAAAGAATGACCCTTCTATGAGCCCCTAGATCACAAACATCGCCATATTCTTCAGACATCCTAAGATGACACTCGACATGTATGAGTCGTTGACACCATAAGCAATACCAAGCTGGAGATGCATCAATAAAAGGGATAGCGCAAGGTTCATCACAATAAAAACAAAAGGAGGACAACTCAGGGTTGTCTTCCTGATTAAACCATCTTTCTGACCAATGGTGTTGCACTTCACTATAACCAGCTTGTGCTATGCATTTACAATCTTTCGATGCAAACTTAGAACAACGAAAATGAGCAGCAACACCACAAACAGAACAGCGATATATTGGTGAACGTTGCAGACATTTTGTTCCTATAGTCTGAGGGTGCACGAGGGAAGTTAGACAGACAGAGCAGGTGGACGGCTGTCCACCAGAAGCAACATCGTCCATCCATGTGTGAAGTGATAAGGGGACTTTTAGCTTCTTCCAGGCTTGCTTCTTTGCTCTGGAAGCAGCTTTAAGCCCGTTAAGAGATGTCTTTCTATGCCATTTCAGGAAAGCATAAATAAGAGCAAGAAATCCAAACGATCCTGTAATTATCCATCCAAATATATAGTCCAAACCCAGGTTTGAATTAGCTAGAAAGCCTGAAAGAGGGGTGCCTAAGTCATTCATCGCGAATGTATAAATGTCATTATTGTTTATAATTCTTGTTCAATATAAACTTCTGAGTTTCCACCCCCAAACAAAAACCCTGAAGAAGCCTGCCAACCGTACACTGTAACCACGAAAAACACAACAGGAGAAGGAAAATTCATTAAAATGGTGGGGAAAGAGTATTAATATATAGATGCTCAGCAATTATGAAGAGACAATAGCTTGAAAACAATGATTTCCTGGGAACAAACTCACAAAAGGTTAATCAATTCAATCAGCAAAAGAAGAAGACAAAAAATTGAGTTTCCAATAGACCTAAACTGAGTTTCAATTATCAAGCATGAGATTTGAAATACAGTCGTCTCTAGAACTATACATCCATACATAAATCTAGGATATCGGCAACTAATTTAACGGCGCCCCAAATCAAATTATGAAACTAATCGAACCCCACAGCCATAAAATCAGGCCGAAAAAATCAGAATAGGCAAAAAATAATTTCACACTCAATAAGAAATGAACAAAATAATTCTTTGGGGCAACAAATAATTTACGAATCCCAGAAAATTCCAACGCAGTTACTTACCTCAAGGATCAGGTAATAATCACGAAGACAAAACGCAATATCTCCGAACAGAATTGCGCGAATTTTCTTCTTCCCAGATGATCCGAGATATAGATTCAGATATTGCTAAACCTGGGGAGATTAAAACCCAGAAAAAAGAAAGGCGAGAGAAGGAGATGTTCGAGATTTATGGATGGGAGATCTTAGACGAGTATAATTTCTTTGAATAAAGTAAGAGCGAGGGAGAGAGAGTCTTGTTAAAGAAGACGAAAAGTACGTGGCGGGATTTTCCTACGCAAAAAACGCGGCGGGCCCTTTGGGAATACAGATACGAGGGAGGGGGTGCCACAGCCACTGCCTGTGCGGCTGTTCGTCGGCAATATAATTCCCTTTTGCCTGGCTGATTTGAACCTAATTTTTTTTTATGTTAATTATTTGATGTTTAAAATTTTAATTTAAAAATTATATATATATATATATATATATATATATATATATATTGAAATTAAAAAATTGAATATGAAATAAGTACTATATATGTATTTGAAAAAAAGGGTAATTTTGGATAAGGGAATTTTTTTTAAGTTTGTTAAAATTAAAAAACACAATTTTTTTTATTTATTAATTATAACTGATTATATAATTTTATTTTAAATTTTTTAATTTAGACGACGATTATTACTTAATATTTATTATATTAAGTAAGTAGTTATATTACACTTTTTTATAATTATAATCTTAAAATATTTTTATTAATAAAAAATTAAATAAAATTAAACATTAAATTGTAATGATTAATTTATGAGTTAAAACATAAAATATTATAAACTATATTACTCCTTCCTAAATAGTTCATATAAATAAATATACTATATAAATTATGGAGGAGATAAGTAATTTACAACAATAAAATATTTATAAAATATAAAAAAAATTAATAACTATTTTAATTTTATTTTTAAATGTTATATAATATGTAAATAATAAATAATTAAATTGGAAAAAAAATATTAATAAAAATATACTAATTCTTTTTAGTGAAATAATTATGCAAAATATATAATTAGATAAATATTTTTATAATTATTTATTAATTTTATAATAATAATAATAAGGGAAAAATGGCAATAAGGCCATTTTTCAGCATTTTTTCGGCAATAAGGCTTTCGAAAAATTACGCGTGCCAATTAGGCCGCCTAAAATGTGCAAAGACATCGTTGCCTTCGCATATATACACATTTGAACAAACGGTTTCAGCAATTAATTTCATTATTTCCCGCACACACGAACTCCCACACACACGAAACCCACGCCCTCCATTACTTTCTCTCTGCTCCTCCCGCTAAAAGAACAGAACACACAGACGATTTCATCAAGCTTCGTAACCACCACAACCAACACACGAAATTCTCTCATCTCTCATCGCTCAGTTCGATTATCAATGGCTCCGTCGAAGAAAACCGCCGCCGCGAAGAGAACCGCCGGGAAGAAATTGACTCCAACCGCCGCTGCTGCTGCTTCCGAAAACACTGAACGGAGGCTTGTTCAGTACACTCCGTCGAGTGAAGAGCAGCCGAGCCCTATCCCTCAACCTGCCGCCGGCGAGAAGAAGGAGAGGAAGTAAGTATTTCGAACCCTAATTCAACCGATTTTCAATTTTAATCTGTTAATTTCCATTGCATGAATGAATTTTGTGTGTTTTGATGGAGGTTCGGTGTGATTATGTGTTCATCAGTGTTGATTGTGTGTGTTGGTGGCCGTTCAGTGTTAAATTTTCCTGTTCAGTGTTTGTTTATGCCTGTTCAGTGTTAAATTTTCCTGTTCAGTGTTTGTTTATGCCACCCAGTGCTTTGTGTGTGCCACTCAGTGTTGATTGAGTGTGTTGGTTCCTGTTCAGTGTTAAAATGTTATGTTCAGTGTTAAATTGTCCTGCTCAGTGTTAAAATATGCCTGCTCAGTGTCTCTGCATGCCACCCAGTGCCTTGTGTGTGCCACTCAGTGTTGATTGTGTGTGTTGGGTGTATGTTCAGTGTTAAAATGTTCTGTCCAGTGCCTCATCATTCCTGTTATGCCTCTTCAGTGCCACTCAGTGCAATTACATGGCCACTCAGTGTTGTAAATGCCTGTTCAGTGTTGTATATGCCCTGTTCATTGCTTTGTACTCACATCGGTGTGTGTTTTTTTGGTGTTCGTTCCAGGTCCTATAAACAGATGAGGTCCAACTTGCTGACCATCATCCGGACGATTGATGAGATCAAGGACAAGCTGAAGCCGGGGCACGACGAGTATTTGAAGATGACCCCCTTCTACCATCTCTTCAAGAGCATTAAGGATCAGAGGCTGACCATCCTCCACACCCGAAAGAGCGACGCTGCGATAGCTGCCGTGCTGGAGCAGATGGATGCCGGCGCTCGTACTATTAAGCTCGGCAGCAAAGATGTCAGGATCACTCCCGAGGATGTCGATCTTATATTTGGAATCGTAGGCGGGAGTAGGAAGCTCGATATCAGTTCGAGGTCCAAGTGCGATAACAAAAGATTCAGGGAGAGGATGTTCCCGGGGGAGAAGACGCTGAACCCGAAGCTGCTGAATGAAAAGCTCGATATTTTGGTGAAGCGTCGGAGTCGCAAGCCTCAGGCTCTTGCTGATGTAGCTCGGCTCCTCTCTTTGATAGTGATCGGCACTGTCTTCTTCTCCACTTCCTCCGTCACGATCCAATGGAAGTGGTTGGATTATGTTGTGGATCTGGAGTCGATGCAGAGCTACAACTGGGGCGAGGCGATTCTCAAGGCCCTTTGCGACTCGGCAGCTGCGAACAGGGGCAACCCGCAGAATACACAAGGCTGCACGATACTGCTTCTGGTATGTGCTTCTACTTGCTGTTCTTCACATTCGTCTTGCCGTCTTTTTTATTTTTTCATTCCTTGATATTTACCTCGGGTTTTTTTGTTTGGTTTTTGTGCAGTTCTGGCTTTGTGAGCACACAAAGCTGGCAAAAAGGCTGGAGAACGAGCACCTCCCCCGGGTCCTGAACTGGCATCTCAATGACCTTTCGAATGTGACCAAGGAGACCCTGGCGGGTCTCGCGGACGAGGCGGTAAATATCTTCTCTCTTTCTTCTGCTTCTTCTTTTAATTCTGTTTTTGTTTTATGATTCAGTGTCCGTCGACAGTGTTTATTGAGGTTCAGTGTTTATTGCTTGCTGTTCAGTGTGAAATATTGAGGTTCAGTGTGAAATATTGAGGTTCAGTGTTTATTGCTTGCTGTTCAGTGTGATATTCATGCACACAGTGCCTGTGGGTGGACAGTGTGAATGATGTTCTGGTTCAGTGCTTTTTTATGCTGTTCAGTGTCAAAGTAGGATAACTGCGATGTTCAGTGCTTATTAATGCTGTTCAGTGTCACTCACTTGAGGGGTGATGATGTTTTTTTGAGTTCTAACGCGTGATGTCCGTGTCTGACAGGTGGATGCTCGTCTTCTGAAACACGGAAAGACGGTGGCGGAGATCCACGCGTACAAGGGCTACCTTTCCTACAAAGCAATCGTGAACACTCCGCGTGCGGCGGAGAGCGAGGACGAAGGGCGGTCTGATGACGATGATGATGACGATGACGAGCATCCGGGCTCTGATTCGTCGAGCCCTGAGGAGGAAGAGGAACAAAAAAGAAAAGGCCCCGAGGGCGGGCCTTCTGGAGACGAGCAGTCGTCAGATGGGGGGGAAGACGACGACGACAGTTCTTCCGGGCGGCATCAGGAGATGGCCTGCATAGTCCCGGAGCCGGAGGACGAGGGTGGGCCTTCCGAACAGCAGCAGCCCGATGAGGAACGCCCCGCTGTTTCTGCTGCTGAATCCGAGAGGTTGCTCAACAACCTCCTGTCGGAGAATCAAGATCTCTCCAGCGCTGTGAGGGATCTCCAATCCAAGCTCGATAGCACGACTTCTCGGCTGAACGAAGCGACAAGTGCTAACGTCGAGCTGGAAGGCGAAAACCAGCGTCTGAAGAGGAGGAGCTCCGAGGAGGAGGAGGAGCTGAAAAATATGAGGGCCCGAGTGAAAGAGCTCGAGGAAGAATTGATCAAGAAGGCGAACGATCAGAATAATCCGGTGACCGAGGCGGGAGAGGCTCGAAGCTCCGGTGAGGAGGAGGAGGAAGTGCGGCTTCTGAGGGCTAGAGTGAAAGAGCTCGAGGACGAAGTGGAAGTTTTGAAGAACGCGTTGGCCGACCTTCAGATGTCGTCGGTCATGAACGAATACGAAAAAGTCCAGATCGAGTCTCTGGAGTCGGACCTGAAAGCGCAAGAACTCGTCCACAGAGCCCAGATCGAGGCTCTGCAGAAAGTCGTCCAGGAACGGGAAGATGAAGTCTTGAGTCTCCAGGCGGAGTTGTGCGTCTACGAGATTGACCGCAACAAGGACGATGAAGAAGAAGGGAGCCCGTTGAGACCGGAAGCTGAAAAGATAGAGCCTTCGAGCAAGGCGAAGACCAGGTCGATGGTGCGACGGGTCAAGGGCAGGAAAAGGAAGCCGGCCAACGGCGACGACGACGATTTTCAGTACGATCCCCCTGCCCCTGCCGCAAAGAAGAAGGCGATCAAGAAGGGTAAGAAGGTGGTGCAGGAGTCGAGCCAGAAACCGATCCGCAGTGATTACAATGAGGATCATCTCAACTTCTTGATGAGCGTGAACAAGAAATTTGATGTGAACTGCGGGTTGGAATTGGAGCCGGAAATCCTCGACAAAATCATCCTCCACAACAGCGACCCGAAAACGTGAGTGAAGCTTCTTTTATTTTCCTTCTTTCACATTCTGTCTTTCCCTTCTTTCTTTCTTTCTTTCGTTTTTTTTTTGTGCGCTATGAATGTGTTTTTATTTTTATTTTTTTCCCTTTTTTTTTTGACAATCAGGTGGACGATGAAGTTCTTTCCCCGTATAAACACAGTCGTGACGGTGGCTGACATTACCGACATGATGAAGTGCACCTTCA
Organism: Euphrasia confusa; assembly: GCA_954870475.1. Lineage (NCBI taxonomy): Eukaryota > Viridiplantae > Streptophyta > Magnoliopsida > Lamiales > Orobanchaceae > Euphrasia > Euphrasia confusa. Next base: position 36,380,707 of record OX940959.1, on the reverse strand, counting down.
TCAGCAATCATGTGGTCGACGCCTTTGCTGAGTCGCTGCATCGAGACCACAACAAGAAGCTGGAGGCTCTGATACTCCCCTCGCACTGTTGGGTGAGTCTTTCCTGCATTTGCATTCAGTGTTTTTAGTGGTTGTACAGTGTGTTGGTGTCTGTTCAGTGTTTTTATGTGCTGTTCAGTGTCATTGCTGTTGATCAGTGCTTATGTATGCTGCTCAGTGTTTCTAATGAGCTGCTCAGTGTGTGTGTTTTCTGTTCAGTGTTATTGAAGGTTGATCAGTGTTTATCATCAACATTCAGTGCTAATATGTGATGTTCAGTGTTATAATGCCCTGTTCAGTGCTCATTGAGTTCATCCTTTCTTAATAAAAACTCTAATTTTTTTTTTCTTTCTCGCAGACTTCCATCGTCACGGGACGTCATGACAACCAGAAAATGTACCAAACAATCACAGATATGATCCCGTGCGTGCGAGAAGGGATTATAATGTTCCCGATTTTGTCTCCTGGGATGAAAAAGACTGCAACTCCCAACCATTTTACGCTGCTCGTCTGCGACTTCGTCAAAGAGAAATGGCTATTCTACAACTCGATTCAACCCAGGGGGTCGAAATCGAAGGACCATTACATGGCGAATGCAGCGGAATTGGTACGTCTACTGTATTTTAGTCGATTTTTAAAAACGGTTCCCTTTCTAACGATAACTGACAAACTGTATTGTTTCGTACGTTTCAGAAAGAAAAGGTGGAGACCAACGTGGGACAAATGCTGGAGAAAGCGGGGAAGTGTGGTTTCCCGATACTTGGAATCGAGGCCGTGAAGCCTCTCCCACAGCAAGCCCCAACTCTGTAAGTATCTCAGTGCATAATTAACACATTCAGTGTTGTGTTTTCTGAAAGATTCATTTTTATGCCTGTTCAGTGTTATTTTTATGCATTCAGTGTCAGTGTTTCTTTTTTTTTTCGTCTGACTCCTCCACGTCTGTCACTGTCCAGGAATGAATGTGCCTTGTACGTATGCTACTACATGGAGAAGATTCTGAAGAAAGAGCCCATTCCGGACAAGGTCAGGACGGAAGAGTTCCAAGAATTCAAGGGTCACGTGATACAAACCATCCTGACCATGAAGGAGAAGTAGTGACCTTGGGGCTGTGCGCGTTTTCTGTTTAGTTTTGGTTGAAAAAAAACAAGAAGTGTTTTTTCTGTAAATGTATGAACATGATTGTGTTTGGGTTTAGTTTCTGTAAAAACAAAAAATTGTGTTTTTTGTTCATATTTCTGGGCAGTTTTTAGTTGAACACAGTTGTGATGATATTGCTTGTTATTCAGTGTTAATTCTGTCTGTTCAGTGTTGGCAGTGTTTATTCTTCCAATTCAGTGCCATCAGTGTTAATCTTGTCCACTCAGTGTCAGCAACTAAGGCTTATTGAATTGAAACATTGAAAAACAAGCAAATGCAAAAATTACAAGATACAAGAACAAATTAAACACACTCCAAGACCATAACTGAACAAGAAACAAATCACATAATGTTAAAATCCCGTGTTTTTTTGAGATGACAGTCAGTCAGTGTGTTTATGAGCCAAACAGTGCCTGTCACTGACAGTCAGTGTTTTTTCACCCCATTCAGTGTCACTGATCACAGAAATCATGTCGAAAAAACACAACGAAGATCCAAAATAAGAAAAAAAGCCTACTAACTAACTAACTAACTAGGGTACAGGCTCCGTGCACGTTTTCTTGTTGTGATTGCCGACACGTCCGCACCTCCCGCACTTCATGGCTCTCGGGATGTGCTCACCCCTGGACGGAATCCTCTTCTTCTTAGGTCTTCCAGGGGGCCTCTTCGATGTTGGAGGCTCGATCATGACGTTCTCTGGCACGTTCGAAGGTTGATCAAACATGGAAACCGGCTGAAGTGGATCGGCATAAGACCTTGCGTAGCTCTCTGCGTGGTAAAACTTGTCCACGAACGACGCCATCGGCTTCCCGGACCGCAGAATGCACGCAGCTGCGTGGGAACACGGAACCCCTGTAATCTGCCACTGGCAGCAGGTGCACGTCTGATCAGCGATATTGACCACGACGGACGGAACGCACTGCACTTCGAAAACCGTTTCGGACGACCCCACAACCACCCATTTCCTGCCTTCGTTGATGGCTTCACCCAGCTTCTTCTCAACGGACGGGCAGAAAGTCGTAGTCCACTTCCTGCTCCTGGCCCCCCTGTCTGATTCAGTGTTAAACAAGGCCAGTCAGTGCTTGGAACAAGGCTAACAGTGTTAAAAGAGTGCAATCAGTGTTTGAGATTGATAAACCCTCATCATACCGTGGAAAAAGGTCATCAGCTTCAGCCTGATTGTGTTGACCAACGCCGTGATCGGAAGATGCCGGGCTTCCATGATCCATTTGTTGAACGACTCCGCGGCGTTGTACGACATCTCGCCGTACCTCTTCCCCGAGAAGTACACGTTGGCCCAATTCTTTGGATCCATGTTCTCGAAAAACACTTTCGCTGTCTGGCCTCCCTCTTTCAACAGCTCGTCCATGCTCAGTTGGTAGGCTTCGACGGTGGTTGCGTACGCGCATTTCAGGAAATTCCACACCACGCCTTTTCGTAACATCTTGGTCGCCCATCTGCCTCTGAATTTGTCTTTCAGGTTCAGCTTCAAGTGATTGATGCAGTAGCCGTGCGGGGACCCTGGGAACACCCTGCTCATCGCCTCGAGCAGCCCGAGATTCCTGTCCGACACGAACGTAACGGTGCGAGAAGTAGGTAGGATGTGCTTCAGGTTGTCCAGAAACCACTTCCAGTTAGCATAGTTCTCGGAATCGACAACGGCGTAAGCCAGCGGGTACAACCCTGCATTCACGAGACACGAACAAAAAAAAAAAAAAAAACTTCAGTCAGTGTGAATAGCACCCATTCAGTGTTGAAAATACAGATTCAGTGCTGGAAGCAACAAGGGTCAGTTTCAGTGTGCATTTCAGACCAGTCAGTGTTAAAAAGTTGGATTCAGTGTGCATTTCAAACAGTCAGTGTTCCACATACCTCCGTCGCCGTCCTTGCCCGTAGCAGCGAGCAAATGGCCCTTGAACCTCCCCTTCAGGAACGTGCCGTCCAGAAACAGCAAAGGGCGACAGTGGTTCATCCCGTCGATGCAAGCCTTCATCGAGATGAAGACCCTGCGAAACTTCCTGGACGCCTCGTTGAATTCGAGCAGCAGGTGCGACCCAGGGTTGGAGTCCGATATTGCCTGCAGGTGCTTGGTCAGTGCGGCAAAGGAATCTTTATCGTCGCCGTGAATCAGCTTCCTGGCCTTCTCGAGCGCATCCAGAGCGAGGCCAGGCGAGATCTCCAGCCCGTAGTGATGCTGGAAGTTTCTCACGACTTGGACCGGACGAGTCAGCGTGCTTTTCCGTACCTCCTCGACTATCAAACTGGAAACCAAGTCCGAGCAGACGCGCCTGTGCTTCAGGGATCGAAAGCACGCGCCGCAGCTGTGCTCGTTACTCAGCTGCTTGACGTAGAAGAAGCCGTTGCTTCGATCCATCACGGCGCACACGGACCAGTTGCATCCCGTGCTGCTTTTCTTCGAGCACACGGCAGAAACCTTTTCGGGTCTGTTCTTCACGTACTCGAAATCGAATCCCACTCCGACTGCCACCTTACAGAGCGCGTTTCAAAAGTCCGGGGCGCCTCCTTGGAACATCTGACCGACACCAGAAATCTCTTTGTCCCAGCCATCGGTCAACAGCACTTTAGAACTCGACGGACCAAACAGGCGGAACATATCCTCTGCTTCGAATCCCTCGTTGTTTTCTGCTCCAGTCGCACTGACAGCGCTGCTGTTGGACACCGTCGAGAACACAGAAGTAGAGGTGCGGTCTTCAGTCGCGACGGAAATGTCGATGCTCACCCGAGGCAGCTTGTGAAGCGCAGCTAGGGATACCATGTTCGACATGTCCGCATCGGTTGAGAGCACACAGTTTGGGAAATCGGGTACAGAGTAATGCATGCCGTACGCGACGTCTCGGAGCTCAGGCCACTGAAGCTCGACTGTTTCCTTCAGCTGGTGAAGGGCGGCAGCACGGGAGGAATCGATTCTGGACACCAAATTCTCACCGCCGAATGCACAGAATGCGAAAACATCGGCCCCTGCTGCTGAAAAAAAAAAACACAAAAAAATAACGAAATGAGCACTGAACATTTCAAACAGTGTGATTCAATGTGTGTCCATGTCTGTTCAGTGCTAAAAAATGGTGTTCAGTGTTATTAAAGTGTGTTCAGTGCTGTTCAGTGCTATTGGAGTGTGTTCAGTGCCATAAAAGTGTGCTCAGTGTTTGTTTGATTGTGTGGTTCAGTGTGTGTTGCCTCAGACTAGACAGTGTTTTTAAGACCTGTTCAGTGTTGAATGCACAGTCAAAGGAACAGTGCTTTTGAGGCCTGTTCAGTGTCAAAGTCAGACTAGACAGTGTTTTTTTTTTTTTTTTTAAACTCAAAGAGTCTTATTAAGCAAGCAGCAAGTAATTCAATCACGAGCAGTACAACGAAGACAAGTCGTCGTCAAAAATCACAGGAAACAGAAAAAACGACAAAAAAACAAGATTTAACAACAATAATAATGAGACGGAGGAAGTCTTGGGTCACGACGAGGGGGGTCCCTGACCGGGCGCACCATCGACTGGCCATTTTGATCGAATACGCCAACCGAGAATCTTCTTCCTCCGGTCCAGGTAACCCGGATGTTCCAGCCTTCCTGCACTCCAAACTCTCGAACGAGGCGTTCCCAGTTGAATCCGTGGATGGCAGTTTGATTCCGATGAGTGGTGAGAGGGACGTGCCATTTCTGGTCCAGGGAGTCCGTCAGAACGATGAAATCCCCCATTTCTTCCTTGATCGGACGAACAAAGACAGCCGGGAGGGGAAACTTTTCTTTATGCCAACGGCCATTGAATCTTTGCTCGGTCCAGTGAGAACCATTCCAAGATTCAACCCCCCGACTTCTTGCCGTCTGCCCTGGCTCCCGATCCAGTGTGCCCGGTCGCCTAGGCATCATTGGTGGCCCCCGACGGATTGGCCCGCCATTGAATCCTTGTTCGGGCGACGAGGGAGGACTGTTATCGAAAAATTCTGCCTCGCTTGGTGTCGGTCCTGGATCTCGATCGAGTGTTCCCCTTGGCCTCGGCATCGTTGCTGGCTGCTCAACCCCCGATCGAACAGAAACGAGATGAGGAAACCAGAGAAATGACGAGCTATTTATAACCGTAATCACCACACTAACAAGGGCAGTAAATGCCTCAACCCTCAACTAACATGGCAGGCATTTATTGAAAGGGAGACAGGTCAATGCCTCAAAGGAAACAAAGTCAAAACACACTGATTCCTGTAACACATTGCATTTCCAACGAGATAATAACAGGTACCATAGTATCCTAGGGATGGATTCAGTGTGCAACAAGGTGGGTACAGTGTGTAAGTGCAATTAGCCAAGCTCAATGAATGCACACTGTTATTATCTGACACTGAATGAATCAAATAAACACTGAACAAAGCCATCAAACACTGAATGACTCAAATCAACACTGAATCCATACCATATTCAGCATGCATGCACAGTGTGTGTGTCGATTGATTCATTCTGACACTGAATGAATCAAACAAACACTGAATGAATCCACATGGTTGAATATGGATTCAGTGTGCAACAAGGTGGGTACAGTGTGGAAGAGCAATTAGTCCGGCTCAATGCACACTGAATCAAGCAATTAGACACTGACTGAAAACAAGCTCAGTCAATCCACACAATGTGTTACAGGAATTAGACACTGAATGAGCCAATTTAGCACTGAATGGCAAGCTCAGTGCAGGAACACTGAGTGCATGGTGAATTACACACTGACTGAACAAAATAAGCACTGAATGGCAAGCTCGGTGCAGGAACACTGAATGCATGCACACTGAACACTGAGTGCATGGTGATTTGACACTGAATGCAACGAAAAAACACTGAACATGTATAACAAAAAACAATCAACACTGAATGCATGAACAACGCACACTGAATCAATCGACACACACACTGTGCATGCATGCTGAATGAAGCTTTTAAGCACTGAACGGGTACGTGGATTCGAAATCGCGTACCTGGATTCGAAATCGACGGCAAGGAGGGCGGCGGCGCATCTGACATCTGAACTGAGACAGGAACGGCGGCGGCGGCGAGCAAATCGATCGATCGATCGATGCCAAGGGACACGGACTGCATGGAATCGATTATCGCGGCTGAGAATTGGAGCTGCTCACCGGCGGCGACCTTCCCCCTCTACTTAGCTTGAACGCGGCGGCGACGGAGATGAATTACCTCGGTGAAATAGCAGCGGCGGCGGAGGTGAGAGAGAGAGAGAATTGAATGTGTTTTGGGAATTGAATGTGTCGGGAATGAATTCCCCTCGGCTCGATTTGTGAAGGATATATGGAGGGGTATTTTCATCCTTCCACGGACATTTTTTTGGCCTAATTGACACAAAATGGCCTTATTGACACAAAATTTACAAATTGGCCTTATTGGACAAAAAATGCTGAAAAATGGCCTAAATGCCATTTTTCCCTAAAAATAATAAATAATTATAAATAATTTTATAATAATAATAATTATTATAAATAGTTTCTCCCTTTCCTTTATTATAATTTTATTTCAGTATTTTCTTTGTTATGTTATACATGACCAAATTTCTACATTTATGTATATTGTATTTCAAATAAAATAATTAAATATTTTATTAATTTAATCAAATGACTATTATTTATAAACTACAAGAATGTATACAATATACATAACTTTAAAATATTAAATATATAAAATTTTAAAGATAATTGTTGAAAAAATTAAATGATTTGATGTAATTTGTATTTAAAAAAAATTTAATACTTTTTTTATAAATTGATTAATTGAAATTAATCAACATGAACTATAAAATTAATAATAAATTTATACGGAGTACATTATAAATTACTTTTAAATATTTTATTTTTGAAAATTTTAATTTTTATAGTTTTACTTTGAAATGAGCTTTATAGAACTGAAATAAAAAAATAAAAAAAAAACTGGTGAAACTCATTTTTTATATTTCAATTTTATCCAAATTATACTCATTAAAGTATATCTCAAAATAATAGCACTCCCCTCGATCATTTTGTAAATGAGGTGTTTATCTACTCACTAGTTATACTTGCTCATTTTCATACAAAATCAAAATACTTTATACCAAAATACGGATTATCTGTTTTAAATTTTGTCAAGAAAGAAAGATAGGAAAACCAGCGTTTGCTTTTCGACCACTCGTTTCCTCTGGCACAGTAAATGTCAAACTACCAAAAGAAAAAAAATGGTGTACCGAGTTACATCGACACCCGCACACGCACACTCCTTTCTCCATGATCACCGCCAACCATTCTTCACATCACGGTTTGAAAACCGACCACCGGAACCTCGACTCTCTGCGCCGTCGGCGGCGCAACTACGTTTCTCCACGCAAGGCTTGCGTCATTGCCCTGTCTTCATTTTCACGCGGGAAAACGCCGAATCGGGACTCCGAGGTAATCAATTTATCCGTTGGGAATCGAAACGCCGCCGTTAAAAGCAGACACACAAAGTACAGGGAGGCCGACGGCGACGGCGACGGAGAAGAAGCGGTGGGTTTAGGAGATCAGGGAAAGGTGAAGTGTGAGGTGGAAGTGATATCTTGGAGGGAACGTAGAATCAAGGCCGAGATATCAGTCGATGCCGATGTCGACTCCGTCTGGGACTCTCTCACCGACTACGAAAGGCTCGCTGATTTTATCCCAAATCTCATTCGCAGGTAAAAATAAAAATCAAATCTTTAATCGGGTTTTATATTGTAATTTGTATGTTCAGTTGAATTGCATTGTTTTAACATGTTTAAAAGTCTTGCTCATATGTTTATCATGTCGTGTTTACGTGCCAGCGAGAGAATTCCCTGTCCGCATCCGGGGAGGATATGGTTGGAGCAGAGAGGCTTGCAAAGGGCACTCTATTGGCATATAGAAGCTCGCGTTGTGTTGGATCTTCAAGAACGTCTCATTTCTGTATGTTGTTTCTAGTTTCGGTAATTGTGTTGGATGACTCATAAGAATCGTCGCGCAAATGAAAATGAGATTGATTGAATAATGTGACTGTTTTTATATGACTATGGCATGATATTTGTTTTGTTCTTCGATCGCTCTGTCATTTGCCGTTTCATATCTAATTTTGCCATATCTTGTAATTTAGGAGAACGATCGAGAGCTTCATTTTTCTATGGTGGATGGAGATTTCAAGAAATTTGAAGGCAAATGGTCGGTGAAGTCTCAAAAAGGGTATGCTACATTTTCCATCCTTTCTACATATTATCTGAATGTTAGAACCTAGAATAACCAAAATCTATTTTTTTAAACATATCTTAAAACTCTTGTGGTAATTTGATGGGGTTATAAATGCCGAAAAGTTGTAACATGAAGTCCAAATGTGGCAACTATTTTCATGTGTTCAGTAAACAGACTGAGAAAATGGTGGGAAAAAGCTCGAGATACATTCCCTCCACGTTTATGCAGAACTGAATTAGTTCATGTTAACTACACCAATCCTGCCCTTTTCGATCCATATCAAGAAACAAGATGTTGATTTGTTGAATTAATAGAACATTTCAACTTATTTAATATGTATATGTTGAGATTGGAATTTTCCCTGTGTCACTTGACACTCATTAACCACCACAGTTCGTTTGGTTTTTGTGACTGCCGACAGAAGAAAAGATAACATTTTTATAATTTTCACGTTATTCAGTAGTTTTTTTTCTTCTATTTTATAGGTCCTCGACAACAACTTTGGGATATGAAGTGAATGTTATACCAACTTTCAACTTTCCCGCGATATTTCTAGAGAGGATTATCAGATCAGATCTTCCTGTAAATCTCATGGCCTTAGCATGCAGATCCGAAATCAATTTTGAAGGGAACCAAAATATAGACTCCTTGAACTCATCTTTGCATTCTCTGTCTGTTGGTAGCACCGAGATTGAAAGCACTGATGTGAAGGAAAAGTTTGTCAAAGCTACTTTTGGTCCTTTGTCCCCTTCCACTGGTGAGCTAAACAGTAAATGGGGAATCTTTGGGATGGCTTGTCCGCTCGACAGACCGTGCATGGTGGACGAAGTCCATCTCCGTAGATTTGATGGCTTGTTGGTAACTCGATCCACTACTACCTTGTTCATTCCCAATTGTGTTGTTCATGTGGGCTTGGGGAACGTAGTTTCCTGTTTTGGGTAAGTGATCATCTGATGAACTCGTTTTTGGGCTGAAGGAAAACGGAGGTGTTCATCGATGTGTCGTTGCTTGCATAACAGTAAAAGCTCCTGTTCGCGAAGTATGGAATATTCTCACTGCTTATGAGAGTCTTACTGAGTAAGTTAAATGAATGTTATGAATTTTCAATCTTCATTTATTATTGTGTTTAGGTGGTTTTAAAATTTTAAGTTGAACAGTTTATTTTCAATACACCCAGAAATATGAATCAAAGAGTGCAATAATAAAATACAATACTCCCTTTGCTAACTTAGTATTGTTGTCCCTTAGGGTATTAGCATGGCCTTGTGCAAGTAAAAAAAACATAGTATTGTTTGACACTCTTAATTAAGCAAAATATTATTTTTGACATTTTTGCAAAAAATACAAAATATAGAGAAGATTAGCATGGCCTTGTGCAAGTAAAAAAAACATAGTATTGTTTGACACTCTTAATTAAGCAAAATATTATTTTTGACATTTTTGCAAAAAATACAAAGAAAGTGTGCATATTTTCTTGGGACGGGTAGTAATGGGTAAAATACATTTTTACGTTAAAAAGTATAACAGTTATTAATAAAAAAATTTAAAAAGTAAAATATTTATTTCATTTGTAAGAATGTAAATTAAAAAAAAATATTTAATAAAAATTTAAAAAAAGTAAAATATTTATTTCATTTGTAAGAATGTAAATTAAAAAATATAAGTCGTTTTTTGATTTGCTTTATTTCTATGATTGTAGTGAATATTTATACTCGTATTTGAATATTTTAGGTGCTACAAATTTATTGATAGACAAAAGTAGAGAATTATGTAGGATATTATATTTAATTGTATGCACCCTGCACCCACCTACTTGAATTATCTAGAGCATTATTATTAATTAATATTCTAGTTAAATGTACTGAAAGTCTGAAACTGCATGTTATTTTATCAGAGTAACGACACTCTAGGCTATGAATTTTGTGTATATATTATTCAGTTTCTAAGTCATAAGCTGATTTCTGGGCTATGAATTTTGTGTATTTATTATTCTGTTTCTAAGTCATAAGCTGATTGTCTGGTTTTAAACTATTTTGTTAGTATTTTATTTTGAATACATGCAGGATAGTTCCTAATTTAGCTATCAGCAAGGTTTTGTCTCGAGAAAACAATAAAGTTCGCATTCTTCAGGTACAAAATTATCTTTTATGAAAATATTGTGTTCCTTGATAGAACAACTACTTCAGTCTACTTGTCCATGACTGGCCTGAAAACTAGTCAGATTTGGAGATTCCGCTTCCTATAACCTTTAATTTGATATGAACAAAACCTGTAATGTCGATGTTGCTAATGCCTCGACAGACAACCATGACACATTGATCTGGCCATTGATACTTAGGTAGTCCAGTAACTAAGCATCTAATTTTTGTTAGTATAATACAAAAAGGATCGGTTATATTTCGTAGGCTAGTATACAAGGGGCTCGGGATGCACTGTTATTCTAATTGTGTAGAATCAAGTTCTATTAAACAAGAAACTCTCCAACACCACGACACGTCCTTCCTCATTTAACATTCAGAAACTAGAAAACGTTCTATTTTTCTCATTGTGATTTAGGATTAGTTTGTTTGATCCATCAATTATGTTTATGCCGTGAAAACTAGCTACTATTATTTTTATGTTTTGTTAGTATTAATCAGTACATAGTTTGATAAGCCTAAAAACTAAAAAGGACATATACATTGATTTGAAGGAAGGATGCAAGGGTCTACTTTACATGGTACTCCATGCGCGCGTTGTCCTCGATTTGTGCGAGGTTCTTGAACAAGAGATTAGGTTTGAGCAAGTTGAAGGGGATTTCGATGCGTTTCGTGGGAAATGGATCCTAGAGAAATTAGGTAGCCACCACACTCTGTTGAAGTATTCAGTGGAGTCGAAGATGCACAAAAACTCCTTTCTCTCCGAAGCTATAATGGAAGAGGTTTGCACTTGTGCCACTTCATATATAATTGATGTTTTCATAAAGTATTAAGGAATGCATTTCGTAGCTTATGATAATTCTTTTCTAATAAAGTTTCCGATGTTGTAGGTCATTTATGAAGATCTTCCTTCGAACTTGTGTGCTATTCGAGATTACATAGAAAAAAGAGAGACCGGAAATCAAGAGGGCACGACTAGCGACGACTGTGATTCAGAGAGACAGATGGATTTACAGAGCAACAGTAACTCAAGTACAGAAGCAAAGGATTCTAATTCCGACTCGAGTTTATCTAGACAAAGACCAAAGGTTCCAGGCCTGCAGAGGGACATTGAAGTTCTTAAATCCGAGCTCTTGAATTTCATTTCCGAAAACGGACAACAAGGATTCATGCCCATGAGAAAGCAACTTAGGAAGCACGGGCGGGTCGATATTGAAAAGGCTATTACGCGCATGGGCGGGTTTAGGAAGATTGCATCATTGATGAACTTGTCCCTTGCCTACAAACACCGAAAACCAAAAGGCTACTGGGATGATCTAGAAAATCTTCAAGAAGAGGTTAGTTTCTACAGTCCCAAAACCAAATATCCCGAAAGCCTATAACCAACGTACGTTTTTATCATGCAGATTAATCGATTCCAAAGGAATTGGGGTATGGATCAATCATTTATGCCCAGCAGAAAATCCTTTGAACGAGCAGGTCGTTATGACATTGCACGAGCTTTGGAAAAATGGGGAGGGCTACATGAAGTATCACGTCTTCTGACCCTAAAGGTGAGGCATCCTAATAGGCAAGTTCCCCTCGCCAAAGAAAAGAAGCTCGAATGCCCGGAGCCTAACAAACTACCCAAAACGTACATTTCACAAGACACGGACAAGTGGCTAATGAAGCTCAAGGACTTCGACATAAATTGGATAGAATAAGATTAATGTCCTCAAGTGTAGCTAGCAGTAGCACTTCAACCGGTGATGATGGAATATAATTTGACAGAAGAGCCATTCATTGAGCGCCCATGTATGTACAGTATATCACAAACATATCATATTATCATTGTTATTTGTTGGTCCACTTCTCATTTATCATTTGTGGTCCATTTATTATCAATCAAACTAGTATAAAATTGTTCAACATTCATCTCAATTAATTATATAGTTTTTTTTTTAATTTACAAAAAAAAGATGAGATGAGTAGTATTTATTATCAATCACACATTTGAACATAAAATACTTCATTTAGCAAACATAGTTTTCTTATTTGGATTTCCCATTATAAACACACCTTACAAATCAATCAAATACTTTATTTTTTACCTCAAGAAAAATCACAAAGTATAAACAAATTCATTTTTTATTATTATTGTATAAAATTGAAAATTGAGAATAAACCCCACCCCACTTCCTTCCAAAAGAAAAAGGGCGAAAACCCGACCCGGCCCGGAGAAATCAAATCCAGTCTCTCTACAACTTCACTTCTCTGCCGTTGGGCAGATGCGCTGTCCCTTTTCTTCCCTTCTCAAAGCTACCGTTTGCCTTGCTCTCAAAACACACACTTCACATACACCTAACACAAACCTCAACTAACAATATACCATTCGTCATCTTCTTCCTCGCCGTGCAGCTTCAATTCACCTATAATCCATGGCAGCGGCGGCGGCTCGGAGAAAACAGAGATGGTGCCCTCAACCCCTAACTCCGTTGATGGAAGGCCCAGATTTCGAAATGGAAGATCACGACGGGAACAAGAAGGAGAGCTCGTGGGAATCCATACGGGAATGGTTCAGATCGCAGAGAAATAACAGTAACGTGCCGACAACCACCGCCTTCACCTCGTCAATGCCGCCGCCGTCGTTGTACGGCCCGAATCTCAGCCCGACAAAAACGCACGACTTGAGACTCCTCCTCGGCGTTCTGGGTTGCCCGCTCGCCCCCATCCCCATCCCGGACAACCCCACCTTCCGTCTCCACATCAAAGACATCCCACTCGTGAGTATTGTTTTGATTTTTGGGTCAGGCAATTCGTCGAACACTTTGTGGGCAACACACACTCGATTTCATTTTTATTTTTTTTAATTTGTTTTTATTTGATTTGTTTTCAGGAGACGTCGACGGCTTACTACATCATCCAGCAGTACTTGGCGGCGACCGGGTGTTCGAAGCAGGCGATCTGCGCGAAGAACGTGTACACCTCGGGGATGGTAAAGCTGGTGCGGTGCGAAACCGAGGTCTCGTCGGGGAAGGGCGCCGTGAGGACGCTGGGGTCGAGGTGCGGCGAGAACGGCTGCTTCGTGCTGTGGAGGATGTCGCCGGGGATGTGGTCGTTCGAGCTTTCCGTCGCCGGGAATAAAGTCGTCGCCGGCAGCGACGGCAAGACCGTGTGGCGGCACATGCCGTGGCTCGGCACCCACGCTGCCAAAGGACCTCAACGCCCTCTCCGCCGCATTATTCAGGTAACAAATTAAACTCTCTTTTTTTAATTTTTTTTTATTAATTATTCTGTGTTTGAAATGCTCTGTTTTCTGTAAAGAGAAAGAAACCCTCGAGAAAAAAGCAAAATTTAAAAAATCGGATTTAAAGCTTTAATCTTTTTATAAATCTATCTAAAGCAAAATATACAAATTTCAAGAAACTTGACGATGATGATACATTCATAGATAGATACACATTCAGACAAGACAGAGCACGTGATTCAACCCTGACAAAACCTCTGATTACCATACGCATCAGCATCATCTTCATCTTCTTGGGATTGCAAAACCTACCCCTACTAAAGTGCGATGATCCTCCCCTGTTTTTCTTTCTTTTTGTGCTTTTGCTTTTGCTTTCTCCCAAAAAAAAACATGTGTTCATTCAAACAGAAATTCTCAAAATGCTCAAAATGAAATAAGTAAAATTATTTAATATGTGGGTATACTATAGTAAGTCTGATCATATTGCTGAAATGTGGACCATAGAAGAAGCTTATCATTTTACTCAATGGTCCAATCATTTACTGAAGATGGCCACACTCTGTCTATTTGAAAACTATACAATAACACAACTGATGAGTACATTGTGTGGGTCCCGCAGGGTCTAGACCCGAAGAGCACAGCGAGCCTGTTCGCCAAGGCCCAATGCCTAGGCGAGAAAAGAATCGGAGACGAGGATTGCTTCGTCCTGAAGGTGGCAGCAGAAAGGGCAGCAGTGATGGAACGAAGCGAGGGGCCCGCGGAAGTGATTCGCCATGTTCTGTACGGATACTTCAGCCAGAAGAGCGGCCTCCTGATCTACATGGAAGACTCTCACCTGACTCGCGTGAGCTCGCAGGAAGAAGACAACCTTAAGGAGGAAGAGGATACTGTCTACTGGGAGACCACAATCGGGAGTAGCATTGGGGACTATAGGGATGTGGACGGAGTTATGATTGCTCACGGAGGGAGGACAGTGGCAACTGTTTTCCGATTCGGTGAGACCTCGTTGGAGCACACGAGGTCGAGAATGGAGGAAATGTGGTGGATACAGGAGGTGGCTTTTAATGTGCCGGGACTGTCGGGGGACTCGTTTATACCTCCGGCTGATATTTCTGATCCCTCGCCGTGATTGTTTACACAGTTGGGATAATTACAAAATTACCCTTGTGAGTTGTGGTATATATAAGTGTAAGTCGAACTTTGTATACTACCCTTGTGGTCGATTACTTGCATTGACCTAATTAGCCTTGATGATTGTACTAGTGAAAGAGTTTGTGCGGATGAAGTAAAGGTTGTATAACAAATTCCACGGGGTACAGATTTCGACATGATCATCGGAATCAACAACCGAATGATTTTTAACTGGTACTATATTTACTGCGTATCTTTCAACACATGATGTAATTCACTTTTACCCTTTTCTTTTCTCATGCTTCAGCTACGTCCTCTAGCTCTTTATAAGAACTAATTAAGCTTGTCTTCACATACACACAAAGACACGTGTATATTAGCAAGCCCTAGCTAGCTTGGCCTTGCTACATTTTGTTTCGTATGCATGACGTTGTATGTGTATAAGAGGATGTTATAAATGAGTGGATTATGTCAACATGTACTTACTCTTTTAACATGTTATTGTATGTTTTATCTAATTACGTGTGTTATTTTAAATTTAATTTCAGTTCACTTAAATTCGAATTAATTCATAGTCCAAAAATAACAGAGTTATACTGAAAACATTATTTATGTAATTGCATGAATGCTAAATAAACAAGAACCCTAAAATCAAAACCCCTCTTCTCTTATAATAATTAAAATTAGAAGCATTGATGAATGAAGTACACTAAAACCATATCAAGCACATATAATAACTTACAAAAATTAATTATAAGTATGAAACACATAAATACTACAGTATATAGCTGTTGTAACTAAATTAATTATCCATCGACAAAGGCCCGATCTGAATTTGAGTATCATCAAGGCATGAACTCGTTGCGGTTCCCGATTCTCGGAACCTGAAATCATCGTCCCAAATCAAAGGGATTTTGCCGACGCTACGGTTAACACTGTTGTTGTATTGATCATTTTGTCGTTTTTTGGTCATGAAGAAACTGTCGTTGTTCTTGTTGCTTATATTGTCGTTGTTGTTACTAGTGCGCATGAACGAGTCCATGGACGAAGATCTCCCCATGTTGTGGTGATGGAGTTCGAGCTGCTGGTGGTGGTCGTGGGAGGTGGGGCCGTATATGTGGAGGTCTTGGAGGGATGGGAAATTCACTGAGGATGGCCCGGAGTCTTTGAAGCTGGAAGTTTCTGGAAGAATAATGCTATCGCTGGAGAGTGTCTGGCAGGCTCTCTCGAGAATGGTCTGCATGTATTTTCCGTGAGCTTCGATTCTCAGCTGCAGGTGTCTCTGGACCTCTAACTGCTCATGGAGTCTTCTGTTCACCTCCATTTGCATCCTGCACATTTTGCATTAATTATATATGGTTTATGAAATTATAATTCTACTCGATCTATAAAATACACTTCACAACTTAAAGGTTAAAATTTCATAATACTACTTTTATTTATTTATTATATATATAGGGTAATTTGATAGTTGTATGTTGTATAAAAAGAGGTTAATGTCTTTTTTTACTCCTTAATTTACATAAACAAATAAAGTAAATCGTTGAAAGGTACATATGTCAATTTACCCTAATATATAATTAAGAAAACTAGAATTCTTATTTATATAAAATCACTTGAAATTTCTCGATTTAATTTCAAAATCTCCCTTAATTATATCATGTATTTCAGAAAATGAATTGTTAATTAATTAGATATTTTGTAAAATGTGGCGAAAAAGGTAAACGTACTCGTTCATGCTGCGTCCTGTCATTCCAGAAGACGATGCATGAATGTTGCGATGAAGTTCGAAAGCCGAAACTGATACAAGTGAATACAAGTGAATGAATTTGGGTAACAATTAAGTACTAATTGAAATCTCCAACATATGACAAAAAGTGAAAATGGTCACCTCTCTCACTATGACCATCCTTCATTGTATGATGATGATCATTGAAATCCTTGTGAGGCTGCTTTCCCAGACGAAATTTCTGAAAAAACAAAATTAAAAAACGGGTCGAATATTCGTTATGCAATATATTTATATTGTAAAGAACATTTTTTCATGATCTAATTAATTAAAATGAAGAAATTCTTGAAATTTGGACCTGAAGATGGCTCTTGAGATGGTAAAGTGTGAGACCCTTAACTCCCATAGCTCTCATGATAGTCTTCGGCGTCGCCTCTGTCGATATTGATCACAAAACATAAATTATTAATAATTATTGGAATAAATATACTATATAGTATTAAAAATAAGCAAGAGTATATATATATGCACATACTGTCAGGGCCTCCGAGTTGTGCGACTGCATCCACAAAGCGTTCATGGAGTTCCACAGTCCAACGGAGGCGTGGTTTGGGGTCGGTAGTGAGGACGAGACCCGAGTCGCCTTGAACGCATGTCGACATCGGGCGCTCGTGCTCGTGAGGACTAATGTTCATGGTTGATGATGATGAAGGCTTCTTGGGGTGGAGCATGAATGAATGAATGATATGATTTTTGTTTTAATCCTATTTGAAAGAGAATTATTATTATTTAAAAAGGGGTTTTGATTAATTTTTTTTTTCTTTTCTTTTTGTGTGTGTAACCCTAATTAATTTTATTACAGTAGTACTTTCTTTAGTAAAAGTCATGTCTTTAATTCTTAGATGTGTTTACATGTTATGACTAATGTGAATACACAGGATGTTTAAAGCTATATACATGATCATGTGAAGCTTTAATTTTTGTTGTTCTCTTTATAAAGTTTGGAGAGCTCAGTCTCTAGACTGTACTTTTGTGGAATTCAAGATACAATTCGTGAATGATTGACAAGTTCTCGTCTACGACTACGATACGGTAAATATATCATACGAAAATGATTAAAAAAAAAAAACGTACAACCGTGTTCTTATTTATCTAATTAATTCTAAACCTGTCATTTTTCATTGAGAGAAATTAAAAATAAGTTTTTTTGTTTTTTTTTTCTGAAAAATTTCATCTCACATGTATGATGTATGCAATGTACATGGTTGAATCATTATATAACGAATTATTTCGTTTTTTTTTTTACAGTCATATATTATAAATATATAATTAATGACATTCATAACTCATATTCTAGTTATTAGTGAATTAGTTTATCTTTACCCATAGTTTATACCAGAGAGAAAAAGGGGTAAAGTGTATAGATGATTCTATTCTTCTTTTTCTTTCTTCAAGGGGAATAATTTTTGCCTTGCTTGAGAATTCAACCAAATATTCCTTCTTATGTAGTAATAAGCATTTAAAGGTTTTGATCAAGATTAATGACTACACTTCTTAATTTGTAGTTAAAATTATGTGAATACCTTTTAAAATTATTTTTCAAAAATTTAATTCCACACTGTAATTATTTTATTATTTAAACTCAAATTTGCGGCCTTATAAAAGCATATGTTCGTTTTACTTTGAAACCAAATTTTAGGTGGTTTGCTTAAACCTCAAGCATCTTAATATGCTTACGCGAATTGAAATATTCTTTGGAGATGAAATTATTCTTCCATGACTTCACCTTTTTTTAACCGATATTTCTCTTTCATAAACTACTTTTTTAATTGCATTTATATTATATAATTTCGAACATTTTGAGTTACTCTTAAATTTCATACAGTATTTTTATGTTAGATGTGAAGTGATTTTGATTTGTTTTATAAACAAATATAATAGCGATTTTTTTGTGGATAATTATTTTGAATAACACTTTGATTATATAAGCATAATGATACTAAAAAAATAGAGAAATGAAAAATAGGCGTTTACTATTTTTATCTTGTAGATTAAAATAAAAACACGGGCACTTTTGTTTGTATTCAATTTTACTCGTTTATAATTTGCGTAATGTAATTGTAATATTAGAATTTAGAAGCGAGCCCAAACAATGTTTCTCAAATGTAACATTGAAACAAATTCCCTTGAAGAAGCTATTTCACATTGATACAATTTCACATTGATAAATGATGTATTCTCTGATTTCTCTATTTATATTTTTTTGAGAATATTTCATTTTGTTTGAAGAAAAATAATGTATCGTAATGTGTATTGAAATTAAATTTGTGTATACAGTGAGTTAAGAGTTAGAGAGTTAGATGCATTATAAAATCATAAATTCATTGTTATTTTTGGCAGTGACATTTTCAAAAAAATAAATAAAACATTTTTAGTGAAACGAAAAAAAAAGAAAATTTAATCGTTTAACTTGACTATTTTCAATTATAAAACTAAAATTTGTTACATAAAATATATGTATAAGAGTACATAATTTGTATATTCTTATACTCACCCTCACCTTGGCTAAAACCCTAATTGTTTTTTACTACAATGTCCTTAATCCTTAATTATAATTTGATTGTTTGATCCCAAACCTTGTTGTTCGGGGCTAATTTTGTCAATTTAAAATAATGATGATAAAAAATGTAATTTTTTTTATTTTATCAATTAGTCAAAAATAGAATTAGGCCTACACCAAATAAAAATTCAGAGAACAAAATAAATGTCTCTTCCGACGGGTCCAAATACTCCGTTCCGGCGATAGAGAAGAAAACGTGTCTGAAGCAGCCGCAGCATATACTTGACCTCTGCAATCAACTTTCCCAACCCCTTTATCCTCTCGGAGTGGATTCTCCGTTCAATTAACTCTTTTTAGCCGGAGAAAAATTACAATAAAAATTATTAGTGTTATACAAATCTTCGCGGGCTCCGGCGAAGATTGTGACGTGAAGAAATTTCAAAGTCGAACAAGGAAAATCGGTACGAGATATATTCAGAGCTTCCACCCATCTCCTCCACTATCATCTCTCGCCTTTTTTACGAAATATCGGAGGTTTTTGAATTCCACGATTTGGGTTTCTGTTTGATCTTGCTGTTTGATTCGTGATTCGATATATTGACTTTGCATTTTTGGGGGTTTCAGGGGACTCGGTTATTCGAAAAATCAGGCCAAGCGATGAACCCGAGTGCTCCGTCATCGAGTGCGGGAGGGCATGGAACGGCCGAACCCACTACGCCTAGAAGAAATTCAAAGCGACCCAAGTGTAATTTTGCTTCGCCTACCTTTTGATGTATATTTTTCTGTCTTAAATTTATGTGAATTTGTTTATTTGTCTTGTATTTAGGAAAATTGAAGTGTTTAAATTGAGTTGCATTTACTCATTGTCGAAAATTTCTGAAACTAGTTAATGGTTATTGACTTGTGACATATAAATAGATGGAGAACTTTGTTAATCATGGTATGTTTAGTCGAAGCAGGATCTATGTTTTGAAGTTAATGGACAAGGAAAACGATTGCGACATCTTAAAGGGAGCTAGAAACAATTCATGAATCTAAGTGGTGGTGTTTTTGATTTGTATTATCGCAGATTCGAGGTTCAGTCAGCAGGAACTTCCCGCTTGCAAACCTATTCTTACTCCTAAATGGGTAAATATTTCAATATTTGTTTTCCAAATTCCTTTCATACCACATTGCATGGTTAATATTTTATGATCATGGATTCTCTACCTTATCCATTCTTTGGTGCAGGTGATCTCGACATTTTTGCTTGTTAGTGTTGTCTTCATACCCATCGGAGTCGTATCCCTTCTTGCTTCTCGAGATGTATGCAATCATTGGACTTCTATATGTATTCATTCATTGATATATCCTTTTCCTTTCCAAGTTTGTCCCTAAATGAAAATTCTGTCTCTTGGCCCAGGTTACTGAAATCGTTTATAGATATGATTCTGATTGCATTCCTTCAAATTTCACACGCAACGACAAGGTTATGTTTATTCAAAGCTCTCAAGACAAAACCTGCAATAGATCTCTTACGGCAAGCCTCCGTTCAGCATTTTCAGTTGTATAGGAGATACTATAAATTGCTTTAAACTAATGTTCTAATCAATTTCAGATTCGAAAGCGTATGGAGCAGCCAATCTATGTGTATTACCAGCTCGACAATTTCTATCAGAATCACCGCAGGTATCAGTAATGTAGTTTTTTCTTGTTCTTGGATTTGCTTTGTCCCACAAAGAAAGTGTATTTTTCCTTTTTATTATCTCAAAATGTAGTCCACTTTCCATATTTAAGATGTTAAGTGTTAACTAATTGTATGTAAAAGAAATGTTTCAACTATATTAATTTTAATCTTTGTGAAATTGAAAGTGTCCTATTTATGTGGGACGGATGCAGAATGAAAATTTGCCTTAAGTTGTGTTGCTTTTCAATTGTTTCGTCTTTTAATTTTGAATCTTCTTTGGGGGAAGTGTGTTGGTGCTGTAATGTCATCGGATTAAACTAGTCACGCAACAGCTGTTTCTTTTGGGTTTTTAATGAAAATGCACAGAAAAATACATTTCCCTTCTCTAAGGATTTTATAATTTTATTGATGTTTCTTGTTTCATGAGCACATATTTTCGTGTGGCTTTTTTATATTCTTCGATGGAGATTAGATACGTGCGGAGCCGAAATGATCAGCAGCTGAGAAGTTCTGGGAGTCAGAGTGAAACAAGTTCATGTAGCCCTGAGGATTTCGCACCGGGACGGCAGCCTATTGTTCCTTGTGGTCTGATAGCTTGGAGTTTGTTTAACGACACTTATAGGCTTACTCGCAATAATCATCAACTGGACATTAACAAGAGAGGCATCTCCTGGAAGAGTGATAGGGATCGGAAGTTTGGAGATAATGTGTTCCCAAGTAACTTCCAGAATGGTACTCTAAGAGGTGGTGCTAGTCTTAATCAATCAATACCTGTAAGGCTCTAACCCCTATTTAGTAATATATGATTGTTCTAGTTTATTTTGAAAATATCTTTTGAGCATTGGATATAATGTTAATAGTTTGTTGAAATCTATTTTTATTTTTGGTTGGGTGGGGGTGGGGAATTACAAGTGGAATGAAAAATAAAAATACGAATTTGGCCTGATTGAGGGCTTCATTATTTGGTTTTGCAGTCTTTAATATGGACTGTTATCGAGCATCTTTAAGTATTGTATATAATAAAATTTCTCTGAAGGTGAAAAGACCATGGGGCATTGAAATTTATGTGCACGCATTCCACTTTACTTTATTCATCATCTAGCACCTTGCAAATGTCATGATGCTATAGAGTAATATATATTGTAGATTATATTTAGTCTTAGCAAGTAGCAACCATCTAGTTGCTGGACTTCGTATATACTCTAGTTATTCATGATTCTAAATTAATGATTCTTATGTTTAAATAAAAGCAGTCCTTAATATATTGCTTACCTCGTATTACTCTTGTATCGAGATTTTTGGAGATCTTTCGAAGCTTAAATCAGTTATATGCTTCCTTGCATTTTTTTTTCATTACTAATTTAAACTGTGTTGTGAATATTTTGTCGTGAAACAGCTGAGTCAGCAGGAAGACCTCATTGTTTGGATGCGAACTGCGGCTCTTCCAACTTTCAGGAAGTTGTACGGGAAAATAGAAGTTGACCTGCAACAGGGTGAAACCATTGATGTGACATTTATGAACAATTACAACACATATAGTTTTAATGGGGAAAAGAAACTGATTCTGTCTACGACAAGCTGGCTAGGAGGGAAGAATGATTTTATGGGTATTGCATACCTCACAGTGGGTGGACTATGCTTTTTCTTGGCAATGGTATTCATGCTTATCCATCTTTTTAAACCCAGGTATGCTATTTTGTCTCTGGTAATTAGTGAGAATCTTAAAATGTATTATCTGGTATTTATTTACGTGTTTTTCTCTACTAAGTATATATCTCTCTCTTTTCTCTTCGGTTAGTACGTAATTGCCTTACTGTAAAATTTGTCCACCAAACAACATTTTAGCTATTTCTTCGGTACCGTTTATCCAACCCAACCACAGTTCTCTATTCTTAAACCCAACTTGCTATAAACGTCAACACTGTCTGCTGTACAAATAAAAAATCCATGTAAACCCTGACCATGTCTTCTTTTAAATTACAAGACTTCTTTTCTATGAACCAAATGTGTCCTGTAGTTAAGCTATAGACCTCGTATTTATTTCTTTTCCTGCAAATTGAAACTGACCCTTCGACTTATTGAGTGATCAAAATTTGAAACGTGGGAGTCATTTTTTGCTTAAGAGTGGTATTAACTATTAACAATATGTTGCTTTATGTCTCAGGCAACTGGGAGATCCATCTTATTTGTCTTGGAACCGGAATCCAGGTGGTCACTGATCTATCAAGCGCGGTTGGGTTCTTGTTTGGTCTTGATGGCTGTGTGTATAAATAAACTTTGATCACGGATTTTCGACACGAGTTTTGAATGCGTCGAGTTTGTACTATTATTAGGTCTTAATGTGTACTTATTTAGCTGTATATTTGATTACTACTTATTTAATGCGCAGTGGTTCAAATATCTTACCCCGTGCTTCACTTGATTCCTTCCTGTTGTTTAAATTCTAAAGTAAACAATTTTAACGAACAACTTTTTTCTCTCTTATAATTAAACTCATATGTCTCGTAATATTTGAGACACTCCGTCCCCAGGAGCATAGCCGAGTGGTAAGGCCTGTGATGATGTGGGTGTAATTCCCCGGCGACGCAGGGTTCGAATCTCGGGTGAGACAAATTTTCATTGAAATATTATGAAGGTTTGTCCTGGGGTTCGACCTGTTGGCTCTCTCGCACAGGTGTCTGCTACTCGGGCACATTCCTCGATTTACATCCTACCCGATCGAGGGACCTCCGATCGGGTGGGGGTGGAGTTTCTCGTCTCTCCTCCTTATAAAAAAAAAAAAAAAAAAAAAAAAAATATTTGAGACACTCTCATTTCTAAAGTGCCCACAAAAAGAGAGACTTTTTTAAGAGTATATTTTATTACAACTATTATGATTTTGGTAATATTAGGCTATGGGGCAGATTGCTTTTTAATATTATTTCGAACACCTATATTTTTTTTCACCTCATTTTTAGGGGTCGTATATTTTTAACTTTTTTATTTATTAGGGAATTTGTATTTTTTAAATACTAAGTAGGGGCATTTTTTAAAATGTATAAAGTCGTAAATATCCCTACACCTTAACATATTAATTTATTTACTATATACATATATAAATATATTTGCGTAAGAATATAAATATATTTGCGCAAGAATCAGTAAATTATATATATAAATATATTTGCATAAAAATATTTTATATAAATATATTTGCGCGTAAAATATATTTGCGCAACATTATTTATATATATATATATATATATATATATATATATACGAATAGATATCTATTATAGATTTACCACATACACTAATACTCCCTCCTTCCCTCAACATAGTGCATAGAGAAACTGGCACGTGGATTAAGAAAAATTAAGTTTTTGTGTGTTTTATAATATAAAGTAAGGGTATAATAGGTATTGATGTATAAGTAATAAAGTAGTTAATTGAAAAAGTAGTGGTATAAGGGTAAATAAATGTATATTGAAAAGATAAAATTGTGAAAAGACATTCCATTTAAGGAATGTGCACTGTTTTAAGGGATGGATTAAAAAGGAAAGTATGCATTGTTTTAAGGGATAGAGGGAGTATCTATTATAGATATGTCATAAATATGTCATAGATATCTATCATAGATGTATACATATCTATCATAGATATAGATGTCATATAAATAGATATGAGCAACCTTTTTAAATAGTCTAAATCCAAATTCAACTAAAATTTTTTCAAATTGATTAAAATGCAAAATGTGAAATAAAAAATCTAGAAATTTAACACACTTAATTCTAACAAATATGCAAATATGGACTGTTAATATTTCATGTTTATATGGACCTGTTAATATTTCATGTTTAGATATGTATTTCATGTTTAGATATTTAACATACCTAATTCTAACAAATACGCAAATATGGACTTGTTAATATTTCATGTTTAGATATGTATTTCATGTTTAGATATGTTATAATACTAGGTGTCTAGCGTAGTTGTTTAAATTCTCAGCGGATGATATTAGATATGTAGTTATATTAATTACTAATATACTTGAAAAGGTTAATAATGGAACAATGCCCCATATCAAAATTAGGAAAAAATATAGGTACTGATTATAATTCTACTCTTAGAGATGCCCCGGTCCATGATTCCCCCTATGATTTTTATTGTGTTAATTACAATAAATAAAATAAATTTTCAATTAAATTTGATCTAAGTATCTATAAATTTAATTAAATTTATAGATACTTAGCAGTATTTTCATTATTTAATTAGTTTGTGGCAAGGTAATTTCATCATGGGAAATTTTTTATAGATACTTAGCAGTACTCTTATTATTTAATTACGGTTAAAGAAAATTAAAATTGTGTTTAAATGGGAAAAAATGATTTTAATATATTACTCCATCCCAACAATATTTTTATATTTTCTTGGAAGCAAGCTGATGCATATATATATTTAAATAAGGCAAAGATTGTTTCTTATTGCCCAAGTTATTTAATTTATTTTATTTTATTTTATTAGGGTTGTAGTACTATTTATATGTCTAGTATTTTGATTTATTCGATAGTTTTTTATGATGAAATAAAGTTCGTTCCTCAGTTGAGGTTTTATCAGATTTCGGCATTCTTAGGAATCAACGAAAGTCTTGATGTTTTAATTCTCGGGTATTCTTAGAATCAACGAGATTTAATATTGTGTTTATTGCTTCCATGCGTCTGTTTGGTATCAGAGCCGAAACGATGCCTCCCCGTCGCCAGTATGCTTGCGAAACCGCCGTTGAGGTCGCAACCCGTCGCGATGCCGACATCGCCGCTTTAAGCCGCCAGATCGCAACCCTTGCCGTCGAACTCGAGGAACTTCGCCTTGCTATCACCAACAGACTACCGGTGTCCCTGCTGCCCTCGTCATCTTCTTACGACGACTCGCCTCGTTTTGATTACGATGGCCCTCCTCGTTTTGATGAAGTTGATCCCTTGGCCATGCCCGAAGAGCACATGGTCGAAGGCGTGGGTGATCTACTCTACCACCTCCGGAATAATATACCTCTTTTGTCCCCGCTACCTGGCTCGGAGATCTTTGCGTATGATGCTCCCCCTAAATTTGACGAAGAGCTCTTTTCAGAAATTCCCGTGGCACTTGTGCTGAATCCTGATGTCGTTGCTTCTGCACCACATCAACATGTTGTTGCCCTTGCGATCAAAGGAGATGATCCTACCCCTGCACCACATCTGCATGCTATTGTCCTTGCGCTTCATCCCGATGTCGTTGCCGCTGCCCTTGCGTCGCTTGTTCAAGTTGATGCCCCTACGATGGTTCTTCTGCCATTGTCCGTGCGCCATATCAACGTGTCGCTGCCCTTGCGCTGTGCCTTCAAGGTTACCGACGATTGGTGTTTGATCCCGGCATCTTCGTGGTCGATTTTCAGGTTCGCGGTCGAACCTTCTCCTAGAGGGGGAGAATGATGCAGATATATATTTAAATAAGGCAAAGATTGTTTCTTATTGCCCAAGTTATTTAATTTATTTTATTTTATTTTATTAGGGTTTTAGTACTATTTATATGTCTAGTATTTTGATTTATTCGATAGTTGTTTATGATGAAATAAAGTTCGTTCCTCAGTTGAGGTTTTTATCAGGTTTCGGTATTCTTAGGAATCAACGAAAGTCTTGATGTTTTAATTCTCGGTATTCTTAGGAATCAACGAAAGTCTTGATGTTTTAATTCTCGGTATTCTTAGGAATCAACGAAAGTCTTGATGTTTTAATTCTCGGTATTCTTAGGAATCAACGAAAGTCTTGATGTTTTAATTTTCGGTATTCTTAGGAATCAACGAAAGTCTTGATATTTTAATTCTCGGGTATTCTTAGAATCAACGAGTCTTAATTGTGTTTATTGCTTTCCTGCGTCAGTTTAAGAAAAAAAAATTATGTGTATTTGTTTTTTAAAAAATATAAAAGTGGAGTACAGTATATGATATTTAAAGTTAGTTAAAAGTAGAAAAGTTAAAAAAAAAATTGCTCTATAATATTATTATATTTTGAAGTAAAAAAACAGTAATTTTATGCAGTAGATAATGGAATGTCGTAGCATGTAACCCCCTATTATTAAAATCGAAGTTGAATGTCTTTTACCAGTAAAGGCGACACAGTATCTGGCCGACTGCCATTCGCGATTTCACTGTATGTGTCACCACCTTTCCCAATTTTCTTCGCACACCTCCACCGCCATTTATATATCCCGACCCGATGACCCGATGACCCGATGACCCTCTTCCCTTCACTCAGAAAAATAACAGTGGTTCTGGGTTTAAGCAAAAACTCATCTCGAGATGTATCTTCACCTCGGCAATTCGCGTTTCCTCGGCCGTCAAGAATCGCACTTTAACAACCCTCGTTTCTCAGGTATTTGAAGCTCGATTAATGGCTAATTCTGTTTAGAAATTTCCAAATTCTACGTGTCTGATCGTGGTTGAGCAGTAAAAAAAACGTTGTAAAAATTGGTTCTTTTTTTTTTTTCCACAGCCCATCTGAACAATGGGTTGAAAACGGCAGCATCACCTAAATTTATCTCCGAGGTATGAGTGATCCCTTTTTTTTTATTGAATTATATTATGTGGGTTTGGAAATCTTTGTCTAATTTTGTCCAAAAATTTAAAAATAAAATAAAATAAATAGGACTCAGAGGAGACCAGAGAAAGACTGGCAAATTTGCTTCGTAAACCCGAGCTTTCGATTTCAACGTACGACACGGCTTGGGTTTCCATGGTCCCTTCTCCGAATTCGCCCCAAGAACCTTGTTTCCCGGGCTGTCTTGATTGGTTGCTCGCAAACCAGTGTGGCGATGGTTCGTGGGCCCGTCCCCACCATCACCCTTTGCTGAAAAAGGACGTGCTTTCTTCGACACTAGCGTGCGTTCTTGCTCTTAAGAAATGGGGAGTTGGCGAAGAACACGTAAAGAGAGGTGTTTTATAGTTACATCTTTTCTTTGCATTCGTATGCCATTTAAAACCTTCGTGTAGGTGGATGGATTGATTTATCAGATTGATTGGCATTCGTTTTGCAGGGGTGCATTTTATAGAGTCGAATTTTGATTGGGCTGCCGACAAATGTCAGGTTGATCCGTTGGGATTCGACATAATTTTTCCAGGCATGCTCGATTATGCTCAAGACTTATTCTTGGAACTCCGTTTGGAGCCAAATGCGATGAACGACTTGGTTCGTAAAAGGGATTTAGAGCTTCAAAGGTATCAGAGTAATAATAGAATCATATTACAGATTTATATGGAATATTGAATTTTTATATATTATTCAGGTGCCATCAAAGTAACACAGCTGAGGATGAAGCTTACTTGGCATACGTTGCCGAGGGAATGGGAAAGTTACGAGACTGGAAATCAGTAATGAAGTATCAAAGAAAAAATGGTTCTCTTTTCAATTCTCCTTCTACAACAGCTGCAGCTTTTATTGGCTTTCCCGATTCTGATTGCCTTGATTACCTTCACATAGCCGTAAAGAGATTCGGGGATGCAGGTTACTGATTATAAATTTATAATTAATTTTCCATGTGCCGTATTTGTAAATTGGAAAACTCATTACTTTTTTTTTTGTTTTTCTCAGTTCCTGTAGTTTACCCTCTAGATGTATATTCTCGATTATGCACAGTCGACAGTGTTGAAAAGTTGGGGATTAGCCGGTATTTTACGGAAGAGATTCAGAGTGTGTTGGATGAAACATATAGGTAATCTTTGGAATACTGGAATATGTTATTAAGTGTTGTTTACCAAATATAGATTTGGAAATTACAAAACTACCCTTGATGTTTGATTAAATATTAAATGCAATACGAAAAACTGGGTATTTATGAATTTCAGAATGTTTTTGTATATATAATTACTCCGAACCTTGTTGTATATGTATTGACATTAGCCCATAAAAGATGCTGGTTGCAGGGCGATGAAGAGATATTCTTGGATGCTTCGACTTCTGCGTTAGCGTTCCGATTATTACGAATGAATGGATATAGTATAACATCAGGTTAACTCGAAAAGACTTTTTCTTTAGTTCTTATTCCCATTTAATGAGGAGAAGATAATGAATGATTTTTATTTGATTTATTCATGAAGATCGGTTGACAGAAACTCTGAAAGAATGTCTTTCGAGCTCCTTTTGTGGTAATACAAGAGACATACACACGACTCTTGAATTATATAAGGCATCGGAAATCATACTACCTACCGATGAAAGAGACCTTGGAAAACAAAATTCAAGTCTCAAACGTGTGCTCGAGCATGGACTATCTAGTGGTTTGACATATTCACGTCAACTTGACCGAAAGATCGACCAAGAGGTATCCATATTGTAAACATAAATCCATTTATCGTGGACTTTATTCAACATAATGAGTCGTCCCGTTTTCCAGGTGAATCATGTTTTGCAATATCCCTTTTATGCTACTATGGAAAGAGTTGCAAAGCATAGAAATATCGAGCTTTACAACAACAACAATACCAGAATTTTGAAAACTTCATATTGGTAAATCTTGTTATGCTTTTTCTTTACTACATTTCTCTCTCGTTTCATATATACACATATTACTTGATCTCTCTTGTATGCAATCAATCCAGTTCACCAAATCTTGGCAACGAGGATTTTCATTCCTTGTCGGTAGAGGACTTCAACAAATGTCAAGCCATGCATCGTGCTGAACTTAAAGAGCTCGAAAGGTATAACTCATCAAGTAAAAATAAATAAAAAAAATCCTACCATTTGGTTTCTTTCGATACATGTGTGAAAATTAACAAATTTACTTGTTTGTAGTTGGGTCGTAGAGAACAAACTGGACGAGCTGAAATTTGCAAGGAGCAAGGCAGCTTACTGCTATTTTTCCGCGGGATCAACTATTTTCGCCCCCGAACTATCCGACTCTCGCATGTCATGGGCCCAAAATGGAATTCTCACCACAGTGGTAGATGATTTTTTCGACGTCGGGGCTTCAATAGAGGAAATGAAAAACCTAATTCAGCTAGTGAAATTGTACGTTTACTCCATCTCTTAAATTCTTTTCGCTCTGCTCGAACGTGCGTGTTCTTTTGATTTTATGAAGCTGATTAATGTATATCGCTCACCATCATAATGACTGCAGATGGGATGATGCGGATGTTAGCACCCAATGCTCTTCCGAGAATGTCGGGATTATATTTTCGGCACTCAGGCAATCAATTGGTTGGATCGGAGAAAAGGGATTCATTCGACAAGAACGTACAGTGACCAACCATATAATTAATATTGTGAGATTTCCCACATTTTTCAAAAATAAAATTACGGAGTACGTTTTTTAAATTTATTGAGAAAACTTCTTTTGTATTATTTTTCAGTGGTTAGATTTGATAAATTCTATGATGAAAGAAGCCGAATGGGCTCGAGACAACTACCTTCTGACCATGGATGAATACATGAACAACGCTTACGTCTCGTTTGCCCTCGGCCCAATTGTCCTGCCTGCACTGTATCTCGTTGGGCCTAAGCTCTCAGAGGAGATGGTTAACCATCCCGAGTTTCATAATCTATTCAGGCTGATGAGTACATGTGGGCGTCTTTTAAACGATATTCGAACTTGTGAGGTAGTAAAATTTACATGTTTTAACTCACTCTTTTAGTAATCATCACTCGCGTGTTCAAACATTTTTTTTTTGTAACATGTGTGCAGAGGGAGCTCAAGGATGGTAAACTAAATGCAGTGCCGTTGTACATGGCTCATAGTGGCGGTGAAATGACGAAAGAGGACGCTATTGCGGAGATGCAAAGCTTGGTTGAAAGCCATAGGAAGGAGCTATTGGGGTTAGTTTTGGAAGAAAAGAAAAGTGTCCTTCCAAAAGCTTGCAAGAAATTGTTTTGGCATATGAGCACAGTGGTGCATCAGTTTTACAGTAAAGATGATGGGTTCACCTCGAAAGACTTGTTCAGAGTCGTAAATCAGATTCTTCTGGAACCTATTGTTCCGAAATGAACGTTAAGGGGGATCGTGATGAATAAATTATACAGTAATTACTATTGTAACGCCCCGCCTTTCGTAACTTCAAATAAATACTATAATTTATTTAGTAATAGTAAAATAAGGAATATTTTTGTTTTAAAATCCGAGGCACTACAAAACTTAATTCTTTGAAAAACATTTCGTACTTATCCGTGTCATAACAGACTGGATTAAATCATAATTACTTCATAATTACTTCAAGGTGTTATCAGCACACCAACATACTTATCATGAATCATCGTAAATCTTCATATATTGCAGCGGACAATATATATATAATTATTAAACATAATATCTTTTATAAATTTCTTTCATTGTCCCGTCGTCTCCTCCGTGGACATCCTCAGTCATACCTAAAAACAATGTGTTGAAGGAGTGAGCTCAACGACTCAGTAGAGAAAATCTATATCTGGTCTAATGCCGATAATTCAAATATTCCACACATAAACATGTTCACAAATGCGAAAGACATTAACGATAAACATAACATACTTGAAACATGTGGTGCGCACATAAAACACGACGGGCTCTCCCCGATGACCCTTAGATCGGTCACTGACCCCTCATGGGATCACAGGTCTTATAACATAATATCGTTCAGTCGCCTCGAAAACAGTTCGTGTACGTCACATTTAAATTTACAACATTAAAAGAGATATAAGAAAGACCCTACCTTGCATGCCGAAATCTCGAAATCCTTAGCGTGCAAGATCTTATGTCCCAAGTGAACCGATGCGAGTTTCTTTATTATTATTATTATTATTATTATTATGTTTTAATATATAGATGGTAAAAATGTATAGGTTTTAAAATGGTTTTGGGAGAAAATGGGCTTTTTGAGGACTTTAAGATATTTGGGCTTGGAATATTTAGGAGATTTGGGCTTGGATTAAAGGGCCCATCACTGATTTGGAGAAAAGGGACGGGAGGAGCAAAATTCCCAATCCCTAATATCACTTTCATTTGAGAAGTGATTTGTACAGAGGAAAGAGAGAGAAGAGACGGCGATAAGAGATAGGTTAAGGGGTCCTTATATCATTTTCCTTCTTCATCGACCGTGAGAGAGAGAGAGAATTTTGTGGGTTGACGGGCGAGGACTTGATCGAAGGCGGAAACGGCGACATCGTAGAAGAGGGGCGACAGATTTTGATCGGTGTCGACAACTCACGGCACGAGGAAGAAATCGGTTGATGGTGGTAGTCACGGTGGTCGGCCGTGGGTTAAACAAGGACAGTGGCGGGTCTACAACTAGGCTCGACGCTTGCACAGGTTCGGCTACTGGACAGTGTCTCAAAGGTGGAGAGGCAGAGACAAGGGTTTCTACTTCGGCGTGAGGCTGATCGTGTCGGGTCTCCGGTAGAAGGATGTCCAGTGGCGGCCAAAATCAAGGTCTTCTCAAGCGCAATGGCAGTTTTTGGTGGAAATGGAGGCGACAGTGGGCTGCTCTTGAATGGCTTTGTCGATCATGGAGGAGGAGTCTATGACAAAGCTAAATTTATCGGGATGGTTGGAATGACTTACGGATAGGTTTCGACTCTTATACGGGTTGATCGAATGGTCTAAAGAGTTAGTCGGGATGTTCGACAAACACATTGGGGTTTTCGATAATTCCGAAGGTGGTACGGGGTGGTTCAGCGGATTTACGGGAATGATTAGGTCCACGTACGGGCTGATTGTGAGGTCTTATATGTTAATCGATAAGTTCGACATTTTTCTTGGGGGTCCATGGTTCAGATGGTGTTCGAGCAGCGGTTCGTGTTCAGGGATGGTCTTGAACGAAAGGGCCATAGGTCCGGTTCGTCGGGGAGTATACGGGTTCTCGAACGAGGGTGGAAGAAGGTTGGCGTATGAACATGGTTTCGGATCATTGACGACCGAAACGAAAGGGTTTTCGAGGTGGGCATGTGATGAAGGTGGGCTTGATCTTATAGATGTAAGCTTAGTGTTTTACTTCCACTATAGTTAAGTGTGTGTATATATAAGTATATGTAAGTATAGATACTACACTGGAGGGAGGAGAAATGGAGGAGAAGGAAGGAGGGACTCTAATTTGGTTTCATGTTTGGGTGTGAAATTATCATAGAATGAGATGGTATTTATAGGCCCAATTCTACCGACAATTAAATCTTATCGAATCTAAGTAAATCAAGATATCTTACCATATCTTCTAAGCACATGGGAGGGAGAAAGAGAGGAGGAGATGAGCACATGGGATGGCAGGACATGTGATTAAAATCTATTTACTCCTCATTTACACTCCTATTATAATCTACCATGGAATAAATATTATACTACTATAATGCATTATCACATAAAATTTAATGAAAGTATTTTAACCCAATTAAAATTTTGTTATGTAATTAAATACTTATTTTAATAATATTATAAATTTCAATGTATATATCTTTTTATTATATTAAATTGTTTCGAAAAATTAGTCGTGGGTATTACAACTATACTATAATGTAACAAACTAACAATGAGCTATCCTTCATTTGAAGTTATGTTTCATTTTATTACCATGTTTTGTGCTTTGTTTTTGGTGTGGGTCAGTCGGGACATCTTGTCGTGCCGATAAAAGATAAAAGCTAATCATGATTCAAACGAAAACTAGACACTAGTTGTATTTTGCATAGTTGAGAGATCCCGTACTCTTAAATATATTTTCATAAATACATTTATCTTTTAAATTTCAAATACAATTTTTATTTTTACTTTTTTATTAATGTGATAAAAACATATTCTATTTTGTTCAAATAATTAATTATGAACATTTCCTTTTTTGGATGTTTTAACTTGAAGTTGAAGATATTGAAGAGAAAGACTAATAATGGAAGATAATTCTGAGAAATAAATTAAAGTTGAGTCAATGAGTCAAAGAAGGGTAGTTTAGTAATATCATATCCCATTCAAAACGTGAAAAGGGCGGTCCATGTCCCTTGAATCCAACGGTAAACAAATTCATCATCTTCCCTATTTTGGTTTTCGAATCGTCCTTTCGGAATCGGCGTCTCCCGAGAAAATGGTGAGTCGGTTTTGAATATTGAACAGCTGAAACTCAGTAGAGCTCTCTGCACAAGTTTGGAGCCCTAATCGTGAAGGAAAGCATCGAGCGTTTGGAAGAATCTTGACAGAATCAATTCGAAAACCCTAATCGGGAAGGATCAGAGAAAGAAACTGTTCATTCGCGTCGGAGGGATTTCGTTCTAGAAAGATATGGTGGCTGTTAAGGTACAACTGCTAAAAACCCTAATTATACTTTGGGGATTTTATCTGCATTCCTATTTTCATGAGTTCTGATTTTATCTGATACAGTACATTTATTTTATATTTTTTTATCCTCGATATCGTTGACGATTCAGGCGAGACTGACTCTGCTCAAGGATAGAGTGACCCAAGACCAGAAAATGAGTAACAATGGTAATTTCTTTAATCGCCAGTATGATAGCTTCTCTGTTCCCTATTTCTTGTATTGGTTAGTTCTAATTGTGTGCATCTCATTTTAAACTAGTCAAAGTAAAGAATCTCAAGATTTACGAGGAACCTGATAAAGAAAAAGATCGCGATTCTCTCAACAATGGTATCAAGTATGTGCTCATCAGCTTCCTCTTTAATGAAATAATTATAATATGAATTTCTGCCTCGACGACTTTTATGCATTACCTGGACATTTAATGGGTGTTTTTCTCTTGTATTTTTGTATATCATTTTTGCTTTTGATTAATTGATTACAGAGGGAAAACTATTCCATATACCAGTGGTCGTTATATGCGCAGTCTTAATGACATAAAGGTTAGTTTATCTTTAGTTTTCTTACTCTATTGTATATTTTGGACTTGCTATGATTATTGAGAGGAATGACTCGTTTGACCTTTTCGTTTTCAAGAAACCGGACAAGAACAAAAGCAAGCCAGATAAATCAGGTAAGTGCAAGTGATTTATGTAAGTTACCAATATAGAGCAATGGTTAAAACTTTGTGCATCTAATTTTGGAAATTGGTCGGCTCAGTGTATGCAAATGCAGGTAGAAAAGTTTTGGCTGATATTGGCAATGTGAGGCGCAGCTTTTCAAAAACAGAAGATCAAATAAAATCTAAGTCGGGGTAAGTCATAATGAATCTTATAGCCCCCCTGTAGTGGACTTCTTAAGTAATATTTACTATGACTTCTTAAGTCATAGTAAAGGGGAGAGTTTTTACTTTGTCTCAACACGAGGAAATTAATTTGATTTTATGATACCATTCAATTTCTAACCCCTGGAGTAGACTTTTGGCTGGGTAAGTAATAATGAAACTTTCAGCCTCTGGAATAGACTTTTTTGTCTCAAACAAGGAAGATTATTATTATATTTTCTATGTTCCCATTCAGTTTCAATCGTTCTAACGCTTCACCCAACTTCAGGAAGGGAAAACAGGATACAATGATGTATCCACTGAGGTAAATTTTGATTTACTTTCAATTTACATTTGTTTTCAGGATTTATGTTGTTCTGATGCCATCACCTTATTTCAGGAAGGGCAAAAGTGAGATTATGGTGTTTCGAGCAAAGTAAGTGTTAAGTAAGTGTTAATTGATATCAAGGACTTATATTACTAGAGCTATTGTTCATAGTGTTGTATGTAGTTATTTATTTTTATTTTTGTGGGATGTTAGATTGTTTGTACAGTAATTTTCTTTAATTCAATTTCTAATTTTTTATCTGATGGTTCTTAGTCACAGAAATTCAGTGGATCCAAAGAACATGGAAATAAATTCATCAGACAAACATTCAAGGGTATGCTACATGAAATTTTCCAAGATTAGGCCTATTTAAGATGCACCTAGTTACACTTGTTGCTTACCTTCTTTTTCTTACTATCTACCCACTTTTGTCTTTTAGTTGTACTTCTATGGAA
Organism: Euphrasia confusa; assembly: GCA_954870475.1. Lineage (NCBI taxonomy): Eukaryota > Viridiplantae > Streptophyta > Magnoliopsida > Lamiales > Orobanchaceae > Euphrasia > Euphrasia confusa. Next base: position 36,344,966 of record OX940959.1, on the reverse strand, counting down.
TTTCAACTTTTACAAGTATTTTGTGAATATTACCCATGATATAAATTTATCTCAAAGCTGTTGCTCAACCCAAAGAATAAACATTATCTGAAGCTTACATGTTACTATTTGGCAGAAAGGTTTGAGCTAATGGAAGTGTTTAAACTTCAAGATATTTTGTGAGTACCACAACGTTATGAAAACTTGGAGAAAAAAATGAATCTATACTTCTATAGCCATCCAGAAATTATACTGGTGTTTTTGTGTGGAGAGTGTATTCCCTGGGTTTAGTGTGATTAAGAAAAGTGTTAAATGAAATCATTAACTCCATTGGTCAAAACTATATACTGTGCTGGGATTTTTTCATTATCATTAGTTACAATCCATTATCTCCATCTACTCACATCGAGTAATGAATCCGCCAATATATGAAGATCTCTATATAGCAATTATATTAAGAAAATCAAGTTTTAAGATTGCCTATGAAACAGGATGGCGAGAGACTAGACCCGATTCAAGCAACGGATGACAATCGAACTTCAAAGATGCGTAAGTTTTTGTGTTTTATATCCCTACCATAAATAGATATTTATGTAAAGTGTTCTCTTCTCTCCCTAATGTGCTTCATTCACTGGATAGCAGCAGTCAACAAAAATATTAAGTCTCAATCTGATGAGTTGAGTGCCAAATTTAAAGGCCGCGACTCTGCAGCTGCTACTGTAAGGTATACACTAGAATATTTGAATCGTGCAATGCTGCTTTACGTTTTGCTAGATTCCAACTTTAGATTTCTGCTATCCATGTATATGTTATTTAAGAAAGAAAATCCTTTTCCGTTGGTTCCAGGAAATCTGCAAGAATTCCTCTCCATCTAACAAGGTTAGTATAGTGAAATTATATTTTTCTGTTAATTTCTTGAGTGAGTATAAATGAAGTGTGCATTGACGTGCCTATTTTGTTGTTTATAAAAGGAAATCTTTACCAGTACTAAACCAGGCAAGCCGAGTGGAAACAAGTGGAAGTGGCACGACAAAGGTGTTAATGATCTCACATATTTTATAATGTTGGGCTTCTATTAATATGCTTTGAATTTGACATGATTCTTTTACTTGTTACTGCAGAATAACTCTGGGAAGGCTGATAGTGTTAGGGGAAAACACGGGTTCCCTGGTAAGTTATACTCTTAAGGCCCAATCCTCAACATTTACTTTAATTGAGATGCGTTATTAAGGCGATACTAATCAATGCTCCTAAATTTTCTTGCTCCAGTGAAGCCCAGTGTCAGAAGAAGTACTGTTTCAAAGCCAAGCACTTTCAATAGAGTTAGCGATGGATTTGCAGTGATGTAAGTCCTTCGAATGCATATTGCTCTTCTCTTTATGTTTTCGGTTTTTCATCATTAATACCAGCTCACACATTTAGTTACTTCATGATGCTTATAGAAAGATAAGATATAAATACAGAACAGGTGATCTATCCGCATAGAATGATTGGTGTATCATGTATGAGTTTCAGTGTGAACTTAATCGTGAAGATATGAGAGATTAGGGATCATTTAATGATTTAACGACCCTCATTATTGGAGGTAACATTAGAATGTCACACTGATTGTGCACACCACACCAGCTTTCTTTTGGGAGCTATTCGTTAATTTTTCTCATGTTTCTTAGCTCATAAATTTGCTACTTTGGTGGCGTATAAGTTTCGACCTAGTTATGAACTTATGATAACTTGTTGTGAGCCCAGTTTATATATTGATCAATAAAGTTCATTAACCGCCCCCATCATATGTTCAGTACGTAAGGACTCAACACTTTGACTGCCCGTATCTCTTAGTAGCATACTATTCAATGTCATATCCTTAGTACTAATTACCAACTAGATCCTTATTTCCATTTTCTTATAGCCTGAAGTTGATGAGCTGCTACCAATAATATATGCCATTGGTTAATTTATGTTGTCTTGTGTAGCTTCTAATGGGAAATTTATTGATAAAGCAATGTAAATTCATAAGGCAAAATATAATAGATTACATAGAATATTTGATAACATGAAGCTCTAAATGAAATGTAGTCTGCATTTTCATTTATAGTTCCATTTGTTTATCATGTCATGTCTTTATTAGGGCATCAAGAGCTCATACTAAGGTGGAGGCTGGAGTATTATCAAGAAAATCTGTAAAAGTAAGTATGCTATGTTTTATTCCCGTTTTGTCCTCCCTTTGCATTGCTACGACATTTAGTTACTGTATTACTTTGACTACATTGATCAAGTCTTAGTCATTCATGAAATTCAAAATATTTATTTATTTATTTGTATTTTTCTTGTTTGGGCTGTTCACAAGGTTCTAAAAGGCGGTAGGCGGGCGGTGACTAGGGGCCTAGCGCCTAGAGGGATTAATCGGGACTAGGCGGGGATTAATCGTTTTACATTTTTATATTTAATTAATTAATATTATATTTAAAAAATAATTTTTATATATATTTTTTGAAAAACTAACAAGTTTTTTACTTTAATTATAATAATTAGTTATATCATTGTTTATAGATTAAATAAAATTAAAAAATTACACAAATTTTCATCATATTTCACAAATCATATCAAATATCATTTTCTTAACTTCTCTCACACAAAAAATATCATTTTTTTAACCTTTGCAGCCAATAAAATCATTAAATTCGCAATGAGACTAAAAAACATTATTTTAATTTTTTTTATTTTTTTATAAGAAACCACCTAGACCCGCTTAATCCCCGCCTAGACCGCCTAGATCCGATTAATCCCCGCCTGGACCCGCCTAGCCGCCCAGAATAGAAAATCCGGGCTGTTTACCTCCGCCTAGGCCCGATTTTTAGAACCTTGGCTGTTCATGACAGTTTTGTTGCACTTGTAGTTGTAACTTTATTCTAATGATGTCTTCATGCTAATGCTAATAAATATGTTGAGCAATAGATTGAAATAAGTTTTTTATTGCCTATTAGTTAGTATATCTTGCCGGTTTAAATTTAGTTTTGTGGATGCAATGATCAACACACTACTTTGACCATAAATTGATCAAAATATGTTCTGCATTTTGGAGTATGTCTCTTTCTCTTGACTAGCTAATGGAATGCTAATTATGACTAATACTCAATTGGACTATTATGACACCAGATGTGAGGGCGATAGATAAACCCATGTCTCATAGTTCACTTATGCCTTTTTTCTCTAGCACATAGATCTAGGTCTCTTCCTCTGTAGGTATATATTAAGCGAGGCAAGCCCAAACAAGATAAAGGTTGATTGCAAGTGAAGATTTTTTGTCCACTTGAACTAAATGTTTCTCTGTAGTTATCTTATTATTCTTATACATGTGTTCTGGTGTATTACATTGAGGACCTAAATGCTATTGAGTTGAAAGTATTTATTTATATCTTGATAATACTCATGCTGATTTTTATGCAATGTCCAGCCAACTGTAAAAACTGCAGTTACATCTCTCAGCACTCTGAGAAACTCGAAATCGAGGCACGTGATTACTACAAATAAATTGAGGCCCAGACCTGTTGATTCATCCAAAACAAAGCAAAACAAGGCTTCTTCTACATCCGAAGATATTCCTTCTCTTCTGTCCCATGAAGAACCAGTTCCAGGGGAGGATATTTCTGGCGGTACTGTGATTGCAAGGAGAAAATCCGGTCGCAGGGATTCATACACTTGTTCACTCATGTCCAGATCAAAGGTTGTAATTACCTTACTCATCCCTCTATAGTTTACCTTGCCTTGTCTCCATGCTAACCACTGTAATTGTTCTGCAGATTCTAAAAGAACGTGGTAAAATTACTTCCGAGGAAACTTTGCCCATCATCTACGACGATCGCAATCATCTTGAAGTTTGTGAATATGTTGATGATATATATCAGTATTATTGGGTCTTGGAGGTTAGTTTATTCCGTCTGGATTGTTGTAAATCTGTAATGGGCATTCTCTAAAATGGCTGGTTGAGATTTTAGGCGCGGCACCTTTGACATTTTTCAGTTCTCCTGCTTATCTGTGTGTCAATTTTGTCACTGCAGGGACAGAATCCACTATTGAAGAACTACATGGGAAAACAGAGAGATATTACGCCACAAATGCGTGGCATATTGATCAATTGGCTTGTTGAGGTATTTTCACTTGTTTATTGCTTATATTTTGGGTTTTCACTTTACTCAGGTTTCAGCAGCTTTGAGTTTCTTTTCGTTACTATATACTACTTTGGTTACAGGTTCATTTAAAATTTGATTTGATGGAAGAAACTCTTTTCCTTACTGTCACACTCTTGGACCGGTATCTGTCCCTCGAGAGTTTGAAGAGGGACGAAATGCAGTTAGTCGGCCTTACTGCTCTCTTGTTGGCATCCAAGTATGAAGACTTTTGGCACCCTCGGGTAATGATTTTATGCATGCAAATGTTTGTGTCTTGTTATGAGTTATCTGTAGGTCTAAGTTTTACTAATTGTTCGATTGTAATCTGTTGCCATTAATAATAGGTTATGGACTTAATAAGCATCTCAGCAGAGTCGTACACCAGGGATCAAATGCTTAAAATGGTGGGTGTAGTAACACTCATTTTTTTGTTCAAAATTGTATTGATCAACTGAGAAGAGAGTAGTTACTAACTATATGTACATACATCAAAATTGGTAGACTTAACATTGTTTGAATTTCAGGAGAAGACATTCTTAAAAAAGTTGAAGTTTCGTCTTAATGAGCCAACTCCCTATGTCTTCATGCTCAGGTTTCTCAAGGCTGCTCAGTCAGATATGAAGGTGTCTTATATATGAAGTATTTGTTTTCATACTTTTTTAGGAACACAATTATAAAAATACTGAAAGCACAAAATATGTACAGACAGTACAGCTTCCTTACTCTTTTCTTTTCTTTTCTTTTCTTTACATTTCAATTTCAGTTTGAACACTTGGCCTTTTACCTCATTGAGCTATGCTTGGTCGAGTATGAAGCTTTGAACTACAAGCCCTCAATGCTTTGTGCATCTGCTATTTATGTCGCACGTTGCACATTGCGAATGACTCCGCCATGGACCCCACTTCTAGCAAAACACGCACGCTATGAAGAGTCTCAGATAAGGTTTGTGTTGTACTGGATGCATTTTTGCTTATAATTGGAACTTACTGTATCGTTGGTTTTTTACTTTCTGTTGTTGGTGTTTCTGCAGGAGTTGTGCGGAGGTAATTTTGAAGTTTCACAAAGCTGCTGGCAAAACAAGTCTTTTGAATGTCAGTTATGAGAAATATTCGAAGCCCAATTACAGCAGGGTTGGGACTTTAAAGCCGTTGCTCAGGCTTCCTGCATCATGCATACAAGTGCATCCCTGAGTATCTATGATTTTGAGATTGCGGAGAGAGTGTGTGGTGGTGTGTATATAGATTTAGTGTGTTTCGGATTCGACAACCCTTTCATATTTGCTACTGAAAGTGAGCCTTGTTGAAATCTGTGGCTGTAAGCCTGTAACATTCATGATACTTTCAGTAATGGAAACTGCATGCTCTCCAATCTCCAGTTATTTTTGTGAACAATTTCTAAAATTAATGAAATTATGTTTTATTTAATACATTAAAAATACTCTTCGAAAAAAAATCAAAATGTTTTTTTTAATAACTTAAAAACCTCAATTCCATGAGACAATTTAGTAGTATAAGCTTTTTATTAAAAAAAACTTGTAGTATTAATTAATTTTAGCACATAACCTCTTTCTTCAAACTAATCATTAAAAACAGATAATTAAACATTATCAGAACTAAAAAAGAAAAACTATAAAACAGCAAAAAAAAAAACATAAAAAACTAATACGGGTGGATCACGTCGTTGTCCCGTTATGAGCTACACACTATAACAATAAGTCAATAACATAGACATCGCTACATCAGTCTCAGAAACAAGGGCAGTTAACAGGAAGAGAACAGAAAATGATAAATGACATGCATCATACTTTACTCTTGTGCTCTGGCCTGTGAGTAAACTCAAAGTCAATATGGACAAAAGCTCTCTCGACCTCAGGAAGCTGCTCGAGCTTCTCTTGTAGTGTCTCGCCTATGTTATGGGCTTGGTTCAGCAGCATATTCTCAGGCAACACAATGTCCACCTCCACAAAGTAATGAGAGCCGAAAGTATATGCTCTCACTGTGTCTATATGTTTGATCTCTTTATGATGGTTCCATATAAGATAAGTTAATTTAGTAAGGAACTCAGGTGGCGCAGTTCTTCCAATTAGAGAACACACGTTTTCGAATACCGTCTTCGCCCAGGTGTTGATTGTGTATATAGCTATCTGCAAATATTAAAAAGGAAAACAGAATAATATTTATAACCAAAATTACACAATGGATTCTTTTATCTAAAGGATAATGCATATTGATCTGGTTGCTTGATATTTAATAAAATTCATAAGCTATAAAAATCAAACCACAATACTCACAATTATAGCTCCCGTAGGATCGATCCACCAGTAGAACCGAATTGCTAAAACAGCAGTTACTAAGCCAATTGAGTTAGTAATGACATCAAATAAATGGTCTTGAGCATAGGCTCTGACAATTTCATTCTTAAATCTGCGGCAATAAAGCATAAGCACAAACTTGACTACAGTCACAGACACCATGATACCTATCATCCACATCTCCTTCTTGTGGTTCACCTCAGGGCCCGACTGTCCATAACGGTAGGGCGTTCATGTTTAGAACACAATAGTTAGCAATAAAAAAAAGTGTTTATGCGGGCACTAGGTATATTTCAGGTTTATTTGACAATGAAATATACCTTTGCAATGAGCTGCCGAACAGACTCCAGTATTATTTGCAGTCCCAGAGTTGCCATTACAGATGCAAATACAATAATTCCCTGTGAGGAGAATGCACTTAGTTAAAGCAGACAAATTAAGCTATAACAACTGCACTATTAATTCCTAAATGTGGAGAGAGAAAAAAATTATAACCTTGTCCAAATAATTAGAATAATATAACAAGATATAAAACAAGTCTACCTATTTGCTGGAGAGGAATACAGTAATGTAGACTTACCACCGGTTGCATCCGTTTCTTTCCAATCGGGTAGTGAAACTGGTTTGGGTTTCTCATGGCATGAGAAGTAAACCAGAGGATCAGCCCTGATAACAGGTCCAGGAAAGAATCCATAGTTGATGCAATGACAGCCAAAGATCTGCTCTCGTATGAGGCAAACAATTTTGCCATGAAAAGGATCAGATTAGCTATATTTGACACATGGACAGCCATCCTTTCACTCTTGGCAAGCTGATTCAGTTCATCCTGACATATTATTGAGAATGTTAAGAAACCAAATTAGTACCGCTGCATAAAATGTGGATAACTACACTGACTTTATTAACGGTATTTCTCCAGTATGGTCTTCAAGCATACTTTTGAGGAAAAATCCAAAAAAGGAACAAGTTTCTTGTTCACAGATGACTAAAATCTAAAAGTTGCTTCCAAAAAATATCTTAATTTTTTTCACGAAAGACAACAAAAAGAACCAACCTCTGTCAGAGCACCTGGTAAACCACCAGATTCATGAATAGTCTCCATTTCATTGAATCCTTCCAAGAGCATCTCCTGCTTTTTGTAATAATCAGCAACATTTCGCTGTTTTCCTGACAGTAGATAAATATGAGGAACATCAGATAATATATAAATAAGAAGAAATGTTTTTAAAAAAAACATTCATTCAGCCAGTAGCCCAGTAAAAGGGATATCGATTCAGTTCGGAAATGGTGCAATCTATCGTTCAAACAAACAGTGACGAACTTTCGTAAATTCAAGTACACCTTATTCATCCAGAAACCCCCCCTCAAATTGTTTTCTACGCTGTCTTACATAACACATATAATTCTAATCTATTTGCCTTTCACATGTATAAAACTTCAGTCCATATATTACTACTTGTATGCCCAGAATTTAACAACATTGAATCAGGAAATTAGGGAAATGAATTTAGAAATACAAAAAATTATGAACCACGCGCATAACTTTCCCCTGTTCTGAAGCGATTCACCAAGTTCAAGCGAAAATCAATAACAGGTCTAACAGAAAAAACAGAGAAATAAATCAAATCAAAATAATAGGCATTCATTCAGTCACCATCATCACCAGCTATGGACGTCCAGTCGCACGTACATACATACATATACGTACAACAGAAATTAAAGCGCACATACTTTTATTTCGCAGGAAACGCCGGATACTGAAGGATTGATGACGATGGTCGGCGTCCCTCTCTGGCAACCGGAATTCGTCTATGTTGAGTCTCCACGACGACTGGTCGTCTTCGATATCCACCTCACCGCCGCCCAGCAATTCCCGACGGGATTCGCTAGTACAGTCGCCATTGCCGATTTCCATTCCTTGATTTTTTATTCTATTTTTGGATTAATTAGAAATAAAATAAAAATAAATGCAATGCAGTAGAGTAGGGATTTAGAAAGATGTTTGGTCACGTTTTACGCCCATTATATAGAACTAATAAGTAATAAGCATGCGCTTGGTTGGGCTTGGGCAATAACTACACGGCGTTGAATTTGGGCTACGTGGTGGACGATTATTGGCCGCAAATTTCCAGTGCTTTTATCTATTTTATCTATACATATATAATTTCAGGATTCACTAATGCCATGTGAACCAATCACAAACCAATAATAATGTTGTGTTCACACTATAAATTATAAATAAAAAATTATAAATTCTAAATAGTAATATTATTAACCATATTTAAATTATATATAAATTTTAAATAATAATTTAAAATAATATATTTTTAGTAATAATAATTAATTATCATCTTAAATATATACCGTTTTATTTCTGTTCTCAAAATTCTTTTTTATTTCATTAATATTAATTTAATTCTAATTAATCGTATCTCATGAAAATCGATCTTCTCTTATTCCATAATCCACATGAGTTAAAAAAAATTAATTGTTGGTATATTATTTTCTCTTGCTGTAATCTGGCTTCGTATGTCCTTTTTTTTTATTTTTAATCGATTTACATGTATACGGTTCTTCTATTTATTCATTTTTTTCCTCGATTTTTTAAATTTTATGTATTAATTATGATTTTTTCGCATATTACATAATCGAATTGTCGATGTATTAATTATGTTCGACTAGATTTTTTTAAATGTTTTTAGGTTATCCTTAATTCAGTTTTATAAATTTTGTTTTGGAAGTTAACGAACATTATATCCATCTCATCCCCTTCATGTTCATCAAGTAAATTTATTTTTTTTATATTTTTATTTATTTTCCAGGTTTATAATTTTTATTTTCCATTTATTTTGATTTTCTCCCACCGGTTTTAGATATTTGTTGGATGAAACTCGAGAAATGCAGAGACGACAAACGGAATGCAGAGACAAGAAACTCCTCTCCCACCAGATCAAAGGCTCCTCAATCGGGTAGAATGTAAATCGAGGGATGTGCTCGAGTAACAGACACATGTGGGAAAAAGTCAATAGGTATCATCACAGGACTAACTTCATAATATTTAAATTATAATTTGTCATATCCGAGATATTACAACAACATCACCATATACCTTGCTATGCCCCAAGAAGCTTACATACTATAAATTACATCAAACACGCGTAATCTTTGAAAATAATAGAAATTTCATAATTGAGATAACGGTTAATAATGAGATTAATACGAGTTTACAAATTTAAATGAGAGTTTGATTATTAAATAAAATAATTTGTTAGTTTATTAATAAATATTTGACGAAATACATTAGAGATTAAATAAAATTTTAAATTATTTTAAACAAATAAATCACGTGCATCGCACGGGAAGTAGTACTAGTTTTAATAATTTCTTCTTATTACTAAGTATAAATTTATAGTAAGTATATTGAATTTATTCCATTATAATTTTATACTGTAGTTAGTATTGATGGTTAATTACTTTCTTATTACTAAGTATAAATTTATAGTAAGTATATTGAATTTATTCCATTATAATTTTATACTGTAGTTAGTATTGATGGTTAATTACTTAATTTAGTTTCGATTCGTTATGCAATAACTTGCGAACTGATACTCGAGAAGAGTATAATCAAAATTCAATAATTCGATTCAATTAATTTCCTCGACCACGATTAAATTTCTTGATATTTAATAAGAAAAAATTGTGTTTTTCAAAATAAAAGTAATTATATTTTGTGGCTAGTATAATTTTTATGAAATATCTATCTAAATATTTTTGTCTTGTCTCTCATAGTACTAGAAATTAAAGAGGAAGGGAGTATGTACAATTTTGTATCTTATCTTAGCTGACTTAGCATTAGATTGTTTAAATTTGTTTTATTAGACAAAATCAAATCCATTTCCTATTTTATTTTATTAAAATTAAATAATACACAAGTATTTTATTATTAAAAAAATCACTTGATCGGGACCTCGATTCCACTAATAAATATCCAAAATTCAGATCCAATTGAAAAAGGTGAGGTTCGATTTGCCGGTCAATTTCTTCCGAATATATACGCATTTTGTTGTAAAGTTTGTAATTTGTGTAACTTAAAAAAGTAGTAATATAAGTTTCACTTTCGAGCTTTTTAGGACAAGAATCCCACCTAATTATATTCATTTTAATTTATTCCCTCTTTTTTCAGTTAATTATCTAATACAGAGTATATATATATATATATATATATATATATATGTGTGTGTGTGTTAGCTAGTAATATAACCATGAACATTTCCATTCAATAATGATAACCCGAAATCGTTTTATTAATATATAATGCCAATAATCACCGAAGTAATTAACAACAAGTGTACATACATATATATAATATAATATATGTTGATGATAGGGTTTTTCTAGGACAAGTGATTTGGTTTAGTAGGGGGTTTGGGACACTCACAAGGAGGAGGTTTAGGACATGGAGTAGCTGGTGGGACAATAGGTGGACTCGGACAACCGCCACTTGGAGGAGGAGGAGGAGGGCTGACCGGAGGAGGATTCGGGCAGCCGCCCGAAGGCGGAGGAGGTGGAGTCACTGGAGGTTTGGGCGGGCTCGGAGGAGGGCTGACCGGAGGAGGTGGAGTGACCGGGGGTTTGGGAGGAGGACTGACCGGAGGAGGATTCGGGCAGCCGCCCGAAGGTGGTGGTGGTGGAGGTGGAGTGACCGGGGATTTGGGCGGAGGGCTGACCGGAGGAGGATTCGGGCAGCCGCCCGGGGGCCCGGGGCAGGGGGGTTTGGGCGGGCTGGGAGGAGGACTAACCGGGGGAGGGTTCGGGCAGCCGCCCGGGGGCCCGGGGCAGGGGGGTTTGGGACAAGCACAAGGAGGTTGAGGACAAGGACATGGTGGGACCACCGGAGGTGGAGGAGGAGGGGTGGGCCCGCCGCAGTCTTTGACGCAGATGCATTTGAGGAGAATGCCTTTGCAGTGGCCGGAAATGAAGCCTTCTTTCTCGCATATGCGCCCGCAGTTGCTGTCGCCGATGCACACGCCGTGGAAGAGCTTGCTCGGGACCTCGCAGAATGTCGCCCGAGCTCCTCCCTTCACTGCGGAAGAAAAAAAAATCGAATCGAATCAAAAATCAAATGCAAGCAATATATTGTTAATCAATGATCATGATAATTCTTACTTGTGGTTAGCAAGTAGAGGGCCATAACCAAGCCTAGCATGATGTTGGTCATGGTGAGTGATAATCAAATTGTGATTTTTGAGTGTGTTTCTTCTTTCAAACTATGGAGGGTGGTATATATACACGTGAGTAAGTGATTAGTCATTTAATGAAATTTTCCACATTCTTTAGGTGGTTTAGTTTTGAGATTTAGATTTAATGAAATTTTCTACATTCTTTAGGTGGTTTAGTTTTAATATATCAGTTGATTAATTAAGGTGATTTTATTTTTATCAAGGTGTAATGATAAGTTTCTACATTAATCTTGAGGTGATTTATATGTATGGCTAAAAATTGGAGACAACTGTAATTTTATTGTGTGTATTGTGTAATTAGCCATTTAATGAAATTTTCTACTTTCTTGGGTTGATTTAATTTATCACAAAGTGGAGATAAATGTAATTTTATTTAATTAGAGGTGTAATTAGCATTAAATTTTCTACATTATTTAGGTGGTTTGGTATAAAGATTAATGGGGGACGCATGTAAGTTTATTTAGAGGGACCCTTGAAACTATAAGAGTTTTTCATGCAAAAATATTCCATGCACAAATTAAGTTGAAAAAAACAGTCATTAAAAGACTAAGAGGGAGCCTTGAAATTATTAGGGCTTTTTGTGTAAAATATTCCATTCACAAATTAAGTTGAAAAAAACAAAATAGTCATTAAAAGCTATCCCTTTCCATGAATCTTCATGCAAATGCCTTAATTTTCAAGAAGATAACTTGAATTTAATTAGTCAAAAATTACAAAAAAAGAAAAAAAAAGGCGCTTCTTATTTTTTCAAATAAGAAAAAGAAACACTACTAGAAAAAACACTTTTAGCGACCACGTTTTTTGCGATCACAGTCTATGGTCGCTATTAATGACCTTTTGCGACCACACGCGGTCGCAAATACGTGCGCTCGCTATTTGTTCAGAAAAAAACTCCGCCAACTTCCCGCTCGATTATTAGCGACCACACATGTGGTCGCGAATAATAGGGGCAGTCGCTAAAGCTATTAGCGACCACAGTCGTGGTCGCTAAAAAGTATTTCTGGAAACATTATTTTCCACGGTGGAAAATAGCCTTAAGTGCCTGCCACGTGGATATTTTTTGCGACCACGCGTGGTCGCTAATAGCGTGGTCGCTAAAGAATTACAGATATCAGCGGGACAGAGGGCTTTTCTTCCTCACTTTCTCTTGCTCTCTTTTTATTTCAGAAGACCGACGATTTCCGGCGGCGGCGATTTGAGGCGGCGATTTTCGGCGGCGGCAACGACGTGAAGCTGGTCCAGGTACGCTTCTCCTCTTCCCTTCTTCGATTTCTTTCTTTGAGTAGGATTTGTATAGTTTCAATCGATTTAGGGTTTTAATTTAATTTGGGGTTTTTTCGATTTAGGCCTTTGTTTAGGAATTCTGTCAAAACACACCTTCTTCTTCTTCCGACCAGGTATGCTTCGTTCTCCCTTGGCTTCGATTTCGTTTATTTGATTAGGGTTTTTTTTATGAACCATTTTTATGCGATTAATAGAACCCGAGAAATTAAGGAAAATTCCAGGACATTGTTGTTTCTGATTTGCTTTGGATATGTGTATGATTTGTTTGTTGTTTTTCATTTTTTTCTCAAAAAGTGTCAAACGTAGAGCTGTGTTCATCCTTCATAAATCGGGGATTGTGTTTTCGGTTTCTGGACTTCTTGTAGGAGACATTATTCCACTTGCTATTATATTGGATTAGTAATATTTGTGTGTTGTACTATTGTCTCTTTGTAACAAGTATTGTCTTGATGATTTATCAACTTTAGTAGATGCTTAAATCACTTTATGGAGTACTGATAATGTTTGTGCCTAAGTTTACTTATATAATTCTTCTTCATTTGTTTTGAAATTGTGCAAGTACCATGAGTTGAATTGGTAGTTAAATTTATGTTAATGTAGGGGTTGAAAGATCAAAAGAAAAGTAATTAAATTTTATTGATGAAGGGGTTGTGTTTGAACTTTGAATATGGTTTTTTTTTTAATCATCAGATGTAATAAAGAGTTGTCCTCTTTCCAAAAGTTGCGCTTGTTTACTACTACATTCATTCTTTCCAAACATTAGGCTAAAATATATAATTAAAAAAAAAAAGTATTTCCTAAAACAAGCAACTAATACTCATTCTTTTATAAAAATTGCCACTATATTTTAGTTTTATATAGTGTAATAGTCATTCTTTTATAAAATAATTTTAGTTTTAAAACTAATAGTCATTCTTTTATAAAATAATTTTAGTTTTAAAACTAATAATCATTCTTTTATAAAATAATAGTCATTTAATTTTATAGAATAATTTTATAGAATAACTAATAGTTATTGTTTTATAGAATAATTTTATAAAAGTCAGTATAAATGACATTTCTTGAAATATTTTTGATCGTATAATTATTGTTCAGCTATGACTCTCTCTACGATACTACATCACCTTTTGGCTCTGGTATTTTTTCTAAAAACTTTACTTTAATTTTTTTTACCGTTTCCGTTTCCATGTTTTTATGAACCATGAATGCTATTTGTGTTAATTTATTTATATGTTCGAACAACAAAGTTGTTTCTTATGATATGAATTCTATTTTTAATTTAAAAACTTTTCTAACTAAAACATTTTTTGATTTTTACATAGATATAGTAATACAGTTGTGTGTGGTTAATTTCAAAATGCCGTTGGATAAGAGTTGGATGCGAATACAAAATCGATTGTCTCCAGAATTCCAAAACGGTGTACGTGGCTTTATAGAATTTGCAAAAAACAGTGTCAATGAAGAAGGTCGGGTTCGGTGTCTTTGCAAATATTGTCTACATACCAAATTCTATCCTCTGGACACTGTTCGCAAACACATAATTTGCAGTGGCATTGATCTGACCTACACAACATGGTCTCACCATGGTGAGCCTCGAATGCCTAGAAGACCACGAGAAGAACAACCTGTTCAAGAACAACCTGTGAACGAGATGGAAGACATAGTGCAAGACTTTGTTGGGAATTCAGGAGTAAATCTCGACGCAGACAATGATGGTGATTTAACATCATTATTCTCAACACTTGAAGAAGAGTTGTACCCCGGTTGCACCGGACCTTCGACTTTGCACTTTATTGCTCAGTTGTTGCACATAAAAGTTCTGTATAAGTGGCCTAACGAGAGCGTTGACGTGTTGCTGAAATTACTTCTGAAAGTTTTGCCTGCTGGTTGTAAGTTGCCGACTTCATTCTACGAATGCAAGAAACAGCTGAAGAAGTTAGGATTGGGATACGAAGTAATACACGCTTGTCCTCATGATTGTTGTTTATATTGGAAAGAAAACTCTGAGATGCAGAAATGTACATGCTGACGAGGAAGAGGATGTTAGCGATGATTATGATTTGACTGATTCTGATTCTAACTCAAATGACATTGACTAGAAGGTTCACATTAGAATTCCCTTTAATACTCTGTGTACATATATATATATTGTTATAATATTGTGATAAATTTTCAGGCTGTGATGATGCTAGCGGGCTCTTCTGGTGGAGGTGAGCCACCACATGGGCATCCACATTCTTTCGGTGCTCCTTGCCAGACAGGTAACATTTTACTTTTAGTTTATATCCACATGAAGCATTATATATAATACTTTCTTTTTTTTACGAGTTGATTAATGTTCGATCGTGTAGGTGGAGACCCCGATGAGGCGACACCTCCAGTACGTAGGAAAAAGTCTGGGCGAGGGATAGCAAAAGGCGCTCGGACATTGCTGAGGGTGGCGGAGCAAGGTCGTCCTGTCCCATTAGCTTGGGAAGACCAGAATGGGACGATGAAAGCGGTTGGAGAGAATGGTGCTTCATATTATTCCGCTGTCGGGATACAGGTAAGCTAACTACATGTTGTGATTATTGTTGATACGTGTTTTAAGCCCGGCTTGTAATAGAAAAAGGAGGACCCGTTAATTAAAAATATAAGCGAGTCCAACAAGACCCAGTCGTACTAAGGCCTACGGGGTTAATAAATGAAGGGGAGGCAAACATGAGCTTTCTTGTATTGTACCTTTAATTTTTATATTTTATTGGGCCAAATTGGGCTTGAGTCCAAAGAAGAAAAAAGAAAGGGCCCAACATAATGGAACACATACCCTATTTCTCTTGCTATAAATAAGAGAACCTTTGTAACCAAAGGAGGACCTTCACAATTCCCAAAATATAGGGATATAATATAAATATCTCTGCTCTCCATTCTTTACTTCTGATGGTCGTATTTTGTTGTACTAGTTCGTCCAATCCTCAAAATCTCTACATATGTTCGGTCGGGTCCTAACAGGATTTTTCGACTGTCAACAATTGGCGCTAGAAGGAGGGGTGATCCTCGAGCGTTGGACGAGCAGGTCAGCTAGGTCGGCCGTTTGACAAGAGAGCGGACCATCAGGTCATCTGTTTGATAGGAGAGCAGAAAACCAGGTCGGTCGTTCGACAGGAGAGCAGACCATCAGGGCACCCGTTCGACAGGAGAGCAGACCATCAGGTCATCTGTTCGATAGGAGAGCAGAAACTCAGGTCAGCCGTTCGACGGGAGAGCAGACCATCAGGGCACCCGTTCGACAGGAGAGCAGACCATCAGGGCACCCGTTCGACAGGAGAGCAGACCATCAGGTCATCTGTTCGATAGGAGAGCAGAAACTCAGGTCAGCCGTTCGACGGGAGAGCAGACCATCAGGGCACCCGTTCGACAGGAGAGCAGACCATCAGGTCATCTGTTCGATAGGAGAGCAGACAATCAGGTAATTTGTTCGACAGGTGAACAATCTAAGAAATTAGCATATTAGAGGCCCTAAAAGGGAATAATCGAAATAGTTCGGCTGGTCGACGATGTCACCGAGTCGGGGAGCAAAGACAGGAACAAGTCTTCCTATCATCTGTTGCGGAGAACAATTCGTCATCTGCCTAACCAGAGAAACATATAGAGGCATGACATAATATGCCTAACAGGAGAAATAAAGAGAGAAAATGTATTGCACCCAAACAGACCCCCACAAGTAAACACTGGGGCATTTGATGGGCACAGCCATCAAATACCCAAACATGGTTGTTCACATGGAAGAACCCCAGACAACCTAGTATGTCAACCAGATACTCTACAATGTGGATATCAGGTACGTTCCATTAAAAAAGTTGCATATACAACTATCATTCCGGAGTAGAACAAAACTCCTCCGAGGGCCTATCCGGGAGAGCATGCTAGAAGCTGCTCGTCATCTCGGCAGGAAAACGACTATCATTCCGGAGTAGAGCAAAACTCCTCCGAGGGCCTGTCCGGGAGAGCATGCTAGAAGCTGCTCGTCATCTCGGCAGGAAAACGACTATCATTCCGGAGTAGAGCAAAACTCCTCCGAGGGCCTGTCCGGGAGAGCATGCTAGAAGCTGCTCGTCATCTCGGCAGGAAAACGACTAACATTACGGAGTAGAGCAAAACTCCTCCGAGAGCCTGTCCGGGAGAGCATGCTAGAAGCTGCTCGTCATCTCGGCAGGAGAACAACTATCATTACGGAGTAGAGCAAAACTCCTCCGAGAGCCTGTCCGGGAGAGCATGCTAGAAGCTGCTCGTCATCTCGGCAGGAGAACAACTATCATTCCGGAGTAGAGCAAAACTCCTCCGAGGGCCTGTCCGGGAGAGCATGCTAGAAGCTGCTCGTCATCTCGGCAGGAGAACAACTATCATTACGGAGTAGAGCAAAACTCCTCCGAGGGCCTGTCCGGGAGAGCATGCTAGAAGCTGCTCGTCATCTCGGCAGGAGAACGACTATCATTCCAGAGTAGAGCAAAACTCCTCCGAGGGCCTGTCCGGAAGAGCAAGCTAGAAGCTGCTCGTCATCTCGGCAGGAGAACAACTATCATTCCGGAGTAGAGCAAAACTCCTCCGAGGGCCTGTCCGGGAGAGCATGCTAGAAGCTGCTCGTCATCTCGGCAGGAGAACAACTAACATTACGGAGTAGAGCAAAACTCCTCCGAGGGCCTTTCCGGGAGAGCATGCTAGAAGCTGCTCGTCATCTCGGCAGGAAAACGACTATCATTCCGGAGTAGAGCAAAACTCCTCCGAGGGCCTGTCCGGGAGAGCATGCTAGAAGCTGCTCGTCATCTCGGCAGGAGAACAACTAACATTACGGAGTAGAGCAAAACTCCTCCGAGGGCCTTTCCGGGAGAGCATGCTAGAAGCTGCTCGTCATCTCGGCAGGAAAACGACTATCATTCCGGAGTAGAGCAAAACTCCTCCGAGGGCCTGTCCGGGAGAGCATGCTAGAAGCTGCTCGTCATCTCGGCAGGAGAACAACTATCATTACGGAGTAGAGCAAAACTCCTCCGAGAGCCTGTCCGGGAGAGCATGCTAGAAGCTGCTCGTCATCTCGGCAGGAGAACAACTATCATTACGGAGTAGAGCAAAACTCCTCCGAGAGCCTGTCCGGGAGAGCATGCTAGAAGCTGCTCGTCATCTCGGCAGGAGAACAACTATCATTACGGAGTAGAGCAAAACTCCTCCGAGGGCCTGTCCGGGAGAGCATGCTAGAAGCTGCTCGTCATCTCGGCAGGAGAACAACTATCATTACGGAGTAGAGCAAAACTCCTCCGAGGGCCTGTCCGGGAGAGCATGCTAGAAGCTGCTCGTCATCTCGGCAGGAGAACGACTATCATTCCGGAGTAGAGCAAAACTCCTCCGAGGGCCTGTCCGGGAGAGCAAGCTAGAAGCTGCTCGTCATCTCGGCAGGAGAATAACTATCATTCCGGAGTAGAGCAAAACTCCTCCGAGGGCCTGTCCGGGAGAGCATGCTAGAAGCTGCTCGTCATCTCGGTAGGAAAACAACTATCATTACGGAGATCAGCAAAACTCCTCCGAGTGCTGGGATTCGATGTCCCGGGCTATCAAAAATTGCGGAACCGATAACCCGATCAAAACCCTCGATCACCGAAGACTGGATCCCCGACTCATCCGCAGGAGTCCGACCTTTGGAGACTACGCGCCCGAAGACACGCAGCCCGCCCCCAGCCAATTTTCTCCCGCGAGTCGGATCCATGAACGCGAACCACCTCACGAGCCGGGGCCCGACCGAATGCCCAGCGAGGTCCGAAGACCGCGTGCACCCAGCCGAGCCCCCGCGAGGGGCTCGCGATCGTCCTCGACGATCGCTGGGATCGCTCGCGCGATCCCCGGGGCTGCTCGTAGCAGCCCCGCAGCGAGTCCATGACTCGCTGCCCAGCGGGGCGTAGCCCCCGCACGCATCCGCTGCGGGCGAACCCGCAGCACGTACGGGGTCGCTGCGGGTGACCCCGCAGCTTACCCGCGATCGATCCGAGGATCGATCGCACGCCCTCGGCTCCAGCCGAGGGCTTTTCCCGTGCGCCGCCGCCGCGCGCCTCCGACGAGGGGGCTGGGGATCCGCCGTGGCACCAGCCCACGGCATCCCCGGGGATCGACCGAAGTCGATCCCATGCCCCGGCGTCCAGCCGGGGCTCGTCCCTTGTCGCGCGTCCGGCGGTCCGAACCCTAGGGTTCGACCGCCATGTTCGATCCTCGCCGGGGATCTCGAATCCCCGTCCCCGAGGTTCGTCGTTTTCCCGGATCGCGTGTTCATGTATATATCACAATATTCAACGCAAATAATCATAGAAGGGGGTTCTCGATTATTACCTCGATTCGTTGTACGGAGAAACGAATTCGGTTGATGACCTTGTGACCTTCCCGCGTATTCCTTGCACCTCGTCCGAACGTCGTGTGGGCGACGATCTATCGAACTCTATGGATCCTCCTCACTCTCAAGATTTTATGATTGGCGTAGGTCAATTAAAATTCTCTCTTGAAAGTGAAGACCATGTAGTGCTTATATAGGCTACGTAGGGGATCATAAGGAGAATAAATATTGGGCTTCAATATTGAAAATTAAATTGGGTCCAACCCAAATCCATTAATTCTTATCAATATTAATTTTATTTATTTTCCACTATATAAATAAAATTGCACTCCCAATATTATTCCATATTATATCAAATAATATTTCTCCAAGTAGTATTATTTATTCCGTGTATTTAAGATTTAAATATCCATGAATAAATTTATTTATTGCTCAATAAATAATATTCATATCTTATATCCGAGACTAGTACCGTTCAACCTTTATTATTGTGCGGAACGAATCCACTCATGAGGTTTACACAATAATTCCTTATGAACTCATCTCGGGGATATTATCAACCCTTCCGGGATACACTTTCCCGTCAAGTATTCACGGCATGTCATATATAAAATATAGCGACCCAACTTTACCGGTAATTAACCCAATAATTAAATCGGTTAATTCCTTTGGAAAATCAAAGCCTCTAGTATTAAATATACACACCCGCAATAATATCGGGGATTAAGAATAAAATACTCCGAGATTTAAATTGATTATCCAAGGCAATCCTAATCAATAAATCTCAAGCTGATCCGCCCAATACACCAAGTGTACAAGTGTGATAAAATATTTAAGATAAATTATTTTCTCTCTCACACAACGACTATACCGATGGATTGGTCTGTGTCCATCTAGGTCGTGAGCAACTGTTCGATTAAATACGAGCAACCGATAGTATAATCTTCTGTGCGCCCATGCAGCACCATACTAACTACAACGTATAAAATCTAGGACTATATTTTGCATAATTAATAATTAAATGCAAATAATTGTTTATTAATTAAATAGGTTAAATGTCATGACCGGGAGTTTACCGGTACTTAAATCTAGACATTAAGTACACAACTCCAACACCGAGAGCCTGTCCGGGAGAGCAGGCTAGAAGTTGCTCGTCATCTCGGCAGGAGAACAACTATCATTCCGGAGTAGAGTAAAACTCGTCCGAGATCCAGTCCGGGAGAACATGCTAGTCGCTGCTCGTCATCTCAGCAGGAGAGCATCTATCATTCCGGAGCCGTGTAAAACTCCTCCGAGATCCTGTTTGGGAGAGCATGCTAGTCGCTGCTCGTCATCTCGGCAGGAGAACAACTATCATTCCAGAGTTTAGTAAAACTCCTCCGAGAACCTGTCCGGGAGAGCATGCTAGAAGCTGTTCGTCATCTAGGCAGGAGAACAAATATCATTCTGGAGTCGAGTGAAACTCTTCCGATATCCTGTCCGGGAGAGCATGCTAGGCGATGCTCGTCATCTCGGCAAGAGAGAAACTATCATTCCGGAGTTGAGTGGAATTCCTCCCGGACCCATCCGGATCGAACACGTATCATTTCGACAAGTTATACTGGGGCATTTCAGAGAAATGTTATATGTTCACCCAGCATCTTGCCGGTCAAATAAGCTGGACAATTTATACACAAACAAGTTAATGCCTAAATTTATCAAGGGAGACCTCCTTTAAAAATATATATATATATATATTAAATAATAATAATAATGATAATCGCACATAAATGATCCGAGCACAACTCCCGAAATGAGAGAAATCATACTCGTGCCCACAAAGATGATGATAACGTAAGGGCCGAGAAAAAACACTTCATCAGCCGAGAGCAATTCTCCTTGTCGCACTGCTTTGGGAAAATCGCTCCCGGGGGGCATTTGTTGATACGTGTTTTAAGCCCGGCTTGTAATAGAAAAAGGAGGACCCGTTAATTAAAAATATAAGCGATTCCAACAAGACCCAGTCGTACTAAGGCCTACGGGGTTAATAAATGAAGGGGAGGCAAACATGAGCTTTCTTGTATTGTACCTTTAATTTTTATATTTTATTGGGCCAAATTGGGCTTGAGTCCAAAGAAGAAAAAAGAAAGGGTCCAACATAATGGAACACATACCCTATTTCTCTTGCTATAAATAAGAGAACCTTTGTAACCAAAGGAGGACCTTCACAATTCCCAAAATATAGGGATATAATATAAATATCTCTGCTCTCCATTCTTTACTTCTGATGGTCGTATTTTGTTGTACTAGTTCATCCAATCCTCAAAATCTCTACATATGTTCGGTCGGGTCCTAACAGGATTTTTCGACTGTCAACAATTATAAATAAACATTTAATGTTAAAAGATCATTCAAGTTTTGTATGTAACAGGTGAGACACTACTGCGATCCTTGCCATACGAATTGGTCTTCGGTACCAGCGGAGCAGCGAAATGCTGTTATTTTGCACCTACAGGTAATTTATGATCTTGATTATTGTAGTTAACTCATTATGATTCTGTAACACGATTGAATATTTTGTAGGATTTGTTTGAAATCGACATGAACGACCCTACGATTTCAGCTGTTGTAAATCGAGATTGTAGGGAGCGTTACACAGATTGGAAGCACAAGCTTCATAAGCATTTCAAAAAAAATGGTGGAGCAGATGACCTAGTGTTAGCTAGGAGAAATAAGCCTGACTCTATCCGTTCAGATCAGTTGTGGAATCAGTGCGTGGATAGGTTTATCGATCCAGCATTTCAGGTAACCATGTATTTATATATATAATATTTTGGGTCAAATTAATGAATATACGTGTTTTAATATTTTGAATGTTTGAAACAGACCCGTTCGCAGAAGTCCAGTCAGAACCGGTCGAAGAATACTATGCGTAGTCTTCATGGTCGATTGTCTTATGCTGGACATATGGATAAATCGGTAATAAATCATTTTATTCATTGTTATGTATGTTAAATGTATTGAACATTACATAACGTTTGTTTTCTTTTAAATATATAGGTTGATCTGCAAACCCAACAAGGGGTTACTCCGGTTGAGAACTGGATCAAGTTTCATTATGGGCCAGATGGTCAACCTTTAGATGCCGATTCTGCAGCTAAAATTGTAAGTAATAATTGATTTTTTTGATATAAAAACTCCTATTGTTTAAGAACTAGCTAATCGTGAATTTGAATATTGTAGGCTGAACTAAATGATAGGTCGACACAAGCATCTGCCAGCGGTACACCTGTAGATGATGTTGCCATATTGGAGGAGGTTTTAGGGACTACTCGTGGATACCGTAAGGGCCTTGGTCCTTCAATTCCAGGTTAATTTAATATATATACAATCTTTAACTATTTGAACTTAAATCAAATCAACAACTACTAAGATCACTTTTATATTGTGTGTTATAGGTTCTTCTCCATCGGTATCGTCTCGTTCCTCGTTTTCAAGTCAATCTTCTGCTGCTGCATTATCCCAGGCTGAGTACGACAAACGAATGGCTGGCATGCTCTTCTGGAACGAGCACATGGCTAGGATGTTTCCTGATATGCGACCTCCTTCCATGTCAGGTGCAGGTGGTTCGACTACTCCTCCTGGTTCTCCAGCTCGTGATTTGACCCGTGACTCACCGTAGCTTATGTTTAGTTTGATTACGGATTGTACTATTTGTCTACTCTATTAGGATGGTGTTGATGAACTTGAATAAATGTTTTGATGATTTTGGATTGTATTTGTATTTGAACTGTATTTTGGATTCGGTTTGTATTGCGATTGGAATTAATTTGCAGGTCGGAAATTGCAATTTTAAAATATTATTTTTTTCAGAAAAATAGGTATTTGCGACCACGCGTGGTCGCTAATACTAAGGAACTGTTTTTCAAAACATGGGTATTTGCGACCACGCGTGGTCGCTAATGCTTTCAGACCGTAAGTTTGACCATCAGTATTTGCGACCACGCGTGGTCGCTAATAATCTGCCACGTCACGGCTCAGTGCCACATCAGCATAGAGCATTAGCGACCACATATGTGGTCGCTAATAACGGGCGTGGTCGCAAATGTATTCGCGACCGCGCTGTTGTCGCCAAAAAAACTTTTGAGACCAAGTATTTGCGACCACACATTAGCGACCACGCGTGGTCGCAAATACTACTTTTTGCGACCACATCCCGTTTTTTGTGACCACATTGCGTGGTCGCAAAAACCCCTTTTTTTGTAGTGAAATATATGAATTTGACTACGTACATATCATTTACAATTGAAAATTTAATTACACAACTTTTTCCAACTTAATTACAAAACTTTTATAATAATTTATATTTATATTAATTATAACACTACGTGCGTATCATTTATATTTTAAAAAATTACAAATTATCGCATGGTAATAATCGTATCAATTATTATATAATTTGTTATCAATGGTTGTTAGCTCAGTGGGTGAGCATTCAACTTGAAAACCTTAAGGTCTCAGGTTCGAAACCGAGACATGTGCGTGAGTATTTAAATATCTGCAATATATGAATTGAGCTCATATACGTTTATATATATATATATATATATATATATATATATATATATATATATATATATATATATATATTAATTGAGATAATGTGCGTGAGTATTTAAATATCTGCAATATATGAATTGAACTCATATACGTGTATATATATATTTTTTTTTTTAATTGAGATATTATATATAATGATGTCTCAATTAAAAAAAAAAATTATATATATATATATATACATGTATATGAGCTCAATTCATAAAACTGCACTGAGAATTTCAAGAACGTGAACGAACTTGAGTACTAACGAAGGGCTTGTTTTGAATAACCTAATTTGATTGAGAAACGTTTGCACAATTTTAATAGTTGAAATGAAAATCACAACACACGTCAATATTTTGAATCGAAATAAAAATTTCTTTTATTGATAGGAAATCGATATAATACAAAATCCTGATATTATTATATATAAAATAAATGTACGATATTTAATTATTGCTTTAATTAGATAGTAGGTTTTTTAGCACACGGCTTTATGCAGATGCAACGGCTCCTGAATCCCATGCACTCGCCGGTGGAGAAGCCTTCACCAATGCACACGCTCTCACAGTTCCTATCACTGAAGCATAACCCTCTGAACTTTCCGCTAGGTGTTGTGCATAACTGGCACGACCCTTCTTCTGCATGCAATAAACGCAAATATTAATTATATATTGTATACAACGAATTTGAACTAGTAATAATTTTGTGCATCGTAGAGAGAGAGAGAAAGGGCGAGTACGAGATGAAAGCATCAACACCAAAAGCACGACTAGAACACCAACGAGTCTTTTGGTCTCCATTGATTCGTGTTTTCTTGACAAGTGATATGAATATGTATATGTATCAAAATGTAGTATGTGAATTCATTGCAACACCACAAAGAACCACGTTTAAATAGAAAAAAACTATTTTCTGATAATAAAATGTGTATTTACTCCTTTTTACATAAAACTTCAAATTGGAAATGCATAATAAAGACTTGTATCGTATAATTGACAAAAAATTAATTAGAACGGTACATTAAATATAGGATCGACTAAATTCTAAACACGCTCTTGTTTTTGTTATTAATTTTTTCAGTCAATAGAATTAATTACCTTTTTCAATTATCAAATATTTTATGCTTTTGTTTTATAAAATATTGTTTGCATTTTGTTTAATTTTGTTTAATTGGTAACCAAATGTTACATTCCCATGTAGACACCACAATGTTTTACATTAGTTATACTCTTTTAGTTCTGAATCAATTGTCACACATCTTTTATAATTTAAAAAAAAATATGATCATTCAATATCTTAAACATAGACAGTATATGACTGAGCTCGCTTTATCACATATTTGTTGTAAAACCCATAGCATTAAATTCAATCATGTTAAAATTGCATGCAATGTTAGACTACTCTCCTGCATTGTTCAAGAAAAATTTAAATTTAAATTTTCAAACACAACATGCCTTTCAATTTTTTCATTCCTGCTTCTTTATTTTACTTTTCTTAAGTAAATACTGTATGATTTTTTTAAAAATATTAAAGATTACTCCATATCTTAATTATTTGTTTTATGGTACATTCATCTAATAATTCCTCTAAATCTCTTAATATGAATTTCGATCAATCATATTATAATATAATAATAAATAATTTCACTATATATTACAGTATATTTTAATATTAATTAATTATATTTCAATATGAAATAAATAATGTGATTTATTATATCATAATAAAATTGAAATTTATTCCTATGAAATAATCGTACTCTAGAAATAACTGTATTCGAAGAGCTGGACGAATTTGTTGTTAAAGAAACCGTGTATACACAAAGTTTTGATTTCTTTTCTGTCATCTTCCTCAAAATACGTACGTACAATCTATATTTACATGCAACATTTATTTATATTTTTATAAATTTATATTTTTATAAATTATTTTTATATTTATAAACAATCCTGATTAGTTGTATAGACAGTATAGTATTTCTGCTTACGAGGATTTTGGGTATTTATGTTTTATAGGAGCCTGGAGGGGATGCCTTTGAATTGAATGCTGATACCCCGATTTAAGAGGAGAATAAGTGAATAAGGTGTGTTATTAATGTAAAAGTGCTGAACAATATGAGCACAATTTAGTAATGTAATCACACTTTATAACAATCACAAGTTTCATTTTTGTTTTTATCAGAAAGAAAAAATAAATTACCAGCTTATAAAATAAAAATGAAATAATAGAAAAATGATCTGTAAACTGCAGCTTCATAACAAAGAAGCGAACGTTTGCATTCACAATGCACTTTCAATGCTCTAATTTTTTGTAAGGCTTATGGCTCAGATTCTTTCGAATGGATCAAAACCAAAACCTAACTGTTTTTTTTCTTCTATACGAGTTCTCATGCAAATCACTAGTACATTATTTCAACGCCCTTACATGCCTAACATGGCTCATCACAAAATGAATAAAAGACCATTCAAACTTTAGCATAACAGAACCCACTACTAACTTAACAACTATTCCCACTTCCAAACTCGAATATCAAACCAAAAAGAATGCGGCGGCAAAAATTGTGTTTACTTGGTAGCTGCCACCAAAGCCATATGTTCTATTAAGTCCAACACACGGTTACTGCAACAAAACAAAATCACATATCATGTGATAGAACACACAATGAGAAAGAAGAGAGATGGGGAGAGGGAGAGAGAATACCTGTATCCCCATTCGTTATCATACCAAGAGACGAGCTTCACAAACGACTTACTAAGACCTATTCCAGCATTGGCATCAAATATGCTTGACCTATTCCAAGAAAGAAATATAACAATAAGTAATTTATGCATGCAAATTAATGGGACGGGAAAATAAGACACAATGCTTCAGGTCATGGACTTGAGTGGATAATATTAAAGTTCAAAAATATCCTATCCATCAAAGAAACCTCAGGGCCAACCAACAAATATCAAATACTTCACACAAAGCTTCAGAAAAAAAATGCTCGTCCAAAATTATGGAGTAACCACAGTCCACAACATTATAAGCTAATAAAAGGATTTATATGGTTATTAATTTAAAAAGGTAAGAAGCATACCTAGAGTCACCAACAAAATCATTTGAGACCACATCTTCATCGGTGTACCCAAGAATGCCTTTCAATGGGCCCTCAGAAGCATACCTGGCAATTTAGATACAAAATTCATGACCATTCAAACACACCATGGAAAAGGACAGAAAACATAGGATAAATTGGAAAAGGGGGGTCAAATACTTTATGGCTGCTTTCACATCTTCGTACGAAGCACTCTTGTCAAGCCGACAGGTTAAGTCCACAACAGACACATTAGATGTCGGGACACGGAAAGCCATTCCAGTGAGCTTACCATTAAGCTCTGGAAGAACTTTTCCAACAGCCTAAAATTTTGATTATGAAAATAAGAGTTTAAAAAATGCGCAGAAATAGTGGGTAAAATGCTTTGTCCAATAGAGAACCTCCTAATAATACCTTAGCAGCACCAGTGGAACTAGGGATGATGTTCTGCCCTGCCCCACGGCCACCTCGCCAGTCCTTCATCGAAGGACCATCAACTGTCTTCTGTGTGGCTGGATGGACATGAACAAGAAGAGTGTCATGAAGAGGATACAGGGCCATGCAAAGAACAGTAGTAAAGGTGGAGAATTCCGAAATAAAAATAAAACAGGGCAATAAAAGAGCTGGCATAACGCATACCTGTAGTTGCATGGACAGTTGTCATTAGACCTTCCAAAATGCCAAACTCTTCATGCACTACCTACAAATTACAATAATTGCAAAAAAAAAAAAAAGAGTTACATCTAAGAGACTCTAAAAAGGAATATATATATATATATATATATATTAAAAATAAAAACTTGAAACCCCTATGGAAATGAACATTAGCAATTTAAAAGCAAAATATAATTCAGTAGGAACCTTGGCCAAAGGAGCAAGGCAATTAGTAGTACAACTGGCATTGGAAACAACATCCATGCTGGGTTTGTAGGTGTTCTCATTTACACCAACAACAAACATAGGAGCATCAGCTGATGGAGCTGAGATCACGACCTTCTTAGCACCACCCTAAACAATAACACTTGATTAGGAGCTCCTTATACGAAATATTAAAAATCATGTTTACACACCAACACTATTACTAACCTTTTTGTGAACTGATGCCTTATCAATAGTTGTAAAGACACCAGAAGATTCAACAACATACTCAGCCCCATAATCACCCCAAGTGATCTCAGCTGGATCTCTGTGTTGACAGACAACATGGCAGGATAAGATATCATAGTGATTATGCAAGATATAATATTCCAAATAATGTAATAATACCTTTTGTTGCTAACTTTGATCTGCTTTCCATCGATTTCCAAAGTGGATTCATCAACAATTCGAATGGTTCCCTTGAATGGTCCATGAGTTGAATCATACTTGAACATGTATGCCTAAAAGGGTTACAGGCACAATTCACAATCATGCATATAAACACACAATGACAAGTGTACTCAAAGAAAAGTATCTCATAGAATGGTGACTCAAGTATCCGTGATCAAAAGTGGCCCAATTTGTTTTATTAACCCTAAGTATGAACCATTATCTATATTCTAACTACGATATGACTCAGAGAAGTTAATAATCATGACATGATTAATAATCATGACATGACCCCTGCTTCAACACAAGCCTTAGTTTAAATCAGATGATGCACTCTATGCGTGTATTAAAAATCAAGCATAAGATAGAAGAGCTGAACACGTAAACTGACCATGTATTTTGCATCAATAAAAGGATCGTTAACTGCAACCACATCGATATCATTCCTGAAAGTTGCTATGCGTAACACTAGTCTCCCAATGCGCCCAAAACCTGCCAAGTTCAACAGGTTTAAACATGTGGCTATAATGCTTTCCAGACCGAACCTTTATAAAAGCTCACAAAGTAACACCTTAGAGTGTCAATAGTAAAGTGACTTAATAATTAATCTTTGTTATAGATAGTCAAAGAAGATAAAAAACATCCAAAGTCCAGCTTTTCAGAATTCGAAAGGATAAGAAAAAAGTAACATATAACTTTGAAAAAGCAATATGAAAATAGAACCGAACATGTCTTCAGCATACCATTGATGCCGATCTTTATTTTCCCACTGCTTCGCGATCCTGTCAATTTGCAACAGGAAAATTTAGAATTCTCAGAATAGTAAACAAGAGTTAAAAGTGAACTCCATGAAACAGATTGCTAAGTCTGGTACACTCACTGGGAACAGTTGGAGGTACTTCTGTTGCAGTTGCTTTAATAGGCTGAATATTATGGGAAGAATGCTTCCTACACAGTCAAATTTTGTGTCACCGAAGTTAGAATGAAATAAACATCATATATAGAAATTTAAAATAAAGACAGTTGTGCATTCACTGAACTGTAGCGAGACTGAATCCACTGGAGTTCCAAACATGCTTGACTGGAACTTCACTGAATTAGCATAGTGCTTAAGACCACCACATGATACCTGTGTATATTATACAAGAAATTAGCAACATTACGAACCAAATACAAATAGATTGAGTAAAAATGAGATGTGCATGACTTATGGAAAAATCCCTTTGGTAATGTTTTCACGCACACCACCTCGATTCTTTTTATAATCAGTAAAACGATTCGTAAATCATATTGTATCTGTCTACCATCTCCATCACAAGCAAGACACAACATATATACCCAGACAAACAAATTTAGATGAAAAAACTCGAGAAGCATGTACAGAGAAAACATCAATAGCAAAAATCTAGAAATAAGCTGTACATGGATATCTCGATTTTTATGCACAAATGAAAAGGAAAAAAAAAACAGGCTGATCGGAGGTCAATTTACAGAGGTGGTGAAAAGCAAGACCGCCACGCACCTTGGATCGATCGGACGGACGGAAAGCATCACCGTCCGAAACAGGCGCCGGCGCAGATCTAACGAGTGAATAAGAGAACGCCATTTCTGAGCAAAGATGGTCTTCTCGGCGGAGATGAAATGCTGCGGCGGTTGTGAAAAATGGCAAAACCCTAGAGAGAGAAAGGAGGGGGACGATGAGAGGTTTTCTTTTCCTTTCAGAAGAGGAGGGTTTAGCCAACTTTCCGAAGACTATATATTTAAAATGGAGGCGGAAATTATTAAGAAGGTTTGCACTTGGCACGCACAGGTTGTTCACTTGTTTGTTCGATGTCATGTGCGAAATTGAAATTAAAATTAAAATTAAAAAAATTGAAAATATAAAATAAATCAAAACGACACGTGAACCACGGTAAGTTGCGTTGGTGAGTTGTCGTTTTGTGCAGCTCCGATTCCACGCCGGACCTGTTTCCTGGGTCCCAACGCCTCCTTCTGCCTTTTCTTTTCGTTCATTCTATTTAAATTTTAAAACAATTTTTTAAACGGAAAATTAAAAATATATATTATTTTTATTGATACACTGCATTTGTATAATTATAATTATTAAATATTCCATACTAATTTATGTGATTGTCAAAAAGATACAATTATATTAATTAAAGATACGTAAATATAACTTTCTATAAAAAAATATTTTATATATATTCCATTAATTAATATAAATGTTAAGTTGCTTAATTTTACTAAAAGTTCAAATAGATTTATTGTTGGAAGATCTATTCACTAAAGGATACCAATGAATTTGACCCATTTAAATTTACCAATGAAGGGTTGTTGTTTAATTGTAACTTGACATTTATATTATTGTCTAATTGTAGGGCTGGAAGTTCGGTTAACCAAAACCGAACCGAACCGAACGAATGATCGGTTAACCGAACCGAAAAACGACGAAAATGACTAACCAAAATCGAACCGAATAATTTATTGGATAACCAATAACCGAACCGATTTTTTCGGTTCGATTATCGGTTAACCAAAAACTCAATTAGAAAAAAAGTAAACTGGTTTTAAAATGAATATCATGGAAAAAAAGGAAAAAAAAATCAAAATATAAATAAATTTAAACTAAAATCCAACTTATTCAACCTAACATGCATAAATCCAACAAAATACAAAAAATTCGAAATAAGTGTTTTTAAGAATATATATAATATGTAATATATATAATATATTTCGATTATTCGGTTTTTAACGATCAGTTATCGAGTAACCCGATAACTGAATATATAAAAAAAAATCTTACCGATAACCGAATTTCTTATATTTGGTTAACCAAAAACCGAAATTTTCGGTTCGGTTTCGGTTTTAACCGATAATCAAAACCGAAATTCTCACCCCTGTTTAATTGTAACTTGATATTTATATTAGTGAATCGAATATATTTTTAAATATTTTTTTTTCATTGTGACATGTTTTGGCTTAACGGTTAGATCAGATATTTTTTTTAATTGGTTTAAAATTTTAAACTTTTAAAGAATTTTGACAACTTCACATTTATAATTATAATACTGAATCAAATATATTATCCGATAAGATCGACTCAAATCACAATTCAAAGCAAATTCTCAAATCAGCCCCAGCATATGCAGTAACAATTCAAAATCAGAAATCAATTACCCATTGAAGAAGCAAAGAGACTTAATAGAGAAACCATATGCATGCAATTAATTAAAAAAAATAACCAAATAATTAGAATATGAAGAGGAGTTCAATTGATGAAATCAAATGTATAGCAATGTGGAATTTAATCCTATGAGAGTACAGTACAATGCAATCGATATCAACGTAATTGAAGCAACCAATCAAAAGTTGTTGAAGAAAATGTTTTTATATAAAGTGAAGATCACAAATCTAAATTTATAAAGAGAAATTAAACAAAAGAATATAAATTAATTTACAATATGAATAAAAAAACAAATCTAAGTATAAAAGCATGCATTCATTCGGGTGAGGGATTGTATTTTCAATAAGCAAACCTCAAACAAAAAAGATTGTTGGGAGCAACTAGATCGGGAGTCAACTTTTTCGTACGAGCATTAGCATTCGGTACATCCGTACATGTATCAGCCGTGAAAGAGTCGCGTGTCTTTTTTCGTGTTGGGAACAGCAGTAAGAGACTCGGTCGACCGAAAAAAAAACAAACCGTCTTTAGCAAAAGTTCTCAAATTGAAAAATCAAAATAAATAAATAAAAAATGTTGGTTTGCAATCAAGATTTCAATTAATTATATCTCATTCAAAATTTAAATCTAAATATAAATTATTCATAACAAACATTTTTCTTATAAATTACGGTACAAAACGTGTTTATAAGCTTAAAACATGTACTATAGGATAATGAAATGGAAAACGATCGAGTTTTATCTATGCTACGTCGGGTGAAGTACACCATGCACATCTTGATAGTAAATTTAATATTATTATATTAAATGCACACAAAATCACACATCCCGACGTGTATGATGTATGCACGATTAATATGTCATCGAGAATAATGCTTCCGTGTAAGCATCTCATAGAGACATAGACCAATGGAAACGCAATGTGTTTGAAGTGGCGACGGTTATAATTAATTATTACACTCATTTTTCCTTTTACTTTACTCCAAGTAATTATTTAAATTTTACACAAAGTAATTTGATCTTTAAATTATGCTTGTATCCGAAGAGGCCAACTAGCTAGTAGCCTATCTATCCATAAATTGTGAGGTAAAGAGACCTCAAGTGGTTTCACTTCACACATAACCACTTGCAACCAATTGGGATAGTATAGTGGGGTTTTACAATTTACCCATTATTAATTGCTAATGACATTAGGGGTACCGGGTATGTATAGTTTGTTAATATACCAATTCTAAAATACATCCTTAAATCGAATTATTTAGCTTGTTCTAAGAAAACGACGAGAGCGTCTTACCAATTTATCAGTCGAAGAATACACAAACACAATGAACAAGACAATATATTATCACCCATAAAAAATGTTTTTTTTCCGTTCAAAACGTACCTTCATTTCATTTAAAAATGTTTTTGTAACATTGCTCCCTCGAACCATTTTATTTTTTCAATTTTCATCATTTATTAACCGACGATTTCTGTCATAAACGTCAGGGGCCAAAACGTAATTGACAATAAACCATCGCCACTACAAATTCACTCGCAATCCTTCTCTTGCACCGAAAATGGAGTGGCGATAATGGCGGATTTAGTCAACAGGTTGACTTTTCATACATCATGAAGGTGAATCTTACTATAATTTTTTCCAGATTCAGGTGAATTCGATTCGTCTCTTTCAGCTGCTGGTTCTTTTGATACTGATTTTTTTGCTGTCCAGCCGCGTTTGAGAACAATTAGGGTTCTCGCTGCGAACTGTGTTATCTGTTTACAACTGATGAATTAAGTCGTAAATTATTTATATTGATTTTCGCATGCAGGTAGGCATTGGAAGAATCATGTTGATTGGAGATGTTATGTTAATTATTTAATATTTTAATGGCCTCCGGAGTAATTTATTAGAGACACTAATTTGGTATGTCCCTCCCCACTCATCCTTTGAGTTTTTTTTTTTTTTTTTTTAAATTTGCTCTGTATATTCTTTGGTTTGGTATGGAATA
Organism: Euphrasia confusa; assembly: GCA_954870475.1. Taxonomy (NCBI): domain Eukaryota; kingdom Viridiplantae; phylum Streptophyta; class Magnoliopsida; order Lamiales; family Orobanchaceae; genus Euphrasia; species Euphrasia confusa. Next base: position 36,311,500 of record OX940959.1, on the reverse strand, counting down.
GTTGATGGAACTGTTGTGGATAATTCCAATTTTAAAAATGGATTTTTTGCTTCGATAACAGTTGTCATTGGTGTCACTAAACTCGTTCCCAGGCGGAGTTTATCCGCTGCTGTGAGGATTTTGGCGCTTCTCTTTCGTGTGGCTACTGGCCATTGCTAATTTGCTAGTTTAGAAAGAGGAGAAACTCAACAATATTTCATTATGGAGCCATCGAGAAATCTTATGGAGTACTCATCTGAACACGGAGATGGAGGAAATCTTGGTCCTGAATCACTAGCTCATAGTGTAGAAACAAAACCCGTACGTAATTTCTCTATACAGACCGGCGAGGAGTTTGCTCTTGAATTTATGCGCGACAGGGTAAATCCCAGGAACCCGTTAGTATCAAATATCTCTGGTGACCCTGGTCACTCTCCTGGTTACTTTGAGATGAAGGGCACTTCAGACATTACTCACACTGTCTCCGAAAGTGGTCCAGATATTTCCATGGTTGCCTCGATGGAAAGAAAATCTAGAGAAGTCGATAGCCAGAATCTGCCTACAACAGATTACAACAGCCACCGCACACTTACGTACGCCTCATCTGGAGCTTCAGATAGTTCATCTATTAAGCTTAAGATTCTCTGCAGCTTTGGTGGTAGAATCCTACCTAGGCCAAGTGATGGAAAACTCAGATATGTTGGGGGTGATACTCGCATCATTCGGATAAGAAAGGACATTGCTTGGAGAGAATTGTGGGAGAAAACAATCGCAATTTATGATGAGACTCATACAGTAAAATATCAACTTCCTGGGGAGGATCTTGATGCTTTGGTTTCAGTATCGAGCGATGAGGATTTATTAAACATGATGGAGGAGTGCAATGTACTAAAAGATGGAGAAGAAGGGTCCAAAAGGCTCCGGATATTTCTGTTCTCTCCTGCTGATATGGAAGATGCTTATTTCAGCCTAGCCAACGCCGGTGTTGATTCGGAGATAACTTATGTAGTTGCTGTCAATGGCCTGGAAATGGGCCCGCGGAAGAATCTTACTAAGTTGGACACATTGACTGTTGAAAGGGATGCATGTGGTACGCCCACTGAAGTACTTGGGGTCAATGCCTCTGATATGGCAGGTCTTGTTGTTAACCCACTAACTACTGAACCTTCCAAATCTGTTCTACCAAATTCATCAAATGGTGTTCACGCCAACCACGGTCAGCCTGAGCAATTTCCTCCACATTTTGGCTACAACTTGCATCCTCCTTATGATATGTCTTCAGATAGAGCCGAACAACAAAATCCTTATGTGGACGTATCTCAACACGAAGGCACACATATACAAGAAAATGAGACACAACTGAAAGTTGATGGTCCAGTTCAACTGGAAAACAGTAGCAGTAGTAACTCGAGAGTTAATTTTCCTGTTGAAGGGTCACATGTTGCAATCCCCACACTGGATATGGATTTCTCTTCAAAGGCCTCGAATCCTGTGCAGGCCTCAAATCCCCTTGGTGCCATTAATCCATCCCAAGCACCTAAACCCAGTGGCAACGAGTATTGCAATGCTCCTTGTCTTCAATCTGCCATCTCGGAACCTGATCCTACTGATTTGAGCTCGGAGTTTTATGTTCCTCCTCAGAGGGTCTTTTATTCTGAGCGTGTTCCACGAGAGCAGTCAGGGAAGCTCAACAGAATTTCAAAGTCAGATGATTCACACAGTTCTCAGTTTCTTATTAATCACTCACACACTGATATTTCCCAGCAAGATTCAGTTACTGAATCTGTTGAAAAATTGCATAACGGACATGCGGATATTAGTACTCATAACTATCTGGACACTTTTGACAATGGGCATCCAAGAAATCAAATGGAAGGCATGCACGAAAATTATGTTCCTAGGACTCAGGAGGAAACCGAGACCGCTGCTTCCAGAAACGAGCAGGGTGACATACTTATTGATATCAATGACCGATTCCCACGTGATCTTCTTTCTGATATATTTTCCAAAGCTATTCTTTCAGATGGCTCATCTGATATTGGTCCTCTGGGGCAAGATGGAGTGGGTTTGAGTGTGAACATGAAAAACCACGAACCTCAGCACTGGTCCTTCTTTCAGAGGCTGGCTGGGAATGAGTTTACGAGAAGGGATGTTTCTCTTATTGATCAAGACCATGTGTATTCTTCTGCTCTTGAAAAAGGCGAAGCAGGTGCTCCTTTATCATACAAATTTACGCAGATGAAAGACATATCCAGTGTGTATGGATCTGTCTGCGATTATGATGCACCATCACAAGTGCATGTTACTGGAGGCATTCGGAGCGGTGATGACTTGATGGATAGTATGAGAGTTCAAGATTCAAATTACGAGGTATCCTCCACCCACCCCTTTACTGAATAGTAGTGGTTATATATATCATTTACTGAACACAATTGATTATCTGAAGGACATCAATTGATTATTGATATTTCAGGAGGGAATCAGAAATATTGGCTTAGATCCTCGAGATCCTTCATTGGTGGATTTTGATATCGACTCATTGCAGGTTAGTCGCACTTTTGACATTCTTCAAATGGCGAAATTTCATCATAAGAACGTAATAATTAAGAGGTTATAATCTTCTTAAAATAATCTGGACAATATATTTCATGTTTTTCTAGAATAAGTGGAATGCTGCTTTTTTTGGTTTTGAAACCAAAGCAGTCAACCATTTTTTTGTTTTGTTCAACTGTTGAAATGAGTTACATCTTGATTTTGGTCGATTTGTTCTGATGTACTGTGTGTGTGTGCGCGTGTGTTTATATATATATAAGTGGAATGCTGCTTTTTTTGGTTTTGAAACCAAAGTAGTTAACCATTTTTTTGTTTTGTTCAACTGTTGAAATGAGTTACATCTTGATTTTGGTCGATTTGTTCTGATGTACTGTGTGTGTGCGTGTGTGTGTGTGTGTATATATATATATGGAGTCACCATTTATAATTCTGTAATTATCTGATACATGAACTGCAGATTATACATAATGAGGATCTTGAAGAATTAAGGGAACTTGGTTCTGGCACATTTGGGACTGTATATCATGGAAAGTGGAGAGGCTCGGATGTAGCAATCAAGCGCATCAAGAAGAGTTGTTTTACTGGTCGACAATCAGAGCAAGAGAGACTGGTATTTATGTTATTTTTTATTCTTAGAAATGCTAAAATAACTTTATGTAGTTTAATCAACAGCTGGAAATTGGTGACGCGCAAATGCTGGAAATCGATAGCAATGTTTCACTGTTTCTTTTCAACTATTGCTGTTCTATTAATTGTTACTACCCAAATATTTTGGGCATTACTAAATTGGTTTACTAGAATTTTCCCACTTTCAGACCATCGAGTTTTGGAGGGAAGCTGATATTCTCTCAAAGCTTCACCACCCAAATGTGGTAGCTTTTTATGGCGTTGTACAGGATGGACCAGGTGGAACTTTGGCTACCGTGGCAGAATTCATGGTGGATGGGTCTTTGAGACATGTTTTGCTTCGGAAAGACAGGTGTTGTTTTACACTCAGTACTTGTTAAATTTTATATACCATGTAGGACTGTAAAACTGTCTCAAATGTGCTCTCTCATATGATTGGCTATTATTTTCCTACCTTCACGATCCATTTTTATAATACAATTTGCAGACAGCTTGATCGCCGTAAGCGACTCATAATTGCCATGGATGCAGCTTTTGGAATGGAATATTTGCATTCTAAGAGCATAGTGCACTTTGATCTGAAATGTGACAATTTGCTCGTTAACCTAAAAGATCCCTCAAGACCTATATGCAAGGTTGTCTCGATGGGAACTATATGATTTATATTTCTCATGGAATCTTATATAGGAACAGGTTCTTAAGATCCATTCTAAAAGAATCTGTACTTATATTGAATTACTTCATCATGACCAAAACTGTGATGTTAATGTTGCTGTTCTATTTTCAGGTAGGTGATTTCGGTCTATCCAAAATAAAACGCAACACCTTGGTTTCTGGTGGTGTTAGGGGGACTCTGCCATGGATGGCTCCCGAGCTTCTTAATGGTAGTAGCAGTAAAGTTTCTGAGAAAGTAAGTAAGACCCACTAATACAAGTTGAATTATTATAGAAAGGCCAAATATTTGTATTAGTTCCAGATTATTTCTCATCTATATATATGAGTTTGAAAATAACGAGAATATATTTGCAACATCAAATATTCTAAGATTCTTGAAGCACATTTTCAAAATTTTATTTATGTGACTAGAGTTGTTTTGTTTTTTCGTATGGCAGGTTGATGTATTTTCATTCGGTATTGTGTTGTGGGAGATACTCACTGGAGAAGAGCCTTATGCCAACATGCATTATGGTGCAATCATAGGTTTGTAAAGTTAGTTAGGCCAAGATCTGGTATGCATTTATGGTTTGCGACCATTAGCTGTGTGTATACGTATGCATCCAAAATTAGATTGGAATATGGATGTGTTGTTAGACATAATGAATGGAGACAAATAATTCTTATAACATTGACTTCAGGTACTATACTACTATGTGACTGACTTGATGGGAGTGAATACAAAACTCTAAAAAGAAGTGATAGCTCGAAGAAGAGAATCCATTTTTTTATAGTTTGTAAAAACTCCTGCATCGCCTTGTAGCCAATTTTTTTATTAGGGTTTTGTGCCTAGATCATGTGCTAGTATATACTTATGAACCAACCCAAATGTACGACTAAGAGGTAAATTCATTACCAGAAGAACTAGTCCTGATTAATTTAGCAATTCCAGTGCTGAAGCTTCGACTAATATTTCAACTATATATTCACATTTTCTCTGTGAGTTAGTAGACTCATTGTTTCTTATTATTTCCTTTTCAGGAGGGATTGTGAATAACACATTGAGGCCAACCATACCTAGCTACTGTGATCCGGAATGGCGAAGATTAATGGAGCAGTGTTGGGCTCCAAATCCAGTCGTGAGGCCTTGCTTCACCGAAATCGCCAGCCGTTTGCGCATCTTGTTATCTACTGCTTCAGCCCCGACACGGAAAGCGAGTTGATAGAACCCCCCGCATCAGTAATTAAAAAATATGGTTTTGGGACTATTGTTTAACTAACGAAAGCAATTAGTTAGTTCATTTTTCAAATGTAAACCATTGGGGACAGTTCGGAATAATACACGCATCAATAACCAGAGGAAGGAATCGCCCGACATTGGAATTCATCACCGCTATCGTCATATATGAAATGTGATATTGTTTCAAGTTGAATATCACTCTGAGCCAAGTTTTCTTTAGTTGCTGTGTTTTATTATTATTATTATTGGGGAAGTTTATGTTTATTGTTTAGAAGTTACTGTGTAGATGGTAGTTAGGTTAGTTAATTTCAAGTTAATATATCACTGTCATTTCAGGTAAACATTCATAATAAAAATTAGATTTTTTTTCATAGAAAAGGGAAAAACCAGTCTGTCTTGACAAAAATTTCCTATTCCCTATAGTACAAAATTAAAATGGACTTGAGTCGGAAACAAATTACAACGGTCAGGTCGCACAACTGAGTTCAATCACTGGTTTTTTTAGCATTCCCTCTCTTTCGTTTCCTGCTCTTGCCCTTGAAGATGCCCTTTTCTGCCAATGACTTATATTTCTGAGCTTTCCGTACTTCGGCTCTATCATCAAAGCCATCATCCACCATCTTCATTGTTGCTACACGTCTAGCTTTGCAGACCTGGAGAAGTATTACGAGTATAATTTTTTTCTTAAAAAAAATCTTGATAAAAATTGAAAATAATACGGTATAAATTTTGGATGGAGAAGTACTACCTTTGTAATGTTATCCTCGAGAACCTCCGTTTCATTACACTCGAACTTGTCCAATTTTTTCCCTATCTCAGCTTCTATTTCATGTACAAGGTTCACATCATTCTGCAAATGTATCTAAAGGGCTTAAAAGGCAAGTCGAAACAAGCAATATCTTATGGCAACCCATGATATTTGCCAACAAATTTATGTGACAGGAAACTAGTGCAAATAAACGGCATCTATACCTTAAAAAGCATTGGGAAAAAATAAAGCCAAATCACATTATTATACCTGTGTTATAAAGCTAAGAGCAAGGCCTCCTCTTCCGGCTCTTGCAGTACGTCCAACACGATGAACATAATCCTCCGGATACCTACAAAAGAATAAAACTCAGTATTTTATTCCACGAATCAATTTCATTCAACAATCTCAAAAAAAAAATACTACCTAGGTATGTCATAGTGTATAACCAAATCCACAGTTGGTATATCCAAACCACGGTTAGCAACATCAGTCGCTATTAACATGGGAACCTTTCCGGATTTGAATTTGTGCAATGCAGAGAGTCTCAGAGACTGGGATTTATGAGAGTGTAAAGCTACAACTTCCTGATCAAGCTCTTCCAGCAACAAACTCAGAAGTTCACAACTCCTGCTCAAACAAAAAAGCACAGATTCGAAATATCATCAATATTCTTGTTTGTGTTATTGTTTTATTAACCCGGTGCTTCCGTAAAATAACAAAAAGAAGAGACAAGTAAAAAAATATAAAAAGAGATGTTAGTGTAAAAAACTAAAATTTAGCCACTATGAACAATACAGAGGTAGGTGTAACCTAGGGCTCAGCCCACCCGCCTCTGTTGGAACAGTGAAAAAAATACTAGTACAAAATAGTAAATCCCTTAGTCTAGCCTCTTCCGAAAAGAACATAAAATAATATAAAAATACGACTTTTAAGAAAGGCAGCGAAGACCCTGAGGGGTTTTTCTAGGAATGCTTCAAGATCAGTTTTAGGTTTCTGAATTCCAATTGCGCATTCCATCAAATAATTTGTCACAGACACACAATAATAACTTTCACCATCTAAAATTATCGACATGTCTGTACTAATGTGCTACAAATTCTTATAAATAAAAGATATTTATAACTCTTACAATATACAAAATGTCTACCTGCAGGTGGAGACGAAAATTATAGCAGACCTAACACCCATTTCTTCCATTTTGTTTAATATGTGCAGTAGATACACATCCTTCACCTGCTTGGGGATAAAGATATACTGCTGTTTCAGAGATGTTACAGTTTTAAAACCTTCATATGGCTCATATAAATATGCTTTATTTGCCGAAAGCTCAAGTAATTTTTTTAAGTCACTCGTCATTGTTGCAGTAAATAGTAATGTTTGCCTATTCTTTGGTAGGCACTGGAAAATAACTCTTAGTTCTGCTTCAAAGTTAACTCCCAATACTCTATCTGCTTCATCCAACACTAGAAACTGCAAAAAGATTATTTCTTTGTTAGGCTTCGAATTTTAACGGCATAAACATATACTAACATGCCAATATGATAATTTTCAGAGAATAATATCTGTGTGAAAACGGGTTTTGATTCTATAATACGGAGTGAAAACGCTAAAGAAAAATACACATGTGAGTTCGCAATTGCAACTAAGAACTGATACTTTCGTTCCCCAAAAATCCAATGCCATAACGATTGTGTCGTTTTTCAAAGATGCAAACTTTCCTATCAAACATTGTTCATCTCTAATTGGATTCACATCAAATGCCAAGATTTTCAGGGGTCAAGAAGCAAGATACCATTTGAACATCATTTATTCTCAGGTGTATAATTCCACGGAACACACATCCACAAACATCGAAAAAATAACACACATCCACAAACATCGAAAAAATAAAAGATCCAAAATTAATAAATAATAGCAATGGTTATCATCACCTTGGTGTTGGAAAAAACAGCAGGGATATCAGGATTCTGCTCGATGAGAACCTTAATCCTGCCGGGCGTGGCAATCACCACATGAGGCCTCAGCATCAGGCTCTGCGACTGGTTAATCATATCCATCCCGCCCACAATAACCGCGACCCGAAGTACCAGGCCCGACCCGAGGGCCCGGAATTGCTCCGCCAGCTGGTAGGCCAGCTCCCGGGTCGGAGTCACAACCAGAGCGTACACGCCGTACGGGTTTTCGCCTAGGCGGTGGAGGATAGGGAGGGCAAACGCCGCCGTTTTTCCGCTCCCGGTCTCGGCGATGCCCATGACGTCCTGGCCCGAGAGGATTTTGGGGATGCACTTGTGCTGGACTGGAGTGGGCCGCTTCATGCCGAGCTCCTTGCAGGTGTTGACGGCCCATTCGGCGAGGCCCAGGTCAGAGAAGCTGACGTCAGACGGGTTCTGATCGTGGTTCAGTTCTTGTTCGACAACTTTCGGCGCGGCGGCGGAGGAAGCGACTTCTGAAGGCGGGGGTTTCTTGCGGGAGGTGGACTTTTTCCTGGAAAACAATTGGAAACCTCCGTCGACTTGGGTTTGTTCATCCATGGTGATTTTCGAGTTTCTGTGGAATTATCAATGGAGGCTTCGTTTCGTCGAGGGGCAAACACAGAGCAAGCAGTTAAAACCTAGAAAAAGTGATGTTGCAGGAAACGATTGGAGTGGAGGACAAATTAGGAATTTCGGATATCAATTATAGATATGAGAATTGACAATTATAGCCCTATCTTATACCGGGGAAAATTTGAAATCAGTAAAACTATAGGGGCAAGTAAGATAATTTACTAAACTTGGAGAGATAAAATGAGATGCGAAAACTAATAAACCCCATCTTCCCTTTCTCTAAAACCCACGTTTTTTCTCTGCAGATTTTTCACTGAAGAATCAGTGAGAGAGTTCGATGCTACAGCAATGGAATTAGCAACACTTCAATGCCGACCGACCCGACCTCATTTTACCCCGGGAAACCTCTTTCTTCACCGAAGAACAAACCCGCGTTACTTATCTTATCGCAATTTTAGGCCCAAACTTATCCGTCAAAAGAAGTTGACAATTTCAGCCTCTTCGTCGTCTTCATCTTCTTCAAGTGGTCCTCAGGGTTCCTCTTGGCAGCAGATTTTGCAGTCCATTCGTAGCGGTTCTCAACGATTTCTCCTGAATTTGGGCGAGTCCGTGAAGAAAGAATCCGGGATTAATTTGGAAGATGTTAAGGTCAGAGTTGACGAGTTTACGGATGGAGCCCGAAACTCGGCCCGAGAGACCAAGGATAAGCTCGACCGAGTGAACTCGGAGATGCTTCCGCAATTTGTCAGTTGGAATAAATGGGAAAGATGGAAGGTATAAATGTTTAGTGCCAATGTTTCGTAGATGACTTTGTACTGTTTTTAGTTCTCGTTAATGATTGAATTGGTGTTCTGAATTTTATCGACTAAGTTTGGTTTTCGTTTGAATGTTTGTTCGTTTGTTGGCAGGATGTGAAGAATTGGGAACCCAAAAGATTGGGTGTTTTGGTGTTGTACATTTTTGTCACGTTTTTCTCTTGTCGAATTGCATATAATAAGGTCGTCCGAGCTCCAATTATTGATCGTGAAAGAATGGAATTGACTGAGGCGTACATGGATGCATTAATTCCTGAGCCTACACCCACTAACGTGAAAAGGTAAGTGCCTTTCTCATCCATTTGTTGTAAGTCGTAATTTTTGTTTGCTAAGCTGAATCAGTTGACACTAGAGATTATTTTCAGTTTTCAGTATATAGTGTGATTGCATGATGTATATATTACTGACGATGTTCCTAAACGGTTTTAGTACAAGTCGATTATAAACATTGAATATAAATTTGATGTGTGACATTTTTTATTTTATTTTTATCTTTTTTTGTCATTTGAAGGAATCGTGATTAAAAAAAATGACGTCTTATTTCCTTATGATGTGAAACGAGGTGTAGGATTTTGGATTCCAATGTGTTACCATTTCTAGGGATTGATATTGGTGTCGTCCTCACTGTATATTCTCACAACAAATTTTTAGAAAGCATTAGAGGGCCTGACTACAAATGTTGATTATTTACAGTCACTAGGGTTCTATTGGATAAAAGAATGGTGGTCGAATTTGAATACAATCCTGTGAGATTTAGATCTATGGCAATCCGAAAAGTTTTGTTTTAATATGAGTATATATTTTACATGACCACCACAATTATAAGATGCACGTGGTTATGTCAAGAAAGATTCTGTGAATTCTTAGTCAGCTACATAAAATTTAATCCTGATGATAATCTATTGTGATCTATGCTTATGTTTTTTTTAGATACAAACAAGGTTTATGGAGAAAGTCTACTCCCAAAGGTCTGAAACTCAAAAGGTTCATTGAAGGACCCGATGGCACACTTGTTCATGATAGTTCTTTTGTTGGGGAGAATGCATGGGAAGATGATGCTGAAAAGGCCCAAGATAGCATGAAAGAAATACTAGACCAAGATAAAAAGTTGAATGAGGAGGATAGAAAGGTTCTCCGTGGTGATTTGGGTTTATCCGGTTCGTATTCTATGTTTCATGAAACCTTAGCTTTGTTTCAATTGAATGTTTGCTACATGGTGATTGAAGCATAAGATAGTTCATGTCTTAACATTCTTTCAACAAGCACCGTCAGTCGCAGATTGCCACAAACTTTTTTATTAAAAGAAAATACAGCAGGTTACGTATGTTTTCTGGAAATGCAAAAAAAAAAGTGTTAAAAACTTTGTGAGCTGGTGGTTTATTTTCATTAGGCAGTGCAATTTCATATTAATCCAACCTCATAATCAACGCACTCGAGAGTCACTATATTGTGCTAAGTCAATTGTTCAGTTTTTTTTCCCGGCCTTTCTGAACAAGATTCTTATGACAGTTGAGAATCAGGAAACTGGAGGAACATGGCGTGACAGACTCATAGCATGGAAAGAAATTATTCAGAAGGAGAAGTTAGCTGCACAATTGGATTCCTTAAATTCAAAATATGCTGTGGAATTCGACATGAAGGAGGTTGAGAATAGTCTTCAAAAAGATGTAGTTGAGAAGGCCAAAAATGCAAATGGAACAAGGGCTCTGTGGATCTCCAAAAGATGGTGGCAGTACTTCCCAAAGCTTCCTTATACTTATTTCATTCAAAAACTTGATTCATCTGAGGTGATAATCGTATCATTCTTATCTTCGCTTTTCTGCTCTATCTCTTCGCTCTCTATTTTCTTCCCTTTGTGTCTGGCCCTTTTCCAGTTTGTACACTATAACTTTATTATCTCTTGACTCTTGAGTGTCATTCTATGCTGTACAGGTAAAAAAATCTCTTTGAGAGTCTTGAAATGAACTATTTTTCCTCAACTCTCTAAAGGCGTGCCACAAATGGATCAATTTAATTTTTTAATATTTGGTTGGGTCCTTACTTAGTTCCAGTACTTGCATGGTATCTGAACCATGGTGTTCACCAGGAGAAAGAGACCTTAAGCGTTCTAGTAAAAAAATATGATCTTGTTTAATCCATCTATAGGCTCTGTGCACATATAACTAGTGACTAGCTGTTTAGTGCAACAACCTAGAAAACTAACAAGTCTTGTACGTTATTGAGTATTCTATGAATTTCTGATATTCCATGTAATTCTTGATAAAACTTTTCCTCTTTATTATATTATTTTTCCAGGTTGCTGCAGTTGTGTTTACGGAAGATCTCAAGAGACTGTATGTGACCATGAAAGAAGGGTTCCCTTTAGAATATATTGTGAGACAATTTTTTTCTTAATTTTTTTGTTTGGATCTCGGTCGCCTTCGAGCCTGCCTTCTGGTTACTTATGTTGTTGCTCGTGCAGGTTGATATTCCACTCGATCCATTTCTATTCGAGGCAATAACAAGTTCTGGAATTGAAGTAGATCTTCTTCAGAAGAAGCAGATCCACTATTTTCTGAAAGTTTTATTTGCTCTATTGCCTGGACTATTAATCTTATGGTTCATAAGGGAATCTATGATGCTTCTTCATATTACCACAAATCGTCTTCTTTATAAGAAATATAATCAACTTTTTGATATGGCATATGCTGAGAACTTCATTCTGGTAAGACAACTTTTTATATTATATACAACCCTGGTTTGGTAGATATCTAGTTTGCCCATTTATGAGTAGCATCTGATGGCTTTCTCATTTTGATCAGCCAGTTGGGGAAGTTGGTGAAACAAAATCTATGTATAAAGACGTGGTATTAGGAGGAGATGTCTGGGATCTTCTGGATGAATTGATGATATATATGGGTAATCCCATGCAGTACTATGAAAAAGGTGTCAAGTTTGTGCGAGTAAGCTAATGCTATATCAAAGCCTGTTAAAGCAATATGTTTGAACCATAGTTTGATACAGCCCACACGATTGACTTGATGTTATGATGCAGGGTGTGCTTCTGTCTGGACCCCCAGGAACAGGGAAGACTCTCTTTGCTAGGACAATTTCTAAGCAAAGTGGGCTGCCTTTTGTTTTTGCTTCTGGTGCAGAGTTTACAGATAGCGAGAAAAGTGGTGCTGCAAGAATTAATGAATTATTCTCGATAGCAAGGAGAAATGTAAGTGCACATATAATCATGGCATGCTATATCTTGTGAGATGATTAATTGAATACTGGAGAAATGGTTGGGATTCAAGATAATGCTTGTGGGTATGTTTTATACGACAGCTTGGTGAAATATTGTTCAGAAAGGGTTAAATTTATATGGTTATGGTTTTCATTTATGATGAGTATTATAGCTGTTGTACAGTTGTACTGTGATTATCAAATCATGATTGTTGATTCTTTACTAAAAAATCACTCAACATAGAAAACAACCCCAAAACAACTTATCTGGACAATTTCTGATGCTCTACAGTACTCTACATACCTTATCTATTACTACCTCTGTCTCTGGGCTATGAGTTAAACAAGAGAACTACACATTTGTGTGTGTGAACAGGGGCCTTATTTCGTGTACATGCACACATCATATAATATTAAGAACCAAACACCTACATATGCAAATCATAATACTTCTAGGAAAAAAATGTGTCTATAAGGTCCTCTTCTTTTCCAGGCTCCAGCTTTTGTATTTGTGGATGAGATAGATGCTATTGCTGGAAGACATGCTAAGAAGGATCCACGAAGAAGAGCAGCGTTTGAAGCGCTGATTGATCAACTGGATGGAGAGTAAGTAAAGTAAATCTGGATAATGGATAGGTGTAGCAGAGATACTTAATTTGTGGTAATCTGTCATACTAACATAGTCCGGGTAAAATTATGTAATATAGTTCATAATTACATATGTTGAGTGTTGGCTACTAAACGTGACAGTAGTGACGGATACTGTGTTAATAATAGAAGTATCTGGAAATAATTATTTCCATTGTTATTGGTTTCCTCGAAAGGCTATTGCAAAATAATCTATTGATCAGGTAACTGAAAAGTAGAGAGAAAACATGACTGGATGATTCTTAAAGTTAATTTTGAAAATCATTGTTGACATTATAATATGTTGCACCATCTGGCTATGTACGACATAGCATGTCTTGGCTAGCTTCAGGAACATATGAGAGGAAGTAGAATTGTAAGTTACAGCTCAAATAATAAGTAAAAAGGTTTCTAAAGGCTTATCTGTTTTACTCTTATAGATTATTTAGGGTATCTGTTACCTAACTATTAAATAATTTTTGTTGAGTTCAGGAAGGAAAAAACTGGTGTTGACAGATTTTCACTGAGGCAAGCAGTAATCTTCATATGTGCTACTAATAGACCAGATGAACTGGACCTAGAATTTGTTCGTCCTGGGCGTATTGACCGCCGTGTATATATTGGTTTGCCTGATGCAAAGCAACGAATTCAAATCTTTGATGTTCATAGTGCTGGGAAAGAGCTTGCCGAGGACGTCGATTTTGAGAAGGTTATACATCACTCCATGTGTTCTATTCTTTGGAACACTTTCTGTTTTTATCTTCTTGTCTGCCTCTGCAGGTTGTTTTCCGGACTGTTGGGTATTCAGGAGCAGATATACGAAATCTAGTCAATGAAGCAGGAATAATGTCTGTAAGTCCTTTGTTCTTCATCTAATTCGGCTAATTTTGGAGTTTGAGCCGAATAATTTTTTGGCCTTGTGGGAGTGGAGCAAATGGCAATTTCCTCCTATTTCTATTGCCTTCTCTAGATAGTACCCACTTTGATATACCAAACTATGTTATGAAACCTTGTTAGCTTATGTTTTTAGACTATTCGGCTGTGTCCTCTTAAACTTTCGTGTAAGACTACTCTTTGATAATGAATGATGTCTGAAAACAGGTCAGGAAAGAGCATTCAAAGATCTGTCAGCAGGATATTGTTGATGTATTGGACAAGCAGTTGCTTGAGGGAATGGGTGTGCTTCTCACTGAGGAAGAGCAGCAGAAATGCGAACAAAGTGTACGCATTTTTTAATTTTTTTCATAGCACCCATGGGAAGAGTATCTTATGCATAACTTATCATTACTTTTTATGTTGAGCATGGTTACAGGTATCAATGGAAAAGAAACGACTTTTGGCTGTGCACGAAGCTGGTCACATAGTGTTGGCTCACTTGTTCCCTCGGTTTGATTGGCATGCATTTTCTCAGTTGCTACCTGGTGGAAAGGTAGAATTAATTTCGGGTCCATTGAAAAAACTACCACTGAGTTTGGACTTAAATACGAAAAAAATACTACACTGTTGAGATTTTATTTTGGCTTACATTTACCTCTTCACATTTATAAACATATTACGGTTAGCCCCTCATAATTAAAACTAAATCAAACGTAGAGGTACATTTTGTAATTTTGTAAGCTACCTATTGTTTTATAATTAGATTAACCTCAAGGATATACGTTTGTAAACATAGAATTGTTTGGTCTTAATAGTTATAGGAGATCTATCACTTTACTTGATTTGGAAATTTGGAATTGTCTTTATCTTGAGCAGGAGACTGCTGTGTCTGTTTTTTACCCTCGAGAAGACATAGTAGACCAAGGTTACACAACATTTGGCTACATGCAAATGCAAATGGTGGTTGCTCATGGCGGGAGATGTGCCGAGCGCATTGTATTCGGTGATGACATCACTGATGGAGGAAGAGATGATCTTGAGAAAATTACTAAGGTAAACAAGAAATGCAATGCTAATATGACCTTCAAATGTACATTCCTGATCCGTACATGTAAACGCTGAAAATGTATAATTTTTGACAACTTTCTGTCTGTTCACTTTTATAACTTTCAGATTGCTCGAGAAATGGTAATTAGTCCAAGAAACCCTAGGTTGGGGCTCACTGCCTTGACTAAAAGAATTGGAATGGCTGATCGACCAGATAATCCAGATGGTGAAATAATAAGATACAGGGTATCATCATATACTTGAATACATTGAAATTTAACCACTCATCGTCAAACAACTCATTCTGCTTTATTTTTTGTTGACATTAGTGGGATGATCCTCAAGTGGTTCCTGCCAAAATGACTCTTGAAGTTTCTGAGCTTTTTACGAGAGAGTTGACAAGGGTAACTTATATTAGCCTTAATATTTGTTTTTGGTGTTGCATAAAATCTCTCTCATGAGAATGTCACCATGCTACTAGTATTGTAAAAAAAAGTGCATGATTTGTTCAATGGTATGCTATAATTTGGGGCAGACTAGTTTAGCTGCCCTGCCTATACATAAAACCTCAGGTTAAGAAATAATGAAATAATCATATGCTCAAATAATATGATTTTTTCTGGTGCATGCTATTAGTATCTCGATTTTAATACGTGGCTAAATCAATAATTTTGTGTGGTCCAAGGAAAACTATAAATTTATAGATGTTTTACAATAGTTTATTTTTAGTCTAGTAATGGGTTCGTGTTGATGGCAGTACATTGATGAGACAGAGGAACTTGCTATGAAGGGATTGAGGGACAACAGACGAATACTGGACGTGATTGCGGAAGAATTATTGCAACATTCAAGGATAACTGGATTGGTAAGATGCATTTTGTGTTGTATATGGATGTGAATTAAAGTGAATAATTCTTTTTCTTCTTTTTATATCAATTGTTTCCCATCCGCGGATGTCGCGCCTTGGTCATTGAGCTTAAGCTTATATCTCTTCTGCGAAATGTAGAACTAGTTATTTTTCCGACGTGTGCAAATGACAAGCTTTTTGAGTAAAATTTCTAGGAATGCTCTTTCATTTTACTGTTTATATTTATTCTCTTTCAGGAAGTGGAAGAGAAAATAAAACAATTATCACCAATTATGTTTGAAGATTTCGTGAAACCTTTCCAGTTCGACTTGGAAAAGGTAAACCCTTTTATAACTCTTCACTGTAAAAGTCTTGAGCATTGTGTATGTTGATCGTGTCTTTAAATTCACATAAATTCACTCTAAATTATTTCATAATCGTTTAATAATGTGCAGGATGAACCGTTGCCACACAACGATCGTCTAAGGTATCAGCCCCTGGATATCTACCCTGCACAACTCCACAGAGGTTGAACTGTGTGCAAGGATTCACGCTTCTTCAATCAGAGACGGTTGAGCCACAGAGTGCATTTTGATGAAAACCAAATTATTACAATCATCAAATGATTGATCAGTGAGTAGTGAGTACCGAGGTTTTGGCACAAGCAGGCTTAGAGTACACAGTAGTCGACAGGAGAACACCGAATACACAAGTGTGTAGTTTGACCTTTTATGCACATATTGTTTGTTAATTTGACAGAAATTAAGGTTAATTTAATTATAAAATCTTCGATTGAGAGACAAAATGTACAAGATGAATACAGCCATAAAAAAAAAAAAAAAAAATTGCCAGAATAGAAGATTGCATACTTATTTCTCTTGTTCAGGAGAATATAAAATTTTATTTCTTCATGATGTTATGCTACACAGCAGTTGTGTTGAATGAATGGGCACATTGATTTTACAATCAATATAAGATATGTAGCTCAATCTACAGCTTGCTTGTAGGAACCCCAGCAGGTGCAGCACGTGATCGTTTTTCTACGGCTCGAGAAACCTGTCTAACTGCATCTTTTGACAAATGGCGGGGCCTGCTCAGCCACATCCCTCCATCAACGATCATCACTGCTCCGTTGATATATTTGCCTTCACATATAAACCAAAGTCAACATATTTCCAGATAAATAAATTTTTGTAACTTCAAATACAACACTGTAAAAGTGACCATTGATGCTCTGTTTCTTAGGGGAAAAAACACTCATTTTTCTCCTTATAATCAGAGATATACACTTTTTCCACCTTGTGTTTGTAAACACTCCCCAAATTTACTTTGATTCATTTTTTTCTCCCTACTTAAAAGGCGACCAAAGCGTTTATATAAAGCTTAAAACCCTAAAAAACCCTGCAATTCATGCTTCTTTTTTTTCTGAATATGATAAATCCACAACTACATCACATTGTCGTAGCAGGTGATACAGAAAATAACATATGATGAGCAGGCTATCAAGTTTAGAACATGTAAAAATGAAAACTCTTGTGCGAAAGTGGGGTAATACAATACTAACAATTGACATAAAACACGAGTAAATTGTGTACCAACTACCAAGAAGAAATAAATTTTCAACAGAAATGGAAGATGACCAACCAGCATCAGAAGCGAGGTAGATAGCAGCCATGGCAATATTCCATTTCTCACCAACTTTGTGCAGAGGCGAACTTTCACTGGCTTTACTTTTAATCTCTTCCGGCAAAAGTTTGCTCAAGCCAGCAGTATCTCCTATGGGACCCGGTGCGATCCCGTTAACTCTTATATCATAATCCGTACCCCACTCCAATGCTAAATTTCTCGTGAGTGCATCAACTGCCGCCTGGACAGAGAAAGACAGAATATAAAACGACACTTTTTGGAGAGAAAAAAAATATATATATTATCAATCAGAAGCATCAAATTACAAACCTTGGCTGCAGATACATGGATTTGATACCAGGATGCTGTATAATGCAAAGTGGCACTGATATTAAGTATAAGTCCTCCAGTAGACGAGTTTCTTCTTCCTGGAGCGTCTTTCTTAAGATATTTCAGCGCCTCATGGCACATTGTAAATGTGCCAACAGTGTCGATATCCATTACTACAGAAAGTAATTATAATGTCACACAAACAAATCAAGTCTTTCACTAAAAATGGGTTATTTGAGGTAATTCATATTGTAAGTTGACCTAAGAAATAGAAAAGAACAAACACTATACTCAGGATTCGATAACTATAAGCACAGACCTAAATTTACTTCGACAGGCACAGAAGAAAGGGTGCGCCAATGAGTATTTATTTAGAGTACTCAGACCTGTTTTGAAGCCATTGGGAGAGAGATCCTCAGCCGACACGAGAAAATTGCCAGCGGCAGCATTCACAAGAATGTCGAGCTTCCCAAAATGCCTCACGGTCGCCTCCACAACTCTTTGCGCGTCTTCCCGTCTTCGAACATCCCCTTCAAACCCAACTGCCTAAAAAACACAAACATTAACGCGTAAATTCTTCGAAATAGTTACTAAAAACCAAAACAAGTATCAGAACTGATTATTATTTTTTACTTTCAAGTGAATTCTGATCAAACCCACAACTAGAATACACAGAAAAACAGAATCAATTGGATAAACGATAATCGATTTGGTCGAAATAAGTTCAAAACAAGTTAGCTACAAACTGAAACAATCTATTTTAGGAAAAAAAAAGAAAAACAGAAAAAAAGTGAAGAGGGTTACGGAGATGCCGAGGGAGTTGAGGGCCGAAACAGCTTCGTCTAAAACGTTTTTGCGGCGACCCATGATGGCGATGGAGGCTCCATGTTTTCCGAATTGAGCCGAGATCTCAAACCCGATACCCGACCCGCCTCCAGTGAGAAGAGCTACATTGCCTTTGAGCACCTCCGCCTTGAATGGAGACTCCATTTTTCTTCTGTCTTCCTCAGCTGTGTTGCACAAAACCCCAACAAATTTATTTGCGTTTAAAAATACACACAAACAAATAAAAATCTCTTTTTTACTATATCAGTCAAAAATCATGATTTGATCAATCTCCCCTCACTATTGTGATTTCCATTTCCCATAAGATATGATGTGATTTCACTTTTTCCTTTTTGTATTGCCCAATTTTTAATTTTTTACATAATGCTTCGAATGAAAATTGAAATGTGTTAGGTGTGTCAATTTCTATTAATCCGTCCTAATTAATTATGTTTTTTTAATTAAAAAAAAACATTGTAGTATAATTAGGTGTAACAGAAATAATAATAAGTGCCAAAATTTGAGAGATGGGTAAAGGGAAATTATAATATATAATTTATTTTAGGGAAAAATGGCAACAAGCAATTTTTCAACATTTTTTGACCAATAAGGCTTTTGAGAAATTACGCGTGTCATTTAGGCCGGTTAAAATGTGTAAAGACCGTATTACCCTCGTTTCTCTTCCTGAAACGCACGCATAGCCAGCCGAATCCCTAATTTTGTGTGCTTCTGCAAGTGGCTGAAATCGGAGATCGAGATACAAGCATCGCCTTCTTCCCGCCAGTCAATTTTCGTCCGACTGGGCCAAGTACTCTGATGGCCAGAGCCCCGAGAGGTGACGAAGGCGGTGAAGAGGATCCTGAAATCGCTGGCGGCGGAATGGACCGATGTATCCGACGCGGAGGCGCTTCACGTGGTCCCGCTAAAGGGAGCCATGACGAACGAGGTCTACCAGATCAAATGGCTCACCAATTCCAATCACGACGATTCGCATCCGAGATCCAGGAAGGTGCTGGTGAGGATTTACGGCGCCGGAGTGGATGTATTCTTCGATCGCGAGAGTGAGATCCGTACGTTTTCGTTCATGTCAAAGCAAGGCCGGGGCCCTAGGTTGCTCGGCCGATTCTCTAATGGCCGCGTCGAGGAGTTTATTCGAGCTCGGGTAAACACCCTCTCTTTCTCTCTCTATCGTTAATTGGCTATCTGGAATCTGGATCCCCTGTTTTCTGTAATACTTTGTGTTCTCTTTTGAGGCGATGTTTTTTTTTGGTAGAATTCATTTGAGTTAAATTTATTTTCCACACTAACAATAGATATTAAGTTGATTTAAGTTTCCTGGCAATGCATGTATGCTATAGACTGCTACTAAGCTAATGTGGGTTGTTAAGCTCAATCAATTAACTTTAGCCCGATATAAGTTTTTTTTTGTAACATATCGCCTTTGATTGTGTCATTCTAGACGCTTACGACAGCTGATTTGCGTGAACCTGAGACTTCTTCTCTTATAGCAACAAAAATGAGGGAATTCAACGACCTAAATTTGCCAGGGCCTAAGGTGGTTGTCCTCTGGGATAGATTGCGGTACACTTTCAACGACCAACTTTGATTGCTTGATTGTGTTTGTATATATTTACTTGGTTTAATGTCCAATATTTCAGCAACTGGCTTAAGGGGAAATGGGTTGTGAATACACATATTCATGGAAATTATTGCACATGCTCTGTTGTTTCTAGGTTTATGAGAGAAGAGGACACTGAATGTTCTACTTGAAAAAAGAAAGGAACTTCACTTGGGAAAGTAATATGCAAAATGTTCTACTTAGATTATTCATTATTGCACTAATTTCCCTTTTCATTTTTTGGTGTGCAGATCACGTAGAAGAAACGGGAGGCAAAGAAATAAGGTGGTGGGAGTAGTTTTGTAAACAGCTAGGTTTACCGGGCAGATGTATCTATTGATCTTGGCAAGCACCATGTTCCCACGACATTTATCGACAAAGTGGCATATCGAACAGTGAAACTTCTTAGATTTTCTACGGGCTTGTTTTTCCAGGTTTGTTGTCTTGGCTTACTCTGCTTTTAGCTTTTGGAACTCGTGTGTAGGATGATTTTCTACGAACGAACCGTGCCCTAAAATATGCAAAGCATTAGTGGTATCCTGCTACTAATTTTCACTGTGAAGTTGGTTGTGTAACATACAAAATTATGATTATTTCATTGATTAGTGATTTTGAGTAATGATTGGGAAATGAAAACTAAAAAATATTTCTAAAGAAACATGAATTTATGTTTATGAATAGTTGGGATTTTGGAAATGGATGGCCACTTCTTCTTTTGCAGAGAAGTATATTATTGTATATATATATACTGATATGCATCCCCTGCTAATGTTTTCAGCTGCTAGTGCTGCTTTTGGAGGTATGCGCATCTGCATTCAGATCATTTGAGTTTTAGTTATCTGATAAATCATAAAATGTAGTAGTATATCTTCTCAAGTGATATGATATTCAAGAAGTCATCAGTAGATTCAGTACTCCCAAAATGATGCTTTATCATAAACACGTATTAAAAAAACAACCAAAGCACAACGTATGATGGCTCATTAGTAAAAAAGGACAGAAGGGAACATGATAAAAAAAAAACATTTCATATGACTTATTTTTTAAATTAGAAAACAAAAATCATCCTTCTCAATGTTTGATATTTACCGGCTGAGATGAGCATATGGTGAATGTGGCAGGCTACTTAATTTCTTTTTGTCGTCTTTTAGTTACCATTAAAGTTTTAAACTTAATTTCACTTACGTGCATGATCACTTATTGTTTGTTTGCTGTAAAATTTCTAGATCTTTAATCCTTTTTTTAATGAAGTCATGAATCATACCTTCAGTCCTAAGATCTAAGGAGTTATCACTCTCAAAATTTATGAATTAAGCTATGAATAAGTATCAAGCTGGTTGGGCTTTCTGTGCATATGTTCAATCGCCAAGTTGTGAAGTCGAAACAACTACAATCAAGGTAACGTTTTTCTGTTTTGTTATGTACTTAGAATATTTATTCTTTTTTTTTTATTTTCACAGGAGGATATGAGATCATCATCAAAGAGAGTGACCAGGATTTTTATTGGAAGGATTCATTGTATTTTTTTATTTTTATTTTTATTTTTGAGATATTTATTTTATTTTCAGTGTTTTTACGATGTTTTTTTACGACATTCAGTATTTTTTATGAAATTCAGTGTTTTAATGACATTCAGTGCTTTTTTATGAGATTCAGTGCTTGTAATGACATTCAGTGTTTTTATAATATTCTATGTAAAAAATCTGAAATTCAGTGTTTTTTTATGACATTCAGTGTTTGGGATGATATTCAGTGTAAAAATTTGACATTTAGTGTTTTTTAATGTCATTCAGTGTTCTTATAATATTCAGTGTAAAAATCTGACGTTCAGTGTCTTTTTATGGTATTCAGTGTCTGATGGGGTGGGGTGAGTTGAGTAGAAGAAAAAATCTTTTTATGGTATTCAGTGTTTGATGGGGTGGGGTGAGTTAATAGAAGAAAAAATCTGACGTTCAGTGTATTTTCATGGTATTCAGTGTTCATATAATATTCAGTGTAAAAATTTGACATTCAGTGTTTTTAATGACATTTAATTTTATTCAGTGTCTTTCAATGTCTTTCAATGTCTTTTAATTTTATTCAGTGTCTTTTAATGGTATTCAGTGTCTTTTAATTTTATTCAGTATCTTTTAATGTTATTCAGTGTTATTCAGTGTCTTTTAATGTTATTCAGTGTCTTTCAGTGTCTTTCAGTGTCTTTCAGTGTTATTCAGTGTCTTTTAATGTTATTCAGTGTTATTAAGTGTTATTCAGTGTCTTTTAATGTTATTCAGTGTTATTCAGTGTCTTTTAATGTTATTCAGTGTCTTTTAATGTTATTCAGTGTTATTTAGTGTTATTCAGTGTCTTTCAGTGTTATTCAGTGTCTTTTAATGTTTTTCAGTGTCTTTTCATGGTATTCAGTGTCTGACATTCAGTGTCTGTGGTGGGGTGAGGTGGGTTGAGTAGAAAAAAAAAATCTGACGTTCATGGTATTCAGTGTCTGGGTAGGGGTGGGGTGGGGTAGGTGTGGGTGGGTTGAGTAGAAATAGAGTAAGGGTATTTTCGTCCTTCCATATACAATTTTTTGGCCTAATTGGAATAAAAAGGCCTAATTGACACATAAATTGAAACTTGGCCTTATTGGTCAAAAAATGTTGAAAATTGGTCTTATTGCCATTTTTCCCATTATTTTAATGTGTTCCATGGATTTGTGTGGTTGTGGTTATTTCATACGGGTATAAGGGAATTTGGATAATGGATAGTAATTAGTGTTTGTTTATTATTAAACAATTTATTTATTTTTAATTATAAATTAAGAGTGCTTACCGAAATTTGTTTTATAACTCAAAAGTAAATACATCTAATTTTTCAAATATGGATGACAATTTTTAAAGATGCATATTCATCATGATCAGTTGATCACGCTAGTAGGAAAAAAAATCAAATTAATATATATATTTCATATTTTCAAAAGGTTAAATAAGTAATTAAGAATTTTAAAATGTGCTCTTATTTATAATTTTCCAAATTATAATACTTAATTCATAGATAAGTAAAAAATTATCAATCATATATCCTGAAGTATATTTTATGATGTTGAAATTATAATTTAATAAACTAACTTTCACTTTTTTTCAAAAACTTGTTAATATAATTATTGGTATAGTTGTAAATGAAATATGGCACTCTGGTAGTAAAAAAATAAAACATAAAAATATAACTTTTGCAAAAAAAGGAAGAAATAATTAATTTCACCATCACCTATGTATTAATTTATTTATTTTCATATTTTATCAACTTACAACCTAATTTTAATTTTTTTTATTTATTTATTAAATAATTATTTTTAAAGTTGGATTCTTCATATTCCACCCACAAAGTAAAAAATGTAACTCCTCAAGTAAAAATAATTCTTAATTTTTGTCTCAAGTTTGGTTCTTCATATGCTGCAAGTAAAAATGTAACTCCTCAAAATCACTCAATTTCTTTTAAAACCCAACTCTTTAAAGTGACCTGAATAATTCAATTGTAGGCAATATTTTTAACTTGAGAGAAAATCTGTAAGATAAATCACCCCAACACAGGTAAATCCAAGCTAGAAATTTTTCTATATCCCACGAAATGTATTATCCATTACATGCCAACAACCAATCTCGGACAAACGAACTAAAATAAACAAGACTAAAGCTCAATGGGTCGGCGCAGACCAGAATACACAGCTTTCCGTAAGAGGGGATGAACACCCTCTGTTAACAATACCTCAGCGTCTAATTTCTCAACAAGTGGCCAAATCTGTAGAACAAAATAGACGAATAAGAATGTTGAAAGTAAAACTTTAATGTTCATAAAATAAATCTGTGTTCGACGAGTCATATATATATATATATATATAACTAAAAGGTTGCTGCATGTGGAGAAACTATGAGCTTACTTCTGAAGCGTATTGACGTGTGAAAGCCTTGACATAACCCAAGGTCGATAAACACCATTGTTCCTTTTCACCAACATTATAACCATTTGTGGTCCCTCTCCCATTGGCATGACTGGAACCAACCATAATCAGAAATAAGGCACCGGTGACGTTTAAAAACCAATCATTAGTACTATTATAGGACTACAAATAATTTAGGGTAAAACTACCCAAGGTTTTAGCCTAATGGAAATAATATTTGCAGTTTGCATTTCTTCCACAAATAAACCTCCTCCTGAGGGCCTATTTGTAAATTTAAAAAATAGTTGGAAACTTTTGTGATTAAATTGAACCTCATTGGTATTTTTGGTAATTAACCCAAGAATTGAAGTAAAAAGAACCTGCTGAGCGGCTTTCCACCCTCGTTGTCCACCTCCATTGTTGATGCATCTTCATTCTCGATGGCCATTTCATCGGCGTCACCAGATTGTTGCAAAGATCCTTCTGTTTCTTTCAGGGGTTCCGTCAATACATTACAGAAGCTTTTGTACAACAAAATAAATAACTCCTGCAGGTCCTCGTCAATAATGAATTCACTAGGTTAGACGAATTTAATTTCTACCAAGAGTACATTCGGATATGACAAACTAAGTTATCTGCGGGTTATATATTAGTAATAAATACCTCGATTTCATCAAAAGCGCGCACAAATAAAGCTTCCTTGGCTTCTAATGACTCCAGCGTAGAATCCTCCTCCTCTTTCGTCTTTTCAGCATTCGATTTCAAACGCTTCATTTTTACGGGGTTCTCAGTAAGAACAGGTTCACCATCTACAAGAGCAAGAGTAGGCTTTGACTTGGCATCCTCCAGCTCAGCAAGGGCTTTTGATGCAGCTTCTTTAACAGATAAAACACTCTTCTTCAAGGATGTAACTTCTTTTCTCAGATCAGTTATACGATTAAATGTCTTAGTAATAGCATTTCCCAGAATCTGTGAACAAAAATTATTCAGTCAGTAATTGAACAATTAAGAGAAGAAATCAACTGGAATTTAAAAGGGGGAGAAAACTAGATTTACCTCCCACGGATGGTCAGAAATATGAAACTGGCTAACATTCGGTTCCGAGAAAACCCATCTCACGATAGCCACATTAGATAAAAGACGATATCCCATCATTCTATCGATGACCATAGCCGTCATTTGAGCATTGTTCTTCCAAAACTCACTAAGTTCACAAATCAGCATGAGTTGCTTGTCCTGATCCGGACAGATTTTGGAAATGATCTGCCCATACCTCTCCAACACAGTAATCAAATGAGTAAAGCTTTTTGAACCAATATTCAGGAGGGTCTGGACAACCACTCTGAGCGTGAGATCCCACCCATGAGCTGGAAGGATATCATTTTCAATCCATGAAATGATGTCACGAGTGGTTGACCTTTCTTTGACCATACCAGTGAGTTGTGAGGAGAGGTCATGCTCAGTTTGATCTTCATCTGAGGCACTGTATCTGAAGTTTGTTGTGCCTTTTGGAGGAAGCAACTCTTCTAAAGCAGGGGCACTTTCAATGCTCTATATGCACAAAAAATTTAATTAAAAAAAAATACTTGGATCATGAAATGATTCAGATGATATATTACTCATCTCACTGTAGTTGTGATTCTTTTGAGAAATATATGAGAAATAACTTTATATGGAGGGTCGCACAAACAAATGATACAGTTGCACTATGATGACAAGTAATTGCTATCTCACATCAAATCAAGTAATCCAACAAACATTAATAAAGGGAATTTTCCTCAAAAGGAAGTGATCCTATGTTCAAGGCTTCAAGCAATTATGCAGTCATAAATATTACTGCCTAATTTGGTTGGTAGGGTTATAGAAGTGATCCAAACGTAAATGGTGAATGGTATATAGGAGTGTAATTTCTACCTGCTTGATTTTGTCCCAGTATGATAAGCGCACTTCCCTTTCCAAAACCTCCTGAACAAACACACGCTGTGGTGCCCATTTTGGAAGGTCCAAAACATAAGCCCATTCTTCCCATGGCCAAATAAACTGAAAATTTGATCTGCAAATAAGACCAAAATTATGCAACCAGAAGAAAAACTCTTGTGATAAACGTTTCAATAAAACAAGGATATGCATAATGGCGCATGCAAAGAGTACATGCCAATTGTCATCTCATAAAGAAACAGTAAAAACAAATAAGAGACCAAAGATGACATTGAATGTACTAAACAATTCTACCTAAACAATTATTTACTAAGAGTCTAAGACCCAAGCAGATGGGACGTGAAGATTCAGAAACTGATTATTTTTCAAATTATACCAACATCTAATGTTTATTCTTCAAAATTGTCTCATATTGATATTACCCATTTGATGCAGTAACAAGATAGACATGTGACAGCAAATATTATTCCAACAATATATTATAATGCAGGCTATATTATATGCAAAAACAATCGTGGATACAAACTTACAAATGGTGTGAAAACCAAAGGATAAGACGAGTCCGGCACTCCATGTCAAGATCGGCAATTTTATCAAAGAGGGAACGAACGGCTCCAGCTACAACTGCTGGAAAGGCACCTGGAAGAGCCTGAATTAAAACTTGCAGTTAGAACACCCAAAAACGCAAATTACACTGCACAAGAAAGACTTGGCAGTCATGGATAAGTGGATAACAGCAGAAAAAAATTCGAAAGGATTAGAGAGCACCTTGCATAGATCCATAATGACCAAAGTATAATAAATTGGCCTGAAAGGTGGTTGGGGCAGTAAAAGGATCTGAAAAATACAAAGATCAATAAAAAACCATACGACTAATATGAATCAACTGTGAACAATAGAAGTATAGCTCATCTTATCTAAGAATATATAATCAGACTGCTCTCTCCTTTAACTCAAACCTCACCGGACAATTATATGAAACTTGTTGTAGCTATTTTACAACAAGCACTAGTTCTATTATATTATAATCAGATGATTTGGTGAATGAGATTTTTGAATACTGTTCTCAACAGTATTGTGCCACCACAAAAGCTTTACTGCTTTAGGCACATCTATGAAATATCCTGTGTACACATCACATCTCAAGTACCCTCAAAAGGATAATTCCTGGTTCTTTCACATTCAACTATATTACTATCTAGTCCCAACAGAAGGTGCATGGTTTCAAATTCCAACCTACAATCTGCTTCGATAAATTCACTTAGAAGTCTGATTAAAATATAGATGAGTCATAAATAAATACATGAGTCATTACCTGAGAGAATATTGTCTCAGCCATTAGGTACTCGTATCGGAAGGGAACAGGCAACCCAACCATGGATGAGGCACATTCTTTTCGACTAGCTTTGCAAGAACCAGAAGACAAAAGAACAAGAAGATTATAAGTACGCTGAAAATCGTACAGAACCTATAGAATAATTAGTTAGATAATTTTCAGCTACCAAAATACTACCTCTTAGGCTCTTAATTCTCCACCTAAGTGTATATCTATTTATAAATTGGAAAAAAAAAATGATCTAATATCTAATTTACATTTCTTTTCAAGATTTTGTTCATGCTTCAGATAAAGACACAAAGAAAATAGGTGGTTGGAAACCACCACAGCGACAATCAGAAATCGATAAGAGAAATTTCAAATAAACGAGTCTGTTGTTCATTTTAGCAACTCTAATTCTCAGTCCTCTTTCTCAAATAAGCAACAAAAATCATATACTCATTATCCTGTGTCTACCAAAAACTCCATGTACAGCTGAGAGGTGACAACACAATGTAAGTGAGAATGCTCTACTAACCATCCATTTAAGAAAAATAGAATGTCCAATAAATATTCTTCCACAACGAACCGATCTATAGGCTGCAAATTCTGCAAAGAAAAAAATAATAATAAGCACCACTAAGAAGCGTATGATGAAGAAAATTGTCAATGTATGTCAAAGAGGAAAAAAGATTGAGTTCCTAACATGTTGGATTCTAATTAATTAGAAGGCGCAAAGGCTTAATTGTGATAAAGATTACAAGAGGGAAAAAAACACAAAAAAAAATAAAAAAATGAGATTCTCGAGAACATATCAGATCCAGATAGTACAAAAAGGACCATC
This sequence comes from Euphrasia confusa, assembly GCA_954870475.1. Lineage (NCBI taxonomy): Eukaryota > Viridiplantae > Streptophyta > Magnoliopsida > Lamiales > Orobanchaceae > Euphrasia > Euphrasia confusa. The sequence goes on along the minus strand of OX940959.1, from coordinate 36,283,319 downwards.
CATTACAATGTAGGTTGATAATGCTTGTTAACGCTATTAACTAAAAGTTATAACAAGGGCAAAACAGTGTTACTATTTGCAACTAGAGCATGACATGGTCCCCTGTTTTCAGGCCCTGTTTTCAGGGTAATCAAGAAAATAGTATGTGCAAGTCAAAATTAAAAAGTGGCACATTTCCAGGTCTGCTTTAAGTATCACTTCCAGAATGCAGAAAAATACCACGTTATAACAAATAAGAGGTGTAGAAAATGTGATCATGTTATCAGTGAACTCGTTGTAGACTTGTAGTCACTTAACTCAAGTTTCAAAATATCACAATGGAGATAAAAAAAATTATGCATAAAATCCCATATTATAACAGTGTGATGTTATACCGTATTACACTTTATTAAGGAATTTAGGGTGATAGTCAAGTGAGACTCTAAATTGGGCCATTGGAACAAGTTACAAAGAAAAGGCAAAAAAATTGATATGTAAAGGAAGTTAACTTTAGGAAAAATAATAATCTGGAAATAACCAACGGATTTGAAAAAAAAAAGTTAGAAGAAAACAGATGATTTACGAGAATCGGAACATCACATGAGAACCTACAGTGTTTTCAATCTAAATAAGAGACAAAAGAGCAAATATATATAAATATACATAGACATATATTGATGGGGTTACTATAATCTAGTACAATTACCTCAGTCTTACTCGCAGGAAAAATATTAAGCCTCCTGATACGCTGAGGATATTTTAATTCGGCTTCATGTTTCTGTTTCCCATATGCAACCCCTGTTGCCGAGGCAGGAGGATCCGGAACCTCGGGGCAGGTTAAAGAACCGAAATCATGGGACTTCCCACCAACAAGTTGTGGTTCAAAAGAAAGATGCGGTCTAGGAACTGAAATGTGAGTAGAACTCAGAAAATAATCTAGAGATATATGATAGTACAAAGAGAGTATGTACATGATATATTCATTTTTCAAGAAATATTGTTTTGTATTTCTATATCATGCTTCCACTGCCAAAACATGGAATAATCAAGAAAAATACATTGTACTTTTATGACTAACAAACCTAATAAATTTAAAGACTACTTGCTTAACATATTTAAAATATTCGCTTCTTGATTAACGGAGTCTCATGCAAACATTTTGCAAACCTTCTGGAAAAATGTTTCTAAGTACACAAAAATGGCAAGCGAAGACAGCCTATGTTCAATTTTCTAGTAAAGACAGCCTTGATTCAAAAGTTTATTACAATTATTTGATGCTAATAACCAAAAGTCAAGCAGAATAATTTGGAAGACAGAAGCCCCACCAATATTATCTTCGACGAATCAAATTACCCAACATTGGATGTTGAATATATTTTTAAGAAGTTCCAGTATAATTGCGAACACCACACAGCCTTCAGACACATCAGAGACAACTGACATATGTTGGTGTGTCCTAGGTTGGTCTAATCTAGAGCATACATAATGAATGACGAGGTAGAATGCAATTAGAAGCACAAGCAATACCGCTATCCAGCTTCCAGCCCTTGTTGGAAAGATCTTGAACATGGCTCCATAGATCCTCAAGAAAATCCTAGAAGTTTACAGAATAAAAAATTAAAAAGGCGAAAAAATGATGTATATACTAGTGAATAGTCCTCGTAGATTTCAGCCCAATAAAGAACTTTTATTTGTCCAGGTTAGATTTCAATTTCTGTGATGGAAATATGCATACCAATGAATATATGATTGATGATAAAAAAACAAAAAAAGTAGTGTGGAATATATTGTCTGTTGATTAGGATTATGTTCGACTTTGAATGCTTTTAATAAAAAAATGTAATAAATAATCATTTATGTGGATAATATGCAATGTGGGCTGAAAAATAACACTACATAATTTATAATTAAGTGAAAATAATGATGATCGGATTATCAATGACTTCATACTGTATAAGTTTTTTATTGAGAATGTAGAGTTCAGATATTAGACTACAAAATTGAAAATTTTTAGTGGTTGAAACTGATATCATTAAAATGGGATAACTGTGATGCGAACTTTAAAAAAAATGTTTTACATGTCTGAAAAAAAAAACGCATTGAAATGAAAATCATGCAAGTCGTTAGATTTCAAGGTATAACAAAGAGGAGACTAGAAGATGTACTTTTTCACCATCAGCCTGACTTTTATCATCAAGATAGTCGAACACGGAGCAGCCAGCATCAGAAACGTGCCTTCTAATACTCATGTAAGCTTGTATTCCCACCATAACTCTGTCTATCTCCTCAGGAACTTGCTGGAAACCAAATATACTTTAATAATCATTTTGAAGAAGTCAACTACAGAAGGAAACTTTAACTCTGTGATGTACATCTTCACCATAAGAGTAGGATTTACTACAAATACAAAGAACTAAAATTATTTCAATATACAGCAGATAGGCACAAAGACAACGCCAAAACCAATATTGAGGCATCTTGCTAGGCAAGTTGAAAAACCTGGAAACCATTTGATTGTTGACTGTTTCCAAGCTACTCTCAATATTATTGAGTTTGTGTTTCGCACCTTCCTAAACAATATTGTTATCTTGGAAAAAGCATTCATGGAATCAAAATAGGATAGCATCGACAAAGGGAGGATAACCATCCCATATATTCCATCGAACACAGGATATAAATGGTACTCAACTTATAACCAAAGAATTGAAATCAAAGAGAAGAAGAATGAAAATTCACCTCAACGAGTTCTGCTCCACCCCAAGGAAGACATGATAAAATACAAGTAATATAAAAGTCGGCACAAGCTTGCCAAGAGGGATTTCCTTTATCTTCATCTACTGTTGTAGCTGCTGACGATAGCAGTGTTTCAAACAAAACTATTAAGGCGCTCGGTTGAAGAACTTTGCTGCACATCTGTACTTACAAGAGGAAATTAACAAAATGTAAGATGCATGTTTACTTATACAATCATTTAAATAGAGAGCCCAGTCCCGTGAACTATGACCACATAAGGAGCAAGAACTCTAGCTGATTATTTACAGAAGTATAAAGTCAAATATTTATATATTTACTGCAACTCTGCAAGAAAATAAAAAACATATAGAAGTATAATGACCCCAACAAATTATGGCCCTTAGGTTGAAGACAGTTTGTTGCCGATGCAACTCATCAGAATCATCTTCTCATAATTCCTATCATAATCATATATTTCAGATATTTCAAGTTTGTAATTCAAAGAGGAAGGGTCCACGACATGCCACAAAGAGAAATATATTTTCCCAGGAAAATAGGTTACAAAAAGGACTGAAAGCATAACTTAAGTATCCTTATATGTGATAATGTGAACCCACAACAAGTTTGATCTATAACTTTCAGCGTAATTAATGAAATGGCAGGTTTTTAGGTTTCGACGACAACTTCAAATAACAGAATGTGAAACAAAGTATTCAGTTCATCCACCAAACCACTGATTCAAAGATAGAGATAAATAATTTTCCATGCAAAGATCCCCACAACACGTACCAAGACAGACAGAAAGCGCATTAGTACTCGAGTCTTGTTACAATTTCCAGTATCTAGTGCAACCTGCCAATAAGAAATAACATAAGGAATTAAGTGGCAATCAGCAATACCAATTACCATAATCAAGTGAAATAGTAAGACTACTCATGTTGAGTACTTCATCAAGAAAAAACCAGATTATGTAATAATATATACACCATTTGTATCCACATGAAACCATTTGACAGATATTCTAACAAAAGGATTAAGTGGCACTGTGTTTCAAAACATCATTAGCAATTCGGAATAAATGACAATATGACATTCACTCGCCAACTTGAGGGGAGTGTCACTCAACTGCATATATAATTACCTTCTTGTTATTACATAAAACAAGGGATTTGAGTATGTATATATATCTTATTTGTAGAAATCATTGACCCTTGATTTTAGGGATTTATTTACAAGCATTAGCTTAGGATTTTCCTTTAAGAGATTAACATGAACTCTATTAAAAGACACTTGTTCATCTATGAATAATAAGTAAAATTATCTTCTAAGGATAACATATTTTAATCAAAAGAACATGTTGATACAATTTGCAGTAACAGGTCATGCAAGATCAATTAAAACAAATAAACCACGAGCTCTAAAACAGGAGAAAGTTGGACATGTATATGCATACATGTGTAGTATTTGATACATGGCATGAGAGGGATGGGGGATAATGGGAGAGCAGAAGCCTTGCCACAACAAAATACTGAAAATAGAATGGCATTCACGTAGATTTCAACCATAGCTTATAATTTTGGTTTTCTTACCTGCAAAGAATCATGTGTATTCTCTACAATTCTCCTGACAAAATCTTCATCTTCCAGATTTATAAGACCAACCTACAATAGCAGGAGACAAGCAAAGAGAAGACATCGTTAGTAGGAAAATAAATATAGGATCATGATATATCAGAAACAGCTGTAAGCCAGTACGGAATTTTCAATGCAGAAACAAATGTATTTGACTTATATGTTACTGTGCAATAACTAAGTTGTTACAAACATTTCAAACATATATCAGATCGAAGACAGATAAATAAATTCATTCCAACAGATCCTAACACAATGATCCTGAAATTCAATAATCATCGGATAATTTGTATTTATAGGGCGTAAAAATAAGATGAGCAATGTACTACATTATATATATATATATATATATATATATATATATATATATATATATATATATATATATATATTATCACTTGAAATTCAGCATACATGGGATTGGTTTTATGTTAAATAATTGTGCAGCTAGTATAATCATGTAAAAAGGGAAAGGAAATGAATGGGTGCATTCTTGAACCCGGCTGTCCAGCATACATGCCTCAAACACTCATGATTAATAAAATGGTCAATCTCCACATCAGTGAATTCTAATATAACAAGAGAAATACTAATGAACTTCATAGTGTATCTTAATTTTTTCCTTTATATACAGGGGTGGAAGCTATCGTACCAGAGTTCCATACAGAGGTAACTTGTGAGGCAGCTGTTCAGCACACTGGAGAAGGAACTGCCAGAACATAACATTAAAATCAGGACAATTGAACAGTGTAGACCAATAAAGAAAACCTAACAGGTTTCTTAACTTAAAATCAGGACAATTAAATCAAGCAAACGATTAGAGGCAAGCGTCGTCCAAACGGGAAGGATGGAATGTACTCACCGATAAAATTTCATCACCGGAGTGCAGCAATTCACGTCGAACCACGCCGAAACAAGTCTCCTGAAATGAAGAGAGGCGGATTATTCAATATTTTCAGATGTACTCCAACAGTTATTGGGGCATATTCAAAATTCTGATAACTAGAGCAATTAAATCAAATTCGAGAGCTGGTGAGTAAGGAAGGACAAGGCTCTACAGTTAATTCTCTGGATACAAAAGAAAAACAGAATTAGGGTTTTAAAATAAACAGATAGAAGCGAAGACTGACGAGTTGGTCTTTGTAATCGGCATTCCCACCGTACTCCGCGCATTTCTCACCAAGTCGAAGCACCAGAGTTCTCCAGCTACTCATACCGGCGACGGAGGAAGGCTGGAAATTCAGAGAAAGGTAAACGAACACGGTGGCGCCAGACGGAGGAGGGAACGGAGGAGGGTTTAAAGTTTGTCAATCGTAGGATTTATGGAGTGCGGAGAAGCGGGTCGCGTTTCTATGGAAGCCCACTTACTAATCGACCCGAATTCAGCTATTTATAAGCGGCTCGGAATTAAAACTAAAGGCGTGCGTTGCGTGTCCGAATGTCCGATTTTACTCCAACTAGTAACTACTGCCCGTGCTATGCACGGAACAAAACTATATTTTTTTTAGCAAATTACAAATACAATTTAATTTTTTTCGACTTTTAGCGATTGCAAGATTGACAAAAAAATTGACATTGATTTTAATTAATGGCTATAGCATAGAATATTATTAATGAGAATTGACGACGTTGAAATCGAAATAGAATTTTTGAATCAAATGGACTAAAAATATGTTATTTTAGACAGACTGAACTGAACTGCTCTAAATTGAAATGAACTGAAATTAATTTCAATAAAATTAAATTTTAAAATAATAAAATATTAATCAAATATTTCAATATTTATTGTAATATAAATACTTTTATAAAAAATTGAATGTTTATATAATAAAATAATAATAATAATAATAATAATAATAATAATAAATGAACTGAACTCAATTAGTTTGAACTAAACTTGACTGAATGAGTATAAATTGAATTGAACAAAATATGTTATTTTAGACAGACTGAACTGAACTGCTCTAAATTGAAATGAACTGAAATTAATTTCAATAAAATTAAATTTTAAAATAATAAAATATTAATCAAATATTTCAATATTTATTGTAATATAAATACTTTTATAAAAAATTGAATGTTTATATAATAAAACAATAATAATAATAATAATAATAATAATAATAATAATAATAATAATAATAAATGAACTGAACTCAATTAGTTTGAACTAAACTTGACTGAATGAGTATAAATTGAATTGAACTGAAAATAATTTCAGAATAACAGATCCTAGGCGTCATTAAAAAAAAAAACTATCTCTATAAATTGAATTGAACTGAAAATAATTTCAGAATAACAGATCCTAGGCGTCATTAAAAAAAAAAACTATCTCTTGAGTATATTTTTCGCCTAAAACTTTAGTTTTAATAAATTGAGTCTCGTTACATAAATCTACCGTGTGATCGATTTTTTTGGTCTATTTCAATTGCAGTGTCTTGGGATTCGAACTAAGGACATCAAGTCCTCAATTCAAGTGCTCAACCAACTGAGCTAACAACCCTCGACATAATTATCATTGTTTTCATTATATTTTGTAACATATAACTCCGTTTAAATTATAAAATGTGAATAGTTGTATAACTTATAAAATTAAATTGTTAATTATCATCGTTTTCATTAATCTTTTGTAAAATATAACCCGTGTAAATTATAAAATGTGAATAGTTGAATAGCTTATAAAATTAAATTGTTATATAATTTTTTTGTCAATTATCTTTTTTCTCAATATTTTTATTAATTTAATTTAATGATATTTATGATTAAAAAAAACTTTTTTCAAAGTGTTTTTCAAATATAACTATCATTGATTTCATTGATCTTTTGTAATATATAATCTAGTGAAAATTATAAAAATAGAATTGTGGTAAAGTTAATAAAACTAAATTATTAAGTAATTGTTTTATTTAAGTTTCAATTATATATATTCTCAATTTTTTATTATTTAATTGATCATTAATATAAAAAAAAATATTAGTTGAGTATTTTTCAAAAATAATTATCATCATTTTTATTAATCTCTTCTAACATATAACTTATGTAGTATAAAAGTTGAATCGTTGTATAGCTAACAAAATTAATGTTCAATAATTTATTTTATAATTAGAAAAAAATGAGTTATTTAATTTTAAACAAATATTAAAAATTACTCTTTTCCCTAAACCACTCTTATTTGTATTAATTTACATAAACATATTTATGATAAAAAAATCTGTTTTGAAATTGTTTTCCAAAAATAAGTATATATATCATCGTTTTCATTTATGTTTTTTAACATTTAACCCGTATAAATTATAAAATGTAAATGATTGTATAACTTATAAAATTAAATTGTTGAGTAATTTTTTGTTTATGTGTTAATTATCTCTATTCTCAATTTTTATTATTATTTATTGGATCATTATGATAAAGAAAATACGTTAAATGTATTTTTCAAAAATAATTATCATTGTTTTCATTGATCTCCGGTAAAATATAATTACGTGTTAATTATAAAAGTTGCATTGTTGTATAACTATCAAAATTAATGTTAACAATTATTTATTTTATTTCAACTATCTCATTTTTAATATAACTACGTGTTAATTATAAAAGTTGAATTGTTGTATAACTAACAAAATTAATGTTAACAATTATTTATTTTATTTCAACTATCTCATTTTCAATAGCAATGTTATATTAATTAATTTGTATGTATAATGATATAAATAATTAAAAAAAAAACAGATGTCTTGATGTGTTTTCAATAATAATTTTGACTTTGTATTGAATATTAAAAATATATAAGCTTGTGCAAATAATAAATGGTGAATAATTATATAATTAATATAATTATTAATTTTAAATAATTGATTTGCTTATGTTTCAATTATCTTGTTTCTAAAATTATAATACATGAGCTTTATTAATTATATTAATTATATGATTATTGCGCTTTTTTATAATTAAAATTTTAAAACTACTATAATTAATAAAACATCTTTCTAAAAACTTTAATTATTAATTATAATGTAACACATAAACTCTTTATACTTTTCTACATGAGCTAGAAAGAGTTTGAAATTAACAACGTTGTTGGTTCAGTTTAGTTAAATGAATTTAGTTTAGCTGAACTTAATAAGTTTGAAATTAACAACCCTGAACTAAACTAAACTTTAATTTAATAGGTATTAACTGTACTTAACTTAATTGAACTTAAGTTAATAAATATGAACTAAACTTAATAGGTTCGAACTTAAATGGACTTAGCTAAGCTGAACTTAATAAGTCTGAACTTAACTAAATTGAAATTTATTTCAATTTAATTTTATTTTAAAATATTGAAATAATAATAATAATAATATTTATTCAATTTTATTTTAATTTTTTTAGGTTTCACCACTTATTTATTTTATACTTTTTGCTTATTATTTATATTTAAATAATAATAATAGTAAAAGTAAAAAAAAAATGATATTTAGATAAAATAAAATAAATATTTAATATTTCATATAATTCATGATTAAAATAAAAATATCACAAAAAATAAATTTAAAATAAAAATAAATATCACAAAATAATTTGTAACGCTAAAAGTTTATTATTTCAAAATTCTTATTTTTAATTAATTTTTATATAAAATAAATTCGCTAATGTTAAAATTGTAACTATTTCAAAAAAATTAATTTAAATTAATTTTTATATAAAATAAATATACAAATAATTTCTTAAAAATTTAATTAGTTCAAAATTCTTATTTTATTAATTTAAATTTGATTAGTTCAAAATTCTTATTTTTTATTATTTTTTATATAAAATACACAATAACGTTAAAATATAAAATAATATTTAACTTTAAAATTTTAACTATTTCAAAAATTACAACGAAAATATTGATTTTATTAATTAATAATAGTAAATAATAATAATAATAATAATAATAAAATAATATTATTTTTTATTTCTAAAGTTCTTTTACCCCATAACTTTTAGGAACTCCAAACTTTTACATATCAGCATACATTTGTAACTCGTTTTTGGGTGAGAGTTAGAAGTACACATAAACTTCTCTCTATTGGAGATGCTCTTAAACAGGTACAATTATTATTAAACAAATTTTACAAATAGCTAGGTAAGAAAATATTAATAAAAAAAAATAAACATATATTATTAAATCATAAACAATTTTTCTTTAGGGAGACATAAATAATTTTCCTTTAATTTTTCTTTCAGTATAGATTTAGTGAAACACATAATTAAACAATTGTTATGAGATAATTATGTTACTAATATTTAATCAATTAATCAAATAAATAATTAATTTATGGAAAATTAAATATTTATCATTATTAAGCAAATTTTACAAATACTACTCAAACAATATTAATATTAAGTGTTTTTAAGCGGCATAAACGATTTTCTTTAACATAGTATAAATTTAGTGAAACAAATAATTAAACTAATTGTTGTAATTTAATATTTAGTCAATTAATTAATAAAATATACAATTTATAGAAAATTAATTGATTATCATTCTTAAACAAATTTTACAAACAACTTCTAAAAATATTATTAAATAAATGTTTTTAAGCGGTATAAACGATTATCTTTAATATAGTATAAATTTAGTGAAACAAATAATTAAACGTCGAGATAAATATGGAACTGGTCAATTAATTAATAAAATATCAAATATATGGAAATTAATTGATTATCAATATATTTTAAAAATATTTGATTAGTGATAATATCTATTTTATTTCATTACTATAATTAAGAACTTAGATTTATTTTCAAAATAATTTTGAATGTTATTGTAATTAAGGAATATTTGATAAGAATTATGACTTTGTTTTCTTACTAAATTAAGGATCAAATTTACTTTTAAAAAATATTTGAATTCTACTTTAATTAAATATCATATATATTTATAGGGGCCTTCTACAGTACATTGAAGGTACGGTACTTTTTTTTTCATTTCAATTAGATTTAATTATGTAATATGAACCGTTGAGATTTATAAAAGAATACAGCAGTTAGAATGGAGGTTACAACACGCAATTATTATCTTATTTATTGACTAACCTATAAAACCGGTTATATAAATTAATATTTTGATTTTTCAAAAAATTGTCAAGCAATTTTGTAAAACTAATAACAAAAAATTAAAAAATTCTAATATTTTATTTGAAAATAAAATATAAAATAATATTTTATTCTTATTAAAAAAATATAATACAAATAATTACAAATAAAAAAATAAAATAATATATTTATTAAAACAAAAAATCGTATGAAATATTAATATGTAATAATTCAAAAACATAAAATGAACAATACATATTTTTCTTCAAATCGCAAAAATATAAAATGAATAATACATATTTTCCTTCAAATTGCCGCAAAAAATATTTTATTCACTTGCAAATTTATTTATTTTTATTTTATTTGCGCTATTTAAAATTTTTTTGCTTGTACAATTTTTTTTTTTGTTTTTTAAATATTTTTATTTGCATATATTGTTTGACAATTTTTTTTTTTTTGTTTTTTCAATATTTTTATTTTACAAATTTTTTTATTTTTGTTTTTTAAATATCTTTATTTGCATATATTGTTTGACAATTGTTTTATTTTTGTTTTTTTAATATTTATATTTTCATATTTTGCGAAATTTTTATTTTTATTTGTATGCAAATTCAGTAAATTTTTAAATAGACATGTATTATTTTATTTTATTCAATATTTGTATATATTGTTTGCGCAATTTATATTTTTATTTGCATATATATTTTTTGCTCAATTTATATTTTTATTTGTAGTGCAAATTCAATAAATTTTTCAAAAAACATGTATTCAACAAATAAATATCACATATCTAAATAAAAAATATATTTTCGGTCACAAACAATTGTATTAATATATATATTCGATAAACTATAAAAAGTTAAAAACATATTCCAAAAATAAATATAAAAAGTTATTTGTACTATTTAATTAAATTAATCAAGTATTTAAATTTTTTTATTTTAAATAGTTTTATTAATAAAACCTGCTATAGTATGTCACCTTCTATTTATTAGGTAGAAAATTAATTTTAGTTGTATTTAGATGTGGTAGGGTGCATAATAAAAATTGAATTGTCATTAGTTTATTGGTTGTGGTATGAATGTACGGTACATTCAAATTTAAGAAATGTACCGTAGTATTCTCCTATATTTATATATTCGAGAGAATTATTGATGCAAAATCAATTTTTTTTACATATAAATATTTTACATATTAAATATTAAAAAATGTATTTATTCAATAAAAGGTTTAAAATGATATTACAACATATCATTAATCAAAATAATAACTGAATCATTAAATATGAATTAATACTTATTATTAATATTATTGAGAATACAAAATACTAAACAAAATAAAACACAAAGAATTATCTCTAAGTAATTCTCCACCACAAAACTTTAACACTCGATCATGAAGGAGACATATTAATAGACACATTATCACATGACATGAATGAACCCTAGATCATTAGTCCAATTGATATTTATAATACTAATGCTTTCAATCTTTGTTTATTTCTATTTTTCTATCTATTTATCTTTTTTATTTTTTTATAAGTAATAAAAATACTTAATCATATTTTAACAAAATTATTTAGAAGTGTTGTATTTAATTTAATAAATAAAAACATTACATGTACTACCATGAATTAATAGAAATAATTACAAAATGAAAAAAAAAACCTAACATTATTCACCTAAACATCTCTAAATATATTATAACATAACATGAAGAAAAGTTTGAGTCTTCTAAATTCTTGTATATTGCAAAATTACACACTTTTTTCATCATCTTCTGAATTGTTCGATTTGCATATTCATTGAATTTTAAACACACCTACAAAAAATTAAAAGAAAAAAAGGAACAAAATATAACATTAAATAAAGCTCATAAATTGAAAATGCATAAATCAAAAGGCAAAAATAAATAAATATAAAAATCCTTAAAAAAAGGTAATGTAATAAATAATATTGATTAACTACAAAAATACAAATTAAAAAGAAAAAGAAACACATCATTTACAAATGAGATAAAAATTATAAAGTGCACAAATCAAAATAATTACCTTGATAGCTGCAAAAAAAGAAAAACAAAAAAAAAATAGACGAATGATATAAAATGATATAGAAATAATAAAGTGGATATAGAGAATAAATTTCTTGATAGATAAAAAAAATAGACAAATAATATAAAATGATATAAAATAATAAAGTGAATATAGAGAAATAATTACCTGATGATAGCTACAAAAAAAAATACAATAAGAATATTTCAATTATGCAAAAAAGAAAAACAAAAAAAATAGACGAATGATATAAAATGATATAGATTACCTTGATAGCTGCAAAGAAACAAAAAAAAAATTAGACAACACAATAAAAATGTTTCAATACATATTTGGAAAAACAAAAAAAAAAATCAAAATAATAAAACGTTAATAATAATACATAAATTAAGGAAATTAGAAAAATAAATAAAAATGATGAGATGAGTGAAGATAAAAAGTATCACCTGTAAAAAAACATTCGCAATAATAAAACATTAATAATAATATGAAATTACAAAATCAGAAGAAGAAAAAAAAAACAAATGATGCTTATGAAGTTGAGATGAGTGAAAATGGATAGCTTTTATAGATGTGGGTTTGGAATAGAGTTTGTATAATTTTTGAATAATAATAATAAAAATAAAATTCATATTTTTGGTAATTTATTCTTATTAACCGAAATATGGCAATTTAATTCAAATTATGCTTAATTATAGTAATAAATAATAACAATTTGATTTGATTCTTAGATTATATATGGTATTATGAATTGAAATTATAACAATTTGATTTGATTCTTAGATTATATATGGTATTATGAATTGAAATTATAATTATATTTATAAAAAATCGTATAATTAATATAATATGTTATCTTCCATGAATTAGGTCCGTCTAATATGGAAACAAAAATATCAATTAGTATATATTGTTTTTTATATTAAATGGTCAATAGGAGATTAATTAGGAGTAATGCTTGACAATTAATAGAATAAATAAATAATAAATGATTTCGTTGTGATTTATAGGAGGAAACATTTACTTAAATTAAGGAATTTAAATAGGTAAATGAATAAATAAAAAATCAAATTTAATTAGTAATAAACAACTAATTATTATCCGAATTATTTTTTAAAATAATCTTTTTAAAACTGATTGAGAATAATTAAGAAAATTTTAAAACTAAGAAGAATTTTTAAAACTGAATTTTAAAATAATCCGAATTGGGAATTTTCGAATTATTTTTTAAAACTGATTGTTATAATAATTAGATTTGCACATAAATATGAAATTTCCACATTAATCAATATAAATTAATTCGTATAAATTGAAATAATGTATTAAAATAGAATTGTACTCTCTATTTTATTAAGTAGCATATATTAATTATTAACGCAAGTCAACTTATTTAATTATGGAATGACTATATAGTTTTCTTAAGTAGATATGCTGTTTATAATTCAAATTCAGTATTGGATAAGATATCATTGACCGAATTCTAATTAAAATTGATGAAAAATAATTAATTTTGATTTGTTAATTAAAATTGTTTTATAAATGCCAGTGTGAACATGTTCATTTTTTCTTGCAATTTTATTGGTACACCTGGCTGAAGAAAGCCTGGATTTATATATTGATAGATAAGAGAGTGATTTGAAAAATATTTTTAATCTATTTTAAAAATATTTTGCAAATTATTTAAATATACTTTAGCCATGGTTTGAAATACATTTTAAACTTTAAGAGTGTTTAAGAAGTTTTTAAGTTTTTTTTTGATAAAGGTTAATTTCATAAAAAATAAAAGATGTAAAAATAAACGAAGTTTTTAAGTTAATTGAAATACAAAATATTTAAAATTTTAAAGTAACTTAAAATACTTTTTAGGTTTTTTGAAATTATTTTTAAATGACTTTAAAATAATTAAAAATACATATTAAACTTCTAAGAGTACTTTAAAATAATTTTAAAGTAATTAAAAATATTTTTAAAAATTTTAAATTATTTTAACTATTTCAAAGTGTCTTGAAATAATTTCAAATCACTTACCATTATTTTAATATATTTTAAAATTCTTAAAAACAATTTTAAATTATTTCAATACACTCTAAAATATTTTAAACGTATTTAAAATAATTTAAATTTTGTTTTTAGATATTTTAAAAGGTTTAAAAATCATTTTTAACTCATCTTAAAATTATTTTTAAAACATTTCACAAAATTTAAAATGTATTTCAAATAATAATATATTTTAAAGTGTTTTAAATGTTTTAAAATTATTTCAAATAATTTAAAATTTATTTTAAGATATCTTAAAAAATTTAAAACTATTTTAAATTAATGAAAAATTATACTTTGAAATATTAGTTATTGAGTATTAATTTATGAAAGTTTTACTGTATTTCCGTGCTAATAATTAATAATTATTAATATATTGAATATTAATTTATGGAGGTTTTATTGTACTTGAGTGCCAATAATTATGGATAGTTTTTTATTTTGAACGTCAACTAGTTATACAAACACTATGAAATAAAATTTTATTTTTTAATTTAAAAATATAATTTAATCCTTATTTTTTCTAACTAATTTTCAAATTTACTCACAAATACTTTCTTTTTTAACTTAAAAATAAATTATACCTCTTACTTTTTGTTAAAAAAAATCAAAAAATAACATATTTTTTAAACTAAGTCAATCAGTGCATAAATAGATGTAGCCTATAAACATATAGACTAATAAATATATAAAAAAAAAAACATTAAAATTATTTTTATTTTGAAAATATAAAATGAAAAATCACACTTTGCAAATAGCAAAATTCGCCGTATACTATATTGTATTTCGGATTGAAAAATGTATAATTAATGTAAGTGGAGTAGGAGAGCGTGAAGGTGAGAAATTACGAGTTCGAACTCATTGTCAATATTTTTTCGGTTGAGTTTGTCACACAGTCTTGGCTAGTGTGGGTTAGGGCTGAAAACCAACCGTGTCGGGCTTTGAGCTTATCTAGTCGGTTCTAAAAAAAATTAACAGACTCGAGCTCGGCTCGCGAGTTTTTTTCATCCTCGAGCTCGGCTCGATCGAGCTGCTCGACTTTTGCTCGCTCGATTAGTTCAATTCTAACTTGTTCGAGTGATTATGCTCATATTACTCGAGTTCGATTCAATTCGAGTTACTCAAAAAGATCGAATTGACTCGATATATATACACATATTAAGAATATTCAATTAAAATTTTATATACACGAGCGGCTCGCGAGCGGCTCGATTCTTCAGGATTTGGGCTCGAGCTCGACTCGAGCTCACGTTTGACCGAACTCGAGCAGCTCACGAGTTGTTCGGTTCGTTTTCAGCTCTAGTTGTGGAGTTTACCTGATTGACCTAGTTAGCAAGCTACTTCGTCCAGCTCGAGGGTTTGCTTAGAGCTAGAGCTTCTAATACTAGGGTTTTCAGAGCATACATTTAGTCTGAAGGTTTACACAAGTTCCAAAGCTTTCGGCTTGTTCAGCTCGAGGATTTATCTAGAGTTTTCGGTCCGAGGGTTTACCTAGAGCTTTCGATCTGAAGGTTTACCCAAAGCTTTTAGTATGAGGGTTTACTTAAAACGCACTCGATGATCCGAAGGTTTACTCAAAGCTTTTAGTCCGATGGTTTACTTAGAACACACTCGATGAAACGGTTGAAATAACTTTCGTCTCGAGGGTTTACTTAAAACGCTGGATGAGGGACCGAAAAACTTCCGGCTCGAGGATTTACCGCTCTCGATGAATAGGGTGGGTCCCGTCATTAAAAAAAAAAAAAAAGCATAGTGACCTGAAAATCATCGAACATCTTCAACCTCAACTCAACGATAAGGGAAATCTCATCAACTCAAAAACCCATACCACAAAACAAATAAGCTCATATACACAATCTCTCTTTTCCCCCTTCCACACACACTCGCACACACATTGGATATGGCTTCCACGGCCGCATCTCCAGCTTTCTGCATCATCGCAAAGAAATCAACCGCCGCGAGAGCGTCTCTCAGTGCTCCCACCACCCGATTCCTCGCCAAAACCCCACTCCGCCGCCTCGGATTCTCCTCCGCGGCCGCCGATCCAATCTTCTCCCACCACGTCGCAACCAAGCTGCGATCGTTCGGAAGCCCAAACGCCAAACCGATCAGAGGCGCCGTCACCATGGCGAAGAAGAGCGTCGGAGACCTAACCGCCGCCGAGCTCAAGGGCAAAAAGGTCTTTGTGAGGGCCGACCTTAATGTGCCCCTTGATGACAACCAGAACATCACCGACGATACTAGAATTCGAGCTGCCATCCCCACCATCAAGCATCTGATTAACAATGGCGCTAAAGTCATTCTTTCTACTCACTTGGTCAGTTGTTTCATTCTAACTTTACTAAATCACCACCTGCCGATTCTGTTTCTTGAATAATTTGTTCCGACATTGTTCCGGTATTGTTCCGACATTCGGTTTATTTGTATTCTTGCTGATTTATCCTGTTTGACAAAGCCCATTGATTAGATTAGAAATGTAAACATCTATCATTTGTGTTCTTGGATTTTTTAGGGTCGGCCGAAAGGCGTCACGCCGAAGTACAGTCTCGCGCCTCTTGTTCCCCGGCTATCGGAATTGCTAGGAATTCAGGTATCTGATTACAAGAGAAAACTGATTTTCTCAGTTGGAAAATAATAAAGCTGAGACAATAGGTCACTAAGCATGTTTATTACTATATGCTTATTAAACCAGGTTGTGAAGGCCGATGACTGCATTGGTCCGGAGGTCGAAAAATTGGTGGCTTCGCTGCCTGAAGGTGGGGTCCTCTTGCTCGAGAACGTGAGGTTTTACAAAGAGGAAGAGAAGAACGAGCCGGAGTTTGCAAAAAAGCTCGCCTCATTGGCTGATCTTTACGTGAATGATGCTTTCGGTACTGCACATAGAGCACATGCCTCTACCGAGGGAGTTACAAAGTTCTTGAAGCCCTCTGTGGCCGGTTTCCTCTTACAGAAGGTTAGCTTTACTTATTAGTCATCATACTCATAAGTTAAATGTAAGGGAGTACCACTGTGATTTGATTCAGTGGTAAAATGTAAGGGAGTAACTGTGATATTTAATATTTTTACAAATGTTAGAAAATGTATGAAGATTTGCTTATGAGGGTCAAGTTTAATACAGACCTCGTTTTTTTTTTTTGTTTTTTTTTTGTAATTTTCAAAAAATAGCATTGTCGTCTATTCGTCTATTAGTTGGGCTAAAATTCGAGGGTAGTATTTGTAGTTCACACAGTAGATTGAAATAAAAGAAAACAATCACATTAGAATTACAAAAAATACCCAGTGATATTAGCTTGTTTTTTGACATACTACACTCCAAATTGTGTGTGTGTGAGGGGGTTGGGGGACAGTTATCGGGTAAATACAGACCTCAACGGGATGTTGTAATCTTTTCAAGGAGGGGATTTGCTATCTTGAAACCTTTTTTTCCCTTTCAAAATAGGTGATTAATCCTTCACATTTATAGATTGGTATGAAACTCTAGATTGACAAATGACTTCATTTTCTTTTAGGAATTGGATTATCTCGTCGGGGCAGTATCAAGCCCAAAGAGACCTTTTGCCGCCATTGTTGGTGGTTCAAAGGTTTCATCCAAGATCGGAGTTATTGAATCACTTCTCGAGAAGTGCGATATTCTGCTATTGGGCGGAGGCATGATATTCACGTTTTACAAAGCCCAGGGACTGTCAGTGGGTTCCTCCCTTGTCGAAGAAGACAAGCTGGAACTCGCCACGTCGCTATTGCAGAAGGCCAAGGACAAGGGAGTGAGTCTCTTGCTTCCAACTGATGTCATTATAGCCGACAAGTTCGCACCAGATGCAAATAGCAAGGTTAATTCCCTAAACCTTTATTAGTCGATTTAAAATTTTGAATAATTTTTAAAGGATATATTATTTGACGTTGCTGCAGGTTGTGCCATCATCTGCCATACCGGATGGATGGATGGGATTGGATATTGGCCCAGATTCGGTGAAGACTTTCAGCGATGCCTTGGACACCACCCAAACTGTTATCTGGAACGGACCAATGGGAGTGTTTGAGTTCGACAAGTTTGCTGTTGGAACTGAGGTATGTATATATTTCTGTCCAAAATCCAAATCACGGAAATAAATGAAAAACGAAAAATATTTATCTGACTTTGCACATGCCTTCTTTTTCTTCTTTGAAGTCCATTGCAAATAAGCTAGCTGAGCTTAGTAAGAAGGGAGTGACTACAATCATCGGTGGTGGAGACTCGGTTGCGGCTGTGGAGAAAGTCGGAGTTGCTAGTGTGATGAGTCACATA
Source organism: Euphrasia confusa (assembly GCA_954870475.1). Classification (NCBI taxonomy): domain Eukaryota; kingdom Viridiplantae; phylum Streptophyta; class Magnoliopsida; order Lamiales; family Orobanchaceae; genus Euphrasia; species Euphrasia confusa. Next base: position 36,264,544 of record OX940959.1, on the reverse strand, counting down.
TCAACCGGTGGTGGGGCCAGTTTGGAGCTCCTTGAAGGCAAGCCGCTGCCGGGTGTGCTTGCCCTTGATGAAGCTACACCAGTTGCTGTGTGAGCCATAAGAAAACAGATGTTTCGATCGATTCTTTTAACCCGATATACGACGATGTATCGGGTGTACGGAATGAGATTTTATGTCGTATACTGTATGTGTTTGGCTTTCGCCTCCAATGTAATTTCTGAGTCCACTTTTTTTTTTCTTGTTAAAACCACAATAAGGAATCAAGAAGTCTTCCAGTTTTATCCTTAGTTTTTTTTTTATTGAAGATGTGTAATAATTTGAATAATGAGGAATAAACGAATCTACAGATTATATTCTCAACCACAATATTTATTTTAATTTTAAATAACGATGAAAAAAATTGAAAAAGGAAATTACTACTCATTATTTTCTTGAGCAACAATCCACAAATTAGTGGAGAGATCCAAATGCGCACCCGGTTTTATTTAGCAAACAGACCCCTAAGGCCCTAACGTACGCCCCCTGACGCATATAAAACCGTTCTCCATTCTCTCCACTATTCATTTTTCACATCCATCATTCATTTCATCGAACGCATCATCAACGTAAGATCTCTTATCATCTCTTTTATCTTTCTCTGCAAATTCGTCGTGATTTTTTAATCACAATCGCTCTTTCGGTTTGTTCAGGATTCAAGAGAATGGCGACCAAAAGAAGCGTGAGTACTTTGAAGGAAGCCGATCTCAAGGGAAAGAAAGTTTTGGTCAGAGTGGATCTGAACGTGCCGCTGGACGACAACTCCAAAATCACCGACGACACCAGAATCAGAGCCGCCGTCCCGACAATCAAGTACTTGTTTGGATATGGCGCTAAAGTCATCCTCACCTCTCATCTCGTATGTGTTGCTTTCTGCTTCCTTGTTCAACGATCTGAAAAATTAATGATTTAATTTTTTTCAGTATGTTTTGATTTTTGATGTGGATGAATTTGTGCTTAGATGTGTATATGAGATTTGTTCTTCGTCGAAGATCTTAGTTTGTGGTGTTTAATTAGTGACTGATCTCGTGTTTGTGAATGATTTTTGTTGGATTCTAAGATTCAAATCTTGAGTTATTTATGCCTTTCAATCTTTGATTTCATTAGTAGAATTTGTTGGTATGTTATTTTCTTTGTCTATGTGAGTGAAGATCTCCTGATTATCCTTTGTTCTTAATTTGAGGTTTCACAAGTGTCAGTGGTTGAAGCCATTTGACTCTATTAATTCAATAGTAAAGTGATTTTTTCACCTATTGTTGTGTTTTCAGGGTCGCCCAAAAGGTGTCACCCCAAAGTACAGTTTGAAGCCTCTTGTTCCCAGACTCTCCGAGCTTCTCGGAGTCGAGGTTAATACACTTTATGATTTTTATAAATGGGCAGTGAGCTCTGTGTTTTTTTGGTGAAAAGATTATTTTGTTCATCTTCATTATTTGATATTGTTAGGTCAAGATGGCCAACGACTGTATTGGTGAGGAAGTTGAGAAGTTGGTGTCGGCCTTGCCTGATGGAGGTGTTATTCTACTGGAGAATGTTAGGTTCTACAAAGAAGAGGAGAAGAATGATCCCGAGTTTGCGAAAAAGCTTGCTTCCCTTGCAGACTTGTATGTCAATGATGCATTTGGAACTGCACACAGAGCTCATGCTTCGACTGAGGGAGTGACCAAGTTCTTGAAGCCCTCTGTTGCTGGATTTCTTATGCAGAAGGTATGTAAGTTTATGCGTTTGTGCATGTGTGTGTGTGTTTCCTGTTCCTTTGCACAATATTATCCTTGGTCCGCTTTTTAAAGCGTGAAGTAAATCCATTTCACCTTTATTTGTGAATTAAAGTTGTAATTTCAGATGTTTTGAATTGAGGTGCTTGAAACAAGATTCTATTCTGAGGTGTCTTTAGATGGCTGGAGCTCAAACTTATGTATCACCTAACATTTCATTCTTGACCAACTGTGACTTCTTGTTGTTTGTCTATTTGAACCTGGTGTTTACGAGTTATATATGTTTGTTTATTTGAACCTGGTGTTTACGAGTTATAATAGATGTGCTTCATCTTGGCAATTTCAGGAGCTTGATTATTTAGTTGGAGCTGTGTCCAATCCCAAGAAGCCATTTGCTGCTATTGTTGGTGGCTCAAAGGTTTCCAGTAAAATTGGTGTAATAGAGTCACTGTTGGAGAAGGTAGACTTTCTCTTTCTTGGTGGAGGAATGATCTTTACTTTCTACAAAGCCCAAGGACTTTCTGTGGGGTCCTCGCTCGTGGAGGAGGACAAGCTTGATCTTGCAACTTCACTTATAGAGAAGGCTAAAACTAGGGGTGTTTCTCTTTTGCTGCCTTCTGATGTGGTTATTGCCGACAAGTTCGCTCCTGATGCCAACAGCAAGGTTTGCAGTTTTTGCTATCTGCATCTGCATCTGAATTATTTGTTCATAATTGTGAAAATGTGGTGCCTATGATGTATGTTTAACTTAGTTGGATGGAAACTCAAATCTTTTGAAAAAACACATGCCGGCTTTGTTTGTGTTTGTATGTAGGTAACCCCCTCAGTAGTTGCAATTTGTAAAATACAAACAAATTTTGAAGGGGTGTTTTTAGTTTCACAACTTCCAGCTTTTTACAAAAAAAAATAATTGTTGGACTGATACAAACTTTCACTACAGGTATCTCAACTTTCAATGTCGAAATGGAATTGGCTGACCATATTGCTTATTGTTTATACTGCATAAAATCAAAATTATTGTATTTCTTGATATTGAAATGTTCCTTTATTTGTTTTAGGTCGTCAAAGCATCTGAGATTCCTGATGGATGGATGGGTTTAGATATTGGACCAGACAGTATCAAATCATTTGGTGAAGCTTTGGATTCCACCAAGACTATCATCTGGAATGGGCCAATGGGTGTGTTTGAATTTGAAAAGTTCGCTGCTGGAACAGAGGTACACAATTTCACATTCCTAAAATGGTGAAAATATTAGGGGGGATAAATTATGTTTGTTTAGAACTTGAAAGAGACAATAGTTGACTGCTAAAATACACGCTTAACCCTCTCTAGCTAACAGGTTAATTATCCTAACCAAGTAATTGAGAAATGCTCCAAACAATAAATATAAGCAACTGTGTAGTCTGTTGCAAAAAAAGTTCACCTTTTGGAATAAATCATTATGCATGATTGTTCTGTTTTTCGATTTTCAGGCCATTGCTAAGAAACTGGCTGAACTTAGTGGGAAAGGAGTGACAACTATCATCGGAGGAGGTGATTCTGTTGCTGCTGTTGAGAAGGTTGGCCTCGCAGACAAGATGAGCCATATCTCGACCGGAGGTGGTGCCAGCTTGGAACTTCTTGAAGGGAAACCTCTACCTGGGGTTCTAGCCCTTAATGATGCTTAAGCTGGTTGTGATACGTCCTGCTAAATTCTGTTTTGATGTGTCCTTGTACTCTGATGTCGGGTTTCGACCAGAGTGAATTTAGATTAAGACATTTAGAGTTTGGTCCTGCAGACCAAATGCGAATAATTGTCACCCTGGAAACTTTTTGTTGATGACAGTTTTTTTACCTGTCTTTGTTTTTTCTTCGGAGTAGTGTGATAATTGATGGATTTTCTTGGCTTGGTTGTTTTACTATGTACTATCACTTTGGCGAATATTCAAGAAAAAATAAAAAATATATTTTTTTTATTTTAATATATAATTTTTCTTTTAACTTCATTCACTAATTTTCAAAGTATTACATTTGGAGTAAGTATTATTATTAATAATTAGGGTAATTAAAAAGCTTTAAACATTCCCACTCTTGGTCAAATTTGCACTTTAATATAAAATGTACTCCTATAAAGTTTATCTAGAAAGACAGTTGTCATACTTTCCTTTTTGGAGTGTCCAACAATAGTTGACACACCCCAAAAAAGGAAATAATTATTCTAACTTTTTCATTTTAATATACAATTTTATTCTACTTTTACCCCACCTACTTTTTAAACTTACTCACAACTACTTTACTTTTCACTTTTAAAATATATTTTAATCCTTACTTTTCAATTAAAAAATAAAACAACAATAATTTTCTTAAACTCCGTATCCAGGAAAGTATGACATCTATTAATGACCGGAGGGAGTACCATTTATCAAACAAGCTAGGTTAATACTCCAAAAATATACAGCCAAACTAACTCCTTACGAGGCGCTCGATAAATAGTCAATGTCAACTTTTGGACTGTACATAAACTATTTATCCGGCGTCTCGCAAAGAGTTAGTTCAACTGTATATTTTTTGGGCTATTAACCAAGCTTGTTTGAAAGGTGATAATTATTTTAGAGATGTCTTTTACTATGTACATTCTCTCTATTTTTTAAAAATTTTGAAATGTCTTTTTTTACTACACTATTGCTGAGATAATAACCTCTATACGAAATGCTGATATGGATAGAAAAAGAGTTGTTCGCATAGCATCTACTAATATTACCGAAAATATTGTCAAACTACTTTTCCGAGAAGGTTTTATCGAAAATGTCAGAAAACACCGAGAAAAAAACAAATATTTTTTGGTTGTAACACTACGACATAGAAAGAAGAGCAAAAGACCCTATAGAAATAGAAAATTTTTAAATTTAAAACGGATCAGTCGACCCGGACTACGCATCTATTCTAACTCTCAACGAATTCCTAGAATTTTAGGAGGGCTGGGAATTGTAATTCTTTCTACCTCGAGAGGTATAATGACAGACCGTGAGGCTCGACTAGAAGGAATCGGGGGAGAAATTTTGTGTTATATATGGTAATCCTTTTTATAGCGAAATCGGATCCGAAAACTCGTACTATTATACTTAGATTTTTAAATCGTTAAAACGTTAAATGTATATATTTTTTTAATTCTTATGGCGAAAGTTTATCAACTTTTTTGAGATTGAATGCTATATTTAAAAAAAAAAAAAAGAATACTTAATAAAATCTAAGTATATTTTTTTTAGGAAAACTAAAATAAATAAACATTTTATTATTATTATTTTCACTAATATAATGTGATTAAATTAATATTTAAATGAATTAAATTTTGGGATATTTGCAGCATTTAGTTTGTGTTGCACCTTGATGGCTTTCACGGGAGTGAGAGCAACAAATTCTCACGTTTCACTCGCCACCATCCTCAAATTCACTAAGCTACGAAGTCACATCATCTACGCGCCGCCGTCACCATCAATATCACGCGCATTCACCAGAAAAGCTTCACTATCCACGCATTCGATCGCTGAAAACGACGTCGTCACCACCTCCGATGTCGAAGCTCCACGCTCGAATTCATTTGCCAAACACCATGAATCCACCTTTTCAGGTTCGATTCTCACCTTCGCAAAATTCAGGCTTATGTATTGTAAAAAAAAAAAAAACGATTCAATTTATGTTTTATTACTATTAATACTTAGGGTTAGAAGAGGTGATGACAGGATACATGTTGGGCAAGAAAAAAGCAACCGAAGTAGCTCACGCGTAGGTGTTTATATAGACTCACTACATGAAGATACACTCAATTTTTGTTAGTATAATTTTAGTTATTGTGATTCGTGAGTGGTGAATGCAGTAAATTTAATGGCTGTTATGATAGCAGAGTGTGGAAGAATGTTGTCCGCAAAGGGGACCTGGTTATCGACGCCACTTGTGGAAACGGGTACGACACCTTAGCTCTGCTGAGAATGATCGCCGATGATAAACGCAGAGGTCGTGTTCTTGCAATGGACCTTCAAAAACACGCGTTAGAAAGCACTTCGTCTTTGCTAGATCGATCCATCAGTGCTGATGAGGTAGGTGCTAGTCTGTGGTTTTGCATATTTTGGTGCCGATGTTTTCTAGACTAGTGGTTCTCTACTTCGAATATGATAGTAGTATCTTTGTTGAATTATTTGTCTTTCTATAGCATTAAACATTATTCTTCTTAAAAGGTGCTCGTAGTTCTTCTTCAAAATGATTTTGTAAGCTCACAAAAATACAAGATGTTAGGAGCATATATGGTGGTTTAACTCGGGCTATTTTATTTACAAGTTACAACATTGACATTACTAAGATCCTATGACTATGAGTTCTTTCATCTTCGTTTGCCCAAACACTTCAACGTTTTATTCTTTGAAAACGTCCTAACATCTCAGAAGCCTTAAAATCATCTCTTTACTTAGGAAAAGAAAGTGTAAATGGCTACTAACTGATTTTGTTCCTCTGGTCTATAGCATAGACACTATAGTCAGATTAAAGAGATTTTTCATTGTTAGGAATTTTATTTTATTTTAGAAAAACGAAGAATGTGAATGGGGATTGGATTGTTACGAGACAAGATAGAATCATGTGTCGCAAATCTCTGTTGTTGTTTTTTTTCTGATATATAATCCTCTTAAAAAAGTTCATGAACTTGTGTTCAATGTTGATATAGTTTTATTTTGTGTCAATTCAGCGAGAGCTTGTGGAACTTTATGCTATGTGTCATACGAAAATGGAAGAAGTTGTTCCTATGGGTGTCGCTGTGAGGTACTTGCTATTTATAGACAAATTTAAAACGGGAAAAGACATTGTATGACACGAAACTGGCTTTAACCCACTTCACATTTTCGTTTTCGTTTCTTGTTCAGGTTGGTTGCATTCAATTTGGGTTACCTTCCTGGTGGTGACAAGAAGATCAAAACAGAATCTGAAACGACAATGCTTGCATTAGAGTCTGCCAAGAAAATCCTCGCGCGTGGAGGTCTCATCAGTATTGTGTCATATGTAGGCCATTTTGGTGGAAGGTAACGTTATATAACCCCTGCCTATAAAGTCGAGTCCTTGTACTTGTAATACACACATTAATCTTCAAATCTTTCGCAGGGAGGAGTTTGAGAAAGTCGAGGCTTTTGCAGCTAAATTACCTGTTGACAGTTGGGTCTGCTGCAAACTCCAAACGTTAAACAGGCCATCAGCTCCGATACTTGTTCTGTTGTCTAAAAAATGAGAGTAGGCGTTTCTCTTAGTTTGTGTTTGATGTTATTGTTATCTAAACTATAAATCAGTGAGAAATTCCAGCTTCTTTCTACTTTTGGTGCTTCTTTTTTAAGCATTTATGTAGAGCATATTTGATGCACCGGTTGGAGTTTCCTACTAATAGATTGGTCTATCTTTCTCGCCATGTATCTATAGATACGTACATATTTCTAACGCGAGAACTAGGTGACCGGAACAGGAGACGGAAACGGAGGACATGCGGCGATTTCTGATCGGGCTTGATAGGTTGTAGCTTTTTTTCCCCTAACCTTTTCCATCCGTACAAATTACAATGGAATTTTGGGTTCATTTTTATCAATTTAGTTTTCATTTCGGTTTTGTTGGATGGTTTTATGACTACTTAGTACTTACCTGGGTGAGTTAATGAATAAGGAAAAAAAATTGAAAAAAATTATAGTACGTAGTAATTAATTTAAATGGCAGGAGAAAATCAAAGCACTATACAAAGAAATAATGTGTGATTTTTATTTTTGTAAAAGGAAAAAATATTGACTTTAAAATCGATCACGATGGGACTCGAACCCACAATCTCCCTCTCCGGAGGCGAGCGCCTTATCCATTAGGCCACGCGATCTTGTTGAAAATAGAAAGGTGATATTCAATATATAACAGACAAAATAAGATTTTTTTAAATATTATTTCAAGTTTATGTAATTCTATACTATTATTAGAGAATATGTTCTTTTGAACTTATATTCATATCTTTCAGTTCAGTTCAGACTCATTCAATTCAACTCGATTAACTTCGTTTCACAATAAATTAAAATGAAATAAATAAAAAATAATTTGAATCAATAATTTAAGGTATACAATCTAATTAATACTAAAATATTGTTAATATTTTTTAAAAAATATTTAATCTTTTATAAAAAATTATTATAGTATTATTTTTATAAAAATTAATTTAGTTTAATTCACTTCAATTCAATTCAGTCTAGTCAATTAAGATCTATTTAATTCGGTTCAGTTCAATTCAGTTGGTTTTAATACAAAAGAACAAGTTCAAACTCACCTCTTGAACATTATGTGGCTTAAAATGCTTGATATATAAATGAACAAAAAAAATTGCCACAACAAGTAAAACCCGAGGCGGCAAATGGGCTCCACGCATGTCTCAGCCGGACCGTTCTATAACAAAGGGGCTGTCTAGTTGCCGAGACCACGTCTCTGTGGGAAATTGCGAGGGGGCTTTCCTGGGACCATAAGTCTTGAATGATCAAAGGCCCACTCTCATCTTGTCGTGGTTCGTTGCATTGTAAATGCCCGACTAACAAAGTAATCTATATCTAAGACTATATCCTTACCGATGTAGGATGTCTCTAATTTGTTTTTTATTAGTATATTATAGTGAATAATATTAAAGTAGTACTATATGGAATTGAAAATACAAATTCAAGTTTCCCCCATCCAATTATTGGTACCAACTTAACATCATACTATGTATACTTTGTCATTCTCATAAAATCTTGTATACATTTGTATTTTTCACCCATGTTGGCTCTGTCACACTGCAAATGTGTAAACTATTTTTGGAAAAATATTAAAAAATAATACTTTCTATGTCCATTATTAATATATACACAATTGTTTGTTAAGCATGAAAAAGTGTCTATTAATAGTGCACATATGAAGTATATTTCATATGTACAATGAATTTGTGTAGTCTTAATTTTGTAATAATTATTTAAATAGTCAAAAAAAAGTGGGGCATTTTCAAAGATGCGTAAATGTATCTTTTATTTTTGTAGATCATTTTATAATAACTTGAAATGTTAGTGCTAGTTTTTGGAACAATTATGAGTTATGTGAGTTTGAATCAGTTATGACAAAATGCGTTTAAAATGTCAAATGCTAATACAGTAGAATCATAATACTATCACTTTAAGAAACAATCATTAATAATCGAACCAATCTATAGAAGTCGGATTTCTTCGACCCCCCAGAAAAACGTAGCAATACAAAAATGTTCCATTTACACTTTTAATATTGTTTATATTGAATATAATCAAAACTCACACTTTTTTTAGTACAAATTGGCAATATGTTCAATATTCACATTTTTTAAGTGCAATAGAAACATTTAAGTACAAGTCAAAATTTTGAAATATAATAATAATTGAGTATGAAAAATATGAAACTACAATAATTAATGAAAATAAAATAAAATACACTTCGCATACAAATAAAAAATTGTACCTGCCAAGTACGCTTCTGTCCTCTACATAAGACTTCCTTCGTAACCCCTCTTTCGATCCTATAAAATCCCTCATTCACTTTCTCTCACTCAAATCTCGATCAGATCGATCGGCCGATCTCAATTGCATTCCGATTAATTTCTCGCAATCGAATTGAACAATGAAGAGCCTGATGAGGAGATTATCCAGAGTCGCCGATTCCTCTCAGTACAGCCTGCTGAGGAGATCTCAGTCGGCGACGCCGCGACGGAGGAGGTCCGGCGGCGTGCCTCAGGGACATCTGCCGGTCTACGTCGGGGAAGAGATGGAGCGATTCGTCGTGTGCGCCGAGCTTCTGAACCACCCGATCTTCGTGGAGCTGCTCAACAAATCGGCGCAGGAGTACGGCTACCACCAGAAAGGCGTGCTCCGGATCCCCTGCCACGTGTTCCTCTTCGAGCGCGCGATGGAGGCGCTCAGCGTCGGCGGCGACGCGGAGGAGCTGCTCAGATCGCTCTCCGATGAGATGTAGGTAGAGAAACGACGTCGTACGGTTACGTGTTGGTTTATATATATAATATTGATTGCCTTTTTTTTTGGGCCTAAAAATGATGTAGAAATGTGATTTTAGTATTAATTTTTTCCCACTCTAATTTATATGTGAGGTATTTTTTCACATTTTATCTGAATATTCTTATTAATAATATCTTAAATTTAACGTTTATATAGTAAACGTTAGAAGTAGATGATCGAACAAACACATTCTCATATGGAGTAATAATGAGAAGAAAGAAGTACTACAGTAAACAAATTGTTCAAGTAGAATGTTATCGGACAAAAACTCAAAATTATTGTTAATATAAAAAATGTTGAATTACTAAATAAAAATGTGTAAATTTATACCAGTCGTACAGCACCGTACATAGATGAACTGAAAGTCAGAAATGTTTTTTTTTTTAATTTGAATATTACATTTTATTTTTTGTTTTAAATGGAGAAATATTTAATTCGCGTCACGCAATTCATTCGTTTACACCGAACGGGAAATAGGATTAAATTTGTCGGTAGGGAATCAAGAAACCGGAATGAGTATAAACAAATATATCGATCTATTCGACTTATTTTCAGAAATCGGAATGTATTGAACTTGAGTTATTTTTTAGTTAAGATCAATTAAAGTTTACTCGAAACATTTTATTTTGAAACAAATAAATTAAATAAGTTAAAATAAAAATAAATAATTTAGTTCAAACTTAAAATGTTATTCATAATTTCAATTCAATTGAAATTCATTCTATTCCCTTCAATTCATCGTTGATTTGCGGATCCCGTGATTTATGGTGGAGGGGTGTAAATAGTCATTTCACTTAAGGGGCAATTTCGTCAGGTAACATAATAGTACGTTAGAGACATGCATATCTCGCAGCGATAATACAGGGATATGATTAGAATTGATGTTGGAGTCATATCCATCATTTCAGCATTAATCCCTCATTTGATTAGGCTGACAATTTAACTACAGTATTTTTTTTTTCTATTTTACTAAACTCTGACAAATTAATTAATTAATTAATTATAATTATTTTGTAATGCTTGATTGACGCGTTCGCCAAGATTTAGTGTGAACATGACGTTTTTTTTCAATATGTTTGTCAGTTATGAATTCTTATGCATATTAATTTATACGCAAAAAAATCACATAGTATTATACCATACCATATGCATTAAATACACACATTACACACCTACGGCTACATGTATATATTAGTTTGTTTTTGTTTGTGAAGAAGTTTATTAAAAATGTACTCCATTATTTATAAATAAATAAGATAAAATATGATTATTAAATAAATTAATTTAAAAGATAAATATATAAAAATAACTTTGTTACTTTAAAAGGTGTAACTACAACTTTTGATGATATTTGCATTATTATACACTTTATGTCTCGAAAGAAAGAATGATCAAATGTAATTTGTAAATTACAGTACAATACTAAAATATAGAGAATGACGGTACATAATAGAAAGTAGAAATCATAATCTAAGTATTACAATGATTGAATTTTGACAATGATCTGTCACAGCATAGTTTAATTTTCAGATTCAAGATCCATGATATTTTGATTAATAAATAATCTACTACATGAATCAAGGATTCCGTACTGTCCTATCACTACTTTTTTCACCCTGCATAATAATTTCCACTTTGGTTTACGATAGGATTTTTTTTATTAAACAAAATTATCGGAATCTTTTTATCTTTGTGTTCAAAAAAATTGAATTAAAATAATATTCTTTCAACTCATAAAAATAATAACACTTCTTTTATGATTAAAAAAAAAATCGATCATTCTATAAGAATAGAATAGTACTACAATAAAATAATTATAGTCCGCTATTATTGTTTCCGCGTTTTTAAGTGTCACCACCAAAGTCGTGTTTCCAAATTTTTATATTAGCTTGAGATTCTACTCGTCAGAAATTTAGCTGTCAAGTCTAAATAAAGAAAAACAAAGTATAAGTACTTATTATTACAGTACCTGTAGCTGGAGCATCTCAACTGTCAACAAAGAACATTAATCAATCCGAAACACATTAAGTGTGTGTGTGTGTATATATATATATATATTGAAAATAAAATTTTAAGCAGAGCAAAGTAGATTTTTCAAGCTCTTCTTTGCTGGTAAACATGTGAGTTGGCAATATAAGATGCACATGGCTAATCTCATTTACTCTAGATTTTTTTTCTCGATTCATACCTCGTTTTCACATCCATCCAGGCGTTCATTTTGTACCGACCATGTTTGGGAAATTCATGTTTCAAGCGTCACGTTCTTCCGCCATTTTTAGTCGGCAATTAGATTGTTTAACCTGCACTGTTAAGTAGAATGTAGAATGAAGACTAATGACCGCACTCCATTTTCAAATAGCTAGCAGAAGTAATTTCAAAAATAAATTGAAAACCACAAGCCCATCGAAAGTTCTACATGTATTGACTGAAATCCACGAGTTTTAATCTGTAGCATTCTAAACTATCTTGCATGAAGAACAAAAATGCAAATTCTGTGAAGAAAATATGCAGATCTTTGGGTTTGGCAACTCCCTGGGAAAAATCAAGACTTTAAGTTGAAAACTTTTTCTCAATAATTTTCGAAAATAGTAGTAGTATACGAGTATAAAATTAAAAAACATAATATAACTACAAAGCCGGTAAGCACAAATGACAAACACTCCTAAAATTTTCATCCTAATTTTTTAGTTTTTAGTATCCAATTCTTGTATTTACTTTCTAGTATTCGTGGTTTTATTCCTTTATATTTGTATATTGATCAGTTTTAAATTTATGTTTTATAATTTTCTTAGGCTGTACTTCAGTTTTCTGGTTATATGGTACTCCGTAGTATATATTTTTCAAATTTGTTGCAGATTTTAGTTTTTTTTTCTCCTACAAGGTTGGTTTGAAACTTAATTTGAATTATTTGTATTTTCCTTCAAACTACAAATAGTATAGTAGTAGTATACGAGTATAAAATGAAAAAACATAATATAACTACAAAGCCGGTAAGCACAAATGACAAACACTCCCAAAATTTTCATCCTAATTTTTTAGTTTTTAGTATCCAATTCTTGTATTTACTTTCTAGTATTCGTTGTTTTATTCCTTTATATTTGTATATTGATCAGTTTTAAATTTATGTTTTATAATTTTCTTAGGCTGTACTTCAGTTTTCTGGTTATATGGTACTCCGTAGTATATATTTTTCAAATTTGTTGCAGATTTTAGTTTTTTTTTCTCCTACAAGGTTGGTTTGAAACTTAATTTGAATTATTTGTATTTTCCTTCAAACTACAAATGGCCCCTTGACATTTCTTAGTATAGCATGAATTGCATATGCATGACAGGGTATTTGTTTTTTGTAAGGTTAACCTAATAATTCCAGCAAATAAAGGGAAAGCAAAAAAAAGGTGCTTACATCAATGGCACCAGCAACAGATCCACCACCAGTGTCACTTTCTAACAGGTTGCGGCCTTTAATTTTCTTCAGTAGAAGAAAAAAAAAATTACTACGGAATGAATATTTTTACATAGCAGTAGATGTAAATCTCATTGATCCCTGCATATCACCAAACACACCCAAATACCATCCTGGCCGGTACTCTAGTATCATATTGTACAACTAAAGAAAAAAAAAATTATGCATATTTCTAATTACCTCGCGACATCATCTTTGAGCTTTTATTTTCCACAACTGCAGCTAATAAGTTTTCACGAAAGTTAAAGTGTGGTAGAGCTGCAAGCAATGTACATTAGCAACGAGCAGCTACTAACTTCTGCACATATGTCAGTAAATATATCCAGTCAGCACTCTATCTTTCATTGGGAAACCAGAGGGAGTTTTGAGTTTCTAACATATTGAAAACAAATGCGTTACAAATGTGTTGCATCAAACCTCGTACACAGACAGTAACGTGGACTAGTAATATTGAATTTTTTTTACAGCCTTTGAAACCTTCATCTCTTGTTCCTTCTCAGTGGGCAGCCTGATCCGGTAGCTGGGGAATGAATTTAAGCGAGTAACATTTATGTTAGGAGAATAAAAAAATAAATATTTATACCAATCTTTGGAAGTAGTGTTGCATGAAAAATGAGAAATCCTCACCCAGGAATGATGTATTTAAAAACCGCCAACAAGGATTTTGCTCGAGGACGACAATAGTTATAGCACCATCTCCGTCTTTTGAAATCTCCAGCATTTCTTTTATATTGGATTCTGGATCAGCAAGTAGAGCAGTTCCTAACTTGGAGAGTTTACACTTTTTCCTCTCGTTGGCTTCTTCTTCGGTCAGATCTTTTTCACTTCATCCTAAGATGTACTTGCATGAAACATTATAAGGATGAATTGTAACTTGTAAGTCTACTTTACTAATAAATTTTGTTGATTATTCAAAATATATAATATAATTTCAATATCAAGAGAAATGGAAATGGAAATTAGCAAGGACCTCATTAATACAAGTAAATAAGCATAATTGTGCTAATCAAATTTATCTATTCCATGACGAGGAATGTTCAAACTGTCTTGTATGGTGTATCAATTGAATATAACACAGATTAATTGAAGCTTGTGACCAATATGGTAATAGCATATTTTATACGAAGACCTATAATGTCACTCAGTAAACATTACTCAATTTTTTAAGAAAAATAAAACATCAGACGCTATCAAAGTCTTATGTGATATCAAGACCCAAGTAGCTAACCTATCAGTTTTCCTAAATAGAATTTATAACAAAACAAATGATTCAATGATTTGTGCCTTTGAACTTCAGTGAAAGAAACAATAAATAAACCCTGTTTTCCTGATTGACTAAAACACCAAGGAAATGTTTGGCAATCGTTGTTATTTGTATCATCATTATATATTGATATTGGTATACATCCAAAATGAATCACGATGGATTGCATGAAGAAATTTGACCACCTTTTCGCATTTCCTGTCCAATTCCATCGTACAACTTTTTGGTTCACAAAATCATGTTACTCGTATAACTTTCGTGTTCGATTAACAGTGTGAACTAGGAAAGAAATAAATAAACACGAACTAACACTTGAGCTTGAGGGAGTTTGCTGAACTCCTCCCTCGGTTGCTCGTCGTTTCATTGCCTCTTTCCTCGATTTCTTAAATTTCGCACGTTTTTCTGCCTAAGTCAAGTTCAACACAGCAGGATCCTTACTTCAGTATATTGACTAACAACGAAATAAGTAGTACCTCTCCTCCTAAGTACAGCAGCCCATCCATGGTTTTTAGGAAGTGTATCAACAGTATCGAATTCCGGTGCATTCTGATTTCTGATCACTCTCTTTATCCTCCAATTTCTTTCTCAACCTCTTCTTGTAAACCGATTCCAAGGCCCCCTCGTTCTCGTGCCTATTTTTCAACGGTGCAATTACATGTGCATTGAATTTGAGCGGGGAATTCCGTAAAAAAAAAGTATATACACGAACGGGTAAAAAGCTTATAGAACAATCACGTACTCTGCAATTGATCGAGTGTCCAAGTTGGAAACGAAACCGGCGTGTTTCGAGCTCTCCTTAATGAAAATCCTCGTCGGAAACTTCGGTATCTTCTTCGGAAACATCCGGCGGCTATATCAGCTTCTGTGGTTTATTCCCCATTTTCGTTTGCTCAAATTTTACATAAAGAAAAACGGAACAGGAGGAAAATGAAAGAACGCGGGGAAGGAAAAACCCAAAAACCTCATTTACATTTGGGGGAAGCTTGAGCCACTTGTTTCGGTTACACTGACGATATAACTTGGGCTTTTCAAAAAACTTGATAGTTCCCAATACAAGTCCAGTACAATCGAAAGTGGGCCCAGCCCATTCATTGAATTATTAGTTCGGCCCAAATATGGTCCAAATTTCTTTCTCATCAATTATTATTTTTTTAAAAAAATTGAAAAAAGAGAAGATATTTAAATACAAGAGTTACACAATAATTACATATTCTTTTTTCTATTTTTTTTATAAGGTGTGAGGCGTGATGTGAGTGACAGAAGAGACGAAGACCCGAAACACCTGGTTAGGGAGATTTCAGCTCAACCCTAAAATAGGGTATTAATTGTTAATTAATTTATACCTACAATTTGAGCATGGAAACGAAATTTGGGCACCGAAAAGTTGGATGGATGGTCTCAAGTTAGAAGAGCAGAAAATGTGAACTTAATGTATACCGTCTCCATCACGGGCGGAGCCAGAAAAATCGAGTAGAGGAGGCTGAAATTATCTTATATATAATATTTATGTATATACATATATTTTAGGGGGGGCTAAGCATGAGAAAAATATATTTTTTCAAAAAAAATTAAAAAAATTACAAAGGTAAATTTTTTTTAGGGGGGGCTTAAGCCCCCCTATGCTTCAAGTGGCTCCGCCACTGGTCTCCATACTTATTGGTTTAATTGATTTTTGTAATTATAATTATTTCATATAAATAAAAAAAGGGACGTGCTATTTGGGCAGATTCTGCTCAAGACAGAAAAAGGTGAATTACCATTTTATCCTTCTATTAATATGTAGTATGTAAATTAAGTTTTTAATGCAGGTTTTCAATAACTTTTTTTTGTTCCACCATTCGGCGTAATTAATGGATAAGCAGTTATGACAATTAATGAATTTTAATTAAATCAAAATTTTAATTACATTCCAAAATCCTAATTAGCGTATCACATGATAATTTAGGTTCTGAATCTTGATCGGTCTCCATTATTTTAAAATACATCATTAACCTTTTTTTCAATAATTGTAATAAATTTGTATGAGTATTTTTCCAAAGTGGAGTAAAAAAATCTTATATTAATTAAATTATTGTTCAACTTTAATTTGAATTACATCAATAATTTTATGTTTAATATGCAATTTATATCTAGAGTAAAAACTTAAGATTTAATAATAAAAAATAGTTGATTCTTCTTTAAACGGTTTATTGTAATAGTATCATTTTTATAAATTCAAAATTTTAATATTAAAAACAAAATCAATCTATACTCATCAATTCTTTTAATATTGAATTATTTTCTCTAATTAAATTTTATCTCGATTTATCTAGATTACGAATTTGCTTTACTATAGAAAATCTATTAATTTATTTCTATTTTTTTTAATTCTATCAATTAAGTATTCTCAAAATTATCACATTATATTAAAATAGGGTGTGAAAACAAAACATTAATCATAACAGTGCTAATTCTGATATATACTACGGATGAGTACTGTGTATTGTATAATATATCTAGTCATATTTTCATAGAGTACTCGTTATTATATAGCTTATATCAATTGTTCAAAATTATTGATTCATTTTCAATGTCTTCTATATCTAAATTTTAGTACAGATAAATTATTTATTTTTAATATTATTATATTCAAGTGTGCAATAAAATATTAATATATTTTATTATTATCCAAGAGACGATGATGGTGCTACTACTAATGTTGAATTTTAAATAATTTTGATTGTACTATATACAGTATTATTATAGCTTTATGAAGTTATTTACATATTTTTTTAAAATATTTTGTAATTTGATGACAAATAAGTTAATTTGATAATTCAACTCCAAACTCTATAAATATGTAAAACAAGTAAATCAAGTAATGAATCAATAAATTAAATCATGTAAAATCAAATTTCAAAATTCAAATCACTATGTAGTACATGTATTCTTTGAATCGAATTATTTTATTATTTTAGTGAGTTTATTAATTTATCGATTATTTTTATTAGTTTAAAATACTAAATTTATTAATAAATTTATTATTTTAGAAAAATTATTAATTAATAGATATTTTATTATCGTAGATTAGTTGAATTAAAATTCTAATGATATGAATGATCTCATGCCATTTTCACCAAATAATTACTATCAATATTATTATATTGAAATTATATGATTGATATATCTCGTGCAATTTTCACCAAATAATTACTATAACTATTATTATATTTAAATGTAATAAATAAAAATAACTCAAAATCAATATTAAATTTTAGTGTTAATACATTCTACTAAAGCTAATCAACAAAATTGTACAGTATTATATATATTTGTGGGAATACCGGATTCAGGACCACCTCATAAAATAAATAAGTTCTGAGGCCCTGTCCATAAAAGTAGAAGTTTATTAGGCAATTGGCTTGGAAAAGTCTACACTACCCTCGATGTTTAACAAATGAATATAAATTGAATATGTAATTTAAAATAGAATTTCTCTTTTAAAAATTAATAATAAAACTCCAATAGATTATGCACGATAATAAGACACCGTGAGCCCAATCACGATAATTGTACGCCGTGAGTTCATCCACGATGAATAGACACCGTGCGACCATCAACGATAAATGGACACCGTGAGAACATCCACGATAGTCGTACACCGTGATACCATACACGATAAGTAGACATCGTGAGAACATCCAGGAAAGTTGCTCGCCGTGAAAGAATACACGATAAATGGACACCGTGAGAACAACCACGATAATCGTACACCGTGAGACCATGCACGATAAGTAGGCACCGTGAGATCATCCACGAAAGTCGCACTCCGTGATAACAAACACGATAACTGGATTCCGTGAGCAAATCCACGATAGTCACACGTCGTGAGAATAATCACGATTATTGAACACCGTGATACATACACGAATAGTGGACTCCGGGAGACCATCCACGATAAATGAATACCGTCAGAGTACACAATAATCCTAAGCCGTGAAACCAGTCACGATAAATGGACAACGTGGTACGATATGATACACGATAATTAAAAGCGACTGTGTGATAAATTTGAATGAGAATATGAAAATGCAGAAATATAAAATAAATTAAAATCTTATAATTCATTATAGTAACGATTACACAGAAGATTAAAAAGCAGAACCCTAAAACTTGAGAACAATTGATGGATCAAAACTCTAAACCCTAAACACAATCGGTCAGCTGTATACCAAAAAGCTAAAAAAACAAGAAAAATAACAAAGCATCACACCAGTGAATCTGCAGCACAGGTTTTTAAGCCTCAATCAGACCTGGTAAATCGAAGGAGGTAGACAAGGAGCTCAGGCTAACATGCACTCCGAATCATCACCCCCGACACCCCGGAGTCATAAGGAGACACAGATGAATACTAGGGGAGGTTTTGGAACCTCGAGTATCTCGTGCAAGATGACCCAGGGAAATGATGCTTTAATTTTGGAAACTCGAGTATCTCGATACAGTAATGCAACTGCTGTGAAATTCGAAAAAGTGTGGTGATAACTGCTCCATGAAAAAAACCAGAACAAAACAGAGAAATGGAGAATTAATGGATATAGAAAAATAGAGTTCTTTCGTTCGTATTTATAGGCGTAATATTCTGAACCATCCAACCACCAGGATTTCAATCGTTCCACTAAACGATTCAACTGCCAACTACGCTTATTAATTAAATTAATAGAAAATCACCCCATCGAACACTCCCTATCCATTAATTTGATATGACCATTCAATTCAGGGAATTAATGCATCTCTGTTCTGAATCATCCCACCGCCGGATTTCAATCGTTGCTCGAAACGACTCATCAACTCCCAACCACACCCATTAAACACATTGCGATTAATTAATTAAGAAAATAAATACGTAAAACCTTAGAACTGTGTCGCCGTGCGGTTCCCTCGGTGGATTCTAACACCGTGCAACGGTATTAGGAAGGCAGAAAACCCTAAAACCTAATGTGACGCCGTGGATATTCCACGGTGTATTGTAATACCGTGCACCCAGACACGAAAAGTGGAAACCCTGAGCCATCCACGATAATCGTTACGCCGTGAGACCATCTACAGTTATATTACACCGTGAGACCATCCAAGATAACCCGTCACCGTGAAGAAAGGCACGGAAATCTTATACCGTTTACCTACCACGGTCCACGGTTAAAGGTGATATATTAATAAATTTAGGGTTTCAACGTGTCCAAAAGCAGTGCATCCCCATTCTCCATCCTCGAACCTTCTACATTAATTGCATTTCAGCAGGTCCAACAACCACAAATAATAATTGCATTTCACCTCGACGTTAATGACACTTCAACAACCCATTGGGCAGTTGCTGTGTTGCTGCTAAAATCAATATGAGAATTTTAGAGTCAAAAAGAATAATGGTCTAAAACCAAACTCAAAACCCATTGGGCAGTTGCTGTGTTGCATTTCTCTCGAATATTGCTAGTTCATTTACACAACAAGCTCAAAACAAGTTCGTTGTCGAGTCTCTGAAGCACATCAAAGGTACGAAAACAACGAGGTAGCACGTTTCGCATTTTGTTTAATTGTTTTAAAGCACACTGAGGTGTTTTTCACCGAATGTCGTCGTTCACCGTGAGATAGAGAGCACGTTGCACGGTTCACTGAAGGTGTAATAGGTTTTCCTTAACCCCGACGTGTTTACGAAATCACCGTATTATTACCACGGAGATTTTACCGTGTTATTTATAGCGGTGGTGTCACCGTAGCACGTTGTCTTCGTTCACCGTTTGATACTTAATCGTAATAACACCGTGTGATAAAAAACATCTCGTTTACATCGTGCATACTTATTAGACCATGCATGCATGCAGGTCGTTAGGTTTTCAATAACTGTTTGTTTTAATTATCTGTAATTTTATATCACAGATGTCGTGGCAGCGTGTTTCTTTACGACATGGTGGTCACTGGGAACAGTCAGCATACGTAGGCGGAGATAGCGTGGCCATACACATTACGTGTTCAGAAATCAGTTATGTTGATCTAATCAATCAAATTAGATCTGTTTTGAATGCTCCAGAGGACAGAGATTACGTGATTTTCTACTTAGACGCGCAGAGAAGTAAGGTTAGTTTGCAAAACGATACAGATCTATTGCGATTCATCGTGCAAGGAAAAGTTACCAATCACGTGCTCTTTTTGACTGAGAGAAGACAATATCGGTCTAAGAATGCTAATGTTGGAGGTACATATTCTGAAGCAGAGAATGTAAGCATTACTCCACCTCAACCACCATCTTGTACTGAACCCGATGACGAGGAAGTATTTACATCAGATGATGAACGAGCGGAACGTGATAAAGAGTTAAACGATAGCCTAATTCAAGAGTTTAGTGATTGGCTTCAACATCCGAAAAAAAAAAAGAGGATTGTGGGATCCCGTAAATTATCATCTGATCATCAACCGATCCACGAAGAACCAGTCATGGAACATAATCTACTACTACAGCGAAAACTAAGCAACTGGATGATCCCGATGCCCGATTTTGATATTTTGCCACCACCTATGCGTTGGGTCGAAGAACGTGAACCCGAAGATGGTGAACTCGCAGTTGGTTCCACGTTTCGAAAGAAATCTGACTTGGAAATATCTTTGGGAATGCATCACTTGGAGACTCGCTTAGAATATGTCACTGATCGTTCAAACAAAAAGCGTTGTGCATTCGTTTGCAAGCACGGTAGGAAAGTATGCACGTTTAGATTGTGTGCTAGTGGGAGCGATGATACACTATGGATGATCACAAAGTTGAACTTGAGTCACACTTGTCAGACTATATTGCATCGTACTAGCTGTCGACGAATTAAATCTGTAGTTGCTGCTAGTTACTTTTCTCGTAAACTTGTCAAAGAAGGTGACGTTCTGAAGCCGAAGGACATGATAACAGAATTGCGTGAGCGTTATGGCGTTGAGATGGATTACAGTTTCACTCTCCGAGCGCGGAGCATAGCGATAGAGATGGCGTATGGCTCATATGCTGAGTCATATCATAGGCTCGCTTCGTATTTGTATATATTGAGAGAGCAGAATCCCGGCACATTTTATGAAATACAATCCACACGGAATGGGGGGGTGTTCCAACACATGTTTCTTGCTCTCGGACAGTCTATTTCTGCATTCTATAGTAATCTAAGGCCAGTGATTGTTGTGGACGGGACTCACCTCAAGGGAAAGAGCCAGGGGATATTGTTTGTCGCCATGACGAAGGATGGGAATGAAAACGCCTTCCCACTTGCAATTGGGATTGGTCCGAAAGAAAATGATGAGTCGTGGACATGGTTCCTTCATAACCTGAGCAGGTGCTTCAATAGACAAGATGGTTTGATTGTCGTATCCGATCAGCATAAGAGCATCCAAACTGCCGTTGCGTCTGCATACCCGAATGCAGTGCATGGGTTCTGTATTTACCACATTAAGAAGAATCTAGTTCGCTATGGCGGTCGCGTCAGGGCCGTAATAACCTCTGCATCAAACAGTTACCGTGTTGAGACAATGCACAGACATTTAGCTGATTTGGAGAGGCTGAGCCCTGACGGGGCTTACAAGAGAATGTTAGAAATAGGGGTCGAGAGGTGGTCGAGGGCAATGTGTCCAGTACGACGATATGGTTTCATGACCTCCAATATTGCCGAGTGCTTCAATTCTCGTATGGTCTGGGCGAGACGTCTACCCGTATGTTCATTGGTCGAGGCATTCCGCGCAGTCTTGGAACAATGGTTTCAAGAGCGAAGCGAGAAAGCTGCGTCAAGAGAACATGAGTTGACTGAAGAGACGTTTAATAAACTAACTTGCGCGGTGGAGCACGCTACCCGTATGGTTGTCCGAGACACAACCACACCTGACGTGTATAAAGTGGAGGATGGTAAGCTATCTTTTCAAGTTGATCTTCAAAATCGGACATGCGAATGTCGACGCTTCGAACTTGATGAAATCCCCTGCAGTCACGCTGCAGCCGCTGTTAGGTATGTACTAATCAAACAAACACTTTCAATTTATTAATTCGACAATATGTTCGTACTTGTTAGGATCGTATCACTTCACATTGCCACCACAACTTCTATTTCTCAGACAAAGAGGATTGCATATATATGACTTCGTCAGTGGATATTACAAACAACACAATTTGATGGAGACATATTCGACTCCTATCAAAGGACTTCCGCATCCTGCTGAGTGGGTCGTTCCAGCGTATATAACTGATCACGTCATTCATCCTCCGGTTGCGGTGAGACAGGCTGGTCGTCCGAGGATGAGCTGTGCACGGTCTTCTGTCGAGGGTAATGCCCCCAGAAGAAGAAGTCGGCCTCAGAAGTGTAGTAAGTGTAATTCGACCACACACAACGCGCGCAAATGTGACCAAGTTGTTTTACCCACCCAAAGCCAGACGCTCGAAGATGATCAGAATTCTCAACCCACGGTGGAACCAATCCGACAGAAAAGACAAAAGAAAAAATGTAGCGTATGCCGGAGTGCAGACCATAACATACAGACATGTCCGGTGCGGGGGGATTAACGTTAAGTTCTGTGACCATGCTGAACAATTGTGATATTTATGTATTGCAACTAATTATGGGTTTTTTTTTTTGTATGATATTCTGCGATTGTGTGTTTTTTGGATTATTTGGGGTTGTTGGGATTTGAATGGTTTCTGTGAATTCGTTTTTTGTGTGTCACGGTGAATCTTATAAATGACCGTGTACCACCGTCCGTGTTATATTTCTAGTACATCGTGTGGCGGCCGTGATATTACGCCGTGCATCGGTTGTCCCGCCACCATCTTGGAAACTAGTACTACTGGTACAATACTCGTTAAAATTGATCTGATCTCCGCACGGTAACCCGATACGGTGATATATCACAACATCACCGTGTAAGTATGAACAATGACGTTTTTTGGTGATTATTGCTCGGGTTGTGTGAATATTTTGGTTAAAATGCTAATCCAAAGTTAATTTTCCATCTAGATGATTATATGAAATCGATAAAACTCCAAAATTATGCAAGAAACGATTGAATGTGATATATCATGTGCAATGTATGATCACACTTGAGAATAACTTGTAACAAATGAATTAGACATCTCTTAAATTTGAGACATGCATACTCCAAATCGAATCATACGTGTTTAAAATCAAATACCATACGTCTCAATGATTGAAACATATCACAGTGAACGTTAATAAAGAATTCAAAGTGTGTACAAACCATGAGAACTCGTTTTTTTGGTGTTTCACGAATTCACGATGAATGTTATAAATGACCGTGTAACACCGTAAGTGTTATGTCGTGCGACGGTCGTGATATTTAGTATTTTACACCTTGCGAAACTCCATCCCTTCAGTTTTATTTTCGATAATTTAATTAGAATTTAAAATATAAATCGGTAAAATTAACTCGCGCCTGCAAAAGCTGTTTTGAGTACAGTGCATCGGTTGTCCCGCCACCATCTTGGGAACTAGTACTATACCAGTACTTTTCTCGTTTTATTTTCAAATTTAAAAATTGATCTGATCTCCGCACGGTAACCCGATACGGTGATATATCACAACATCACCGTGTAAGTATGAACAATGACGTTTTTTGGTGATTATTGCTCGGGTTGTGTGAATATTTTGGTTAAAATGCTAATCCAAAGTTAATTTTCCATCTAGATGATTATATGAAATCGATAAAACTCCAAAATTATGCAAGAAACGATTGAATGTGATATATCATGTGCAATGTATGATCACACTTGAGAATAACTTGTAACAAATGAATTAGACATCTCTTAAATTTGAGACATGCATACTCCAAATCGAATCATACGTGTTTAAAATCAAATACCATACGTCTCAATGATTGAAACATATCACAGTGAACGTTAATAAAGAATTCAAAGTGTGTACAAACCATGAGAACTCGTTTTTTTGGTGTTTCACGAATTCACGATGAATGTTATAAATGACCGTGTAACACCGTAAGTGTTATGTCGTGCGACGGTCGTGATATTTAGCGAAACCTCCATCCCTTCAGTTTTATTTTCGATAATTTAGTTAGAATTTTAAATATAAATCGGTAAAATTAACTCGCGCCTGCAAAAGCTGTTTTGAGTTTTTGAGTACTGTCAATACTTAATAGACCGTGCATCGGTTGTCCCGCCACCGTCTCATCAGGTTCTCCACGAAAATACACGACTAGTTAAATTTCAAATTTTAACATTGATTTTAAAACCGCACGGTCTACTGTCACGGTATAAATTGATACCGTGTGACAAAGAGACCGTGTGGTCATCGCGGAGTTGTTTGACACCGTGCCATGCTGAACTCTCACGGTGTCTAATTAGAAATTTGTTTTCGTGTGTCACGGTGATTTTATTATAGACACGGCGATGATGTGTTTTTTAGGTCTCATACATGATACAACGACCACTAATAAATGGGCCTTTTAATAATAAGTGGGATGCGTAAAACCCGAAACGGCGCCTATCACGGCGCAATTATTTATAATTAAACGCGACCTTTTGGAATCCCGCGAGAAACATTATTTATAGTGATTTATGCAGGCCTAATCTCTATTAAACTCTGATAATTTCTTGGTCCTTAATCCTCATACCAATAATGGTGATGAGTCATTTTATTTGCTCATCTTGAGCCCCTTTTTTGTCAGTTTGAGTCTGTTTTATGTGTCTGGGAGGGCACAGTAGAGTGTTTGGTCAAGGTATGCAGGCAAACAGGTAGCAGGTGGCGCACTGGGCAAAAGAGGCACGGAAAACCCCTTCTTTGGGCAAACAGCGATCTGGAGCGTGTAGTGACTGAGCAAAGATGGCCTAATAGGCAAGTCAAACCATTCAGGGTTGAGTCATGAAGCAGAAGACCCAAATCGACTACTAAGTACCGTGCCTGGTCTGTTCATCTGTGGAGGAGAAGAATACCTGAAGAGAGTTTGGGAAGCGGGTTACCAGCGGGCAAAGTCAAAGGCGGCTGGAGCTAAAGATGGAAAGTACTTAGCGGCGCCTGGAAAAGGAAGCCCATGCAGCGGCCCATGCAACTGCGATTCCGCAACCCTAATTCGTGCCTATATAAGGAAGAGAAGCTGGAGAAGAAAGCGACACACAATTCCGACCCCGTTCACGAAGCAACCGCCGGCGATTGAAGTTTGGAGATTTTCCGGCCAAGTTGTTTTGTGCTTTGAAGTTGATCGAGCCTTCGGGCATTAAAACAATTTATTGCTTTATGTTTTTAGTACTTTGTTTTTATTCCAGTTGAACGATTTCAGATTCCCGTTAATATGAATTTCAGTTTCGTCTCCCAAATTATTTCTTATTTTATTTCTTCACGTATGAGTAGCTAAACTTGCAGGGCGTCTGGGCAAAGGCTGATCGAAGGGGACTCTGGGCTAAGATAGAACCGTGAGGTTGATAGGGCTTAGTTAACTGCCTGGGGTTTGTTCCCGATTACACAGTTGAGGAATAACTTTATTCTTGCAGGTTTGGGCGGACTAATTTGGTCGTTAGGAAACCCTTACGCTTTGAGATACTGGCGATTGATCAAACCGAGGAATAGTATCGTGTAGTACTACGGGCATAGCGCTAGAACGTGTTGGAGTAGCGGTCGTATGATTCGGATTTCCGGACATGCTATTGGCCGAATTGGGTTCGTCGAGAGAGTAATGCGAGTTTGGGCAAACTAGATCCATGCGACCACATAGGTTATCGAATTGTCTAGGTTCAGGGGATTAGGCATAAGTATACCTTGCCTTTTCTTTACCCAGTAAGGACGAATTGGGGTGGGGTGACTGTAGGCGTGACTTAATAGGACTGCTTTCACTTTGTTAGACATCCTATAACCGATTGACAGACCATCAGTTAAAACCATTAGTGCCAGGGATCGGTAGTTTGCCCAGAGAACCCAGAGAGAAGCCAAAGCCCAGAAGCCTACTTTCCTTCATTTGATTCCAGTTTGATTAATTGTTTTCTGTTTCCAGTTTGGTCAAAGTGTTTAGTTTATTATTTCTGCATGTTAGTTTGGGATAATTAGTTTAATTGTTTCTGTTAGTTAGTAGTTTGATTAAACGCTGTGACTCAGCAACCAAACCTTAAACCTTTTTATTGTGACACTATTTGGGCAAAGCCGAGATTAACTAAATTGCAATTGCTTCCTCGTGGGATCGACCCTATACTTACCACTTGCTATCTTGTGTTGAGTTTAGGAATCTTTATAAATTTATTTTAGGCGCGTTAGCTTCCACGACAAAGTTTTCGCGTCGTCAAAATTGGCGCCGTTGCCGGGGAGGCAATATTCCAGCTTTTTAGTTTTTCTGTGCTAATTGATTTGTTTTTTACCTCTTTGACTAGGTACCATAAACGCGGTGGAAGGCGACACGGGATTACTCTTTGATCCTGAGATCGAGAAAACCGCCAAGAGACTAAGAAAAGAAGCAAAGAACAAGGCATTAGCACGTGCATCCCAATGAGAGAATTCTGCCAAAGCACGTAAGGTAGAGAAGGCAAAGAACAAGGAGATCATACCAGTTGACACTCCTAGTCAACCAATACCAGAAGAGATAGAAGAGATGGGAGCAGAAGCACCACGTACTTTGAGGGACATGATGTTCCCGTCAGAGATGAACTTGAGGCCATTGGGCATCACTTTGCCCACCATTCCTACCCCCTGGGAGATGAAACACAATTTCATACAAATCCTGCCAAAGTTCAGTGATATGCCCGGAGAAGACCCACAGAGGCATTTACAGGACTTTGAGCTGGCATGCGGGACGATTCAGGCAACCGGGGTATTAGCGCAATATATACGACTCCTGGCCTTTCCCTTCTCTTTGACTGATGGGGCCAGAGAGTGGCTGTATACTATTCCGGAGGGCGAAGTGACCACCTGGGCACAACTTCAAAAGAGGTTCTTGGAAAAATACTTCCCAGCGGCACGAATCCAACAAATGCGTAAGAAAATCAATAGCATAAGGATGGGAACCAACGAAAATTTCCAAGACTATTGGGCAAGATTCAAGCAACTGCTAACTAAGTGCCCCCAGCACCAGATCCCGGACCATGATCTCATCCAATACTTTGTGTCCGGATTGAGACATCATGAGAAGACTCTACTCCTAGCTGCCAGTGGAGGGTCTCTACTCAACAAAAGTGCCGCCGAGGCATTCAAACTGTTCAAAGAGATGGCAGAGGAATTAGGCGAGGACACTGATATGCCCAAACAAAGCCTGCTGGTACAATCCCCCTCTGACTCAAAAATCGACAAGCTGTGCAGTGCCATGGAAAAATTCATGACCAGTATGGCGGGAGGACCAAAGAAGGCAGTCAAAGCGTGCCAGATTTGCCAGGAGGTAGAGCACGCCACTGATGAATGTCCATCCTTATTCGACGAAGAGCTCAAAGCGATGGGGCAATCTAATGGAAACGGTCAAGGCAGAGGGAGGCCGCACTTTGACCCATACTCAAATACCTACAACCCAGGATGGAGGCACCATGAGAATTTCAGGTATGGGAATAATAACCAAGGAGAAGGATATCAAGGCAACCTGAACCAAAACCGTTACAACCATCAGCAACAAGGAAATTCCCAGCAGAATCAGGGCAAAGGGGCATCACTATCGGACATGATGGAGACTTTGGTCAGAGAGAACGTGAAGTTCCAGCAAGAAAGCGTGAAGTTCCAGCAAGAAAACATGAAAGCCATGCAAGAAAACGAAAAGTTCAAGCAGGAGACTAGAGGGCAACTGAATAATTTGGGAGCTCAAATGGCTCACTTGAACCAGGTCGTGGCAAAGCTGGAGCAGAGGAACGGAAACTTACCACCACAAGTCGAAGTGAAGAGTGCCCACTGTAATGCCATCCAATTGAAGAGTGGGAGAATCTTGCCAGAAGTCAAAGCGCCAACCCAGGGCAAACACCCTCAAGAGACAGATCCCATAGAGATAGAAGACATAACTATTGAAGATGAAAGAGAGAAGGAAGAAGAAGTAGTCAGGGCAAAGAGAGATAAATCACCACCACCAAAGATTCGAGTCCCCTTTCCAGGAAGGCTGAGCAAGAATAAAGAAAGGGAAGAAACTTACGAGATGTTCCAGATGTTCAAAAAGGTGGAGATCAATATGCCGTTACTGACTATACTAAACACTATGCCTCGGTGTGCCAAGTTCCTCAAGGAGCTGTGCACGAAAAAGGTAAAATATCAAGATGATGCAAAATTCGAGGTGGGTGAAAATGTCTCAGCAGTGCTGCAAAGGAACGTGCCTACCAAGTGTGGAGACCCAGGCATGTTTTACATACCATGCATCATAGGAAGAATGAGAATCGAAAAGGCAATGCTGGACTTAGGGGCATCAATCAATGTGATGCCCAAGACTATGTACGAGGACCTGGGCATAGGGGTTCTCAAACCCACAAGAGTGGTGATCCAGCTGGCTGACAGATCCAATGTCTACCCTGAGGGCATACTGGAGGACGTATTGGTCAAAGTGGAAGATTTAATCTTCCCAGCAGACTTCTACGTACTAGACATGGGGAGATCAAGCAAAGAGCCAATTATGATTCTGGGCAGACCGTTCCTTAAAACCGCAAGAACACACATAGACTGCGAGACAGGCAAACTAACATGTAAGTTCGAGGGAGAAACAGTTACCTTTGACCTCTACAAATCCATGAAGCACCCAACCGATACTGAGGAAGTTCATATGATCGATCAGATCGACAAAGCGGTAGAAGGCAAAGTGCTGCAAAGCGGTAAGTACGACGAGATTGAAGTAGTGATTCAAGAAGGAATGCTACACGATGAATTAGAAGACGAACCGGAGGGAATACAAGAAGCAATTAAGCAGTTGGGGGCACTAGAGAATTATAAAGGAGACCCGGGCAAACTGCCAATACTAGAGGAGACAGTCATAAAGCCATCCTTGGAGAGACCCCCAGTACTGGAATTGAAAATTTTGCCAAAGCATCTGAAGTACATGTACTTAGGAGAGCACGACACTTTGCCCGTAATTATCAATTCCTCACTCTCGGACGAGGAGGAAGTTAAACTCAAAGAAGTGCTGGGACGATACAAACTGGCTATAGGATGGACTTTGGCTGACATAAGAGGTATAAGCCCGACGATTTGCCAACACCATATACTCCTAGAAGATGACTCTACACCAGTTCGAGATCCCCAAAGGAAACTCAATCCTGCCATGAAAGAAGTGGTACTCAAAGAGATAAAGAAACTCCTCAGTGTGGGGATAATTTACCCTGTCTCAGACAGCAAGTGGGTTAGCCCTGTACACGTTGTGCCTAAGAAGTCAGGGATCCAGGTCATAGAGAATGAGAAGAAAGAACAAATAGCTACCAGGCTACAAACAGGATGGAGAGTGTGCATAGACTACCGTAAGCTGAACAAGGTGACCCGCAAAGACCACTTCCCTTTGCCCTTCATCGATGAGATGTTAGAACGATTGGCCGGGAAAAAGCACTTCTGCTTTTTGGATGGATATTCGGGTTACATGCAGATCTGGGTAGCCGAAGAGGATCAAGACAAAACAACGTTCACATGCCCTTTTGGCACCTTTGCCTATAGGCGCATGCCCTTTGGGCTGTGCAACGCACCAGGGACCTTCCAGCGTTGTATGATGAGCATATTCTCTGACCTATTAGAGAATGGGATTGAAGTGTTCATGGACGACTTCACGGTCTATGGTAATACCTTTGACCTGTGCCTGGCAAACTTGGAGCTAACACTGCAGCGGTGTGTAGAGAAGAGTTTGGTGTTGAACTATGAGAAGTGCCACTTCATGGTAGAAGAAGGAGTAGTTCTTGGACATGTAGTGTCAGCCAAGGGAATAGAAGTCGACAAAGCAAAAATAGAAGTCATTGCTAAACTGCCATATCCAAGGAATATCAAGCAAGTAAGGGGATTCCTTGGCCACGCGGGATTCTATAGGAGGTTTGTGAAGGACTTTGCCAGTATCGCCCAACCGATGACAAGACTGCTGCAGAACGACGTAGAGTGGGACTTTGACGATGACTGCCAAAGAGCCTTCAACCATCTGAAGGAGAGACTTGTAACAGCACCCATTATCCAACCCCCAGAGTGGGGGATGCCTTTTGAACTAATGTGTGACGCAAGTGGATATGCGGTAGGGGCGGTACTTGGGCAACTAAAGGGCAAAGAGAGGCACGTGATATACTACGCCTCAAAGACACTTAATGCCGCCCAAAGCAATTATGCAACTACTGAGAAGGAGCTATTGGCCATAGTGTTCGCGTTTGAGAAATTCAGGTCGTATTTATTGGGGAGTAAGACCATCGTGTATACCGATCACGCTGCACTCAAATACTTAATGGCTAAGAAAGAAACCAAACCAAGGCTAATCCGATGGATCCTACTGCTACAGGAGTTCGATATTGAGATTAGGGACAAGGCTGACAATCAGAACTTAGTGGCAGATCATCTCAGCCGAATTTTACAAAAAGAAGAAGACATGCCCATAACTGAGACGTTCCCAGACGAACACTTATACTCTATCTATGCCATGAACGAAGAACCATGGTACGCTAACCTAGTAAACTACATAGTGGGAGGAGAGTTCAGGGATCAAGCCACTCTCTACGAAAGGAACAAGATGAAACGAGAGGCAAAGAGCTACATATGGGATGAGCCGTATCTATGGAAAAGATGTGAGGACCAAGTGTTAAGGAGATGCGTCGCTGAATCAGAGCAACAAGATATAATGAGGCACTGCCATGAGAAGCCATGTGGGGGTCACTTTGGGCACAGGCGTACTGCCAGAAAGATTTTAGACTGCGGTTTCTTCTGGAAGACTTTGACTAAGGATTGCATTGCCTGGTGTAGGGGATGTGATCAGTGTCAAAAGGAGGGAAACGTGACAAAAAGAGACGAGATGCCCTCTGTGCCCATACTACCAGTGGAGATATTCGATGTATGGGGTATAGATTTCATGGGTCCACTCCCAAACTCCAAGGGCAAAGAGTACATATTGCTAGCAGTTGACTATGTATCTAAGTGGGTCGAAGCCAAAGCGACAACCACCAATGACTCTCGGGTAGTAGCAGAATTCTTAAAAGCAAATATCTTCAGTCGTTTCGGTGTACCCAGAGCATTGATAAGTGACCAAGGTACACACTTCTGCAACGCGGTGATAAAAAAGCTGCTTCATAAGTACGGGGTGACACATCGGATTTCCACAGCATACCACCCCCAGGCAAATGGGCAAGCTGAACTATCCAATCGAATCATCAAGACTATTCTAAGGAAGACAGTTAGACCAGAGGGTAAAGACTGGTCTGACAAACTAGATGATGCACTTTGGGCATACCGCACTGCTTTCAAGACCCCCTTTGGGATATCCCCATACAGGATGATATTCGGGAAAGCATGTCATTTGCCCGTAGAAATTGAACATAAAGCACATTGGGCAGTGAATAAGGTAAACTTCGATTGGGACCTTGCAGGGAACGAGCGCAAATTGGACCTTGTGGAATTGGAGCAGCTAAGAATTGAAGCATATGACCATGCAGCTCACTACAAGGAACGAACCAAGCGAGCCCATGACAAGATAATCAAGGACAAGCAATTACAAGCGGGACAATGGGTTTTACTTTATCAAACAAAGAATTTGTTTCGGAAGGGCAAACTGTTTTCAAAATGGGAAGGTCCGTATACTATACACCACGTTTGCCCTAATGGATCAGTTGAGCTGAGGGATAATAAGGATCCGAATCGCATTCTCAAGGTAAATGGGCAACGAGTTAAACCATACTTTGGGCAAGAGGGACTGGTAGGGCAAATTGCCTTCATCGCTCTCTAGCCAAAGTCAGCAGCAAGGTCATGCCTAGGACCTAAAATAGGGCGCTGGCCAGGAGGCAACCTGGTATGTTTTTTTTATGCTTTATTTCCTATTTAGTTTTTGCTTTTCTTTTTTTTAGGTTTAATAAAAAAGATCACTTCATACCAAATTAACGAGGCCGGAAGAAAGGGTGTATTGTATTTTTGATTTTGCAGGGACAGGAGTTTGGGCAAAGGGCGTCAGTTGGGGGCTTACCATAACTGATAGATGGAAAGTACGAATTTTGAGGGAGAAACATCCCATCATTAGGACTCTGCAAATCCAACTTTCCATAACTCCCCCCCACGAAAATCGATAACTACCCAATCAACTCCCCTTACCAATTCAAAAATCCCTATAACCCTAACCACCGTCGTCCATGGTGAGCACTCGCCCGAAAAATAAATTGAGAGGAATCCCGGACGGAACCCATATCGATCTTACCACACCACCACCACCCACCACAACAGTAAAATCAAAGCGCAAGAGGATGACAGAGCCAAAGAACGACGCCGCCATGGAAGCAAACAAGGAGGAGGCACTGCCCGCTGCCACCAGTGAGACCACCGGAGAAGCTTCCTCCGCCGTGCCGCTTGTCATCATACTGCCAACATCCACCACGCCGAACAGCCCGCCGCCGGTCGACCAGAATTTGATAGCGCAACTCAGCGCTGAGCTCGACGTGCCCCAGCTTTCCGAGCAAAAGGAATTGGAGATTCTGGCCGACGCAGCAGAGGGGTCTGCACAGCCGACCGGCGACGTGAACGAGAGCCCACAAAGGAAGAAGCCCAGATCTGACGTCAAGGGTAAGGGTATAAAATTGTCTGATGCAGGTTCGAGCGACGAGAAGGAGGAGAATTCGACAGCTGCCGGCGGCAACGATGAGGGAGAAGACGAACCAGAAATTGAAGTCACCCACAGCCTTCCAAAGACACCGAACACCAGAGCTTCGACCAAGAAGCGCAAAGCTCCGACTCCGGCGACTACCAGCGTTCCACCTCGCAAAATTGTGGTGCCCAAAACTGTGTGTTTCGACACACTGAAGCTGATGGGGGTGGAGGCCAAAGTGAGGGAGTACTTTGCGAACATTGGGTGGAGCCAGTTTTTGGAGTGGTCTGGGCAAATAAGCGATAAGGTGGTGAGAGAGTTTTTCAGGACGTTGGTGATCAAAGAGGACAAAGAGGAAGGAGTTACTGGCATCCAGTTTGAGATACTGGGAAGCAAGGTCAAAGCAAGCTGCACCGAACTGGACCTCAGTTTGGGGATGGTGACATTCGAGGAGTGGAAGTCAAAGGAGTACCAGGGGGCACTGAAGGCTTTGCCCGAGCGAACCAAGAGCGAGTTGAATGAGATATGGAAAGTGTTAGGCAAAGGGGGGACGTTCATTGCACAAACCACTAAGGGGCATCAGTTGAAGGATGATGCGATGAGGGTTTGCCACAGGATCCTGGCTGTCAATTTCTTTGGCAAACAGGACACAAGCAATGCGATCTCCCAAATCGAATTGGGGATGCTGTGGTGTATGGAGAAGAAGATTAGGCTCCACTTTGGGTCTTTTCTCTGTGCACAGATGAAGTGGTTGATCACTCATCCCATGCAGCGCCACTCCTTTGCCCAGTTCCCTATGGTGTATGCTGCAAAGATGGACTTGCTGGTAGGAAAGAAGGTGAACCTGATGACTGAGGAGAAGTTTGACAAGGCCTGTTTCAAGAGGATGCATGATATCAAGGAGAGCAGTGAGGGAGTCATAGTTTTTGACGACAACAAACCAGTGAAGGCAGAGAAGGTTGTGCCAGTTAGGGCAAAGGTAAAGAAGGAAGAGCTGAAGGAAGATGGCGTTGTGGAAGAGCGCCTGGAGAGGATTGAGCAGAAGCTGGAAGAGCTTGCGGGGATGATAAAGGCGTACTTTGATCGCGACGGATTCAGGTACCCACCTGGACCCAGCTCTTAACTGACCCTCCCTTTGTTTTTAGTTTTTAGTTTTTTTATTATTATTATTTTTTATTTTCTTTTTACTGTTTGAGTCAAATAACTCGGGCGACGGGGTCGACCTCCCTGCTGACACACTTTGCCTACGCAAAGTGTGTGAGGGGGTAGGTGCGCCAACGTTAATTTAGAGTTATTGTTTGGTCGAGGCAGCCCCTACTGATCTTATTACTTTCACCCACTTTGCCTACGCAAAGTGTGTGAGGGGGGAAAGGGAAAGGGCAAACCTCTGTGTCTTATCGAGTCAGCATGATTATGTGAATACTTAGGGCAATTAGAAGCATTTCATTTATACAGCAGGTCAAAATTTGTAGTTAAAAGCATGAAAATAGGGATGATGGAACTATACTAGGCAAACTGTGAGATTTGAGCCATACATTGAATTAAAATTTCTTTCTTGAGAGAATCTGTTGTGATATTTATGATGCCTGACTTTGCCTATTTGCTGTGATAAGTAGTTTTGTTGAGTGGGGGTTATTGTGTGATTAGGGCATTTTCTTTCAGTTTGACCTTATGAACATTGATCCCTTGATAGCCCCTTTGAGCCTGTTGAATTTTCTTTGTATACTAGTCTGGCACTTTGCCAATGAGCAACCAGACAGATGTTGAGAGGGGGGTGGAGAGATTGGTGTTGAAAAAAAAAAAAAAAAAAAAAAAAAAAAAAGGGAAAAAAAAATATAGAAAAAGAAAAAAAAAAGAAAGTAATAAATTGGTTGTGAGCTAAGGCCCGTAAGAAAAGGGGCAAAGAGGTAGAGAGTAGGCTAGTCACTAAGCCCTCTACCCAAACTGTGCCTACTCCTCAAAATCCACCCAAAGAGCCTACATTACAACCCAATAAAAGCCCCTTTGATGAGACCCCCCCACTCAGTCAGAATAACTTGATCAGCAAACTGTCAAATTTGGGCAAAGTAGATTCACAACAGAAAAAGAGTGACATTATACCCATCCACTAAAAAGAGAGATACACTTGTGAGGGTGTGACCCAAAGCCCTAGTATAGACTCTTGACCAAATTTTTATGTTTCTAACTTGAATTTTGACTTGCCTGTATTTGCTTTGCCCATTTTATATTCTGTAATCATGCTAAAGTCCTTTGAGTCTCTGTTTATTTTGTTTCCCCTCTATCTTGATTTCTTTTTACTTTGGTCTTGAGTCCGGTGAGTCAAACCCCACGCTTGAGGACAAGCGTATTGCAAGTGTGTGCGGTTTGATGAGCCATTTTATTTGCTCATCTTGAGCCCCTTTTTTGTCAGTTTGAGTCTGTTTTATGTGTCTGGGAGGGCACAGTAGAGTGTTTGGTCAGGGTATGCAGGCAAACAGGTAGCAGGTGGCGCACTGGGCAAAAGAGGCACGGAAAACCCCTTCTTTGGGCAAACAGCGATCTGGAGCGTGTAGTGACTGAGCAAAGATGGCCTAATAGGCAAGTCAAACCATTCAGGGTTGAGTCATGAAGCAGAAGACCCAAATCGACTACTAAGTACCGTGCCTGGTCCGTTCATCTGTGGAGGAGAAGAATACCTGAAGAGAGTTTGGGAAGCGGGTTACCAGCGGGCAAAGTCAAAGGCGGCTGGAGCTAAAGATGGAAAGTACTTAGCGGCGCCTGGAAAAGGAAGCCCATGCAGCGGCCCATGCAACTGCGATTCCGCAACCCTAATTCGTGCCTATATAAGGAAGAGAAGCTGGAGAAGAAAGCGACACACAATTCCGACCCCGTTCACGAAGCAACCGCCGGCGATTGAAGTTTGGAGATTTTCCGGCCAAGTTGTTTTGTGCTTTGAAGTTGATCGAGCCTTCGGGCATTAAAACAATTTATTGCTTTATGTTTTTAGTACTTTGTTTTTATTCCAGTTGAACGATTTCAGATTCCCGTTAATATGAATTTCAGTTTCGTCTCCCAAATTATTTCTTATTTTATTTCTTCACGTATGAGTAGCTAAACTTGCAGGGCGTCTGGGCAAAGGCTGATCGAAGGGGACTCTGGGCTAAGATAGAACCGTGAGGTTGATAGGGCTTAGTTAACTGCCTGGGGTTTGTTCCCGATTACACAGTTGAGGAATAACTTTATTCTTGCAGGTTTGGGCGGACTAATTTGGTCGTTAGGAAACCCTTACGCTTTGAGATACTGGCGATTGATCAAACCGAGGAATAGTATCGTGTAGTACTACGGGCATAGCGCTAGAACGTGTTGGAGTAGCGGTCGTATGATTCGGATTTCCGGACATGCTATTGGCCGAATTGGGTTCGTCGAGAGAGTAATGCGAGTTTGGGCAAACTAGATCCATGCGACCACATAGGTTATCGAATTGTCTAGGTTCAGGGGATTAGGCATAAGTATACCTTGCCTTTTCTTTACCCAGTAAGGACGAATTGGGGTGGGGTGACTGTAGGCGTGACTTAATAGGACTGCTTTCACTTTGTTAGACATCCTATAACCGATTGACAGACCATCAGTTAAAACCATTAGTGCCAGGGATCGGTAGTTTGCCCAGAGAACCCAGAGAGAAGCCAAAGCCCAGAAGCCTACTTTCCTTCATTTGATTCCAGTTTGATTAATTGTTTTCTGTTTCCAGTTTGGTCAAAGTGTTTAGTTTATTATTTCTGCATGTTAGTTTGGGATAATTAGTTTAATTGTTTCTGTTAGTTAGTAGTTTGATTAAACGCTGTGACTCAGCAACCAAACCTTAAACCTTTTTATTGTGACACTATTTGGGCAAAGCCGAGATTAACTAAATTGCAATTGCTTCCTCGTGGGATCGACCCTATACTTACCACTTGCTATCTTGTGTTGAGTTTAGGAATCTTTATAAATTTATTTTGCGCGCGTTAGCTTCCACGACAAAGTTTTCGCGTCGTCAAATGGATACCCCTCAGATAGCTGATGCTTTCATTGTTGTGCTGACTGATGAACATATTGAATCTAGACGGTTTCGACTTCCCGAACGTTTCTACCGTTTGCGTGTGAGATACAGTACAGAGCCTCCGCTCTTCTACCTCCGCGATGTTCACGGTGAGAGGTGGGCAACCTTGATGGGCTTTAAAAATGGCTTGGCGTATTTCTACAGTAATTGGACTGAATTCAAACACATCCACAAGTTGAAGAAAGGCATGACCCTCCTGTTCGAGCATAGGCCACTTCCAGACGAGTTCCTGGTGCGGATATTTCAAGAGGATGGAGATGAACTCAAGTCATTCTTGCCGAGACCTGCTCCAGGAAAGAGAGCATTCGAGGATGTACCTTCGTCGTGGTCGTCTCTGAAAAAGAGTAAACCATCTTAGGGTTTCGGCGTTAGGTTTTTCTTTTGTAATTCGGCGCCTTTTGTAATTCGGATTCCCCTAATTTAGTACACCAAAATTACTCCGTATTCCTTTTTCCTTGTTTCCAAAATTATACGCTGGAATATTGCACCGTTGTTTTCACGGTTAATATAAGATTCACGGTGTACACATGGTCTTACCACCGTGTGTATTTCACCGTGTACACACCGTGTACACACCGTGCGCGATAGTATACACCGTGAAAACTAATTTCTAACCCTGCAACAGATTTTTCACAATGTAGTATATGGAGAGAATGAAGCAAACGACCTCAAATTTCATATTTCGAAAATAACACAATGACTAGTTCATTGAAAATCACTTAAGCATAACAATAATTATGATTACAAGAACCATAATTATGGAGACAATGAACAGAGTAGTCTTCAACTGGATGGATACGTCGTGCAATGACGTCTCCATCTTCTTCAGATCTTTCCTAATTTTAGCTTCTGTGGCTTTCTCTTCCGCTCTTGACATTTGTTCATGTTGTATCTCTCCCTCATTTGACGGGTTACACCAGGAATCGAATGTATGATCTTGACAATAATACATCAATTTCTGATAATTCTCAGATTTCGAGGACACCACACGAATCTGAAGTTTCTTCCGACATTTACCACAAACTTTATCTTGGTACTTCAATCGGCTTGGTTGACCAGTACTCACGGAGTTCACCGAGCCTGTAGACATATTGTTGTGATAAGTTTTTGTGTTTTGGATGATTTGAATTCAAATTTGAATTCAAATGTTTGCTTATGTTGGAAGAGGACTGCGTATGGTTAGTTGGTTAGACGTGTGACACAGCTGTCACGCAGTAACACGGGCTAGCAATCGTTTCCGCACCGTGTCACGGTTCAAGATACAGAGTGGAACCATGTACAATTATTGATCCACCGTGACACGGTAATCATAGGAGTCTACCATTGGCTACAACACAGTACTGTGATTACACCGTGGACCTATTCATTCAGGCACCGTGTTTTAATATTCGTGCACAAAACATCAATTACAAACCAGTATTAATGAATCACAACGTGAAAACAACAAACATGTTTATACTAATACGACAATCAAAATGGATCAGCAACATCATTCAAGCTCAGCCAAAAAATCTTCAGGCATATCTGTTTCCTGACCTCCTCAATGTACCCTTCATCGATGTTTTCGTTCCGATGCATAAGAGGGTCGACAAACAAACGGTCAAGCTGCATGGTACAGTAAACCCCACAAGAGTGTTTATCAGTAACATCCTGGACGAATTGTTCGGCGTCCGGCATGACTTTCAACTCGAAGGCCTCCGTAATCGCATGGTGTTGACCCTTCTTTGCCCAGTAATCTGATCTCCTCAACACACGAGGTAAAAACTCCATTAAAGGCCTCAATTCCTCCTTCCGAAATCCGTATTCAGGATACGTCGCCAGTTGAGTATGAATTAATGAGTCATACAATTCGATAGTCCAATCTTCGGGGGATATTCGGACGGTGACCCAACGATGGTGGACATTACAAATCGCCACGAGCTTTACATGCCATGTTTAAGGTTTGCGAGTTAGAATTCAGTTTCACACTAGTTAAAATGAAGCATGTATGCTTTTCAATACTTACGTGAGTAGGCTGGTCGGACTCCATTGACATCGGACCATATGTGTCATCCACTGCTTCTCGAAGAGAATCAGGCACTACCCAATCATCAATAGAGCCACCATGAATCTTATATGCAGCATCTATAGTACTCTGGAAAAAGATATTATTAGTAAAAACGAAGGTGTCCAAAATGAGAGTACTGTAAAACTTACCCAAAATTGAGTGCTCAATAAGACTGTGTTTGTACTCCCTTTAACATCACGACCTTTGCACTTCAAATAAATAATATAGAGATCTAGCACCTCAGATTCGAAGGCCCAATTGAAGTCCTCAATTTTATCAAACAATTCTGCACCCACTCTGTGGTCTATGGAGCCTCGACTGCACGAAATCAAGTCGGTAGATGATGAGCCATTTTATTTGCTCATCTTGAGCCCCTTTTTTGTCAGTTTGAGTCTGTTTTATGTGTCTGGGAGGGCACAGTAGAGTGTTTGGTCAGGGTATGCAGGCAAACAGGTAGCAGGTGGCGCACTGGGCAAAAGAGGCACGGAAAACCCCTTCTTTGGGCAAACAGCGATCTGGAGCGTGTAGTGACTGAGCAAAGATGGCCTAATAGGCAAGTCAAACCATTCAGGGTTGAGTCATGAAGCAGAAGACCCAAATCGACTACTAAGTACCGTGCCTGGTCCGTTCATCTGTGGAGGAGAAGAATACCTGAAGAGAGTTTGGGAAGCGGGTTACCAGCGGGCAAAGTCAAAGGCGGCTGGAGCTAAAGATGGAAAGTACTTAGCGGCGCCTGGAAAAGGAAGCCCATGCAGCGGCCCATGCAACTGCGATTCCGCAACCCTAATTCGTGCCTATATAAGGAAGAGAAGCTGGAGAAGAAAGCGACACACAATTCCGACCCCGTTCACGAAGCAACCGCCGGCGATTGAAGTTTGGAGATTTTCCGGCCAAGTTGTTTTGTGCTTTGAAGTTGATCGAGCCTTCGGGCATTAAAACAATTTATTGCTTTATGTTTTTAGTACTTTGTTTTCATTCCAGTTGAACGATTTCAGATTCCCGTTAATATGAATTTCAGTTTCGTCTCCCAAATTATTTCTTATTTTATTTCTTCACGTATGAGTAGCTAAACTTGCAGGGCGTCTGGGCAAAGGCTGATCGAAGGGGACTCTGGGATAAGATAGAACCGTGAGGTTGATAGGGCTTAGTTAACTGCCTGGGGTTTGTTCCCGATTACACAGTTGAGGAATAACTTTATTCTTGCAGGTTTGGGCGGACTAATTTGGTCGTTAGGAAACCCTTACGCTTTGAGATACTGGCGATTGATCAAACCGAGGAATAGTATCGTGTAGTACTACGGGCATAGCGCTAGAACGTGTTGGAGTAGCGGTCGTATGATTCGGATTTCCGGACATGCTATTGGCCGAATTGGGTTCGTCGAGAGAGTAATGCGAGTTTGGGCAAACTAGATCCATGCGACCACATAGGTTATCGAATTGTCTAGGTTCAGGGGATTAGGCATAAGTATACCTTGCCTTTTCTTTACCCAGTAAGGACGAATTGGGGTGGGGTGACTGTAGGCGTGACTTAATAGGACTGCTTTCACTTTGTTAGACATCCTATAACCGATTGACAGACCATCAGTTAAAACCATTAGTGCCAGGGATCGGTAGTTTGCCCAGAGAACCCAGAGAGAAGCCAAAGCCCAGAAGCCTACTTTCCTTCATTTGATTCCAGTTTGATTAATTGTTTTCTGTTTCCAGTTTGGTCAAAGTGTTTAGTTTATTATTTCTGCATGTTAGTTTGGGATAATTAGTTTAATTGTTTCTGTTAGTTAGTAGTTTGATTAAACGCTGTGACTCAGCAACCAAACCTTAAACCTTTTTATTGTGACACTATTTGGGCAAAGCCGAGATTAACTAAATTGCAATTGCTTCCTCGTGGGATCGACCCTATACTTACCACTTGCTATCTTGTGTTGAGTTTAGGAATCTTTATAAATTTATTTTGCGCGCGTTAGCTTCCACGACAAAGTTTTCGCGTCGTCAAAATTGGCGCCGTTGCCGGGGAGGCAATATTCCAGCTTTTTAGTTTTTCTGTGCTAATTGATTTGTTTTTTACCTCTTTGACTAGGTACCATAAACGCGGTGGAAGGCGACACGGGATTACTCTTTGATCCTGAGATCGAGAAAACCGCCAAGAGACTAAGAAAAGAAGCAAAGAACAAGGCATTAGCACGTGCATCCCAATGAGAGAATTCTGCCAAAGCACGTAAGGTAGAGAAGGCAAAGAACAAGGAGATCATACCAGTTGACACTCCTAGTCAACCAATACCAGAAGAGATAGAAGAGATGGGAGCAGAAGCACCACGTACTTTGAGGGACATGATGTTCCCGTCAGAGATGAACTTGAGGCCATTGGGCATCACTTTGCCCACCATTCCTACCCCCTGGGAGATGAAACACAATTTCATACAAATCCTGCCAAAGTTCAGTGATATGCCCGGAGAAGACCCACAGAGGCATTTACAGGACTTTGAGCTGGCATGCGGGACGATTCAGGCAACCGGGGTATTAGCGCAATATATACGACTCCTGGCCTTTCCCTTCTCTTTGACTGATGGGGCCAGAGAGTGGCTGTATACTATTCCGGAGGGCGAAGTGACCACCTGGGCACAACTTCAAAAGAGGTTCTTGGAAAAATACTTCCCAGCGGCACGAATCCAACAAATGCGTAAGAAAATCAATAGCATAAGGATGGGAACCAACGAAAATTTCCAAGACTATTGGGCAAGATTCAAGCAACTGCTAACTAAGTGCCCCCAGCACCAGATCCCGGACCATGATCTCATCCAATACTTTGTGTCCGGATTGAGACATCATGAGAAGACTCTACTCCTAGCTGCCAGTGGAGGGTCTCTACTCAACAAAAGTGCCGCCGAGGCATTCAAACTGTTCAAAGAGATGGCAGAGGAATTAGGCGAGGACACTGATATGCCCAAACAAAGCCTGCTGGTACAATCCCCCTCTGACTCAAAAATCGACAAGCTGTGCAGTGCCATGGAAAAATTCATGACCAGTATGGCGGGAGGACCAAAGAAGGCAGTCAAAGCGTGCCAGATTTGCCAGGAGGTAGAGCACGCCACTGATGAATGTCCATCCTTATTCGACGAAGAGCTCAAAGCGATGGGGCAATCTAATGGAAACGGTCAAGGCAGAGGGAGGCCGCACTTTGACCCATACTCAAATACCTACAACCCAGGATGGAGGCACCATGAGAATTTCAGGTATGGGAATAATAACCAAGGAGAAGGATATCAAGGCAACCTGAACCAAAACCGTTACAACCATCAGCAACAAGGAAATTCCCAGCAGAATCAGGGCAAAGGGGCATCACTATCGGACATGATGGAGACTTTGGTCAGAGAGAACGTGAAGTTCCAGCAAGAAAGCGTGAAGTTCCAGCAAGAAAACATGAAAGCCATGCAAGAAAACGAAAAGTTCAAGCAGGAGACTAGAGGGCAACTGAATAATTTGGGAGCTCAAATGGCTCACTTGAACCAGGTCGTGGCAAAGCTGGAGCAGAGGAACGGAAACTTACCACCACAAGTCGAAGTGAAGAGTGCCCACTGTAATGCCATCCAATTGAAGAGTGGGAGAATCTTGCCAGAAGTCAAAGCGCCAACCCAGGGCAAACACCCTCAAGAGACAGATCCCATAGAGATAGAAGACATAACTATTGAAGATGAAAGAGAGAAGGAAGAAGAAGTAGTCAGGGCAAAGAGAGATAAATCACCACCACCAAAGATTCGAGTCCCCTTTCCAGGAAGGCTGAGCAAGAATAAAGAAAGGGAAGAAACTTACGAGATGTTCCAGATGTTCAAAAAGGTGGAGATCAATATGCCGTTACTGACTATACTAAACACTATGCCTCGGTGTGCCAAGTTCCTCAAGGAGCTGTGCACGAAAAAGGTAAAATATCAAGATGATGCAAAATTCGAGGTGGGTGAAAATGTCTCAGCAGTGCTGCAAAGGAACGTGCCTACCAAGTGTGGAGACCCAGGCATGTTTTACATACCATGCATCATAGGAAGAATGAGAATCGAAAAGGCAATGCTGGACTTAGGGGCATCAATCAATGTGATTCCCAAGACTATGTACGAGGACCTGGGCATAGGGGTTCTCAAACCCACAAGAGTGGTGATCCAGCTGGCTGACAGATCCAATGTCTACCCTGAGGGCATACTGGAGGAAGTATTGGTCAAAGTGGAAGATTTAATCTTCCCAGCAGACTTCTACGTACTAGACATGGGGAGATCAAGCAAAGAGCCAATTATGATTCTGGGCAGACCGTTCCTTAAAACCGCAAGAACACACATAGACTGCGAGACAGGCAAACTAACATGTAAGTTCGAGGGAGAAACAGTTACCTTTGACCTCTACAAATCCATGAAGCACCCAACCGATACTGAGGAAGTTCATATGATCGATCAGATCGACAAAGCGGTAGAAGGCAAAGTGCTGCAAAGCGGTAAGTACGACGAGATTGAAGTAGTGATTCAAGAAGGAATGCTACACGATGAATTAGAAGACGAACCGGAGGGAATACAAGAAGCAATTAAGCAGTTGGGGGCACTAGAGAATTATAAAGGAGACCCGGGCAAACTGCCAATACTAGAGGAGACAGTCATAAAGCCATCCTTGGAGAGACCCCCAGTACTGGAATTGAAAATTTTGCCAAAGCATCTGAAGTACATGTACTTAGGAGAGCACGACACTTTGCCCGTAATTATCAATTCCTCACTCTCGGACGAGGAGGAAGTTAAACTCAAAGAAGTGCTGGGACGATACAAACTGGCTATAGGATGGACTTTGGCTGACATAAGAGGTATAAGCCCGACGATTTGCCAACACCATATACT
Source organism: Euphrasia confusa (assembly GCA_954870475.1). NCBI lineage: Eukaryota > Viridiplantae > Streptophyta > Magnoliopsida > Lamiales > Orobanchaceae > Euphrasia > Euphrasia confusa. Next base: position 36,220,344 of record OX940959.1, on the reverse strand, counting down.
CCTAGAAGATGACTCTACACCATTTCGAGATCCCCAAAGGAAACTCAATCCTGCCATGAAAGAAGTGGTACTCAAAGAGATAAAGAAACTCCTCAGTGTGGGGATAATTTACCCTGTCTCAGACAGCAAGTGGGTTAGCCCTGTACACGTTGTGCCTAAGAAGTCAGGGATCCAGGTCATAGAGAATGAGAAGAAAGAACAAATAGCTACCAGGCTACAAACAGGATGGAGAGTGTGCATAGACTACCGTAAGCTGAACAAGGTGACCCGCAAAGACCACTTCCCTTTGCCCTTCATCGATGAGATGTTAGAACGATTGGCCGGGAAAAAGCACTTCTGCTTTTTGGATGGATATTCGGGTTACATGCAGATCTGGGTAGCCGAAGAGGATCAAGACAAAACAACGTTCACATGCCCTTTTGGCACCTTTGCCTATAGGCGCATGCCCTTTGGGCTGTGCAACGCACCAGGGACCTTCCAGCGTTGTATGATGAGCATATTCTCTGACCTATTAGAGAATGGGATTGAAGTGTTCATGGACGACTTCACGGTCTATGGTAATACCTTTGACCTGTGCCTGGCAAACTTGGAGCTAACACTGCAGCGGTGTGTAGAGAAGAGTTTGGTGTTGAACTATGAGAAGTGCCACTTCATGGTAGAAGAAGGAGTAGTTCTTGGACATGTAGTGTCAGCCAAGGGAATAGAAGTCGACAAAGCAAAAATAGAAGTCATTGCTAAACTGCCATATCCAAGGAATATCAAGCAAGTAAGGGGATTCCTTGGCCACGCGGGATTCTATAGGAGGTTTGTGAAGGACTTTGCCAGTATCGCCCAACCGATGACAAGACTGCTGCAGAACGACGTAGAGTGGGACTTTGACGATGACTGCCAAAGAGCCTTCAACCATCTGAAGGAGAGACTTGTAACAGCACCCATTATCCAACCCCCAGAGTGGGGGATGCCTTTTGAACTAATGTGTGACGCAAGTGGATATGCGGTAGGGGCGGTACTTGGGCAACTAAAGGGCAAAGAGAGGCACGTGATATACTACGCCTCAAAGACACTTAATGCCGCCCAAAGCAATTATGCAACTACTGAGAAGGAGCTATTGGCCATAGTGTTCGCGTTTGAGAAATTCAGGTCGTATTTATTGGGGAGTAAGACCATCGTGTATACCGATCACGCTGCACTCAAATACTTAATGGCTAAGAAAGAAACCAAACCAAGGCTAATCCGATGGATCCTACTGCTACAGGAGTTCGATATTGAGATTAGGGACAAGGCTGGCAATCAGAACTTAGTGGCAGATCATCTCAGCCGAATTTTACAAAAAGAAGAAGACATGCCCATAACTGAGACGTTCCCAGACGAACACTTATACTCTATCTATGCCATGAACGAAGAACCATGGTACGCTAACCTAGTAAACTACATAGTGGGAGGAGAGTTCAGGGATCAAGCCACTCTCTACGAAAGGAACAAGATGAAACGAGAGGCAAAGAGCTACATATGGGATGAGCCGTATCTATGGAAAAGATGTGAGGACCAAGTGTTAAGGAGATGCGTCGCTGAATCAGAGCAACAAGATATAATGAGGCACTGCCATGAGAAGCCATGTGGGGGTCACTTTGGGCACAGGCGTACTGCCAGAAAGATTTTAGACTGCGGTTTCTTCTGGAAGACTTTGACTAAGGATTGCATTGCCTGGTGTAGGGGATGTGATCAGTGTCAAAAGGAGGGAAACGTGACAAAAAGAGACGAGATGCCCTCTGTGCCCATACTACCAGTGGAGATATTCGATGTATGGGGTATAGATTTCATGGGTCCACTCCCAAACTCCAAGGGCAAAGAGTACATATTGCTAGCAGTTGACTATGTATCTAAGTGGGTCGAAGCCAAAGCGACAACCACCAATGACTCTCGGGTAGTAGCAGAATTCTTAAAAGCAAATATCTTCAGTCGTTTCGGTGTACCCAGAGCATTGATAAGTGACCAAGGTACACACTTCTGCAACGCGGTGATAAAAAAGCTGCTTCATAAGTACGGGGTGACACATCGGATTTCCACAGCATACCACCCCCAGGCAAATGGGCAAGCTGAACTATCCAATCGAATCATCAAGACTATTCTAAGGAAGACAGTTAGACCAGAGGGTAAAGACTGGTCTGACAAACTAGATGATGCACTTTGGGCATACCGCACTGCTTTCAAGACCCCCTTTGGGATATCCCCATACAGGATGATATTCGGGAAAGCATGTCATTTGCCCGTAGAAATTGAACATAAAGCACATTGGGCAGTGAATAAGGTAAACTTCGATTGGGACCTTGCAGGGAACGAGCGCAAATTGGACCTTGTGGAATTGGAGCAGCTAAGAATTGAAGCATATGACCATGCAGCTCACTACAAGGAACGAACCAAGCGAGCCCATGACAAGATAATCAAGGACAAGCAATTACAAGCGGGACAATGGGTTTTACTTTATCAAACAAAGAATTTGTTTCGGAAGGGCAAACTGTTTTCAAAATGGGAAGGTCCGTATACTATACACCACGTTTGCCCTAATGGATCAGTTGAGCTGAGGGATAATAAGGATCCGAATCGCATTCTCAAGGTAAATGGGCAACGAGTTAAACCATACTTTGGGCAAGAGGGACTGGTAGGGCAAATTGCCTTCATCGCTCTCTAGCCAAAGTCAGCAGCAAGGTCATGCCTAGGACCTAAAATAGGGCGCTGGCCAGGAGGCAACCTGGTATGTTTTTTTTATGCTTTATTTCCTATTTAGTTTTTGCTTTTCTTTTTTTTAGGTTTAATAAAAAAGATCACTTCATACCAAATTAACGAGGCCGGAAGAAAGGGTGTATTGTATTTTTGATTTTGCAGGGACAGGAGTTTGGGCAAAGGGCGTCAGTTGGGGGCTTACCATAACTGATAGATGGAAAGTACGAATTTTGAGGGAGAAACATCCCATCATTAGGACTCTGCAAATCCAACTTTCCATAACTCCCCCCCACGAAAATCGATAACTACCCAATCAACTCCCCTTCCCAATTCAAAAATCCCTATAACCCTAACCACCGTCGTCCATGGTGAGCACTCGCCCGAAAAATAAATTGAGAGGAATCCCGGACGGAACCCATATCGATCTTACCACACCACCACCACCCACCACAACAGTAAAATCAAAGCGCAAGAGGATGACAGAGCCAAAGAACGACGCCGCCATGGAAGCAAACAAGGAGGAGGCACTGCCCGCTGCCACCAGTGAGACCACCGGAGAAGCTTCCTCCGCCGTGCCGCTTGTCATCATACTGCCAACATCCACCACGCCGAACAGCCCGCCGCCGGTCGACCAGAATTTGATAGCGCAACTCAGCGCTGAGCTCGACGTGCCCCAGCTTTCCGAGCAAAAGGAATTGGAGATTCTGGCCGACGCAGCAGAGGGGTCTGCACAGCCGACCGGCGACGTGAACGAGAGCCCACAAAGGAAGAAGCCCAGATCTGACGTCAAGGGTAAGGGTATAAAATTGTCTGATGCAGGTTCGAGCGACGAGAAGGAGGAGAATTCGACAACTGCCGGCGGCAACGATGAGGGAGAAGACGAACCAGAAATTGAAGTCACCCACAGCCTTCCAAAGACACCGAACACCAGAGCTTCGACCAAGAAGCGCAAAGCTCCGACTCCGGCGACTACCAGCGTTCCACCTCGCAAAATTGTGGTGCCCAAAACTGTGTGTTTCGACACACTGAAGCTGATGGGGGTGGAGGCCAAAGTGAGGGAGTACTTTGCGAACATTGGGTGGAGCCAGTTTTTGGAGTGGTCTGGGCAAATAAGCGATAAGGTGGTGAGAGAGTTTTTCAGGACGTTGGTGATCAAAGAGGACAAAGAGGAAGGAGTTACTGGCATCCAGTTTGAGATACTGGGAAGCAAGGTCAAAGCAAGCTGCACCGAACTGGACCTCAGTTTGGGGATGGTGACATTCGAGGAGTGGAAGTCAAAGGAGTACCAGGGGGCACTGAAGGCTTTGCCCGAGCGAACCAAGAGCGAGTTGAATGAGATATGGAAAGTGTTAGGCAAAGGGGGGACGTTCATTGCACAAACCACTAAGGGGCATCAGTTGAAGGATGATGCGATGAGGGTTTGCCACAGGATCCTGGCTGTCAATTTCTTTGGCAAACAGGACACAAGCAATGCGATCTCCCAAATCGAATTGGGGATGCTGTGGTGTATGGAGAAGAAGATTAGGCTCCACTTTGGGTCTTTTCTCTGTGCACAGATGAAGTGGTTGATCACTCATCCCATGCAGCGCCACTCCTTTGCCCAGTTCCCTATGGTGTATGCTGCAAAGATGGACTTGCTGGTAGGAAAGAAGGTGAACCTGATGACTGAGGAGAAGTTTGACAAGGCCTGTTTCAAGAGGATGCATGATATCAAGGAGAGCAGTGAGGGAGTCATAGTTTTTGACGACAACAAACCAGTGAAGGCAGAGAAGGTTGTGCCAGTTAGGGCAAAGGTAAAGAAGGAAGAGCTGAAGGAAGATGGCGTTGTGGAAGAGCGCCTGGAGAGGATTGAGCAGAAGCTGGAAGAGCTTGCGGGGATGATAAAGGCGTACTTTGATCGCGACGGATTCAGGTACCCACCTGGACCCAGCTCTTAACTGACCCTCCCTTTGTTTTTAGTTTTTAGTTTTTTTATTATTATTATTTTTTATTTTCTTTTTACTGTTTGAGTCAAATAACTCGGGCGACGGGGTCGACCTCCCTGCTGACACACTTTGCCTACGCAAAGTGTGTGAGGGGGTAGGTGCGCCAACGTTAATTTAGAGTTATTGTTTGGTCGAGGCAGCCCCTACTGATCTTATTACTTTCACCCACTTTGCCTACGCAAAGTGTGTGAGGGGGGAAAGGGAAAGGGCAAACCTCTGTGTCTTATCGAGTCAGCATGATTATGTGAATACTTAGGGCAATTAGAAGCATTTCATTTATACAGCAGGTCAAAATTTGTAGTTAAAAGCATGAAAATAGGGATGATGGAACTATACTAGGCAAACTGTGAGATTTGAGCCATACATTGAATTAAAATTTCTTTCTTGAGAGAATCTGTTGTGATATTTATGATGCCTGACTTTGCCTATTTGCTGTGATAAGTAGTTTTGTTGAGTGGGGGTTATTGTGTGATTAGGGCATTTTCTTTCAGTTTGACCTTATGAACATTGATCCCTTGATAGCCCCTTTGAGCCTGTTGAATTTTCTTTGTATACTAGTCTGGCACTTTGCCAATGAGCAACCAGACAGATGTTGAGAGGGGGGTGGAGAGATTGGTGTTGAAAAAAAAAAAAAAAAAAAAAAAAAAAAAAGGGAAAAAAAAATATAGAAAAAGAAAAAAAAAAGAAAGTAATAAATTGGTTGTGAGCTAAGGCCCGTAAGAAAAGGGGCAAAGAGGTAGAGAGTAGGCTAGTCACTAAGCCCTCTACCCAAACTGTGCCTACTCCTCAAAATCCACCCAAAGAGCCTACATTACAACCCAATAAAAGCCCCTTTGATGAGACCCCCCCACTCAGTCAGAATAACTTGATCAGCAAACTGTCAAATTTGGGCAAAGTAGATTCACAACAGAAAAAGAGTGACATTATACCCATCCACTAAAAAGAGAGATACACTTGTGAGGGTGTGACCCAAAGCCCTAGTATAGACTCTTGACCAAATTTTTATGTTTCTAACTTGAATTTTGACTTGCCTGTATTTGCTTTGCCCATTTTATATTCTGTAATCATGCTAAAGTCCTTTGAGTCTCTGTTTATTTTGTTTCCCCTCTATCTTGATTTCTTTTTACTTTGGTCTTGAGTCCGGTGAGTCAAACCCCACGCTTGAGGACAAGCGTATTGCAAGTGTGTGCGGTTTGATGAGCCATTTTATTTGCTCATCTTGAGCCCCTTTTTTGTCAGTTTGAGTCTGTTTTATGTGTCTGGGAGGGCACAGTAGAGTGTTTGGTCAGGGTATGCAGGCAAACAGGTAGCAGGTGGCGCACTGGGCAAAAGAGGCACGGAAAACCCCTTCTTTGGGCAAACAGCGATCTGGGGCGTGTAGTGACTGAGCAAAGATGGCCTAATAGGCAAGTCAAACCATTCAGGGTTGAGTCATGAAGCAGAAGACCCAAATCGACTACTAAGTACCGTGCCTGGTCCGTTCATCTGTGGAGGAGAAGAATACCTGAAGAGAGTTTGGGAAGCGGGTTACCAGCGGGCAAAGTCAAAGGCGGCTGGAGCTAAAGATGGAAAGTACTTAGCGGCGCCTGGAAAAGGAAGCCCATGCAGCGGCCCATGCAACTGCGATTCCGCAACCCTAATTCGTGCCTATATAAGGAAGAGAAGCTGGAGAAGAAAGCGACACACAATTCCGACCCCGTTCACGAAGCAACCGCCGGCGATTGAAGTTTGGAGATTTTCCGGCCAAGTTGTTTTGTGCTTTGAAGTTGATCGAGCCTTCGGGCATTAAAACAATTTATTGCTTTATGTTTTTAGTACTTTGTTTTCATTCCAGTTGAACGATTTCAGATTCCCGTTAATATGAATTTCAGTTTCGTCTCCCAAATTATTTCTTATTTTATTTCTTCACGTATGAGTAGCTAAACTTGCAGGGCGTCTGGGCAAAGGCTGATCGAAGGGGACTCTGGGCTAAGATAGAACCGTGAGGTTGATAGGGCTTAGTTAACTGCCTGGGGTTTGTTCCCGATTACATAGTTGAGGAATAACTTTATTCTTGCAGGTTTGGGCGGACTAATTTGGTCGTTAGGAAACCCTTACGCTTTGAGATACTGGCGATTGATCAAACCGAGGAATAGTATCGTGTAGTACTACGGGCATAGCGCTAGAACGTGTTGGAGTAGCGGTCGTATGATTCGGATTTCCGGACATGCTATTGGCCGAATTGGGTTCGTCGAGAGAGTAATGCGAGTTTGGGCAAACTAGATCCATGCGACCACATAGGTTATCGAATTGTCTAGGTTCAGGGGATTAGGCATAAGTATACCTTGCCTTTTCTTTACCCAGTAAGGACGAATTGGGTGTTGGTACCGATATACCGATCCGATCGATATACCGTGTGTGCGGAAGCGTGTAAAGCAATAGATCTACTATGCCATGATCTTAGTGCACAATTAATGTGTATAAGAACACATATAAACATATATATATACACATCCAATATATATATATATATAAGGTTCAACGATTACTTACTTGTTGTGATCGTTGATTTCGGTTAAGGTGGTGTTGAGTCGATTGAACCACCTTAATAGATTAGCAACTCAAAGATCTCCTTGTGAATGAACTCTTCACTCCTTTGGATCGTCCGGATGTTGAAGCCGCACAAATGGCCCGGCCTCTACGTGTTGCACACGAACCCGGATAATGACTTGCTTGCTTGATCGAGTTGATTCTCCAAGAACAATCTCTTTTCTCTCTTTCTCTTGTGAATTTCGTGGGTAGTCTTAGTGTGTGATGAAAATCTGATTTTCATCCATATAAAAGCCTCATTATACATGCCATAACACCCCATTGTAACCTCCTACATAATGGGCATCAATATGCACCATTAACATGCAAAAGGAGTTACAAAGGAGGTGAAAGGTCATGCCACATACACATGCCACTATGCATTGTATGTGGTCCCACTTGCTTGTGTGGCATGCCATGTCACACTATGTGACATGCATCCATGCAAGCCATGCATCCCATGCATGTGAATTAATTCCACATAAATATTGATTCTAAATCAATATATATATCAAGCATCGTACATTATCTTCGAGTTCATGTGTGACCCTGTAGGTATGATTTAATTGATCAATATTATATTGTTCCCAACAATTAATATTATCAAATAATCATTTAACATCCATAGACGACCTTATGACTTTATCGATTGCACACGTGGGATCGAAGGACATATCCCAACAATCTCCCACTTGGCCTTCAGAGCCAGTGTGCTGCCAATTTCCTGTTGTCACTTTATGTCTTAATTTGAACTTGAGGCAAGACTCGAGTCATCCTCAATCGGTTCAAACCTTTCTTGGACTTTGAGACAGACTGTAAAACCAGATTTATCACTATGATACGAATCTGGACGTGGCCACGTATTTTCCACAGTCTCGACTCTCCAAGTGGCCGGTAAGACATGTATCCCATTATAGAATGGAGGACAATCCCATCTTGTCAATCCAAGCTCTCCCACTTGCTTCCTGATATACCCAATAACAAGTTTTATAACCTCCTTTTACGAAAGGCGTTTACTTGTATCAAAGTACACCATTTCACAATGGAATCACTCTGGACTACTCAGGTCAGAGGAAATTGCTCGACAGTCAATGAAATAGTATTATGACTCGAAATCTTAAATACTATTCCAGTCGGGTCTGTTCGATCATTAGCTCCCAGCTAATATCTATGTAATTGTACTTGATGTCCCACATCACTAGCCCATGAAGCGGCGCTATAGTACACATTACAATCTAGTTCTTTGTATCGTCAGTTTGTCCATACTCGATGATACGAACTAGGAACAATTTATGACTTAATTATATTAGTTCAACAATTGGGACTTCATTATGTGGTAAATCGACCTCATAACCCAATTAATATAATTTAATCATTTGGACAATTCATACAATTTAAACCACAATTATATGAAGAAATTATTGAATATCATAAAAGATACGTGAATGTTTACATAAACTCCAAAAGTAGATAATACAATAATAGGAATCACAATCCATCTCTAATAAATCGTATCCCTATTGCAGTCGTATGAGCATCATGCTTTGACTGCTGGAGTGGTTTAGTTAACGGGTCTGCAACATTATCATCAGTTGCAACTTTATTTATCTCGATGTCTCCACGACTAACTATCTCCCTGAGAATGTGGAACTTCCTGAGCACATGTTTGGATTTGTGGTGCTCCCTAGGCTCCTTGGCTTGCGCGATAGCTCCACTATTATCACAATAGAGAGATATCGGATGGGCCGAACTAGGTACGACACCAAGCTCATCTAAGAACTTTCTTATCCAAACGGCCTCCTTTGCTGCTTCAGATGCAGCAATGTACTCAGCCTCTGTAGTAGAATCAGCTACGGTGGGTTGCTTGGAACTCTTCCAGCTCACCGCACCTCCATTCAGACAAAAGACAAAACCGGACTGAGACCGGAGATCATCTCTGTCTGTTTGGAAGCTTGCATCCGTATAGCCTGTCATAACCAACTCTTCTTGTCCTCCAAAGACAAGAAAATAATCTTTAGTCCTTCTAAGGTACTTAAGAATATTCTTGGCCGCAGTCCAATGCGCCTCACCTGGGTTTCCTTGAAACCTACTCGTCATGCTCAAAGCATACGATACATCCGGTCGTGTACATATCATGGCGTACATAATAGACCCTATTGCCGAAGCATAAGGAATATTTGCCATCCTCATTTGCTCATCAGGTCCCGAAGGGCACTGCCTCTTGCTCAGAGATGTGCCATGAGTCATTGGAATGAGACCCTTCTTGGCGTCTTTCATTCTGAACCTGTCAAGTACCTTATCAATATAGGTTGCTTGACTAAGTCCAAGCATCCTTTGTGATCTGTTCCGACAGATCTTGATGCCCAATATGTACTGTGCTTCTCCAAGATCCTTCATTTAAAACCATCTTCCCAGCCATTCTTTAACAGAATTAAGCATAGGAATATTGTTTCCAATGAGGAGTATGTCATCGACATACAACACAATGAATACAACGTAACTCCCACTGACTTTCTTGTAAACACAAGAGTCTTCCATGTTCTTTTGAAATCCAAACTCTTGTATGGATTCATCGAACCGAAGATTCCAGCTCCGAGATGCTTGCTTTAATCCATAAATGGATCTATTAAGCTTGCATACTCTCTCAGCCTGATTAGGATCGATAAAACCCTCTGGTTGTGTCATAAACACTTCCTCTACTAGAATCCCATTCAAGAAGGCGGTTTTAACGTCCATTTGCCATATCTCATAATCATAATGAGCAGCAATGGCTAAGAGAATCGGAATGGATTTAATCATAGCAACTGGTGAAAAGGTTTCATCATAATCCACCCCGTGAATTTGTTTATATCCTTTTGCCACCAACCTTGCTTTGAAAACACTAGGTTTTCCATTCATGTCTGTTTTTATTTTGTAAATCCATTTGCATCCAATGGGCCTAGCCCCTTTAGGCAAATCGACCAAGTTCCAAACTTGATTTTCAGACATTGATTCCATTTCGGATTTAATGGCACCCTGCCATTTCTCGGCATCTGGACTCGTCATAGCTTGGATATAGGTCGAAGGTTCATTGCTTTCTAAAAGCATGACTTCATAGCTCTCGTTTGTCAGAATACCTAGGTATCTATCAGGTTGAGATCTAATCCTTCCGGACCTTCGAGGGTTAGGTGTGGTTTCCAAAACCAATGGAGTACTCTCGACTTGGTCTTGAGTGTCCATCTCAGTTTGATCTTCTTGAACCTCGTTCAAGTTTTCTTGAACTTCGTTCAATTCAACTGAGCTCCCACTTACTTTCTTGGAAAGATATTCCTTTTCAAGAAATGCACCATCTCGAGCAACAAAAACTTTGTTCTCAGATTGGTTGTAAAAGTGGTACCCTCGTGTTTCTTTTGGATAACCCACAAAGAAACATTTATCCGATTTGGGTTCAAGCTTTGTAGAGATATTTCTCTTCACATAAGCTTCACATCCCCAAACCTTGATATAAGACAAGTTAGGGACCTTCCCTTTCCATAACTCGTATGGTGTCTTATCAACAGCTTTTGACGGTGTCCTATTCAGTGTATAGGCCGCTGTTAAAAGTGCGTGTCCCCAAAAAGATTTTGGTAGTTCACTAAGGCTCATCATCGATCGAACCATATCTAATAAGGTTCTATTCCTCCTTTCGGAAACACCATTCATCTGGGGTGTTCCAGGTGGAGTGAGTTGATATAAAATACCACAACTCATAAGATGATCATCGAATTCTTGGCTAAGATATTCACCACCTCGATCCGATCGAATGGCTTTTATCTTCTTACCAAGTTGATTCTCAACTTCATTTTGGAATTCTTTGAACTTTTCAAAAGCTTCCGACTTATGCCTCATTAAATAGACATAACCATATCTACTTAAGTCATCGGTAAAAGTTATGAAGTAGAAATAACCTCCACGTGCTTGTGAGCTCATTGGACCACATACATCAGTATGGATTAAACCCAATAGGTCACTTGCACGTTCTCCTTTTCCTAGAAAAGGTGACTTTGTCATTTTGCCCATCAAACATCCTTCACATGTATCAAATGACTCCAAGTCAAAAGATTTGAGAATACCTTCCTTAAGAAGTTTCTCTACACGTTTAATGTTGACGTGGCCTAATCGACAATGCCAAAGGTATGTTTCATTGAATTCATTCGATTTGGCCTTTTTGGTATCAATGTTATATATATGATTGTCAAGTTGAAGTATATATAAACCATGTTCTAATCGTGCCGTACCATAGAACACTCCACTTTTTGAAATAGTAAATAAACCATTTATTATAGTGAAGGAAAATCCTTCAGTATCCAATACTGAAATAGAAATGATGTTCTTGGTAATACTTGGAACGAAATAAACATTATTCAATACTAAAACAAGGCCCGAAGGCAAACACAAATCATAAGATCCTACGGCTAATGCAGCGACCCTCGCTCCATTTCCAACCCGCAGATCGACATCTCCCTTTACCAAACTTCTACTTCTTTGCAGTCCCTGCACATGTGAAACAATGTGAGCACCGCATCCGGTATCCAATACCCAAGAAGAAGAATTTGTAAAGTTTATGTCTATGACATAAATACCTGAAGATGAAGGAACGACACCGTTCTTTACATCCTCTTGGAACTTGGGGCAATCCCGCTTGTAGTGTCCAACACGCTTGCAGTAGAAACACTCAGATTCCCCAGGAACCTTAGAAGCTTTCAAGAACCTTTTGGAAGGAGTTGCCACAACTTTCCCTTTCCCTTTGCCTTTCACTTCCGGTTTCTTAATCCCCTTGAACTTTTTGGTACCTCCTTCCCGAATCATAAGAACTTCCCTCCTAGGGTCCTTCTTAATCGCCGGCTCAGCAGCCTTAAGCATCCCATGGAGCTCATGAAGCGATTTCTTCAGTCCATTCATGTGGAAATTCAGCCTAAAGGCGTCATATCCATCATGAAGAGAATGAAGAATGAAATCGGTAGCCAACTCGTCATCATATGCAAAACCGAGGCGAGCACTTGAAGCAAATAATCCAATCATTTGCTGCACATGTGGTCCCACGGGTTTACCCTTTTCCAGCCTAGCTGTTGCTATAGCCCGGGTGACACCGAAGCGCTCAATCCTAGCCTGTTCCCCGAACATGCTCTTGAGCTCTTCTATGATGTCATAGGCTTCCATGAACTCGAATTGTTTTTGCAACTCGGGTACCATGGATGCCAACATCAAACATGTCACCTCATTCGAGGCTTTCTTAGCAAGGGCATATGATGCCTTTTGGGCATCCGTGCCCCCATCAGCGGGAAGCACGGGAAGGGGTTTGTCCAACACACTTTCCTTTTCTTCGTATTTGAGGACTATCCTCAAGTTACGTTGCCAATCAAGGAAATTGGTGTTGTTCAACTTTTCTCTATCCAAGATAGAGCTGAACTTGAATTGAGTTGATACAGACATATTAAACTACAGAAGAAAGATAAATTAAGTAAGTAAACATCCACAAAGCGTTTAAACAAATAAGGTTGTCTCGCATAACTACTTTATTTGTTTCATTTTGTTCATTCGATATCCAATATCGTCGTTCCCAATTATCTTAATATCAAAACCGTGATAAATCATAAGTGAAAACTCGAGGTTTTCTAACCAGCGATCTTATCATGCAATTGAAGCCCTATCTCTCATTAAAATGAGGGAGCCAACCAGACAATCAATTCACGCCATCCAATGGCTCGAATGTCTCTAATCTGTGTCATCGACATAAGCAAGCGCTTTGGCTCCATTCCACTCCCCGAGGTGAGAATGAGTCGAGTTGAACTTAGTCTTTGAAAAACAGATTAGGCATTGGTTTTTGACATTTTAATAAATTAGAACAAAACGATCCCAAGACCCTCATCTTGCTAATCCTTAAGCCGACTGAGTCCGCACTTTAGAACTCCAAGATAGGTAGACATCCCATGTCAATGACATCCAATGTCACTCTCGGTCGATGAGATTCCCATTCTCATCTCATGTCTCGATAGCCACGCCTGCAGTGGATCTATCGATGAGAAAACCAAACTCACTTGTAAGGGTCTAACCCTTACTCCCACTTATCCCAAGATAACAAGTAGTACCCCGCTGAGGCGGACCTACCAACTTATGATCGAGGGCTTTATGGGTGTGATGTTTTGGACAAGACATTATACTCATTATTTTGGGAACTTGCATGCATAGGTTTGTTTATATGTAAGTTGAACATTTATAACATAAAACAACCTATAACTAGCAAAGCAAATAAATACGAAATCGAAAGGCCCCTAGAACCTCACAACTCTCAAAAGAAAAGAATAAAAGCAACAAAATAGGCCTTGAACTTCTTCTGGACTGATCCACGCCCACCGTTTCAGTTCCGCGCCCGCCAATTTTGGTCAAAACTATTCCGTACCCTGAAAACCACGAACGGCGCCCGTTTTGCTTCGTTTCTTCTCGTTTTCGTCTGGGCTTCGAGATCCAACTCCAATTCATGGATAAATCCATAGCTTACACATTGAACAATACATATTGAAATAGAAAACCTATCTATTACAAATGATTCCAAGGGACGCAACCCTCAAAAGACTATGGCCAATCGAAACGTAAAAAACGACGAAATCATTCACCCGACCACTAACGGTGGCCGGCCTTACATCTAATCACGCAATCACAATTAAACAAATAATCCAATTATGTTGATTTAACCTTCGTGTCCAACACAAAAGTGTGCACGAGCCCTAGGCTCTGATACCAATTGTTGGTACCGATATACCGATCCGATCGATATACCGTGTGTGCGGAAGCGTGTAAAGCAATAGATCTACTATGCCATGATCTTAGTGCACACTTAATGTGTATAAGAACACATATAAACATATATATATACACATCCAATATATATATATATATAAGGTTCAACGATTACTTACTTGTTGTGATCGTTGATTTCGGTTAAGGTGGTGTTGAGTCGATTGAACCACCTTAATAGATCAGCAACTCAAAGATCTCCTTGTGAATGAACTCTTCACTCCTTTGGATCGTCCGGATGTTGAAGCCGCACAAATGGCCCGGCCTCTACGTGTTGCACACGAACCCGGATAATGACTTGCTTGCTTGATCGAGTTGATTCTCCAAGAACAATCTCTTTTCTCTCTTTCTCTTGTGAATTTCGTGGGTAGTCTTAGTGTGTGATGAAAATCTGATTTTCATCCATATAAAAGCCTCATTATACATGCCATAACACCCCATTGTAACCTCCTACATAATGGGCATCAATATGCACCATTAACATGCAAAAGGAGTTACAAAGGAGGTGAAAGGTCATGCCACATACACATGCCACTATGCATTGTATGTGGTCCCACTTGCTTGTGTGGCATGCCATGTCACACTATGTGACATGCATCCATGCAAGCCATGCATCCCATGCATGTGAATTAATTCCACATAAATATTGATTCTAAATCAATATATATATCAAGCATCGTACATTATCTTCGAGTTCATGTGTGACCCTGTAGGTATGATTTAATTGATCAATATTATATTGTTCCCAACAATTAATATTATCAAATAATCATTTAACATCCATAGACGACCTTATGACTTTATCGATTGCACACGTGGGATCGAAGGACATATCCCAACATTGGGGTGGGGTGACTGTAGGCGTGACTTAATAGGACTGCTTTCACTTTGTTAGACATCCTATAACCGATTGACAGACCATCAGTTAAAACCATTAGTGCCAGGGATCGGTAGTTTGCCCAGAGAACCCAGAGAGAAGCCAAAGCCCAGAAGCCTACTTTCCTTCATTTGATTCCAGTTTGATTAATTGTTTTCTGTTTCCAGTTTGGTCAAAGTGTTTAGTTTATTATTTTTGCATGTTAGTTTGGGATAATTAGTTTAATTGTTTCTGTTAGTTAGTAGTTTGATTAAACGCTGTGACTCAGCAACCAAACCTTAAACCTTTTTATTGTGACACTATTTGGGCAAAGCCGAGATTAACTAAATTGCAATTGCTTCCTCGTGGGATCGACCCTATACTTACCACTTGCTATCTTGTGTTGAGTTTAGGAATCTTTATAAATTTATTTTGCGCGCGTTAGCTTCCACGACAAAGTTTTCGCGTCGTCAGTAGACCCGGAATTCATCCATTCTCTGAACAACGTTTCCACATATTCGAGTCCGCTTTGGTTCGCACTAGATTGCGAATGGAAACGTTTCATGAGTTCGAAGACTTTTTTAGCAACAGCTTCCTTAAAGCAAGTGCCAGAATCATCAGCAAGGAACGAAACAATATCTGCCCTCAGTTCGGCAGACCAAATTCTACCTACCTGGCGATCGATCTCATCGTTGTCCGGCCCCTCAGGACCGAAGACACCTGCTTTTCGACAGCAAATGTCCGTCACAGAAGTCAGATCAGGTCCGGAAACACGTCGCTTAGAAATAGGCCTTTCTATAGCACGTGAAGCTTTTTGTGCAGCACGCTTGTGAGACGGCTTGGCTCGATCTTTCTTCTTAATACCTCCTTTTCGTCGAGGTGGACAGAATTCAACAGAAAATAGTTCACAATCATCTATAGATTCAGTTACAGTAACATAAGATAATGATTTGGCCTCTTCCGGTGTAGGAATTAACGATTCAAAAACTTCCATCTACAGACAAATATACACTGTATCAACGTACAACAACAATAAAGGTCAACGCGTGTGCTTTTTAATAATGAAAATTCAATAAAGTACCTTCTCATTGAAGAATTTAGTGACATCGCACGCAGCTTGTTTCGATGCAGTAGAGTCCCACATCAGGCAACGTGGAATTCTCGTAACCCGAGCACGTTTCGCGCATAATGCTCCGATCGACGGTACGGACTCGTACATCCAAAACTGAAAAGCCCAAACCGGCCCGTAGATTCATCATCATGCATGGACGTCGTTTTGAGGTAGTAGGATAAATTCTGATAGGAATAAGCGCCCCAGGGAAATTCCTCCCAACAATCGTGGTCCTCGACCAACAACCATGCCGACTTATCGATTTTAACCTTATGGTCTCGGCAAAGCAATATGAAATAATAAATGAGGAGCTTGGCTACTTTCATATAATCCTCCGCCTTCGCTTCTTTGCCGAGATTTACATCCTCGAACTTTTGGCGTAGCTCCGATAAGCTAATGGTTGTATCTCCTTTGAAAAATCGAATAAACAAGCTATCGGGAGGAAACTTACGTGACTCAAAAATATCAAAGCCTGTGTAGTGCCCAAAATTGAGTCCCGTTACCATGGCATAAGCAGCCGGTGTGAATTTCGCGATCTTCTCACCGACATAAAACCAATGTTCCATCGCCGGTATTGTCGGACCAGTCAACTCTCTACATAGGAAATGATGCAAATAACGAGATGCGTGTGCAGCATGTCCTTTAACTAATCCTTCGTTGGGTTTTACGAATTCCAGAAAATGCTTCATATAGGAATGCTGAGCGAATTCAGCCAATGTTGCATCGCCGCCGTCGATTGAACCCATAACACGCTTTATCAAGTTTATCACGTCGAAACGGTAATACAAATTGATTCTTGGGGTGATCGACTGCAAAGCTACTGGTCTTTTCCATTCGTACCCAGCCTGAAAATATCAATCAAATTAGAGAAGATTTCACGATTCACGGTGAGTTTACTTAACACCGTGGCACGTCAAAGGGTGAAATGTACACGGTGAACATCTAAGGGTGTAGTGTACACGGAGATGTTAAATCCACGACGAGCATATACAACAGTTATCAAGGGTATACGGTGAAGATACACACGGTGATGTCAACCACTGGAATCGTGCATAACCATAAGACGGAATTACACCGTAAGAAAAAAACTATTGAATATCACGGTGTACATTCACCGTGAACATACAAAATGGTGTTTTTCCACGGTGTACAAAAACTATTGAATATCCGGTGAAGATACATACGGTGATGTCAACCACCGGGATCGTGCATAACCATAAGACGGAATTACACCGTAAGAAAAAAATATTGAATATCACGGTGCAAATTCACCGTGAACATACAAAACGGTGTTTTTCCACGGTGTACATTACACACGGTGTATATACACCGTGGATCGAGCACGTACAAGACTGTAAGTACACATACACCGTCAAATAAAACACTGTCGTGAATCGTGATCATACACGACCGTAAGTACACGCGGTAACATTACACCGTGAGATAAATCACAGTCGTGGATCGTGCTCGTACAAGACCGTAAGTAAAAACGGTGTAAGTCACCCGTGAGATATATCACCGTCTTAAACACTACCGTGATAATACACGGTGATAAAACTCACGGTTGAACCGTCGTCTACCAGAACTGACACACAACCGCATGCGAAAAAATTGCAGAGAGCAATAAACCATTAACCATTTTAAAATGTCGGAAACAAAAACCCTATCTTGAATGAATATACCGGTATCAAATTACAAATCGAATGATTTACAAGCATCAAAGCTCGAATAATCGAAAGTTGGAAAGCTAGGGTTATGGACTTACCGGAGGTTGAGCGCGATTGTCTAGGGTGTCCATGTTGTCACTGCTTGCCATAATGATGATCGCCGGAGACGGAGTTGAATAGTTGATTCGATAACGGTCGGGGCTGATGTTTCACCGTGGCGGCGCTCGTCGTGCGTGTGAATTTCAAAAGTCGAAAATTGATTTTGTGGGGCAACTTTATTTTTCTGATATTCTTTTTGTTATTTTGTAATATTCGATTTGTTTTTTGTGAGAAAAGATAACTTTTGAGGGCACTTAAGTCTTTTCATTCAAATTTGCCTACTTAACTTCCATTTTTATGGACGGGGCTTCAGAACTTGTATACTCTTATGCTTTGGCCTTTAAATGCCTCCGCCCCTATATATTTTATGAAGCATGTTGTTATTGATTTGATTGCTAAGTATATACATGACTTTGTGTTTGTGTTTCGTGTACTTATATTGTATCATTTTACGTGATTTCTAATTTAATAATAATACTTTTTAAATTTAGTTCATAATTTGTTTGTTATATTATTAATTAACATTTCTATAAAAAAATATATATTTTGAGTTGTGATGTAAATTTATTATTAAAAATTTTCATTTTGGTAAGTTGTTTTATGGAAGAAAAAAAAAGAACGATGAAAAAAAAAATTAATATGTAATTATTGTGTATTTAATGTTGCGTTATATCAGTAATTATTGTGTTTTTATTGTTGCATAGATTACTGAAATGCGGAGTGAATTAAAACCGCATGTACTTTACATAAGGGCATTTTAGTACTTTATATCATTTAATATTTTAATTAATAAAAAAGTAGATTCTGCCCGTGCAGAATCTGCCCATATAGCATTACCGATAAAAAAAACATACGCGTAGTTTGTAAAAAAAAATCATTATTTTGACGAGGAGACTAAAGAAGTACCGTAGTACCCAACACATTAAAATTCAACTTAATTGCTACGGTACTATTCCCTCTTGATCACTGTGCAAAGTCTTGAGTGAACAGAAGAAGAAGAAGAAGAAGCTATACTATCTTTGATGGTCCTGAAACTGTGTGGTAGGCTCAGCGCGTGGGCTTCATTTTGCAACTTGTGTGGAGTTGAACCGTGATTAATATTGAACAAGTTATTTAAAGAGCTTCGTCCTTTGCGGCCCCCACCGATCGAGACGTGAACTTGTAAACAACTAACTAATCTTGCATTAAAATTGACCCCTCGATTAGACTCTGAACCGCCGTGCATTTGATGAAACGTCCACAACAATAGTCACGTTTGTCAAAGAAATAATGTACTCCTATAATAGTAGTAAATTTTTATACATTTAGTAATACACTTAGCCTTTGTTCTTTTCCTTTGAGTTAATTCTAATTCACTTCAAACTCATTCAATTGATATATACGTAGATTACTTTTATCATTATCATGCACTTTTAATATTATATTTTTATTATTTTTTTCATAAAATTAAATGAGTACGTATATATTTACATAATTAAACAAAGAATGTTTCAAAATCACACCATAGTATTTTTTTAAGATTGTTTGAAAAAATTAGTCAAGTTCCAATAAGTTCAGTTTAGTTAATTTTAGTAAAAAAGAACAATTCTTAGACTTAATAGGCTTCAAAACCATACAAAGAATGAAGTCAAATTCAATTCAAGTGAGATATGTTTATTGGTGTATTTAAAATTGAGTTATTTGCTAAAATCAATATTAATCTACCACCTTTTGTCATTAATTTTCTAACTATTTGTAGAAAACTTTAACTTGATTTCCGTTTGATACACAAACTAGAGTCTATGGACTATGAAATCATTTACGTCATTAAATTTAATTATTCACGGGTCAAAAGAGTTAATTAATTCAAGTTGAGTTATTTTTCGAAGAACATTAATCTTATAGGTTATCTTTCACCATTACTCTCATACAAAGTAACTCATTAAAAATAAACACATTTAATTTTCATTAGTTCCATATTAATTTACTAAAGTCAAGGTGCTTAAAATATATCATATATGTCATGAAGTTCAATTTTACTTTAGTAAAAATAGTTTATTACTCCATGTTCAAACTGAGTTATTTAAAAAGATCATAGATCTCCTTTTCTAGATTCTAGTTGTACAAAAAATTCTAAACTTTGTGTTACTAGAAACAAGAAGAAGCAGGACATGCGTTCAGAGATTTTGTGGTTAGTTTGAATTTGTGCAATTAGAATTAAATTATTATTTATTATTTTATATTTAAAAAATATGTTATTATTCTATCAAATTTTGTTTATTTTGCTTACATGTACTTCTATTGTTTTTGTTAATTTTTGAAATTTGTTCGGACAAATATATAGAGAAAAATACTCATTTCGTTATTTTATTTTAATTTTGTTTTTAATGTGATAAACTAATAGACATTTCAAATTTAACTCTTTTTGTTATTTAGTGAGTTGATCATTTACTTTTAGGTATTACATACTTAGAGATCGAAAAGGGAGTATTGGGTTTATTTATTACGAAAAAATATTTTTCACTTTGTTAAAAAACAAGGATCAATCATATTTTTAAGGGGAAATTTGGAAAAGGGCTAATGGTTAATATATTTGTTTATAATTAAATAAGTTTGTTTTGTTTAATTATAAAAAAAGTAAACTGTCTATTTTAACTATTTATATTAAAATAATAGTTAGTTTTGGACAAAGGTATTATATTATAGTCTTTACACAATTTAAAAAGTATTTTACAATCTAATAAAGAAGATGTATGAACTCTATTTTTTAATAAAATAATAAATATATTACACTTTTTTATGAAGTGAAAAAGATTGAGAGTTTTTCATAATATGTAAAATCAATAGTTCCTTCTTCCTAATAATTCCTATTTTTAATTAGTTGTAGGACACTTTTTGAATTTTGTAAAATCTATATTACTTTTGTTAAAAATAATTATTAGGTAAATTCAAAAAGTTAAAATAAGTATATGATTTATATATTTTTATAATTAAAAAAACAAAATTATTTAATTATAAACAATTTTAATTATCTCTTATTCAAATTTCCTCTTAAATATGTTAGTTTTTGTAATAATAATTGTATTTAAAACTTCATCCGTTTCTATTAGTGACTATATAATATAAACATAGAGCTTACTCATAATAACGTTAATATTCGATTTATCGTAAAATAATAAGTATTCTTTTTATTTCATAAAAAAAATCACATTTTCATTATATTTTTTTATTGTTCCATAAAATAATGATTACACCTTTTATTTACACACTTTACACTATAAAAATATATTTTATACTTTTTTATTTACACATTTTACACTATAAAAATATATTTTATATCATGTCTCAAAAACCCAAAAAATATATATTTTCTTAATAATAATGCCTATGCCCATTTTTTAGGGATAGATGGAGTAGTAAAATCACTACCGAAACTATACATCAAAAGTTTAAAAGTGCATGTATAAAAATGCACAAGCATGATCACATTCACATGTGAATGACCTATTATTGAGTTCATTAATTAAACGACCGTACAACTTACATGTGCTACAATGAAATTGTTTTCCTTCCAAATAAAGTTGTAATTAAATTTTAATTTACCCACAAAACAAAGCTACACGTACGTTTATAAAAACTTCAAACATTCCATCAATCATATATTCATATTACCGTTATTATTTTTAAATTATACTCTGATTGAGCTATTACATCTATCCCAATAATTTATGCAATGAGGACACACATATTTAAGAAAATGTTTAATTTTTTATATTTCATAACAAAAAAGTAAGAAGTAAAATATATTTTTAAATAAAAAAATACAATCGTTGTAAGTAATATTTTAAATGTAGGTGCAAAACTATGAATAAAAGTGTATTTTTAATTTGAAAAAGTAAAGTAATTATTTTATTTTTAAGAGTATTTATAATGAAGTGAGACGAAAAAAAATTGAGCATAAGTTTTTAAGAGCGAATGAATAAATATTATGAAAATTTTATATAATAATACTCTTTCATTTCATTAAAATAAGACCGGTCGATTCAATCTAAAAAACCGGGCAGAACATTTGCTAGCATTTTTGCGGACCGGCCGTCTCAATATTTATACCACGCAATATGCCCACAAGAACATAAAAAAAAAAAAAAGAAAAGAAAAACATGGCCACAATAATACTCGCATATCTGGACTCGTGTTTCCCCTTCGTTATCATCCCCTTGATGATAACAACAACATCATACCTTCTCTACGCCGTCGCCCGACTCGGCAAGCCCCCTTCTCAGCCGACAAACTTCCCCTTCCTCGGAATGCTTCCTGGCCTCCTCCTCAACCTCCACCGTGCCCACGACTTCGCCACCGACGTCTTGTCCGATTCCGGCGGCACCTTCCTCTTCAAGGGCCCCTTCCTCTCCAACCTCGACATGCTCATCACCTCCGACCCCGCCAACATCCACCACATCTTCAGCAAGAACTTCCCAAACTACCCCAAAGGCCCCGACTTCCGGCGAATCTTCGACGTCCTCGGCGACGGAATCTTCAACTCCGACTTCGCCCTCTGGGAACTCCACCGGAAAACCACCCTCCGCCTCCTCACCCGCCCCGATTTCTCCTCCTCCCTCGAAAGCCTCGTCTGGGGGAAAGTCCAGACCGGCCTCCTCCCGGTTCTCGACTCTTCCCTCGACTCCGACTTCGACCTTCAGGAGATTTTCCAGCGTTTCGCCTTCGACAACATATGCAAGCTTGTCTTAGGGGAAGACCCGATGAGCTTAACCCTAGAGCTTCCTCATGTGGATTGCGATAAAGCGTTTAATCTCGTTGCCGAGCCGCTCCTTCATCGGCATGTGATTCCGGAAGCTTTGATAAAGATTCAAAAGTGGGTCGGGGTCGGGAACGAGAGAGTTTTGAGAAACGCGAACCGCTCGTTCGACGAGTTCATATACCCGCGGGTCGAGCGGTTCTTGAAAAACGACGATTCGGATTGCGAGGTGTTGAGAGCGTTCGAGGAGGCGTATGAAGGGGAAGGGCGTGTCGGTAATTTCCTGCGGGACACGGCGTTGAGCTTGATGTTCGCGGGTCGGGACACGACGAGCACTTGTCTGACGTGGTTGTTTTGGCTGGTGGCGAATAACCCTAATACAGAGGCGAAACTTGTAGAAGAAATCGAGAGGGAGCTAGGGGAGTGGAGGTTTTTCGAGGCGGGGGAGTCGAAGAAATTAGTGTATCTACACGGGGCGTTGTGCGAGTCTCTGAGGCTGTTTCCGCCTGTGGCTTTGGAGCATAAGAGTCCGGTTACGGACGATTATTTGCCGAGCGGAGTTCACGTGAAACGGAACGAGAAAATAATAGTGTCGTTTTATTCGGTGGGGAGGATGGAGTCGGTGTGGGGGGAGGATTGCTTGGAGTTTAAGCCGGAGAGGTGGATAACGGCGAGTGGAGGGATGAAGCACGAGCCGTCTTATAAGTTTCCGGCGTTTAACGTGGGGCCCAGAACGTGTTTGGGGAAGGAAATGGCTTTTGTACAGATGAAAATTGTTGCGGCTACGATTTTGTATCGGTATGAGGTTCGGCTCGTGGAGGGTCATAAGGTTGTTCCGCGAGATTCGATTATATTGCAAGCTAGAGATGGGTTGAGGGTCAGGCTGTCCAAAAGGATTCGTGTCTGATATAGTATTTGATTAATCAGTTGTTGAATAATTTGGGGTGTGGAAATTGCAATTAATGAAATAATGGGTGAATCAATGGATTCCCAGTTGTAGTTGTGTATTGTGCCGTTAATTAAATTCACTGTGATTTATTATTGATTTGCTTTTGCTTTTACAATTTACAGTATGATTCTGTGATAAAACGTACTTTACTACCCTCAAATTATTAAAACAAGGTTTTTAATTTTTTTCTCTCAAGGTTACAAGAAACTATAGAACTCCGTATATATTTGTGACGTGATTTCTGATGAAATTATTAAATGTAAAATTGAATATATCTTTTTAAAAAAAAAAAAAAAAGGTTATGTATTCTAGTTGAAGACAAATAAAAACTCCATGTTCATTTACACATGAGTTTATATATATCATATAATGACATTAATGACACGCATGGGCTGCCATCACTCCAAGTGATCATGCTTACCATGCCTGTTGGATGAAGCATGGGTTCAGGGTTCAGGGTCGGCTAGTGTCTACCTAGTTAAGAGAAAAAAAATCAACAATTCCATTTTTCAGAGAATAATTTTCTTCAATTTGTCAATAATTCAGATCAAAGCACAATGTAAATTCACTGTAGACTTTCAACTCTGTATGTTGGGGGGTGATTTTTTAGTTTTTTTTAAGAATATACACGTTGTATGTCACGCATGGATTGGATAAAATACTCTAAGCTCATACTCCATATAAGTTGGACAAATTATTCAACAACGTACTCCTAACTAAATAATACAGTAAATCAGACACGAATCCTTTTGGACAGCTTGACCCTCAACCCATCTCTAGCTTGCAATATAATCGAGTCGCGCGGAGTAACCTCATGACCCTCCACCAGTCGAACCTCATACCGATACAAGATCGTAGCCGCAACCATTTTCATCTGAATAAAAGCCATCTCCTTTCCCAAACACGTTCTAGGCCCCACATTAAACGCCGGAAACTTATAAGACGGCTCGTGCTTCATCCCTCCTCCACTCGTCGTTATCCACCTCTCCGGCTTAAACTCCAAGCAATCCTCCCCCCACACAGACTCCATCCTTCCCACCGAATAAAACGACACAATTATCTTCGTGTTTTCCTTAACACAATCACCACTCGGAAAACAATCAGCCCGAACCGGAGCTTTGTGTTCCAAAGCCACGGGAGGAAACAACCTCAAAGACTCGCACAACGCCCCGTGGAGATATATCAGCTTCTTCGACTCCTCCGCATTAAAAAGCCTCCCGTTTACTCTGCCATGCTTCTCGATTTCCTCCAATATCTTGGTTTCCGTCGAAGGGTTATTCGCGACCAGCCAGAACAGCCACGTCAGACAAGTGCTCGTCGTGTCCCGACCCGCAAACATAAGACTCAGCGCGGTGTCCCTCAAAAACTCCCTCGAAGGACGAACGCCATTTTTCTCCTCGTAAGCCTTTCTAAAAGTCCCCAACAAACCGAAACCATCACTTTCGTCGACTCGCGGGTATATAAACTCGTCGAAAGCCCTCCAAGCCTCGACGAGCTTCCTCTCCTTCCCAACCTCAGCCCACTTTTGCGCCTTCCAAACTCTCTCCGGGACCACATGCCGATATAATAGGGCCTCGATTACATCGTTGAAAGCCTTCTCGCATTTCACGTAAGGCAACTCCAAGCACAAGCTCCGCGGGTCGAAATCGAGCACGGTTTTACATATGGTGTCGAACGTGAACCTCTGGAACACGTCCTGCAAGTCGAAAGATTTTTCGACCTGCTGATGGGAGAAGGAGTCGAGGACGGGCAGAAGTCCGTCCTCGACTTTCTCCCAGATACTCTCTCCGAGGAGGGAGTTGAAAGTGGAGTTTGAGATGAAGGACATGGTTGTTTTTCGGTGGAATTCCCAGAGGGAGAAGTCGACGTTGAAGATCCCTTCGCCGAGGATGTCGAAGTACTTTCGGAAGACGGGGCCTTTTGGGTAGTTGGAGAAGTTCTTGGTGAAGATGTGGTGGATGTTGGATGGGTCGGAAGTGACGAGCATGTTCATGTTGAGGTACGACGGGAATTTGAAGAGGAAAGTGCCGCCGGATTCGGTTAGGATTTCGGTGGCGTAGGAGTGGATGCGGTGGCTGTTTCGGAGGATTCCGGGGAGCATTCCGACCAGCGGCCAGTTCGTCGGCAAGTATGTGGTCGTGTTTTTCCTAGTCCAGTAGGCACAGAGGAGGACTAGGGTGAGTGAAATCATGAAAAACTCATTGTATCCGAAGATAGACATTGTTTTGTTTTGTTTTGATTTCTGTTTTTTTTTTTTTTCTCTTGCCTTCAAAAGGAAAGAAGATGGGAAAAAAAGTAAAAGGAGTAGATTTTTTCTGATTTAGGTGTGGCAATAACTATCGTGTCTGTTGGTATGGATTCAATGTACTCCACGTGTATTAGCTAATAGCTACACGACAGTGTATATCTATGAGTTAATTTAAAAAACGTGATGGAGAAGATGAATGTGTTGAACTAATCAAACTCATGCATGGTCACGGCCCACGCGCATTAAATTTCATATTCACAAAGGACGTGGTATTCTCTCACACACTAGATTCTATATCACACTCCTCTCGTAACATGAATAGGCACAGAGGAGGAGGAGAAGTAGGGTGAGTGAAATCATGAAAAACTCGTTGTATCTATCCAAAGATAGACATTGTTTTGTTTTGTTTTGATTTCTGATTTTTTTGGGGTTTCTTTATCTCTTGCCTTCAAAAAGGAAAAGAAGGAAAGAAGATGTAGTAGATTTTTTCTGATTTAGGTATGGCAATAACTATCGTGTATGGATTCAATGTACTCCACGCGTAATACAAATGATCAATAACTATATTATACACCTAAGTGTATGATGTTTTGCACACTTAATCTAAATTTCCATTATAAATATACAAAAACATCATAAGAAATATAAATAAACACATGTTATAACTTCTAAAAATACAAATAAATTATCATTATATAATAAATAACTTATTATTAAAAATATTTCAAAAAATATTTATTAATTAACAGTAAAAATATCATTATAATTGATAATATTCATTAATTAATATTAAAATTATTATTATAATTAACATTTAGAGTAGACACAAATGAGTATTAGTTACACGACAGTTTTTTCTCTTAAAAAAACGTGATGAAAAAGATTAATGTGTTGTCAACTAATCAAAGTCAGGGTCACGGCCCACGCCCAACCCGCCCCATCCACCAGAGGCCCAGCCCATCACCCACAGACTCGGCCCACTATCTCGACCCGCCTAGCCCAACCCATGCCAACTCTTAGTCCAACAATTAAAGTACTTCTTTTGGACCAATCAAACTGAATTGCCCAAATCAAACTGAATCCATTAGTAGAGTGGGATTTCCATTTGATTGGGCTTTTTTTGTCACTCTTCTCGGACAATCAATATTCGGACAACCAAACCCTAAAATCCAATGTGAGAGGGAAACCTCAAAATTTCAAACCCACGCATTCCACGCTACACTCTTATTACAAAAATAATAATAATATTATAATACTCAAATCCACTCCAAATTTGTCGAAAACACTCGAATCTCGCGCTCATTGCAAGATGACGCACGGCGGCGGAGGCGAGAGCAACCGGGCCGGGCCGGACTTCAACCTATCCGACGAGATGCTGGCGGTGATACCAACCGACCCGTACGACCAGCTGGATCTGGCCCGCAAGATCACGTCCATGGCAATCGCGTCGCGCGTGACGAAGCTGGAGACGGAGACGGGGCGGCTCCGCCAGAATCTCCACGAGAAAGACCGCCTAATCGAAGACCTCCAGAGTCAAGTCGCCCACCTCGACGCCGCCTATCGCGACGCCGATTCGCGACTCAAACTCACTCGCGAAGATAATGTCATTATTATTTTTATTATTTTTATTCATTTCTATTGTCTTTATTTATTTATTAACAAATTGAATTGCAGATTAAGCTAGCTAAGGAGAGAGACTCGTTGGCTCTGACCACAAAGAAGCTCAGTCGTGATTTGGCCAAGGTATTATTAATTTATTATTGTTTTTTTAGAATGTTTTGGTATATTAATTGATGTTTGATCAATATTTTATAAATTTCAATACACTCCATATGTTAATTTTGTGTTCAATTGATTGCTCGTACGAGATTTACCGATGTAATTTAGTGAGTTGAACGTCCAATTTGCGCTCGTAAATATCGAATTTCCTGCTCCTTTGACAGCTTGAGACGTTTAAAAGGCAATTGATGCAGTCATTGAACGAAGAAAGTTCACCGGTATGGTTTTATGCGGTTTCTTGCTCGTTTTGTTCAGTGTGTATTATTCTACATTGCTTCTTATTTCTATGGCTAACCTTCTATTTGTTTTGTTTAACCAGCAGCAAACAGAAACCGTAGATATCGGCACTTACGACCAAATGGAGCCGAGGGGCCACTCCACCACCGGTAATTTTAGACCCCGACTATTCATTTTACCGACTAGTCTGATTTTCATATAATCATCCTGAAAACTGACTTTGAAATTTTCGTCAGGTGAATCAAATGGCTACACAAAACATCAATCTTACAGCGGATCTATCGACAGCTCAAGCATAACTACCGATGATGGTACATATATTTAATCTCAAAACATTTTTATCGACTAGTCTCGTTATGTGAATGATTATATTTTGATCATCACAGTGTCGAAACAAGCCGTACAAAGATTGTCTATAACGTCATACGTAACACCCCGTCTCACCCCTACCGGGACCCCAAAGGTAACATCGACTAGCGTGTCTCCTAGAAGGTATGCTTCTGCTGGCACTCCCCCGAAAACCTCGGGGGCCACTACCCCCACAAAACTATACGAAGGGCAAGGATCCCTTTCCTCGTGGTATCCATCCAGTCAGCAGTCGTCCGCGGCCAACTCTCCTCCTAGGGGGCGCCTACCCCCAGGTTTGTGAATGCAGTAAATATGTCGGTACATTGTGAACACATTCGTAATCCATTAGATATTTAATTGTAGTCTAATTTTGTGGTTGAGAAATATTGTAGGCCGTACTCCTCGAATCGATGGAAAGGAGTTCTTTCGTCAAGCTAGGTGAGTTTATAATAATTTCTTATCGTGTGACTGAAAATATTCAAGTTGTTACTTTATCTTATTGCTTTTGTTTTGTTGAATCTAGGAGTCGTTTATCGCTTGAA
Source organism: Euphrasia confusa (assembly GCA_954870475.1). Lineage (NCBI taxonomy): Eukaryota > Viridiplantae > Streptophyta > Magnoliopsida > Lamiales > Orobanchaceae > Euphrasia > Euphrasia confusa. Next base: position 36,191,686 of record OX940959.1, on the reverse strand, counting down.
CAATTTAGTGCGTTTCTAGCAAACATAAAGGAACTAAATGCACAAAGGCAGTCTCGTGAGGTGATCCAATTACTATGACAAAATTCTTATGTTAAAAGTTGCGTTCCGTTACTATGTTTATGATTTCAAGTACTTATGCAACTTTGAATTTTTGTATGTTTTTGGTTTTCGTACTTTCAGGAGACTTTGAGAAAAGCAGAAGGTATTTTCGGGATGGAAAATAAAGATCTCTACATATCGTTTCAAGGCTTGCTAAACCGTAATATGCATTAGAGTTGTCGTGACAATCAATGTTTGTGATTCCTTTAACCTTTTCTTTTTCACTAGAATTCGAACTTTGGTATAATTTGTTGAATGAAAACTTGTTCATTTGTCTATCATCATCAAAAGCCCTTTGTATTTTTGTTTCATTTTATGTTTTTTTTTTCCGGTCCGGAGTCTCATTTTGATTCAAGTGTTGACGCAATTTTTTTGTAAGTTTATTTATTTTTAGTAATTTATTGATTGATTAGGTTTTATTGTAATATAGATATGCCAATTTTTGGAATAATTAGATTTTGTTGATGTCATATGATGTTATGAAATGTTTGATTTCCGCTTGTTTTTATGGAGACAAATAGTTTATGAGAAGGCCATAAAAACATACTGTAATAGACTAATCCAAATCATATGATGATTTTGATGTATTTTTTAGCACTCTAACTTATGCAAGTGCTTAAAAGAGTTCCAAAGGTTTGTATATTTTGATATTCGTACAAATAAGATTTATCTTTTTTCATGAACATATTTCCATAAGAACTGCAAAGTTAAGTTTGCTTGTTCAAAACATCCAGGGGATTGTGATCTCTTGAAAAGTGTCACAAGTGCAATAATATCGTGCTTTAGAAAAAACATGTGTCATTATAGTATGGTCAAAGTGTCAAAACAATTATGGGTAATCGAGCCAGCTTAAAAAAGTTGATTGATAAACTGCAATTTGTAACAAAGGAGATCAATGAACTACTAAGGATTAATTACATAGACCTTGTATATCCTTTCAAAATTGATTTAGTGAATTCACACTTTAAATTGAATTATAAAAAAAAAGAGAAAAAACCTAACATTATTCACATCACCTACATGGCTATATTTGTGGTTTGGCTATATATGGGAATTGACTTTTTTTCCATTAATTTGTGTATGTTAATTGTTCGTGCAAGTCTTTTTCACAAATTAAATATGTTAATTACTTTGATAAGGGTCAATTGATTCTTAGACTTGGAATCAATGAAAAAGTCTCAACACGAGATTTTTTTTGAGACTATCAATATGTCAAATTGTCAATATTCAAATGGCTTCTTGAGAAATAGGTACAATACTACATTATAAACGATCACTAGACGGTTCTCCTTTTCGCTAAGGTAAACAAAATTTACGAGCTATTTAGATACCTACAATAGTTACTCGTCTGATCATTTTGTCACTAGCGCGACACCGAATTTACTTAAATGTGGACTCGATTTGATACCTTCATATCCGAATTTTGAATAATAATGCCAAGCTTGCAACTTTTCTCCCTCCAATTTTGTTTTTATTGAGAAGTTTTTGGCATGTTGTAATAAGCAAGTCAAACAAGGTCGAACCCCCCAAAGAGTTTTACTTGTAATGAATCTAGTCATTGTTCTTGAATGTCCCCAGAGCATAGCCGAGTGGTAAGGCCTGTGATGATGTGGGTGTAATTCTCCGGCGACGCAGGGTTCGAATCTCGGGTGAGACAAATTTTCATTGAAATATTATGAAGGTTTGTCCTGGGGTTCGACCTGTTGGCTCTCTCGCACAGGTGTCTGCTACTCGGGCACATTCCTCGATTTACATCCTACCCGATCGAGGGACCTCCGATCGGGTGGGGGTGGAGTTTCTCGTCTCTCCTCCTTATCAAAAAAAAAATCATTGTTCTTGAATAATTGGGCCTAAGAAGTAGGCTTTCCGAAAAGAGATCTTCCGAATCCGTATAAATCAGCAAAGCAGTTGAAAGGCCCACGGGCTGCGCGGCCCGTGAATGGCAGCAACAAACCTTCTTCGAAGCACTAGTATTTTTCTCCCAAAGAAGTTGTCACACTTTGTAAATGAAAAAAAAAATGTGACCACAAAGAGAGTAATTACCATTGTAGCTACTAGCCAACTTATAGTGTTTTTAATTATCATTTAATTATTTGAAAAATAATAATTATAATTACTTTTTTACTATATGCAAAATATTCTTTCTTATCTATAGAAATATAATACTACCTTTTGTAAAATATAAAAGAAAAGTTTATTTTATTGTGAGAATATAATACTATATTTTTATAATTATTTATTTTTTTATTTTTTTAATTTAATTCACAACTACTTATTTATTAATTAAAAAATTACATTTTTATAGATTAATTATTGATAAAAAAAATTCAATACAATTTTAGTATTTTTTTAATCTTTGTAATTGGATAAATGTGTGTGAACCTAAGAGAATATTAATAATAATTAACTAAAAAGCTAAATGAATGCGACTTACTAATTACTATACTCTCTGCGTGTGTTTGAAAACTTAGGGTCTGATTTATTTATCGCCATGTGAAGAATTGACAAATGGTGATATGCAAATATATGGCGGGATCCATAGATTGAGACGTCAAAATTAAATTATTGATTATTAATCGGTACGAAAATATTGTCCAAATCTCGAAGATTTGGATTATCGGAGTTATTGAAAATGTTGTCTTTCTACTTTGAAAAACCGTATAACTTCATTAATTATTCACACCAACTACGAATAATACAAAGAAATACTTTATTATAATTTTCAAACAGTAATAAAATAACTCGTTCAGGAGCTAGCTAGGAGAGGAGACGAGTACATTTTATATTACGAAACCGATCGAGTTCATCGTGTCGACAATTGTGTGCTGAATGAATTTTCGAATAGCGCAATTGATATTTGATAATAAAACATGATGTGTACATTTTGTATTGTGCATCGAATTCTAAAATTGTTGTAATAAAATTTTGAAGGAAAAGAACATGCTTATTTTTATTTATTATTTTCTTGTTTTGGGTTTTGAAGTCTTTGGTTATGGGCACGAATGTGGGTAGATAAAAAAGTCAAATGAAAATCGGGTAAATCCAAATTGAGAACAACTCGTTTGACTTGTATTAATTTGTGCATGGACTATAATCGATAGATATAGAGAGAAATCGCTTAGTTAATTAGTTAACGCTTTTTTTATAAGAATATCGAGTCTTTCAAATATGGATATACTGTATTCCCCTTTATAAAATACTCCGTATCATTGGGTAGAAATCGCTTGGTTAATTAGTCTTTTATTTATTTGTACAAATAATTGTTATGATTTTATAATTATAATTGAATAATTTCGACCTACATAGAGAAAATATTTTGACTATTTTGACTTTAAAATCGCGGAGAACAAAATGTGACATTAGAGATACAAATGTGCATGCGTGGATATATATTAATTGCTTGAAAAATTTGAAGTTTTTTTTTTAATTTTCTAAAATTCAAGTGGAATAATTTATATGTAATGCGTGAAAACATGAAAGATAGAGAGACAAAGTTGATATAGATAGATTGCTGATCGAATAACTAAATGCGCTCCTAGCCATCTCCAACGGAACACAAAAACTTAAACTCAAAAATAAGTTTAGTTTTAAGTTTACAGTAAATTTGCTCCAACCGAAATTTCAATACTTAAACTTAAAAGAATATTCTTAAATTATTCTTCTTATACAATTTTTTATACTATTTTTATAAATAATCAATATATTTACAAATTTATAATTTAACCCCGTAACTTTTGACATTAAATTTAAAAATATTAATAAATATTATTTTTAATTTAAAATTTCAAAAATAAAAAATATAATAAAATATTAATTAAATATAACAAAATTGCGCAAACATAAAATATTTAATATTTAATTATAAATATTTATTTTTATTTTTAAAATAAAATTTTATTTTAATTATTAATATATGATTATTAAAAAAAATTATATTACAAAATATATTAAATAAAAAATTAAAATAAAAGGTTAATAGGTCTTTTTTATTAGTTTGTAAAATAAAAAGATAATTTTATAAATAATAAATAGTTTTTGGTTTGAGTTTAAGGTAAACGTAAATCTAAGTATTTTTTATGTGGGTCCCACCATAATACCTATAATAAGTTTATATTTTGGTATCAATTGGAGCATCTCCCCTACTCCAAAATAAGTTTTTGGTATCGGTTGGAGATGCTCTTATGTTATAACAATGAGTGATCGAACTTATCAGGCGTGATCCGAATCAAAAGGAACTTAAATATGGTATGATGTTGGAATTGAAAGCAAGTGGTCAGTGAAATATCAAGCTCTAACTCACAAAAATGAAGAGGAGATCTAGGTGACCTAAGAAAGTTATGTTATAAAATCAATTGATAATATAGTGTAATAAAAATAGCCCTAAATTTAATGTGAGAACAATTGATAATTAAGAATGTCAATCGGATCAGCCACTCGATTTCAGTTCAGTTCATTCGGGTCGTAAGATTACTTCAGTCCGGGTTGGTTCGAGCTAAAATTTTTCGAGTTATAAATTAGTAGCCCTACCCTTAAATTCTTCGATTTCGACCTAGCTCATCGACCTGTGAAAATTAATATTATTATAATAAAAAATATTTATTAATACAAATTTAAGTTTAATATTAATAAAATATTATTATTTAATAATAATCATTATTATTATAAAATTTAAATTATTTGAAACTTCAAATATCTATCGAATATTTCGGTTCAGATTGCAAAGTGAAAAACCCGCATACATTGGGTTGCGTGTAACAAAATTTCGATTAGGTTGCAAAGTGTAAAAAATCCTATACATGAGTTGCAAAATGTTATAAACCCTAAATTAAACTTATACTCGTAAATGTTATAGAAATATGGACATTTATTTATTTTCAAGTAAGGTGATGTAGCATGACATCATCGTGACACATTCTATTACCCAATTTCGAAATGAAAACTCTAACCGAGCCGCTTCAATTCTATTACCCTTGCTACAAATCCACACACACTTTAATTTAAAATAAAAATTAATATCTGAAAAATAGAAATTTGTATAAATAGGACTCATTCAAAAAGTTCAAAATTCACAAAAATCAGTGGACCCCACCAGAACCAAAAAGGTCAACACTCACGACTTGACCATCTAAAAAAGTCTAAAATAATAAAGAACACGTACACCAATTCAAACCCCCTTTCGATCCCATGATATTCATCATCTCTTTCATTAATTTGTTTTTAGTGATATCAAAAAATATATAAATAGTATTATATATCTGTGCCTTGAAAACTTGTTATATATATATGATGATAATAGAAGTGAAAAACATGAGCACCAAATTAGCCACAACCAACAACAAGAAATACATGGAAGAAAAAGGAGCTCATGAAGAAGAAGTTGTTGATAATATCGACGATGATCACGATGTCCCTCTCCCCGGCTTCCGTTTCCATCCCACCGACGAAGAGCTCGTTGGATTCTACCTTCGACGCAAAGTCGAAAAGAAGCCCATCAGCATCGAGCTCATCAAGCAAGCCGACATCTACAAATATGATCCATGGGATCTCCCAAGTAAGTCCATATACACATATTCTTGATAATTATTATAAAATCAAAAATCAAATAATTAATTTTATTTATTTGGTTATTATTTTAGAGTCAACAAATGTAGGAGAGAAAGACAAGGAGTGGTACTTCTTCTGCAAGAGGGGGAGGAAATACAAGAACAGTGTGAGGCCCAATCGGGTGACGGGCTCGGGCTTCTGGAAAGCCACCGGCATCGACAGGCCCATCCTCTCGGGCCGCGACTGCATCGGCCTCAAGAAATCCCTCGTCTACTACCGCGGAAGTGCCGGAAAAGGGACCAAAACCGAGTGGATGATGCACGAGTTTCGCCTCCCCACCACCAAACACATCGTTGCTCAAGAAGCTGTAAGCAAATTTAATTTTCATGGTTCATAGTAAAAAAAATATGTGAATTCTTTCTTTATGTCACATTTGCATAACGAGTATTTTTAAGAAGTTAAGATTATTAGCTCAGTTGGTAGAACACTTGAATTGAATAATGTAAAGAACCCGAAACATGTGTGTGTAGGAGTATTTAAATTTTTGCAATTGACCTAAACAAAAAAAATAAAAAATAAAATAGAAAAATGGAAATTTTGGTTTTTGAAATTATAAAAAAAGACTCATGATGTGTAGTTATTATGATAATTTTACTGTGTGACTATATACCTTTGGTATACTCTGAATCAAAATAGGCGTAATTTTCAGGCTAGTACGTTCAGAGCGCACTCAATGAGTAGCGGCTGCTGATTCTCCTGTTAAAAAAAAAGTTACTATATATTGTGTAACTATATTGATAATTAGTGGTGTAACTATGTTTTGAATGTTGGATGATCGCAGGAGGTTTGGACGTTGTGCCGGATATTGAAACGTAGCGTTCCCTACAGAAAGTGCGTACCGGATTGGAGACTCGTCGGAGTCAACAAGAAGGGTAGCAGCGGTAACATAGTGTTAATCGACCCTCCGATTTCGGAGGCATGCAGCGTGGAGTCGAACGATCATCGTGATGGGCCCAGCAGCTACATAAGTTTCAGTGCGCCGGTGAACAAGCAAAACAACTTTGACAACAACGACAAAAGGCTTTACTTTTCCTCTTCGGGAAATGCGGTTCCAAATAGTAATATTGATCGGAACGAATTTTCGGGACAACAGTGTTTCAAATTACAAGCCCCTTTAGGTGCTGCGCCTGCGTTGTGTTCGTCGTTTCCGAGCTACAACAGCATTATCGATGGAGACATTAATGAGCTGCTGAGGCATGCCGACTGGGAGGATCTTCGCTCGGTGGTCGACTGCGCTGCGATAGCAAACTCTTCTTCTATGTATTGATTTGTAGTGTTACATATAGCAGCTATAGGTAGTAGAGTAGGGATTATGTATATATATCGGATCTTAATAAAGCGAAAATAATTACTTGCATTCATGTGCAGATTGTAATTAGGGCTGTATAGTGTTTTATGATTTATTTGCAATTTTCTTGGCAAAAACTACTTAAAAACCAAATCCCCAGTACTAATTAGGGCCTTGTAGTGTTGCAGATTTTGTATTGTAATGAATTCTTTAGACTTAAATTAAGGAACTGTTCTTTTGAACTTAATTTCAGTTCAGTTCAAATCGCTTAAGTTCAGTTCTTAACGTACGTTTCCTGTCAAAAAGAACATGTAAGTACAAAATTAAATAGATCAATTTTTTTAATTTTTGAAAATTCAACATTTATAATGTGACTATTTCAATATTATTTTAGATTATAAAATTGAAATTAGGTTTAAAAACATGAATTAGGTGGCGGTAAAGCTCCTAAAATTGCACGAGTGAACTTAATTATTAAATTCTCTCTTTTTTGCTATTTATATATTCATAATTTATATTTTTACAAACATCTCAGTGTATAAGATAAAAATCATTTTGGTCTCATAAAGAAATCATTTTCTCGATTTGGTCTCATTTTGTTTCACTTTCTCAATTTAGTCTCGTAAAAACCAAAACACGGTCAATTTAGTCAATTTTCAGTCCAGAATGTCAAAATTAGCCGAAAATCGATTGACCGTTGAAGACGTGACAGCCAAATTGACTGTCATGTCTTTATCGGTCAATCGATTTTTGGTTAATTTTAACCTTTTGAATTAAAAAAAAAGACTAAATTGACAAAGTTTTACTGAACTAACTTGAGAAAATGAAGCAAAATAAAACCAAATCGAAAAAATAATTTTTGTATGAGACCAAAATAATTTTTATCTCATATATTAATATTTAAAATACAATTGTAGGTACTTTTTAAAAAAACGAAACTACAGTATTCATAAATTTTTATCTTACTATCAGTATCAGTTTGGGCTACTTTTGCCACCTCTAATCAGACAAACAGACCCAACTAAAAGCCCAAACTAAAAACCACAATAAAATGAAGATGTTGATGATAGAGAAAAGGAAGGGAATGGTTTTGGAAATTCCCTTTCTCTCTCCCCACTATAGACACGTGTCCATTGCTTGCGGAATTCCCGCGCTTGTTGAGCCTGACGATGAGCGGCCATTATTCCTATTTCTCAAATTTTGATTTTCTGGCAGAAGAATCTCAGAGCTCTCAAAATCAGTTCTATGTACAACGTTTTAGGCAGTATGATTTTCATCACTATAATTTGATTTGATTAATCGAATCTAAAAATTGCAATTATTATTATTTCTAAATCGATAATGCGTTGTGATTCCAGTTGAATGATCTCTTTTGTTCTAAGTGTGTTCTGGGTTTTCATTCTCTGCTGACCTGATCTGTATAGTAATGAATATTTGGTGTATCTTGATTTGTGTAGTTTCATACTTGTATTGTTTTTGTGAATCTAACCATAAACTCACCTAAAAAACACCTGCGGTTGTTTATGTATTTCATTGTTGCAGTACTCGTGTGACGTAATTTTTTTGCTTATTAGTAGATATGAACACGTTGGAGCAAATCACATTGGCATCAATTTTTGGATTTTGTTTCTAGCTAATCTTACTCTTTGTCGTAAATTTCTGACTAGATGGGCAATTGTTACCGGACAATTTGCTTTCTCGTATTGTCTTGCCTCGTTGGGGTATATGAAGTAAGTGCTGGTGATTCGGGCTCGTTATGTAGGTAATGTTTCCCATCTACTTCATAGTTTTATTGTATTGCATTTTTATTTACTTTCTCCCATTTGTCCTTAGTTTCATGTGGGAAGGGAAGGAGCAGAGGCCTTAACTCTCATGGATACATTTCATACTTAGTTAGTGTATAAGGCCAGTTAACCAAGTTAATGATTTGGATGCGAAACGACAGAAAATTCAATAACTTCTTTCATTTTCATGTTCAAAATTTTGTAGTCATTTTCGTCTTCATGAAAAATCGAGATGATTGTTGTTCTGCAGGCTGTCCCTCTAAATATAAAACCAAATAAGCTTTAAACAATCTGATCTATTTTTATTTTTTTTTTGTGTGTGGGATGTTTAGGTCTTGTGTGGAACAATGTGTAGCGACTGGTTGTGTTGGAGAAAGATGCTTCTCACACTGCCAGTCCTCTTCAGGTGATTCTTCCGGGACAATCTCCTTGTGGTGGAAAAGCTTGTATTGCCAGAGTAATTGCCATTACCATTGTATGTTTGACCGAGAACAAGAAAAGTCAGAACTCGATGACGGCCCCGTTAAATATCACTGCGGATGGACCTTCGAAAGCCTACATGTCTTCAAGGAGCCTCTATCTGTGGTCTTTTCAGCTCTGAACCTTGCAATGCATGTCCAGGGTTTGCTTTCCTATTCCTCTCTTGTTTACTATAAGTTGCCCTTGAAACCAGATAAAAAGCCCTTTTACGATTATGCGGGCCTGTGGAGAATCTACGGGCTTTTGTCGATCAACGCATGGTTCTGGAGTGCAGTGTTTCACAGTCGGTGAGATTTCTCGTTTCTGTGATATTTGTTTTGTCCGCTTCAGAAATCTCAGAACTGCATTTGTTTTTGCTACAGAGACATTGACTTGACGGAAAAGCTCGATTATTCATCCGCGATGGCCTTACTTGGATACTCGATGATTGTGGCAATTATAAGAACATTCGGCTTAAGGCAGGACGCTGCTAAAGTAATGGTGTCGGCTCCGTTGATTGCCTTTACCACTACTCACATTTTGTTCCTCCTTAACTACGAGATGGATTATGGTAATAATATTACCATTACTTTTGAGTTTTGACATGAACAATATGTAAAGATTTTTGCTTCTTTGACAGGATGGAATATGAAAGTGTCTGTTGTCATGGGCACTGCACAGCTCGTCATTTGGACGATATGGGCAAGTGTCACTCATCACCCTTCTCGATGGAAGCTTCGGGCCGTGGTTTTGGGAGGCGGGCTTGCTATGCTTCTAGAGGTCTTTCACTTTCCCCCTTACCAAGGATTGTTAGACGCTCACGCTATTTGGCATGCTTCCGCAATCCCACTCACACGCATCTGGTGGAGCTTTATCAAGGATGATGCCAAGTACAGAACATCTATCCTCTCCAAGAAGGAACATTAATTACAGTTTTTTGCTATTGAGAATCAATTGAGTTTATGTTGTAGTACAAACTTTTATTCGGAATGTTCAAAACAAGTCACAATTTCTCATTTTAATACAACAACAAAATACAAAAATTGGTCTGTAAGTTCAGCACGCAGAGTCTGAGCTTAACTTGTTACTTACAACCCCTTTAAACAGAAGATACAACATAAAAAAAAATAAAAAATTACAAAATAAGATGATACATCGTTGTACAAACAAAACTTATTTCACAATGAATGATAGATAGTCCTAGCTGCTAAAACCTCAAAAGGACGTGTTTTATAACTCAATTTCTTATCGGTTGAAGAAACCTGGACCTGCCCGGGAAAGAAGTTCCTCACCAGCATCGACACCCATTTTTATCATATCGTCGTAGGCATACGGACCTCTTCGCAAGGTCTCAAGTACTGGAATGAGTAGCAAACAATTTAGTGAAAAGGAATTGTGTAGTAATTCAAACCAGCAACATCATGAGTTGTTCTAAGAAAAGTAATCAGCAAGGACATGTGTGTGTGAAATGTTTTATTCAGAAAAAATAAAATCTTGAGAATATTTTGGTAGTTTTGAAATAGCCCTTTTTTTTTGCCACACCTAACGAATACTTTTAGTAATTAACCCTTCTGATGAAGTATATCTATCATTCATATACCTTGGGATCCATCAGGGGATGCCACCAGTGCTTTAAATAGACAATTTCCATCCTCATCTCGACGCGCGTACCCAGCTATTGGAGTTCGACAAGATCCCTCCAATTTCTCCAGGAAAGCCCTCTCACATGAAATTGCTAATCTTGTATCCTCGTGATTCAGGGATGCCAAAAAAGTAGCCTGTAAAGAGAGAATTTCAATCAGATGGGACCATAAAGAGAAGGGTTACAAGTAGTAAATATATACTCATCTATTTCCTGTGCAGTAAAAGAGTAATTAATAGAATTCGGTAGGAGGATTAAATACTGCATATACCATTTTCTCATCATCGCTTCTACATGCAATCCCAATGGCCCCTTGAGCTACAGCAGGAAGCATGTCATCAATGGATAGCACTGCAGAAACATGTTCAGTCATGTTCAGGCGCTTCAAACCAGCCAATGCTAGTAGTGTTGCTTGGACCACCCCCTCGTTCAATTTTCTTAACCTTGTCTGGACATTGCCTCGGAAATTTTCCAGCACCTGCAAAATTTACATAAATGGATACAAATTTAAAAGCAGAAAATATATTGCATTGCCACTTAATCATAACTGTGGAATGTCTCAGGCACGTAGGAAATGAACTAGTTCTAGAACAAAAACTGTTTCAACTTTCAACTGCTGCATTATAGGCAACTAGAATCAAAATAAAGGCGAAGACCACCAACAAAAGAAGCACGAACGAGAAAATATGGCAGCATGAGCAAGCAATTTTATATGCAATAAAAAAAACAACGCATATCCACATATATAATACTACAGTAACATGTTTACCTTAAGTGATGGATATCTGTTGAGAAGCTGCGACTTCCTTCTCAACGAAGCAGTGCCTATGACACTTCCAGAAGGCAGCTCAGCGAGGGAGGCCGCACTAAGGCAAATAAAAGCATCCCGGACATCCTCTCGTGGGAGATTGCAGGGTAATATTGTCTTTTCTGGAAGATACGTCGGCACATCTTTCATTGAATGCACAGCTATGTCGATATCACTATTAATAAGTGCCTCGTCTATTTCTTTTGTGAATAAACCCTTTCCGCCAATATCTGCCAGCGGCTGACTTAAGATTTTGTCACCGGTTGTTTTGATGATTACAATTTGAATTGCTCCATCTTCAGCTAACTCGGGATGTGAATCTATTAGTTTATCTCGAGTCTCGTAAGCTTGGGCAAGGGCCAGTGGACTGTCCTACAAAGAATAGAGTAACATGAAGCCAGTAAAGAAATGAAGGGGATTATGTCTATCTTTCAAGCCCGAAACCAAAGAAATCCGCAACAAGAAAACAAACACACGCGCACATTTACAACAAACTTTTGATGACAACAAGAAGATGACCGGTTATAAGTTTCAACGGAAAGTAATGTAAGCAAAACTCATAGTAAAACCCAAAACAACACTTTACCATACCCCATATCGAATTATAATTACCAAATTATTCCCAACACATATTATGAACTCGAATCCTCTACTAGAACAATAAATCGAATTATCAACCCGGTCATTCAATCTCGTTAAACCGGCTGAACAAGTATTCGAATTTACACATCTGATAAACCGAAAACAATAAACATAAATTGGCAATTAAGAAGAAACTTCACCTCCCTCGGGTGCCGATCCTTATTACAGCAGTCTTAGCTTCGGTCTTCTCCTCGACAGGCGCAACCGAAGCTAATGTGATCAGGCGCCGGCGCCGATCGGAATGCGAAGAAGCTGGAGATCTGTTGCCGGTCGGAAAACGAAACCGGATACCTGAAATAGAGCCGGTAGAAAAATCGCTGACAATAGGCCTTGTCTTGAGGCAGAAATGAGGTTGATTTACAGTGGCTAAGGCCATCTCCATTGTTAACTGGAACGGAAAGGAAGAGAAAAAAAGGATTAAGGATAGCGTTGAAACGAAATATTTTCAGAATGGTTTATTTTGTTTTTTTTTTATACGGAGAATTTACGCAGATTTTTGATTGGGCTTATAACTTATCCTCTGTCTATCCTACTGAGCTCGCCATGTCAGCAAAAGTAGGGCCCATTGGAAAAGGCCCACTATCCATCCATATGGCCCACAAAAGCAAATGGTCCGGTATTTTATTGGAATCAATTGGGCTGGCAAAAGAAAAAAGGCTTCAACCATAAGCTATAGTGGACTCCGAAATTCTAGGCCCAATAAACAAGACTAAGCCCTCCAGTAACATTATAATTTCTTAATCTAAATATGCATAAACAACTAAACAAGGGTTGCCTTTCTTGAATTTGTGCAAGTTTGAAGTGAGCCCACGCGCCTATAAAAAAATATTTCATAAAAAAAACCATGATTACGAGCAATAGTTTAGTGAAAGTGACGTCATTTGAAAATTTGTGTATCATGAAAATATTGAAACAATTGGATTTTCAGGATCCGTAAAAGAGTGAAAAAATATATTGACTAAGTCAGCTGGTCACATGAAATAACACAGACCGGGTGCAGAGAGTATCAAACCGGTTTATTCTACGCTAGCTTCCGGGTAGTACCCTGACTCTTTACAAAATTGACATGTGTCCAAATGCTTTATACTATTATTTAATTATTTATTATTATTAAAAAAACTAATCATGGTTAAGGATTACCCACTAAAAATATGTCGATTCATCTTCTGAAATATTCATCTGTAATTACCGCCCAATTCACAAACAAATCTACCGCCAAGAAATATACAACACTCTTTTCTTCTTCTTTTATGGATTGATATTTTTTATATTTAAAAAATAATTATAAAAAAAAATCTTCTTCAATAGATATATTCATATTTTGACTGTAAAAATATTGATTAGCTGTGTAAATTTTCTTTTTTCCTTTACAGATTAATGGAGATGGAAGAACAATTTCAATTGTTCTTACAGAAAAATATAAATAGCTATTCAGGTATACAATTGCATTTTTTTTAATTAAGAAAGACAAAATGCTTATTTATTTTAATTTGAAATTTCATCTGTTCTTATAGAATTGGAGGGCGTCGATGTTGAAGAAATTGAGGCAGAGAATGGTTCCAAAGAACCATGTGTTCTTCCAGAGGCATCAACTAATGAACAAGGTGATACACTACATCATAATTCTATTGCGAATCAATTGGAGAGTCGATTAGCGATTGGTCAAATAATAAAAAGTGTTGAAGATGCTTACCTACTGTATTGCAAGTATGCACATGTTAAAGGTTTCAGCGTTAAAAAAGGAGATCAACGTTATTTTCCCCGTACTAGCGAACTGCAAATGAAAGAATTTGAATGTTCTTGTGAAGGCAGTAAGGATGAAAAGCGTTCAAGCGAGGGAATACCCGTGTATCAAAAGCCGTCGACTAGAACTAAATGCAAAGCAAAACTGAAAATTACAAGGGAACAAAAAGGAGAATGGAAAGTGGCTAAGTTTGTGATAGATCATAATCACGAAATGGTTGCGGCCGACCAAATTCACTTGTTGAGATCGTAACGCAATATTTCACATGCTCAAAAGTCAACACTAGAAGCAATGGTGAATGTTGGAATACCGGTGACTACGGCAGTATCATACCTAGAAAATGAGGTACAGGGGGCACAAAATTTGGGCTTTATTCGAAAAGATGCATATAATCACCTCGATCGATTAAGAAAGCATACAAAGGTTGAGAATGGAGATGCATCCGCATTGCTACAATATTTTATTACAAAATCAAACAGCGAGGCCTATTTTTATTGGAATGTGCAGTTGGATGATGATAATAGGGTGATGAATTTTTTCTTCAGGGATTATCGATGTCGAGTGGATTATGATTATTTTGGTGATGTTCTATCTATAGACACGACTTACAAAACAAACAGGTATAATTTAATATGTGCTCCTTTTGTCGGCATAAATCATCATAAGAACAATGTTATGTTTGGATTGGCATTCATGTCGGATGAAACTCAAAACTCTTTTGAATGGTTGTTTAGAACATTTCTTGACTCCATGGGTGGGAAACAACCAGAAATAATATTTACAGATCAATGCCAAGCTATGATGAATGCGGTGGAAACAGTATTTACATCTGCTCGTCTACGGTTATGTCAATGGCATATCAATCAGAATGCTCCTTCACATATAGGCAGCTTGCTCGCTGATGCGCACTTTAAACATTTGTGGTATAAGTGCATGTCTTGTTGTGAATCTGAAGAAGAGTTTGAAGAGACATGGAAAGCCTTGATTGATGGACACAATCTGAGTGGCCATAGATGGTTAAATAACATGTACAAGTTGCGATCTAAATGGGCTACTGCTTTCACAAATGATAGGTTTAGTGCGGGACTTCTGGCTACTTCTCGGAGCGAAGGTACGAATTCGGTGTTGAAAAAAGTAGGCAAAGGGAGCATTTCACTGTATGATTTTGTCCAGAATTATGAAAAAATTCAAAACAATTGGCGAGCAAAAGAAAAAGCTGAGGATACTCGATGTTGTCATGCAAAAGCCTCAATGATTTTAAAAAACAACCCATTGTTGAAGTGCGCTGCCCGTGTCTACACACTCACCATATACAAGTTGTTTGAGATGGAATTAATAAATTCTTTGGACACGTCATTTATCGGACCACCTTCAGATTTCGGCTTTTCTTTCCTGGTATTTAAAGTGAAATCTCATGGTCCAAATGAAAAACTCAGACAAGTGATGTTTTATAAGCAAAGTTGTGAAGTGAAGTGTAGTTGTCACAAGTTTGAGACCATGGGAATATTGTGTAAGCACGCCTTGAAAGTTTATAATTATATGGACGTGAACATTTTGCCCAAGAAATACGTCAAGAGCCGATGGACGAAAAATGCAAGAAAAAGGGTGGATATTGAGAATAAAGAAACAGGAAATGGTGGGGAGAATGTATCTGAGATGGTATATGTCAATCATACAATGAGGTCAGCTTATGATCTTGCAATACAATGCAAGACTCACGAGGAGGCGAGAAATATATTGACTAGATGTCTCGACAATGCAAGTCTACAAATTAATGATTTCTTCCAAAATTTAAATTTGGATGCTTTAAATGATGGTCAGAGTGCTTGTGGTGATTTATCTGGAGGATATGATGATCTAGTCATATGCAATCCTCTTACCGTGAAGTCGAGAGGAATCACAAATGGTAATATCAAACGCCATTGGGATGTTAAGAGCAAAAAAAGAAGAATAAAAGCAAACATTGGAAGTTCAAGTGAGTAAAAAATAAGTTGAAATCAAATGTACAGTGTATTAATTTTTGGTTTATATTATTGTTAATATTTTTTGTTTTCTCATTTGTTTTCAGATGCAAAATCTAGCAAAAGAGTGGATCAATCTTCGCAATATGATGTTAACCCTCAACACTCTTAACCCCAACAATACGAAGATATGAATCATGTCGCTCCAGTGCAATATCCTTTTGGTTATCATTTTCAACACCCATGAATATAAAAAAATGCATTACTCTGCAAGTGTGTAAAATTATTTATTGGTTGATTACTTGTGCTAACTCGTGTACTCTTGCAAGAAAAAATGATATAATGTATTGATGAATTGTTAATGTATGTGTCAGGTCACTGTTTCATTTAGAGCATGAACAAGGAAGTAAAAAAAGGTTTGATGATGCAAGACTTCCATTTTGAGCATCAAATCACAAGAGAACAGTAATTGATTTGCTGTGTCATGTCTATTTCATTCCCCAACAATTTGTTTTGTTTTGTTATTGAAACAATGAATCATGACTTATTAATTTTATCTACCCTCTTTTGTTTAATGAATATTTTTTATGCGTATTATTCGCTTTAATTAATACTAATGCAAACAATAATTTGTGTGAAAATAAACTATTACAATTAATGTAAATATGAATACAAAATAGTAGAACACAAAAACTGAATTTTGATATATTAATGAATAGTAATATATTAGGAAATCGTTATTTTGATTATTAAATTTTGAAATAAAAGTATAAATAATAACTACGGAGTATTTAGTAAAACTTATATTTGTTTTATTTAAAAAATAGATAAATGGAATATTTAGTAAAACTTGTCTTTGTTTTATTTAAAAAAATAGATAAATAAGAAGTTATTACGGAAAGAAGATAAGTTTTATGTTAAATCTTAACTGTTAACTATGGTTAACTTGAACTGTGAATACTAATAAAAAATAATAGACAATAAATAATTAAATAACAATTAATAAAGCATGTGGACACATGTCAATTTTTTAAAGGGTCCGGGTACTAACCTAATGCTAGCGTAGAATAAACCGTATCAAACCTATAATGCCACAGGTACAACTGTACAATATGATGATGATATGGCGGTGGCCCACAAAAAGAAAATTAAATAATTACCCCGTAATAATAATAATCTCACAAAAGAAAGCAAGATCTAACGGTCAAAACAAAAGTATGATGTGTATAATGAAAAAAAAAAGAAATTACTTAAAGGTAATTATAAAAAGAAAGGAAAAGGGGTCTCCCGGTCTGCAGATATACGCGACACGACTGACAGTCTGACAGTATTGGAGTTAGGCTGTAAAAGCTTGATTCGCTTTGGTAAAAGTGCATCTCATCCCAATATTATATTCCAAAAATAATTAATTTTTTTTTGGTAAAAAACAATTATTTTTTAATTTTTTAATCAAAAAACAAATAAGAAAATTATTTTTTAAAATAAAAACTAAAGTAAATTTGATTAAATTTTAAAAAGTAACTTGATAAACTAAAATAAAATAATATTTTAAAATAAAAAAATTAGAATTATTATTTTTTTATTTGAATTGTGTCAACAATAATGAGACATAATAAAAAGTATGTCAAATATTTTAAGACTGAAAGAATGTATATATTTTTTTTCAGTTCAATCAAATGTGACTTGTTGTTAGACGGATATAGAAATAAAATATGTTGTGATTCTCATTAATTATAGCATTAACAATTCTATAAAAATATTAATTTTGTTATGTTTAATGATTATTTTATAATAAAAAAAACAATTTTAGTTTTTATCATTTAATCAATATAAATTACTTGCTAGAAGTTCATAAATCGAATGAATAATGCTTTTAGTGGACATAAATTTACATATCGTCACTAAAAATATGCATAAAAAAGTGGCACAAAAGTTTAAGAAATACTGTTTATTGTATATTTAATAATATAAAGTTTAATAATATTAGATATTGATGCATAAGTAAATACAGTAGTTAATTATTTGTAAAAATAGTAATATAAGTATAAATAAATGTTTATTGAAAAACTAAATTTGTAAAAAAAAATATGAATATTGAATATTTTAATAATTATAATAATTATAATAGTAGTACTAATTTTTTGTCACCTTTTTTTTTTTTTAACTTGCATTGTCTCTCCTTTTAAACTACAAATTATACTCTGTATTCTACATATTTATATCAAAATATTAAAAAATAAATTTATTATATAACAAATACGACATTGTTTCTATTACAAATAAATAGATAAGTAATTTCCAAGTGTAATATGAGGAAAATATTTATAGAGAAAAATAAAATCAAAATTTTAAGATACTACATAACATAAAAAATTATTAGTGGGCTTTGGAGAAACAATACAATGGAGTGCTAGATATCTTAACTTTCAATTTATAAATGTTTGAATCAATTAATAAAATCAAACGTACAACCGAGAGCAAAATAATAGCTTAAATTTAATTGGCACCACAATAAATGTTAGCCGAAATTAGTAGCTAAGTGTAGGTTGCTTTGATTTAAATAGTGGCATAAATGCTTGCCAAATTTGACTACAATTACTACAGTACTCCAAGAACAAAGTTTCATACATTTAATGGTATCGACTACCTAAGGTCCTAATTAAGGTACTGAATTCCCGTGATACAACCGTAACCATTTTGGTGAGTTGATATTACATTAATTGATCCGCGCGCGCATTGGTTTGGTTGAGATTTGTACATATACAGTACTTCATACTCGTATTCGTAATCCGTCGTGATTAACTATCAATAATGCACCAGTTTTTTTCATTGACATCTTACTTAAAAGTAGGCACTGTTACAAAATTTTAAATGTCTCGCTTTCAATGGAGGAAAAGGAAAAGAGTATTACTATTAATAAGGCCCGGCGGGTCTGATGCATTTGTCTCCTTAATTGCAGCTAATCTGTCCGAACGTGTTGCAGAAAAAAAAAAAAAAAGTGGCAGTGGGCTGACAAGAAAAGTGAGGATTAAATTAACATCGAAAAGAAAGGCATCATATATATATATATATATATATATATATCGAAATTCGGAGTATGAGATATTGCGATCGATGGTGATATGTGTAAATGTGACTATTCGATTAGTATGTACATCATATATTGAGGTCACAATACAAGTCGATTCGATGGTGGTGCGTCAGCGAGCTAGTTTGCATGCACGATAGGTCACGTCACTTTACTTTATTACACCTTACAAAACATGTGAACCAGTGGGTGCGGACTCCGTGCGTGCTTGCGTCGGTCGCTCGTCTTCATAAATACTTAGTAAAGTTTATTGGTACATACGTAAACGACTATTTTCTAGTAGTATTGTTTTTTATTTTTATTTTTATTTTTGGTTCATTTTTTACATCAAACGTCTCGCCCTTATTGTTTAGTTTGTTGGTGTTGTATGGGAAAATATCACGCATAACAAGGCAGCTAGGGGAAGAAGAAAAAGAACAAGCTAAGCATGGGCATGAGCATAAAAAGCGTGGTAGAATTTACATATTGGTAAAGACGGGATATGTAAATACGTTGTCATGGGGTCACTTTCTATATAAAATTTATACTATGAATCAAATTTTAAGATCATAGTCAACACTCATCTGTTTTAGAAATCAAATTGAAGTGGAAACGGATTAATGATCAAATTTGAAATTATTGGTTTTGATAGATAATAACATGTTTGAATCAATTATTATGCTGAAATGTTGATAACGTTTTATATGTATTTTTTTATATTTATTTTCAAGTAATGTCATTTGAATATATATGGAAAAAGGGTGTACCTAAAACTATTTGTCCCGTGATCGACTTTGATCTTTCTCCGTAATTCATGCATTGGAAAAAAGAAATGATGATCATTTTGGTGAAAGACCGTCACTTGATTTTGACTAATATTAAAAAAAAAAAAAAACAAGCTATTGACTAACCAAAAAATAAAAGGAAAACAAACAAAAAAAAATTGAAATTGCAGCAAGAATGATGGGGCAAACCTACCCCCATCCCATGTGGAATGGACTACTACTATTCTCGCAACATCAATCAAGCATCTCTTTCTGGTTTCGGTACCTATATGGCTACATATATCAATTATCATTATTATACTACAATATACTACA
Source organism: Euphrasia confusa (assembly GCA_954870475.1). Taxonomy (NCBI): domain Eukaryota; kingdom Viridiplantae; phylum Streptophyta; class Magnoliopsida; order Lamiales; family Orobanchaceae; genus Euphrasia; species Euphrasia confusa. The sequence goes on along the minus strand of OX940959.1, from coordinate 36,171,488 downwards.
CAAATTAATAAAATTAAAATATTTATTTAAAAAATAGAGAATATTTATGATGTATTGGGTGAGCCGAGCGTTGTACTCATTCTGGGTCCCACTTGGCACGTGCACAACTCTAGGAAAGGAAAACAAAATAATGCTAATGCTTATATTCCGGATTAGCCCCTCGGATTTAGCCGTGATAATGGACTGACCCGATCTCGTCGGTCATCCGGGCCTAAAATATAAACACCACTTACTCCCTACCTATTAATTTAATATTTAATTACCCCTATAAAAACAAAACAAAATAAAGCCTATAAATATATATTTATTTATTTTCTCTGCCAAACCCTGACTAAACCCCACCCCTACTAATTTGTATTTATATATTTGCATCACCACTCACTTTTACTTTGCTTCCGTTTTTTCTCTTCCCCACATTGTTCTTTCCTCCACCTTTCTCCCTCTCTCGATACCTCCAAAATTAAGCAAAACCTGCAACTATACATACACACAATTCCATTTACATACAGCTTTCACACCTATTTATATATACATATATATATATGTATTAGGCTTACGCACAAAGAGAAAAAAAGAGATACAAGTTTCTGTTCTAGGAATACCGACAAGAAGAAAAGGTCCGTTTCAATGGCGGTCGAAGCTCAGCGTCTCAATCTTTTCCCTTCTCAGATTCTCCGCAGAGGTGCGACGGCGGTGAACGGCTTCGAAGGCATCGGGAACGTGTGCGGCGCTCCGATGGGGTACGCGCCGTTATCGGGAACCACCACGGCGACGGAGAATTTGATTCCGATGTACGGCGCGGCGAAGGGGTCCGAGATAAAGTCCGACAGCGGGCTATCTTACGCCATGCCGCCGGTCTCCAGGAAGCGACCGAGGGATGAGGCCGTTTTTCCAAACGGCGTCGTTTCGAATCAGATTCCAAATAACCGTAGCGGTTCCTTCACGTTTTTTGGGGAGGATTTGTCGTTTCAGTTCCAACAGCAGCAGCTGGAAATCGACCGTTTCATCGCGATACATGTACGTTTTAATTCATTCTAATTAAACGTGAGTAATGTTTTGATTAAATAATGGAGTAATATTAACAATGGCGATTGTAATTTGCAGACGGAGAAGGTGCGATTGGAAGTTGACGAACGGTGGAAGAGATACTCCCGGCGGATCTCGGCGGCGGTGGAGGACAACGTGATGAAGAAGCTTCGAGCGAAGGAGGAAGAAATCACCAACATCGGGAAAATCAATTGGGCGCTGGAGGAACGAGTGAAGTCGCTGTGCGTTGAGAACCAGATTTGGCGCGACGTGGCGATGGCGAACGAGGCGACGGCGAACGCGCTGAGGTGCAACCTGGAGCAGGTGCTGGCTAGGGTTCAGGACGAGCAATTGGCGGCGGCGATTGGAGACGACGCGCAGTCGAGTTGCTGCGGGAGCAGCGGTAACGAGGCGGATAGCCGGTCGTATGATAGTCGGAATATGTGCCGGAGCTGTGGGAAAGAGGAATCGAGTGTGTTGCTTTTGCCGTGTAGGCATCTGTGCCTCTGCACCTTCTGCGGGTCGTCCCTGCAGGCGTGCCCCGTCTGTAACTCCACCCAAACAGCTACTGTCCACGTTAATCTATCCCCTTTGTAAATAAATATTCAAAAAAAAAAAAAAAAACTCGTAATTCGGGTCAATTTTTTGTCCTTTTGAAAAAAGAAATGTAATTGAAGTTCGTTGAAAAAATAGCAGAGAAAAAAAAACACATTAGAATGCATGGGTGATAGTATTTTTTTTCATTTTGTTAGATTGATTTGATGATTCCGATTATTTTGACGGAGCGTGGGCGGTACGCGCGGAGTGAGACGCGTGAGAAACGGAAACGTGAGTATCGGAGGGTGATATGGAAAGGTGTGGATATTGCCAAATAAGCAGCGGGTGACTTGACCTCGTGTGCGGTAGAGGGTGCTTTTAATTACTGTATTTTTGGAGGAGACAAAAATAAAAAAAAAAATACAGAGAAAAGGACAACCAGTATATATGTATGTATAATGTATAGTATGATGGTACCATATTTCCCGCGCCATTGCGTACAATACACGGTGCCAAACTTTAATTTATTTTAATTTATTTATGGAGATGCGTGAGTTAAATTTGGCGGTGAATTGGTTTAAAGGCGCGGTACACTGAACGTCGCCCCACCTATTAATCTATTATTATTATTATTAATAATAATAATAATAATCTATATATATAGGAGAAAGACAGAGAGAGAGTACAGGATTACGATTAGCAACATGTTTGTCTGTCATAATAATAATGATGATAAACGACGAAGGATACGTCGTCGTATTAATTACGGGTTCTGTTCTGTGCGTACGTAGGTTAGGTTAGGGTGGGGGTCGCGGCTCTGTGAACTCAATTCCCAATACGAATTGATGCTTCGTCTAAGTTGTCTTTTTCACCAACGATGCAGTGTTGCAATATAATACTCCTCCTCTTCTTTCAAATTTGGTGTTATTTATTTTCTGATTTGTTATGAATGAATATTTTAAATTAATACTGTGTATTTTATTCCTTACATTATAAAAAAAATTGACTTGATTATTTGTGTGATGCTAAATTAAGGGGGTGTATTCAATTAGGAGTCTATTGGATTTTAATGGACTTTTAAAATCCAGATGTATTCAATCCGGATTTTTAAAAGTTCATTAAAATCCGGAGGTATTCAATAAGGATTTTAAAAAGTCTTAAAAAATTCGGAGGTATTGAAAAGTCTATGGATTATAATGGATTTTAAAATTTTATGGATTTTGATGGATTCTCTTTACAAAATATAATTAAATTTGACTTTTTGAAATCTCTAGAGATTTCAATAGACTTCTTTACAATACGAAAACTCAAATACAAAAAATAAAAATAAAACAATTCTTAGTTAGTTACACTAATCACTCTATTAATATTTTTATTTGAGAAAATTTATCTTATTATATTTTCGTTAAAAATAATTATTTATAAATGATATTAATAATAAATTATTTTGTGATGAAAAAAAATTATAATAATTAGAATAATAATTTATTTATTTGTTTTTTTTTTTAATTGATTTTTTTATATAAAAGTAGTTCATATAAATTTAAAATTCCTTAAAATCTATTAAAATCAATATAAAATCAGTAATAAAATCAGTCAGTTTCTCCATAAAATCTATAAATTTTCAAAATTAAAAAAAAAATTATAAAATCCTAATCGAATGTACTCTCATAATTAATGGAGATTGAAGAGCTGTATTGCTAATGCTATGTGGGTGGGAAATGAGGCTCATGGATTACAATAATATAAATGAAGATAAAATAATAATGATAAATAATAATATTTATTTATTTTTGAACAAATGCATATTTTGATAAATAATAATATTTATTTATTTGTAAAAAATTTGGTTTTTTTAAATATTTAAGATTTTTTTATATATAAAAGTTTATAGAAATTCAAGTATAGCAATTAAAAAAATTATATTACAATCATGTGAAGTTTATGAAAATCCATCAAAATCAATTGCAAAAAGTCAATAAAACTCCGTAGACTTTGTGGATTTAGAAAATCTATAAAAATTAACTTTTAAAAGTCCAAAAAAATCTATCAAAATCCCAGTTGAATACACCCCCTAAGTGTAACCTTTTTAGTTTGATAATAAAAATTAAAATCATTTTTAAATAAGTGTTCAAAATAAGTAGTATTTCCTTCCTCCATTTCGTGTTGAAAATAAAAATGTTTCTTGACTTTCTACAAAAATCCCATCAAAAAATAGTACTACGCCGCTTAAAAATACTACTTTCCTTATTTTAAAATATAATTTTACACAGTACTTATATATATAATTTTTAAATTTATTTACAATTATTTCATTATTAGATTAAATTATATATTTATAGAATATTTTAATCAACAAATACTGTATTTTTTTTCATACTGGGTGACCGTATCCTGTGGATAAATCACCAAAACAGATGTAGGAAAAAAAATGATAATTAAACAAAAAAAAATATCTTGATCTACTATTAATTAATGAGTTGGGTGGAGTGGCACACATTTACGAAAATACTAATACGACTAAAATGGAGTTGCCATAATAAAATTGGATTGATTAGTCACGTAGGGAAGAAAAACAGAAAAAAAAGTAATTAAACCTAATTAATTGACTATCACGTTTAATTTAACTTGGCCGAATTATCATAAATAACGTGAATAAAGTAAACCTAGTGTTTGGTCAAATTGAAATTAACGTAAAATCAAGCATAGTATAGTAGATGCTTTGATTAAAATCACCATATTTTGTTACATAGTTTATGATGACGTTTCTTTTTATTTTGTGGAATAAGTGAACTAAATTACAATATGTCTATGTTAAATTATAATATCCTTTCATACCATTACAATATCTCGGATATATATGTTCTACTTTTCAATGGCTTATTAGTCTTGTAAGTTGTAGATTAGTTAAATAAAAAGGTCTAAATGATAATATCAAATTTGAACGCAAATTTCTTTGGTATGATAGGACATCACGACTCAATAAATTAGATATGTATAGATTCACGTAACATCCATATAATTACGTTCTTGTGTTATTTGATATTCGAGATCGAGTTGTGATGTTAATAGTATCTCTAGATCATCATACTGGTTTATCGTGTTTATTTGAATGACATGTGCTTAATTTCAGTGCTGACTAACTCGTGTTATTCAGCCGAAAAAACACGCAAGACATGAATAAAAGTGGTCAACCACGATCGATTAATCTTTCTTCTTTTTTCTTTATATAGATTCAAACCCCTAGCTAGCTAATTCAATCTTTTAAAAAAATTGTATCTTTCTTAAGGTTAACGTGTGCCAAATATGATTACTAATTTTGGTCGTACATAACAATCAATTGAAAAAATGAAATTAAATAATTGGGATGTTAGGTCTAAATGATGATTCGAGTCAATATATATATTCCATTTAAAATAAATCTTAAAAATAAAATTAAAGTGAGTCTTGATGGTGTGGCCCACCGAGATATATATTCGAGTTCGACAGTGACAATGTAAGATAAAAAATATCTTTATTATTCAAACAATAGTTTTGTCTAAAAAGTTGGTAACCGAGAGTGTTTTAACAGTATATTTTAACTTGGTAGATTGTGTATTTATGTTATTATTATTATTATAATATTATTTATTATTATTATTATTATCCTAGTAGCTAGCTAGGTTTTCGTGGGTCCTACAATGAAAATATAATTATTTACTGTATACTATTTTTTTCTCGTGAGGCAGCTGCCCTACCACTACCGGGCTCGCCGCTTGCCCCCGTAAATGAAACTCATGCATTGCATTTGCCACCTATAAATCATGATGCCTGATTAGGCTTTGAATTTGTGACTTAATTAATTTACTACTATTACGTTTCTCTCGTTGAAAATTTTACACATTTTATTTATGATAATTAGAAAAATGCATCATTTGGTATGGGACGGAAAAAAATAATATACTCCTTTTGTTTCGGACTGATTGCCATAACTCATTTGTAAGATAACTAATCTAAAATTTAGAAAGTATTTAATTAATCACCATAAACTTGCGATTTTATTTAGAAATCAATCGATTTTTATGACTATTTTTTTGACATTTTATTCATCGTGGGAGCATAAGTAATAAGCGGTGCATATTCACGCCGTGGACGTTAGGGAAGCAATATATGCCGGCAAGGCTGATCAATTGTGTGTATATGTAGGGCTATGATGATCTTGCTATTAATGTACAAGAAAAGAGTAATTGAATGCCGTTGAAAAATGTGTTTGTTGATCGATTACTCACACCATAAGGTAGGTTTTTGTGGGGTTGGAGACTAGCTAAGAATTTAATACATATATGTTGTTATAATCCATTAATCAAAAGGGGCATCATTTTCATGTGTACCCTTTTCGTAGTGGGATCTCAATATCTCATTTTGTTTTCTTCCTCTTTTATTTATTTTTATTTTAATTTCTTCAATTATCAAGAAAAAGACGCTACGAAACAACATGATTACACGTTACAAAAACGAAAGGATTGAAAGACCCGGGCCTCGTGCTCGTCAAATTAAGGATCATCTCACTTTTGTAATATACTACATGTATCCTATAGAAACAGATCCATTAATTTCCTTACGAGTTCAAAATAAATATAGTTATTTTTTTGAAACGAAATAAGTATATATTAATAATTATATTATTTCTTCTGTATTTATAAAGCTTGATCATTAATGTGAAACACAAATATAAAATATGAGTACTCGGAAGATGATGTAGTATTTTTTCTTAGCATTCTTTAAATGAATATGTTGAAACTCTACATAACAAAAAAAATATATTTAATTATTTATAAATAGAACAAATCAAGAAAGGTAAAGAATCCAACGCGATGGCAAAAAGTATTCATTTCTCAAATCATATCTTACACAAATAATACTTTATAAATGATCGAGCATTTCTATGATTCATGTCACGACTCCACTTTCTATGAATGGGTTTGGTCTATCTATCGTGGAGTAAACCTAAAGATAAAGTTTTTTTTTTTTAATTTTCTTGATTGCAATTTTGAATTGAAACGTCTAAAGATTTGAAAACAATAAAAAGTAAAAGAAGGGTGCACAAATTCTTGGTTTTACACTTTTGACATTTGATGATGGAGATTTATGCCTTGTGACTTGTGAGTTATATGAACATCACCACCCACTAATACGTGCTCAAACACTACTAACATTTCATTCCCATTAACTCAAAATGGAGATTTTGGTGGCAACTTCAACCTTTTTTTAAAATCTTTTTTGTGTATTATTTATGTATATGTATACTTTCTGTTTTGATACGTTTCATATTTATAGTTACGTTTTTTAATAATTCAAATAAAAAATAGATCAATTAGAGAAGAATAAAAATCTTGTTACAAATGATAATCCTTAACAGAGGACAAACAAGTGGGGATCGAAGCACGTCCTATGTTTTTTTATTTTATATTTATATAAAATATTATTATTATTAAAGTTAGTGTTGGGTATATGTATTATTTTTATGATAAAGTCTATGATTCCAAGAGTGAGGTAGACAAAGTACTATAGAGCTGAAAATGACACAACGTACCATCATGTTTTTTCAATACCAAGGAAAAGAATTTGTACCATATATCACTTTTTGGTATGATCGCCATTCACCAATATGGTTGGTTGGTTACTGTGTGTCTCTGTGTGTGTGTTGTCAAAGATATAAAATAAAAAGAATCCCATGGGTCCATCCAACCCCCAACATATAATTTATAATATATATATATATATATATATATATATATATATATATATATAAACGATAACACTCGTCTCAAGGGCTCTCTCCCAACCTGTTATGGGTCAATACGAAAAAAAGTTAAATCGTCGAATGTGCTTGGCAATCAGAATACTACATTGTATAGAAGAATATAAATATTATGTTGTTAATTTTTCTAACTGTTGGAACTATTAAATAATTCAATTTATAATTCTTTTTACAATTTTAAACTGCTTATTTGAAAACTTGTAGAGAAACTAACATCCTCCCAAGTCATATATCCCCGAGCTATGCCCCAAAAATGTAACTACCAACAAATTTATACTGCAATTTCCGAGCTTCTCAGCCCAACTATTACAATCATCTGAGAATGGCGACGTCGATGCTTTTCATTGTTCTTACAAAACCAAAACTTTCAATTTATCAACGCATTTTATACATGTTATTAAAGTTTAAATACTTCTATTATTATGATAGAAAGTTCAATTCAATTCAGTTTAGGAGCACTCAGTTCAGTTGATTTCCAATTAATATACAATTAACCTACAAGAAGTGGCTCGTTTTAAATTTAAATTTAAAAGAACAAAATCTTATTTTTTAGTAACTTTGGAGTATTTTTTAATTTTTAGCTGGTTGAAGATAAATGAAAGGAGACAAAGGAGGAAAGCAAATGTGATGCCTCACCCCCTCCCTTCCAAAAACAATTATAGCACACACTGAATAATGTGAGGTTTGTCCATTGGAGTGGTGATACGGGGCCAGGAATCGACGTGAACATGATTCACACCGGTTCCTACCTGATCTTGTCGGAGCGTAAAAAGAGTGATATACGCAATGCAACTATTAACAGTGAGTCGGCACAAATACACATTACCCATATACCAGCTGGGCCACTCGGTTCATTAAATTCTAACCGGATCAGATATTTTTTTGGGCTTTTAATGAACCGCAGGGCCCAGCCCATCACGGGCACATGACTCTTGTGTATCTAACAATTAATCAATGCACACACATTCATTTCACCAACAACGTGAAATATAGGTAGCATTGTTCGCTTTCCTTGTTTAGAGGAAGAAAGAGACCACACAAACGGGTAAAAAAAAAGAGTCTTGAAACAATTAGTAACACATGAGAATATGTTTATAATTCAAACGTTAGATCGCACGCAAAGGTGAATCTTTAGCCCTAAAATGAAGGGGAAAAAAGGAAAGAAATGTGAGGGGTGAATTATAGTGTTGTCAACGTTGGAATATTACTTTTACGGTTTTTCAACTACTCCGTATTATTTTTACCATGATGTGTGAATGTATCTATGTACGTATAACTGTATAAGAGCACATTTATTGGTTTACATAAAAAGAGATTTTGACAAGACAAAAAAACATCAAACTTAGACCAAGAAACGAGACGCCCGAACCTTTTCTTTTTCATGATGCCCAAAGCAATTGCATGTGTGTGTATTTATGATGTTGATAGAAGTTGATAATAACACATTGATGTGATCCTTTTTATTTTTCATTTTGGATTTTTTATTATATTCCTTTTCCTAAAATAAGTGGAAGAAAATGATTAATACAAATTTAATAATGACCGTACACTTTAAATCTTTGAACCTTAAATGCTGTTTTAGTTCAAATCTGGAGGATCTATGCATTCATAACACAGCTAACTACAATAAATAATCAAAGAAGGTTGGATTACCATCAAGTTTCTTCAATCTTCATTTTAATTATGGCTCGATTTTCCGGCAAAGAAACAACGGCGATTTAAGAGGGAGCGAGCAAAGTAATGCACATGCCCGTTGTACTCCCGTTGATTCAATTGTAACTGAGGAAGTAGAGAGCCCACATTAATAACAAGTAGTAGTAACGAGTGTTAGCAGTTAACTGATAAGAACAAATAAATTGATTCTTCAATATCCAAAAAAAACACCAACATGACATTTCTTGACATGTTTTTCAGCCTCAATTTCTTGCAACAAAACAACCTACACAAATATATAATTATACATACCAAGTTGTTTAACAGCATCTCATTACGAGTTCGTATTACCTGCTAAATAATTTACTCATACTGAAGGGGGTTTGATCCTAAGAAAACGACACTGATAATACAGAAAGAGGTCATACATAACAATCATTAATGTACCCCGGAAAGCTTCCTATACCAAGGAGTGGCAACACGAAACAACTTTGCAATAGTCTTACCCTAGCTCGAGGAAAAGTTGATCTTTTGGATTTTGATAACTCTCAAGAAAGGCAAACCAACATGAGAATATTGAACATTGGCAAAACCTTATTATGTGAGATACATCATACATTGATGACTTTGCGGATTTTACAATTAAGACCAAAATTAGTAAACATGATGTAAAATATTCAAGGATATAAATTAGAAAGAATTCAAACCAAACTCCTTGGGGCCAATTGTGTTGTTCAAAACTCTGATAAGGAATCTTTGCAACAGTTAAATGAAGTATAAGTACGAATTTACTGCATCAAATTTTAAATTGCAGAAAAAAGCCAACACGATTTCAATTCATTGGCATTTTGAGTCAGTCGAGAAAACATCTGAGATAAAATCAGATAAATAATTAGAACCTTTAATAACCCAATAGAGAGAGAGATTAGTTATTCTCCCAATCAAACTACAAAATTCAGCTATATAATCATGTTAAATTGTCAATACAATATCATACTTTAAATACCATTCAAAAACCCAAAAAGAACAGGATGTCAGTGCTCAAGTAATATACAATGTATATCCTAGTTAGAGGTCTTCTAGTATCTCTGGAGGCAGTATTATGAATTTAGGTACTTAAGATTCAGCCACTAAAATTTCATCATCTATTTTCCAAAGGAAAAAAACAAATCAAGGAATCCATATTTCCCAGTTGAATCCATAGGCCTATACTCTATATTTTTCTCTGCGCTGTGTATGTGAAATGCAGCACTCGACAGCACGTAAAAGGCGATCACATTCACTCGACAGCACATAAAAGGCGATCACATTCTACTAATACGTAGTCATTAACTGTTTTAATTCATAGTAAAAGAGCAAGCTTGACTACAACATTCACATTAAAACTCCAACGCAAAGAAAGGGGTATAGACTAGCACCTCGGTTGGCTATGAAAATTCTTCGAGAAGCATTGGTTAGTGCAGCATCAGTGGCAACCATATCGAAATCCACGTCATCATTCCTCTGTGAGCCTAATCACTTGAAGCCTGAAATTATAGCGAAATTCCTCCAATCTAACACTGTTATCCATTCACATTCCCGTGTACTGATTATTCTGTCTTTTATTCAGCAAAACAAAAACAAAATTGAGCAATAAAATCCTTAAGCAGAACAAAAAAAAGGAGGCAATATGCGATTAATACATGAGTTGGTGGCGCATCGAGTCTTCTGTGTATGGAGGTCCGCCGGCAAATTTCCCTCCATCACACCGATACCTCTGCGCTGCGAAAGGGGTGAAATTGTTGGGGTTTAAGCAAACCTTCTAACCTAATTAATTGATTTTGATTTGCTATTTATAATTAATTTCAAAATAAAAATTAAATAATTTAAAATTCTTAATTAGAGTAGATTTTTTGATGAGTTATAATTTTCTGATATAGTGTACTACTAATACTTTATCTTAATGTTTGTTAACAAGTGAAACATTGACTTTATTCAATATGTTATATGATTGATAATTATTTAAAAATACTTTGAAAGGTTGAAAAATACTTTAAATCATTTAAAATTATTTTAAAATATTTTAAATTATTTTCAAATACTTAAAAAATATTTCTTACTATTATTTATAAATTTCTGTAAGGTAATTGAATTATAAATTATTTTAATATTAAATTAAATTGATAGCCAGTAATTTTTTCTAATAATTAGACAAAATAAAAAATGATTTATTTTTAATTTTAGGTATCATAGTTTTTGTTTACCGACATTGATTTTTGCGTTCTTCGAGGGGCTGCTTAGTGGAAATTTCCACCATCACTCGTCGTCTCCACTCTCCAGTCACTTCGACCCGAGAAAAATGTTTCAGGCGATAATCAACGGCGAGGGGAAGTAAGCGATGGATCAAGGAAGGTCGAACTCCAGAGCGACTCCGTCGGAGGATTCGTCCCTGGATCTCGAGAAATACTGCAATCAATCCTACCGCCCTTCCCCTTCCTTCAGCCCCCAATCCCTCCAACCCCACGGGTCAACCGTCGGTCAACACTGCGAGAGCAGCGCCGCCTACTTCTCGTGGCCTTGCCGGATCAAAGACGATGCCGAGGAGAGGGGAAATTACTTCGCTAACCTCCAGAAAGGCGTCTTGCCGGAGACTCTCGGCCACTTGCCGGAAGGCCAGCGGGCGAACACCCTGCTCGAGCTGATGACGATTAGGGCATTCCACAGCAAGATACTTCGATGTTACAGCCTCGGCACGGCGATCGGATTCCGGATCCGACGTGGACTTCTGACGGACATACCCGCGATTCTCGTCTTCGTTTCCCGGAAAGTTCATAAGCAGTGGCTCACTCCAATCCAGTGTTTACCGACTGCTCTCGAGGTTACCAAAACAATTTTATTTACTTATTCGTTTACAATATTTCCTTTGAGTTTTGTGTGAAAGAAATTCATATGTATTCTGAACTGAAATCGGCGTATTCAGGGACCAGGAGGCGTGTGGTGTGATGTTGATGTGGTGGAGTTCTCGTATTTTGGTGCACCGGAACCTACTACACCCAAAGAACAGTTGTACACCGAGATTGTCGATGACCTTCGTGGGAGTGATCCATGTATTGGTTCTGGCTCTCAGGTATATACGAATTGCAGTTTCCTCAGTTCGATTTTGCTAGCCATCTCGATTTGAATGCCCTTGTTTGGTTAGGCAAAACTGTTTAAATGATTTGTGAGTTCAATTAATTATGAGTGTGGTTTGTGTTCATAGACTTTTCATGGAGTTTTTCTTTGCACTTTGAGGCAATTTTCGGACACTCGGCTATGTTTGAAACTAACATTAGCATCATCACCAAAACCTCCCGCAATATCAGGTTGCAAATCAGGAAACCTATGGGACATTGGGTGCAATTGTGAGGAGCCAAACGGGTAACCGGCAAATTGGTTTCCTCACTAACCGGCATGTTGCAGTTGATTTAGATTACCCAAACCAGAAGATGTTTCATCCTTTACCCCCAACACTTGGGCCCGGGGTTTACCTTGGTGCAGTCGAAAGAGCAACTTCATTCATCAGAGACGATCTCTGGTTTGGGATATTTGCTGGCATCAATCCAGGTTAGTAATGTTTTTTGAGAACGTTGAAGATTGTACCTCAACCAAGCCTCTTATAGCTTAGGGCCTTACAAGTAATTAATGGGTTGAATGATGTGATTCGAATATACTGCAGAGACTTTTGTAAGAGCTGATGGTGCCTTTATCCCATTCACCGAGGACTTCGACATGACAGCTGTAACTACATCTGTCAAAGGGATAGGGGACATTGGAAATGTCAAAACCATAGACTTACAGTCTTCAATCGACACTCTCATCGGGAAACACGTGATGAAGGTCGGAAGGAGTTCGGGTTTCACTACCGGAACCGTATTGGCGTATGCTCTTGAGTATAACGATGAAAAGGGAATATGCTTTCTGACAGATTTTCTTGTTGTGGGTGAGAACCAACAGACCTTTGATCTTGAAGGGGACAGTGGGAGTCTCATCATATTAAAAGGTGAAAATGGAGAGAAACCACGGCCAATTGGGATTATCTGGGGTGGGACTGCCAATAGAGGTCGACTCAAGCTAAATGTTGGACAGCCTCCGGAAAACTGGACTAGTGGTGTTGATCTTGGCCGCCTGCTCAATTTCCTCGAACTTGATCTGATCACTTCAGATGAAGCACTGAGAGGTTGGTATATTTCTTACACATTGACTTTTTATGAGATTTCTTCTGTATCACTTGCATGAACTCTGAATATTATCTTCATTTATCTTTTTCTATTTAACTAGTACTTATTTGTGCAATGATATGTACATAATCACTTCTCCAGTTCTCCTGGTTTTTTAAGGAGAAATTTATGATTTCACGTTCTCTATTATTTGATGACTTTTTTTCTAGGTTTCTTGTGTATCACTTACATGGACTCTAAATATTAGCTTCATTCATCTCTATATGTTTAACTAGTGTGTACGCGTGCAATTTTCCATTACACAATTGCTATCTTAAACGGTGGTAGTAGATGTAATAAAATCAGGATATTGTTGAAGAAACAGTTTATTTTCTTCACGGTTGAGTTGATTTATCTTTCATAAATTTAAGGGTCCTTGCAGATAATAACCATGCTGTTTAGCATAATTACAAGAAGATCCATTTTCTAAAATTACAATTTCCCACCCTATTAGTTGGTTATTCCTTAAAAATAGCACCCTCAAGAGGGGGTATTTGTTTTTTCAAAGAATAAGTGGGTCTGGCTCTAATTACATAGCTTTTTTACTTTATAACTTTATGTCAAATTTACTAGAAAAAGTAAACTACTTGAATGTCTTGCTCGATTTTTGTAAGGTCAGACAATTTGACCCCAGATTTTCCCGAGTAACTGTTGCGTTCCTTTGAAACTGTACCTGGTATAATTGTTGGATAATTGTAAAAAATACCCCTAGGTTTGTGGTGATAAAAAAAACAACTTTGAGAATTACAAAAACCACCCTTGAGGTTTGATTCTTCTCAAATATTGTCTCATCCGTTAGTCGACTACAATTATACCCCTCAAGTTCTCAAATATAACACAGTCCAATTTTTGCTGCATATTTGTAATAGTTTTATGGATGTAAATGTAAAAAATGTAAGATGAAATTGAAGTTTATAGTAATATTTTAGAAATTGATAGATGTAATTGTAAATGTCTTTTATGACACCAGCAATCTCCATTGTTTGAATGCATATTCTTATTAGCCTCTTATTACTTATTGTCATTGGCTATAGTTGCGGTTCAAGAGCATAGAGCTGCTTCAATGACATTGGTTGGATCTAGCGCGGGCGACTCATCACCCCCCGATGTAATGCTCCCAAAGGACAAATCCGAGCCGTTGGGTCTTCACATCCAGCACATCTCACCAGAAGACGGTGCGGGTGGGCCAGACATAAATTCTTCACCCGCAGAAGGCCCATTTGATTTGGAAGATGGTGTCAACACAGGCCCAAATCTGGAGGAGCATCAGTTCATCCCCAGCTTTAATGGGAAACCGATAAAGCATCCTCAGGAGGAGGACAAGTTGGAATCTCGCGAGAATCTCTCTGTGTTGAGGAATAATTGCGAGGAGGACCTTAGTTTTTCGTTGCAGTTGGGGGAGAATGACCCGAAACGAAGGAAATTCGGCCCGTGAAGTTGGTTGTGTTTTTGTACTGGGAATTTTCTTGCTTGCCCTTTTCTTCTATTTTGTTTTTTTATGGATGTAGATGATGTTGTTGCTTGAGAAGATTCCACTTCTTTTGGTGAATGTTATAGCAAATGCAACGTACTGTATGTAACAAAAATAAAATGTTTATATTATATTGATATATTTTGAAAATCGTTCTGAGTATTCAACCAATTTCAGTTGGTTTAAACACCAAATAAAAACCTGTAATTGGGCTTATAGCCCATCAAGCAACGGATAAAGAGTGACCCGAGGCCCATATATTCCGGGCTTTTCATTGTATGAAGCCCTAGGGTTTATACGAGGGAATTTGACGTAATACCCTACGCTCTCAGCTCGAATGGCGAAACCAGCTCGCGGTCGTCCGGCGTCTCGGTCGGGCTCAGATTCCCTCTCATCATCCCGCTCGCGTTCGCCTCGTTCCCGTTCAGTTTCTAGGTCTCGATCTCGTTCCTACTCGGGCTCCAGTTCCCGGTCACGTTCACGCTCAAGATCCTTCTCCTCATCTTCATCTCGCAGTGGTAGCTCTCGCAGCCCTCGCCGTGCTCCTCCAAGAAAGAGGTGAATTTTTTACTATTACATTCCACCACACTCACTGTATATTTACTTTTTAGATGATATATGTGCTTTATCTGATGAAATTGTCCAGATTCTAGATAAGCTCACCAGTGTATTTTTTTTTCGTTTTAAACAAATTAGAATTGTTCTAGATGTATCTCTGTCAATGCTTTGAAATGTAATTTACATTTAGAGCTACAGGACTGATTTTAGTAGCTCTTACCCTGGATGCATTTTTAAGATGTAACTATACAAGGATAACGAGACAATTTTTTCATGAGTTTAGATTTCGGCTGAACCTAAATTTACTCGGCTCCTCAATGTCTTGTTTTTTTTCCTTGAAATGCACCACGCGTTAACCATGGTTGACTTTTTATTTGGGGTTTGCATAGCTCTGCTGATGGAGGTAAGCGAGGTCGCTCCCCACCACCACAAACTAAGAGAACTTCCCCCACTCCAAGGTGAGATAAATAAATAATCCCATCTCTTCCTAATTATTTTTATTTTATTGGGTATTTTTGTTCCTTTCGGGATTTCCTTTTATATATATAAAACCTTGGTGAGTAAGAGCCTGGAACAAACTATATTATAGCAGATAATTTATATAGTGATTTCCTATGATGTTTCCAGGAAAGCTTCTCCTATTCCTGAATCTCTTGTGCTGCACGTTGACCAGCTTAGTAGGAATGTGAACGAGAACCATTTGAAAGAAATATTTGGTATGCTTGCAGTTACACATTGAATCATGTACTGTATAAAATTAATATGATCCAACCTAGTGATATCGAGCATGACAATACTTTATAATCTATGTATCAACTCTATAAGCTTATGTTTATTGCTTTATTTTGTTACTTGTACCAGGTAATTTTGGTGAAGTGGTGAATGTACGGATGGCAATTGACAACATCGTAAATTTTCGCCTCTTTCATGTGTTAATATCTGAACTTCACCTGTGAGAATCATTAATTTTCATTGCCTTTCTCATTTACAGGTCAACATTCCTAGAGGATTCGCATATGTTGAGTTCAAGAATAGGGCTGATGCCGAGAGCAGCGCCGCCTACTTCTCGTGGCCTTGCCGGATCAAAGACGATGCCGAGGAGAGGGGAAATTACTTCGCTAACCTCCAGAAAGGCGTCTTGCCGGAGACTCTCGGCCACTTGCCGGAAGGCCAGCGGGCGAACACCCTGCTCGAGCTGATGACGATTAGGGCATTCCACAGCAAGATACTTCGATGTTACAGCCTCGGCACGGCGATCGGATTCCGGATCCGACGTGGACTTCTGACGGACATACCCGCGATTCTCGTCTTCGTTTCCCGGAAAGTTCATAAGCAGTGGCTCACTCCAATCCAGTGTTTACCGACTGCTCTCGAGGTTACCAAAACAATTTTATTTACTTATTCGTTTACAATATTTCCTTTGAGTTTTGTGTGAAAGAAATTCATATGTATTCTGAACTGAAATCGGCGTATTCAGGGACCAGGAGGCGTGTGGTGTGATGTTGATGTGGTGGAGTTCTCGTATTTTGGTGCACCGGAACCTACTACACCCAAAGAACAGTTGTACACCGAGATTGTCGATGACCTTCGTGGGAGTGATCCATGTATTGGTTCTGGCTCTCAGGTATATACGAATTGCAGTTTCCTCAGTTCGATTTTGCTAGCCATCTCGATTTGAATGCCCTTGTTTGGTTAGGCAAAACTGTTTAAATGATTTGTGAGTTCAATTAATTATGAGTGTGGTTTGTGTTCATAGACTTTTCATGGAGTTTTTCTTTGCACTTTGAGGCAATTTTCGGACACTCGGCTATGTTTGAAACTAACATTAGCATCATCACCAAAACCTCCCGCAATATCAGGTTGCAAATCAGGAAACCTATGGGACATTGGGTGCAATTGTGAGGAGCCAAACGGGTAACCGGCAAATTGGTTTCCTCACTAACCGGCATGTTGCAGTTGATTTAGATTACCCAAACCAGAAGATGTTTCATCCTTTACCCCCAACACTTGGGCCCGGGGTTTACCTTGGTGCAGTCGAAAGAGCAACTTCATTCATCAGAGACGATCTCTGGTTTGGGATATTTGCTGGCATCAATCCAGGTTAGTAATGTTTTTTGAGAACGTTGAAGATTGTACCTCAACCAAGCCTCTTATAGCTTAGGGCCTTACAAGTAATTAATGGGTTGAATGATGTGATTCGAATATACTGCAGAGACTTTTGTAAGAGCTGATGGTGCCTTTATCCCATTCACCGAGGACTTCGACATGACAGCTGTAACTACATCTGTCAAAGGGATAGGGGACATTGGAAATGTCAAAACCATAGACTTACAGTCTTCAATCGACACTCTCATCGGGAAACACGTGATGAAGGTCGGAAGGAGTTCGGGTTTCACTACCGGAACCGTATTGGCGTATGCTCTTGAGTATAACGATGAAAAGGGAATATGCTTTCTGACAGATTTTCTTGTTGTGGGTGAGAACCAACAGACCTTTGATCTTGAAGGGGACAGTGGGAGTCTCATCATATTAAAAGGTGAAAATGGAGAGAAACCACGGCCAATTGGGATTATCTGGGGTGGGACTGCCAATAGAGGTCGACTCAAGCTAAATGTTGGACAGCCTCCGGAAAACTGGACTAGTGGTGTTGATCTTGGCCGCCTGCTCAATTTCCTCGAACTTGATCTGATCACTTCAGATGAAGCACTGAGAGGTTGGTATATTTCTTACACATTGACTTTTTATGAGATTTCTTCTGTATCACTTGCATGAACTCTGAATATTATCTTCATTTATCTTTTTCTATTTAACTAGTACTTATTTGTGCAATGATATGTACATAATCACTTCTCCAGTTCTCCTGGTTTTTTAAGGAGAAATTTATGATTTCACGTTCTCTATTATTTGATGACTTTTTTTCTAGGTTTCTTGTGTATCACTTACATGGACTCTAAATATTAGCTTCATTCATCTCTATATGTTTAACTAGTGTGTACGCGTGCAATTTTCCATTACACAATTGCTATCTTAAACGGTGGTAGTAGATGTAATAAAATCAGGATATTGTTGAAGAAACAGTTTATTTTCTTCACGGTTGAGTTGATTTATCTTTCATAAATTTAAGGGTCCTTGCAGATAATAACCATGCTGTTTAGCATAATTACAAGAAGATCCATTTTCTAAAATTACAATTTCCCACCCTATTAGTTGGTTATTCCTTAAAAATAGCACCCTCAAGAGGGGGTATTTGTTTTTTCAAAGAATAAGTGGGTCTGGCTCTAATTACATAGCTTTTTTACTTTATAACTTTATGTCAAATTTACTAGAAAAAGTAAACTACTTGAATGTCTTGCTCGATTTTTGTAAGGTCAGACAATTTGACCCCAGATTTTCCCGAGTAACTGTTGCGTTCCTTTGAAACTGTACCTGGTATAATTGTTGGATAATTGTAAAAAATACCCCTAGGTTTGTGGTGATAAAAAAAACAACTTTGAGAATTACAAAAACCACCCTTGAGGTTTGATTCTTCTCAAATATTGTCTCATCCGTTAGTCGACTACAATTATACCCCTCAAGTTCTCAAATATAACACAGTCCAATTTTTGCTGCATATTTGTAATAGTTTTATGGATGTAAATGTAAAAAATGTAAGATGAAATTGAAGTTTATAGTAATATTTTAGAAATTGATAGATGTAATTGTAAATGTCTTTTATGACACCAGCAATCTCCATTGTTTGAATGCATATTCTTATTAGCCTCTTATTACTTATTGTCATTGGCTATAGTTGCGGTTCAAGAGCATAGAGCTGCTTCAATGACATTGGTTGGATCTAGCGCGGGCGACTCATCACCCCCCGATGTAATGCTCCCAAAGGACAAATCCGAGCCGTTGGGTCTTCACATCCAGCACATCTCACCAGAAGACGGTGCGGGTGGGCCAGACATAAATTCTTCACCCGCAGAAGGCCCATTTGATTTGGAAGATGGTGTCAACACAGGCCCAAATCTGGAGGAGCATCAGTTCATCCCCAGCTTTAATGGGAAACCGATAAAGCATCCTCAGGAGGAGGACAAGTTGGAATCTCGCGAGAATCTCTCTGTGTTGAGGAATAATTGCGAGGAGGACCTTAGTTTTTCGTTGCAGTTGGGGGAGAATGACCCGAAACGAAGGAAATTCGGCCCGTGAAGTTGGTTGTGTTTTTGTACTGGGAATTTTCTTGCTTGCCCTTTTCTTCTATTTTGTTTTTTTATGGATGTAGATGATGTTGTTGCTTGAGAAGATTCCACTTCTTTTGGTGAATGTTATAGCAAATGCAACGTACTGTATGTAACAAAAATAAAATGTTTATATTATATTGATATATTTTGAAAATCGTTCTGAGTATTCAACCAATTTCAGTTGGTTTAAACACCAAATAAAAACCTGTAATTGGGCTTATAGCCCATCAAGCAACGGATAAAGAGTGACCCGAGGCCCATATATTCCGGGCTTTTCATTGTATGAAGCCCTAGGGTTTATACGAGGGAATTTGACGTAATACCCTACGCTCTCAGCTCGAATGGCGAAACCAGCTCGCGGTCGTCCGGCGTCTCGGTCGGGCTCAGATTCCCTCTCATCATCCCGCTCGCGTTCGCCTCGTTCCCGTTCAGTTTCTAGGTCTCGATCTCGTTCCTACTCGGGCTCCAGTTCCCGGTCACGTTCACGCTCAAGATCCTTCTCCTCATCTTCATCTCGCAGTGGTAGCTCTCGCAGCCCTCGCCGTGCTCCTCCAAGAAAGAGGTGAATTTTTTACTATTACATTCCACCACACTCACTGTATATTTACTTTTTAGATGATATATGTGCTTTATCTGATGAAATTGTCCAGATTCTAGATAAGCTCACCAGTGTATTTTTTTTTCGTTTTAAACAAATTAGAATTGTTCTAGATGTATCTCTGTCAATGCTTTGAAATGTAATTTACATTTAGAGCTACAGGACTGATTTTAGTAGCTCTTACCCTGGATGCATTTTTAAGATGTAACTATACAAGGATAACGAGACAATTTTTTCATGAGTTTAGATTTCGGCTGAACCTAAATTTACTCGGCTCCTCAATGTCTTGTTTTTTTTCCTTGAAATGCACCACGCGTTAACCATGGTTGACTTTTTATTTGGGGTTTGCATAGCTCTGCTGATGGAGGTAAGCGAGGTCGCTCCCCACCACCACAAACTAAGAGAACTTCCCCCACTCCAAGGTGAGATAAATAAATAATCCCATCTCTTCCTAATTATTTTTATTTTATTGGGTATTTTTGTTCCTTTCGGGATTTCCTTTTATATATATAAAACCTTGGTGAGTAAGAGCCTGGAACAAACTATATTATAGCAGATAATTTATATAGTGATTTCCTATGATGTTTCCAGGAAAGCTTCTCCTATTCCTGAATCTCTTGTGCTGCACGTTGACCAGCTTAGTAGGAATGTGAACGAGAACCATTTGAAAGAAATATTTGGTATGCTTGCAGTTACACATTGAATCATGTACTGTATAAAATTAATATGATCCAACCTAGTGATATCGAGCATGACAATACTTTATAATCTATGTATCAACTCTATAAGCTTATGTTTATTGCTTTATTTTGTTACTTGTACCAGGTAATTTTGGTGAAGTGGTGAATGTACGGATGGCAATTGACAACATCGTAAATTTTCGCCTCTTTCATGTGTTAATATCTGAACTTCACCTGTGAGAATCATTAATTTTCATTGCCTTTCTCATTTACAGGTCAACATTCCTAGAGGATTCGCATATGTTGAGTTCAAGAATAGGGCTGATGCTGAAAAGGCCATGTTACATATGGATGGTGTATGGTTTTTATGTTCACCCTTTATTCAGTGTTTATTTTCCTTTATTTTGCAACTCAATTTTCTCATCCCATGTTTTTGCAGGCTCAAGTTGACGGAAAAGTAGTACTGGCCAAGTTTACCTTACCTGAGAGAAAGAAGGTTGCTTCTCCTACTAAGGCCGCTGCCACCACTTCAAAGAGAGATGCCCCGAAATCTGAGGATGCCGCAGATGATGGAGACAACAATGGACCCAAGCGGAGAGAAGGTAAAGAAAATCCCCTTTCAGAAAGTGCTATGGAATCTTGAAGTATGTTTCTTCTGTTTAGTTTCTTAATCTGAATTTCATCAATTATATCATTAGCTTCTCCCCGGGGTAGACCTGTCTCTCCACCTCGAAGAAGATCTCCTGTAGCACGAAGAGGGTCTCCCAGGAGGGGACCGGGTTCTCCCCCACAACGTAGGCGTCTGGATTCTCCTGTTCGTCGTAGAGCTAGTCCTCCGTATAGACGAGGAGTTTCCCCACTAACAAGGAGAAGGCCTGCATCCCCTACCAGAGTTCGTTCGCCCTCTTCGCCTCCAAGACGCAACCGATCACCTCCTAGGTTTTTTCTTCAAATATGTGCATTTTAAAACCTTTTCTTATTTGTCAATAGACATCGTCATTGATACGCCTAATTTTGAGCAGGGGGTCTCCTAGAAGGATGCGTGCTAGTCCTATTCGTCGGCGTTCTCCATTTCCACCAAGACGACGGTGAGGAATTCCCTTGAAACTTGTTCTTTTCTACCCCTTTATTTATCTTTAGTTTGAAATGATATTTACACCTTATAAAAATGATTTACTAATATGATTTATAAAACTACTCTATGATTAAGTAAATTATGTGATAATAATTACTACTCCTATCTCCTATGCTGTACTATTCAGTATTGATCTACAGGACGCTTAAAGTATGTTGTAGTTTCCAATTTACATATTATCTATTGTCTTAAAAGGTGAGCGGTTTCTGTAATATTCAAGGGTTAATTATGAAGACTGAACTAGCAAATTTGATTTTATGATCTGCTTGTTTATTTTGGTTAAAATTAATATTAGATTGATACCTAACTGCAGGTAACCTGTTACATTATCCTTTGTAGTGCTGTGATGTGATTTTTCACATGAACACATGATGACTGTCCATACTAAGATCTTATGTCAAATAGATTTATACGAGATGGAAGCTTTTCAAAAACAATGCCATAGAGAAGATTCATTAGATAATTAGGACCAGATTATAATGAAACATTGCTCGGGCTTTTTTAAATGTATAGTCTATATTGTTTTAGCTGCAAGCTATCATGGATTTTTTTTTATGCTTGTAAAGGTCTCCAAGACGTGCTAGAAGTCCACCCAGAAGATCTCCTGTTGGTCGCAGACGCAGTCGCTCTCCTATTAGGAAGCCAGCTCGTTCTCCATCAGGATCTCCCTCTCCTAGGAGGTGAAGTACAATTAATTAATCAAGTTATTTTAATACACAAGATCTCCTGGTGATTGTGAGATAAGTATAACAAGGAAAAATGGAGTATTTTTGTTTGTAAAGGGAGTAACTTATAAGGTTTCAATATCTTGTGATACAGTGTCTTCTTATTGCCTCACTGTTTTTTCGTTTTCCGTCCTTGTGTGCAGAGGCCGTGGACCACCTGTTAGACGCGGTAGATCTTATTCATCATCACGAAGCCCTCGCAGGGTCTGTTGTACTGTACCTCTTAGTGTTTTTATTTTCATTATTTGAACAAGTAGATTGTTTCTGGTCGATGGCTGACTTCTGGTAAATTTATTGCAGGGTACGCGGAAGGTATCACGTAGCCGTAGTCCCAGAAAGTAATTACCCCGTCCCTTCTTTCTCATTATTTTTCAGTGAATTTATGGTTCTCTACATTTGGGAAACATATTTTGTTTGTTTTAGTCGACTTACTTTTTGCATCATTTTTTCAGGCCTGTGAGAGGAAGAAGTCCTAGCAGTAGCAGCACCAGCAGTTCTCCTCCTCCCTCACTTGCTCTTCCTCCTCCTCCCCCTCTCCCTCCCCCTCCTCCTCGTCAGCCGTAAGCATGGAGACTAATTTCTGCGTAGCTGAGACGCAGATTATCATTGCAATCTATCTCTGTACCATTTTGGGATAATACAATTACTACTAGTTCGTTGCTGCTCTTTTACTATGAGGAAACGCATCTGTATTGAATTGTCTGTAAGACCAAACTTTGATACCTTACATTAACTATAAGATATTCAGCTTGTGTAAGAACAAAATTTCTGGGCTTCCCTCACCATTCTATGTTAGTTCAATAGCAATGAAATGTTTACAAACATATTACACACAATTACAAGTTAAAATGGTACTGTACATAGTTATTTACCTCAAAAACTTGAGAGATGTAACTATTTTCAAACACTCTTCCGGTCTCCAAGTATTATGTAATCCACAGAAGTACATGGAAATGTCACAAAGTGCAAAGTCGGCCGACTTAGAATCAACACAAAGTGCAAAGTTTGGAATAAATACAAGTATACAACCATTAATTATTACAGGCACAAATAGAGAGTAAGTAAATAACTTTACTGTCAGTCTTCAATACCATATTTCATTTCAGTTTGAGGTTGTATTCAAACCTACCAATTAAAATTCTCCACTAAACTACAGTTTCTGTTGATCATGATATTACAACAAACATGCTTACTAGCATTGCTTTTCTCTAGGCGATCAGCAACAAACATGGCTATACCAGCACGTGCCGATCAAATATTTTATGCCAAAACACCTTCGTCAATCACAACAAGAATCGAGGGGTCTAATCCCAATAACTTCTATCAATTGCGAAATGGCTTTTGGTCTTCAAAAGGCAACTCGATACGCGTTGCATTGCCATAGAACTCTTCCAAGTTGTAATATTCCCTTTGCGAGGGAAGAAAAATATGCACAACCACATCACCTGAAATAAGTTTATACACAAGAAAACTTAAAAATGGCTCAAAGCTTGCAGAATAATTAAAAGGGATTATTCCATAAACTGCCCCTAAGGATTGAGGAATCACGAAATACCCAATAAGTTGGAAAGTTACAAAAAAAATGTTTGATTTCATCTTTATATTTTCCTCTCGTATAAGCACAGATAAAATTTATGAAACCCCCCCGCCCTTACCCTTATTCAAATATCACATTTCATTTCACCCCTTTAAGGCATAATCAAACTTACCAAAGTCCAACAATGTCCACGAGTTGGGCTTTGAGTCGCCTGTTGGGGTCCTACCGTATTGTTCTTCGGCTAAATCTTTTATTTTCATCCTAAAAAAACATTATAGTTTATTAATCATTATAGGATATATCCCAAAATTTTAGTATAAAACAATTTAAAGGGGTAATATTGGCTAACTTTAAAATAAATATTGGCTATAACTTTAAAAATTGGGAAAAGAATTGTCCTTTATAAAATGGTGTTACTTTTGTAGTTTTTAAAAGTCAGCACAGGTTTTTTTTTCTCTTCCAAACGTACTTTATATTTCAACGGCATTTTACAATTATCCTTATAAGAATTGTGAAAATAGTTGATGATGATAACTGCCATACCCAATTGCATTAACTTGCGGCCGAGAAAATGCAGTGGCAATGATAAAAAACCGAGTCCAATAAACGAGAGGCTTCACAAAGAGAAGCCTTATATCCGCTGCCTTGACATCACTTGCAACCTTAGCTAATGCCACCGCAACTGCATTAAACGAGTTCATTAGGAGATATAATGTAGCAATACAAAAAAATATATTAATGATTTTGTATTTGTGCGTTGGCCCACAGCACCAATCGAGCCGACCCAAAGTGTCAAAAGAGGCACAATAGCCGTGGAGTTTCATACATAGCATATCACACAAAAAACAACACGCTTTTTCGGTCTAGTCGACTTCCTAAACCTAATACATCAATCAGGTAAAATAAAAGTAGGAATGACTTCTTACATGCCAAGCTTTCGGCATCATCATCAACCTCTGCGGTAGACACGAGCTTTTGGTCATTTCTCCTAAACACCACTTCCCCATACTTGTCAAAAAGGTCATCAAACATGTCATCTGTATCTTCACTCACATTCTACAAGGATTCAAATACATTAACCGATGAAGAGGGTAAGGATAAAAGGCACCTAAAAGATGGATTACAAACAAGATAAAGCCGGGCGAATCGCGAAACACTTCGGATTTTCAGAGCAGTGATTATAATAACCAAAACACATTGGTTAAAATAACACTACTAATTGTGATCGATTTGACATGACACAAATGCCCAAAATCAGTAGCTCCAATGATTATAACCATAACACACGGACTCATATACGGAAACTGAAAAGCACAACCCCAAAAACAGCCGAAATACAACACCGAGAAAATGAGAGTGAAGTTATGTATTACCGAGCCCACGGCGATACGAGGAAACAAGGACCTTCGTGAGGCGGGAATTTGTAGAGAGCGGGAACCCGTTGAATTAGACAAGTTTAGGTTTCTGGGTTTTGGGAGGAGCTCGTTCTCTCGCCGGAAAAAGGGGTCGCCGGATATCGGAGCTCTGGCGCACGATAGGGTGTGGTGAGGAAGCGGGCCGGAGTAAATATTCATTTTGAACTAAGTTTGGAGCATCAATTGATTAAAGTCGGCGGCCGGCGGCGAGAGTGTAAACGGAGTAAAGATAGAATTGCGTGAGTTGGAGTATATGATTATCTTGTTTGAAAAATCAGATATTCGTCTAGAATAGAATCTGGTTTTGCATTTTTGGGCTTGACGAATGGGTAATACTTGGGCTGAGCCTTCATATTAAAGAGAGCCCACACAAAAATATTCTACTATGTTTGTGACACTATTTATAAGTTAAAAAATTTAAAATTTTATATTTTTCAAAGTTAACATTTTAAAATAGTATTATTTTACTTTAATTTTTTTTATTAATTAAAAAATACATATTTTTTCATTTCCTTAAAACATTGTTTACTTTCCTTTTCTTTTTTTGGTTGTTTCTTAAAAATTTATACACTTATAAATAAAAACTTCTTACTCAATTTTATCATTTAAATACTTATTTATTTACATTAATATCATTATTTTTTGATCTAACATATTTATAATTTACTCAACAATATCTATTATATCCAAACTTTATACTCTCTCACTCGTAAATACATCAAAATTTGCCAATTTAAAATGAGAATCACTCAAAAATTAGAATTTTAATTTTTCTTCTAAAAATCCAAATAAATCAACAAACAGAAATTTAAAAAGTTATTCATAGTACAATTTATGAAAATTCTTATAAATTAATAAAAAAAACAGTAAGTCAAACTCTATAAAAATAATTACAAATTAATAAAAAAATCAATCATAATACAAAAAATCTATCAAACCATTTTTATAAATTAATAAAAAAATAGTAAGTCAAACTCTACAAAAATAATTACAAATTAATAAAAAAAAATCAATCATAATACAAAAAATCTATCAAACAATATGAAAATTTATAAATTAATAAAAAAATCAATCAAACTCTATATAAATTTTGACATTTTATTATATAAACAAAACTCAAAACCCTAATTCCCATTTGGCCACAACTTCATCTCGCCTCCGCACACATCGAAAATGGTTAAATTCCTGAAGCAGAACAAGGCGGTGATCGTCCTCCAAGGCCGATACGCCGGCCACAAGGCCACCATCGTGAAGAACTTCGACGACGGAACGCGCGAGCGCCCCTACGGCCACTGCCTCGTCGCCGGCGTCGCCAAGTACCCCAGCAAGGTCATCCGAAAGGATTCATTGAAGAAGCAGGCGAAGAAATCTCGCGTCAAGGCCTTCATCAAGGTCGTGAACTACAACCACATCATGCCCACGCGCTACACGCTCGACGTGGATCTGAAGGACGTCGTCACTGCCGATGCTCTGGTTTCGCGTGATAAGAAGGTCACCGCCTGCAAGGAGATCAAGGCCCGATTCGAGGAGCGTTTCAAAACTGGGAAGAACCGTTGGTTTTTCTCAAAGCTCAGGTTTTGAGTCGAAACCTAGATTGGAAGTTTTATTTTGTGCTCATGTGCTGGATTTCTGTTGGATTGTTAGCTATTTTGATTGCAGTTGAATGGGTAATTTTTTGAAGTTGTTCTGGATAATGGTTTTGAATGGATTGTTTTTCTTTCTATTTGTTGGTAATATTGGGCATATTTTTGAATTTAATAATTATGGTTTATGTGATTTATTTCATTTGCAAATAAATTTATTAATCATGGGTTTAAGATGCTCTGCATTAGGCAAATTGATTGGAAAAAAGAAAGAGAAAAGGCTAATATAATTGAGCATTTTGAGTTTGATGTAGCTTTCGGCTGTTCGTAGTTCTATTTGATATTGAAATTCCTCTTTCATTTGATCGATAGATTACAGTAATGCATTCTTGGTTTGCTGAGTGAAGATATAAAATAACTCTTTTGTTTGGCCTAGTATTTTCTAGATAGACCATTATTCAACTCTCCCATTGGTTTTCTTCTTCATTGTCTATTCAAGTTTATGTTTGAATTTAATTTCTTGTGCCCAGAAAATAGGGGGTTGATCTAGGGTTTTGTTTTGGATCGTGTTTATGCTCCAAATCATAAGATGTTATTATGTATTGCATAAGGGTTAGACAGACCATTGTGTCATCGGTTTGTGGCATTGTGTCAAGAACTGTCATTCCCTACCGTTAAATTTGATCAAGACCCGGGCTTGTTAAGTTGATTTATCCAGCATTTTTAAGTTTTGCTTAAAAATATTTTTACTATTATCTTTGACAACCATGTTTATTTTTCAGTATTGAGAATCGATATGAACAAGATAATCTCGAAGTAGAAATATATTCAACAAATCCATGAAAGAGCTAGTTAGTACAAGCTCTATAATGTAATGAAATAAGAAAAAAATGAAGAACATTACTATAACTCTACTGTAATGATAATATAAAAACAATATGATATGATCAATCCCTAGCATATAAAAAACAATATTAGAACTCCTGTCGGCCTTTATTCTCTCCTCAGAAACAAAAGTCTAGGCAACAGCAGCAGCATAGTCCAGCAAGACTGCAAAAAAAAAAAAAAATGTTATTACTACCTGGTAATGAAAACTAGAACTGCACATACATGATTGATACTATAGGTTTGGATTATCTTACCATCCTTTGAGAAATCCATCTCCTTTGCTTTTGGTCTCGATTGGCTCGCCCCATTGCTGCTGTGTACCTTCCTTTGTGGGATAACCCATGGGCGGTGGTGCCATTACATATGGACCGCTGTAGCTATTCTCAGCTGCTACTGTGGGAGGATACGAAGTTGGAGGTGCTGGGTATGTGACTTGATTTTGTTTGTTGTACTGATCCATGGCAAGTGTGAAAGTGTAAGGATGATTGAATACAGTTAGTTGAGAATAAAGATATTAATTTGATGAGTGAATGAATTGAGAGAGGGCAATATGCATATTTATAGATGTATGTAATGTGTGCTTTGTTTACTTGGGAAATAATGAAGGGACGCGGTCATACAATAACACGGACAAGAAAGGAATAATTCATGTTGTGGTCCTCTCACCAAAGCGTGTTCTTTCGACCTGGGAATTTTCCTGGAAAGAAGCTAGGCTTAAATTAAAGCAACTTTTTTCTTATTCACCTTTGGCTACTTTGGACACGTTGTACCCTTGTCGCCTATTTGTCTATTAGATCAAATCTCTCGATTTGAAATCCGGGTATCGGATGTTTTTTGATCAAACCACTCGAGTTTGGTCTATTCGGTTCGATTGCGAAAACTATTTTGCTCTCTGAGATATTCGTCCCCATTTTTATATTTCTATTCCCCCACGAGGCCTATCGTCAACAAGTTACCTCTTTTCGTAATTTTTAGGGATAATTACACTTTACTACCTGAGGTTTAGAGGTTTTTGCACTTTACTACCTGAACGGAATTTTTGCTCCGACGACTACCTGATGTTTAAAGATTTTACAGTTTGCTACCTACCCGCTGACCGAAATAGAATATTCTTGAGAATATTCCAAAAATGTAATCAATATGTTACTTTTGAAAGGAAAAGACTAAAATATCCTTCTGTTTCACAATTTCAAAAAAATTATGAGATTTAATTTTCAGAATCTTGAATTTTCTTTTAACATCAGATTTACTTCTACAAATAAAAAATTAATTTAAGAAATCAAAAACCAAAAAATAGCAAGCAAAGATTCAATCTTTCAACCCAACAAAAAATTTACATTCAAATCTCTGCAAAAAATTTTGCTCCTCAAGCCCAAGCCCCATCGACGTCATCGTCGCTCACCATTGTTGGAAGCCTTTTTCCATTTATTGTGAGATTTTAAATATTAGGCAGGACTCTTTTCCCCGACGAATTGCCGGAGGGAAGCCCCGTTGTCCTTGCCGCCTCCACCGCCACCCAAGATAGCCAAGCTCTCCTCGTAACCAGGTCATCGGCCCACATTGTCGGAGCCGATCTCTCTATCACTCTCCTTGCGATTTGAACGAATGCAGTGATGTAGGGATTAATTTATAGATTAATTTCATAAACCCTCATTTTAATTTTATCCCTCTTTTTTTTATCCTGAGAGTGAACGATTTGTTTTTAAAGATTAATTTTGATGTGAAAAATGTGTTTGATGTTCACCGTAACTTCTTTCCCCGTCGAATTGCCAGAGGGAACCCCCTCGTCGTTGCCGCCTCCACCACCACCCACGATGGCCGCGCTCTTCTCGTACACCAGGCCGTCGACCATCGATGTTGCCGAGGCCGATCTAACTCTCTCTCATTGTGAATCGTACAATGATGAATTTAGGATTTCTGGAAATGGAACTTTTGAAATTTAATTCTACAGATTAGTTTAAATCTTGAAAATATTTTGATGTTGGGATGAATAATAAATTTAATATTGAATTTCTTTATGATATTTATTATATAATGAAAAAGTGCATAATTTGTTTTTCAGTTTATAATTTTTAATATTAAATGATATTAATATAGAAAATTACTAATATACCCTTATAAAAAAAATATTCCCCGGAATATTCTATTCCGATTAGCCAGAGGTACCAAAGTGCAAATTTAATAAACGTTAGGTAGCTGCCCGTATAAAATTTTCGCTTAGGTAGCAAAGTTCAAAATCATTGAAACTCTAGGTAGCAAAGTGTAATTATCCCTAATTTTTACTTTCATCACAGCCAGCATCATCTTCTCCACGGCTCCTCTCATACTCCTTGTCATCATATTACCGTTTTCATCATGTTCACATTAAAAAAAGGGTAGTATTAAAAAAAATTGTCCAAAAGTCCTAAAAACTATTACCGTTTTCATCATGTTCACATTAAAAAATGGGTAGTAATTGAAAAAATTGTCCAAAAATCCTAAAAAATTGAACAATGAATTGAGTAAAACAAGAACAATATTTCATTTGTCATAGAGAAGATGACGTACGTTCTTATATTGTACTACTAATTTACAAAAAAGTATGTTATCTTTTATAGGACAAAGTTAGTACGAGTATGTTCTAATTTTAAAAATGAATTTAATTGATTGGTTAAAAATTATGAGCAAATAAAGGGTGTAACTATTGCATTGAGACATAAATAAATTAGTTTGCTTTAATTGTCGACGTTCTATTCGTTTCGTTGACGTGGTCTTTGGTGCAATATTGGATCTGAAATATCCATGGAAGCAGTGATCATAAATTATTCTTCCATTGGTTTCTTATGTACTGTTGTTTGGATCAAATGCATAAAAAGTCATGTAAAACATAATTAATTAACATTTGTGTCGTCTTTGATTTTTTTCTGCAACTACGCACAGCGCTAGTGTTCATGATCGGTGTTTCGTGTTGTGTCAAGATCAAAATGTCAATTGGTCACTCCTGCCAGTAAATTTGCCCAAAAACATGGACTTGTTAGTTTGATTTATCAGCTTCTTGTTTAATTTAATTTATGAGGATGAATACCTATATATGGGTGAAATATATCATCTCTATCTTAGTTAATACAAGCTCTACAATAAGGTAATGAAATAAGAAAATACTACCAGTACATAATTAAGAACATTATATATATCGTCCTTCTTATTCAATTATCATCTCATCAGAAACAAACGTATGAGGCGGCATCAGCAGCAGCATCAACATGTATAGCCCAGCACGACTGTGAAAAAAACGAGGGGGGCGGGTTAGTTAATTACCGATATCATTAGTATAGTAACCGTAGTATTTTTCTTCCCCTAATTAGTACCGAAGAATTAAATGATGAAAACTACACTACACATGCTGATGCATATATATTGATTGATCATATCGATCGATCTTACCATCATTTGGGAAGTACGTCTCGGTGCTGCTGTTTACCTACCTCCGTGGGCGGACTTGTTACTACATGCGGACTGTTGTGGCCTGCTGGACACGAAGTTGGAGGTGCGACTTGATTTTGGTTGTTATTAATGTGCTGCTTCATCATCTTTGCTTGGAAGTTATTGTATTGGTTCATCTGGAATTGGCGTTTATTCAACTGGCTCATCTTTGCTCGTCTTGTGGATGATTGAATAATAATTGTATTTTATGTATAGTTGAGAATTTTGGGATATTATAGAGTGAAATAGAATTGAAGAACACATGTATATATATATGCTTCCATATTTATAGAGCTACTTCAAAGATTGCGGTCCTCTCAGCTCAAAGACTGCGGTCCTCTCAGCAAAGCGTAGTGCTCAGGGGTATAGACTTTTTCCTATTACTCGACTAGGTCAACTCGCTCGACTCGATTTGATATACGTTTATCACTGGGAAACTACTCCATGTTGAAATGATCACACCTAGCTGTTACATTTTTCATCATATATGTTAAGAGTTTATAAGACGAGGGAGGAAAACCAGAATCATCCAAGTAGCTTCCACCCTATCTCCATTTACAAGACTTGATATGGGCCACAACCAAATTAAAACATAAAATGGACTAACAGAAATACTATTCAAAATTAATAAGTAAGAGAAATACTTACTTAATATTTAAAAACAATGTTATATGTATAAGTTATCATTACTTGCAACTTGGTTACTATGGATTTTGACCTTACACAAACTGTACAACATCAACTCCTGAATATAATTCACAACCAACAAAGCTACCCCATTCGCACGTTCGCAAACAAATCCTGGAGCCTCAAAAACAAAAATAAGGATCAAAACCCAATCATCTGGTGTGATGACCATCACCCTCCTGAGCTAGTCGCACGGATGCAGCACGAACCATCTCAACGATATTACTGTCTAGTGCATCAAGCTCGCCTGAATTGCGCAGATGGTGATACGAAGGTGCCATATAATTTGCCGCAACTTGGGCCAGTCCCCACTGGGAAAAGTTAGCGGCGATTTGGATTATTTTGGTGGCCAGGTATTTAGAAGAATCTAAGCAAGAGACGACAACTTCGTGACATTCTTCATGGAGGTCATCGATGAGCCAAAACTCGGCAAGATAACAAAGCTCCAGATATGATTGGACTTCTTGGGACTTTTTTTCTGGGCACAGATTATCCCATAGGCAGTCAAAAGAAGGTGTGGGCAAATGATCAGAGTAGAACCAAGTAACCAGTTTATTAAGCGACTCCCAACTCACGGGGACCCTGATGGTTTGCATCTGGCTGAAATAACAAAAATTAGGAAAATAGCTGGGTTTAGTGGGAAGAAGAAATATCCTGATTCTAATTTATTAATAATCAAACAAGTGTCTCGTATAGGTTGGAAAAACCAACAGCCTAGTACAATATCCTGATTAGAATGCATATATTTAACCCATTATAAATCTATATATAATTACCTTTCTTGCATTCCCGATCGAAATAAGGCCTGCAAATAATCACAACTTGACTCCAATATAACTTTATGAACATGTAGGTGAGGAGCCATAGCACTACAACCACTGCATTTCCAATCTACCATGTGTGTTGAGCTGCTGGTTTCTAAGATAAGATCCCTGAATCCAAAAACAAAGATAATATAAATAACACAGGGATACAAACAAAAACAGTAGTGAGTAATGACAACTCCATCTAGAACTTCCCCTTTTCTTAGTTGCGAAAAAAGTAACACAACTACATATACCAGAGTTAGCTAAAATATAGTAAGTATATGAGATTGAATATCAGAAAACAAGCAACATATAAACAATTTTGAACGCTCAATCAACAAGATATATAGTGTCTCATTGGGGCTCTCAACTTTGGCAGCCTTTTTACGGAACAGGACTAGCTCCCTTTGACTTGTAGTTTACCTCTTCCCCATATATTCACCAAAATATGAAAATATTATTCAACACAACATATTAAAAATGACTAATTAAGGAAACAAGGTACATACGAAAGATAATATCCAGCTGGCCCGAGAGCAGGTCTAAGATCAAAGCTTGGTATGGGGACATCCCATTTCGGATTCCTTCTACAAAGCATCTGCATCAGAGATTCCAATTTACAATGCCTTGCGAAGATTTTCAGCTTTTTAACAAGGTCTGCACTTGCTTGTAAAGATCCTGAGTAAACGTATTCTAACAACTTCAACAAAGACTGTTGATCCACGTGAGCTGATAGACGAACTGTCTTTACGCTGTTTCTCGCCATACCCAACTTTAACGGAGACTCACTTGATGAATTCTCTTTAGGAGCCGATTCACCAGGCGGTATTAATGATGGACATCTTACAATAATAATTACTTCGTGAACAAAGACAGATTCGTCATTTTTAATATCTAGTTTCAGGTCAGAATGCTCCGTCTTACTAAGTGATTTCCCAATCCTCTTACCCAATTTACTAGGAAAACCAAATAGTCCAAAATGGCTAAGCACATACGCAGCATACCATCTTGAACCATGAGAATAATCGCCTCGGCATATATCCTGGAGCTTCTGAATCAATTGAGCTTCGGGGAGGTCGTCCTGTTTGTCTAAAGGAAGAACATTTATACAAACAGGGTGACGAAGCAATTCAGCAAGGATCCACAAGCTAAAAAGCAAAAGCATGTCTTCACCTTCCCACTCGTCTGTGCCTGGGAAACAACAAGTCTTCTCACTTATCATATCTCGCAATTGAGGCTCCTTGCTTGCTCTTTTTATTCGAACAGGGCTGTTTAACCATCTCATTATGAACGCCACCACAGTTTTGATTCCTTTGGATTTAATTATCAGTTCCCGATATGTTGGTTGACTACAATAGCATGCTAAACTCATTAAACTCACCAAAACTTGAAGGTTTCCTGGAAGCCCAAACTTGTTTCCTGTGAATCCTTTTAGAATCTCGAGTAAGTATTCAAAATAACTCTTGCCATTCAACTTAAGTATTTCAAACAGTATGGATCTAGCCAAGGATGCAATATATTTGCAATGAGAATAAACCATCATAAGAACTGCCCTACTTGCTGACTCACATTCATGCATAATTGTGATGCCCTTTTGAGAAACTTGGCGCAATGTGCCGAGTGTGTCAATGAATGACAAGCTGTCAAACAATGAGACAGAGAGAGACTGAGAGAGAGAAATCATCAGGAATACTTCCATGAAGAAGTATAAAATAATGAACAATAGCAACCATAATTAACGGTCCCAGAAAAATAAAACCAATAAGCACAAGACCAAGGTAAAAAAGAAATGTCTAGTGGGAAGATGTATTACCACACACATATAATAAGAACATTGAGACGAAGTTCATTCCCATGCGCCTCATGGTTGATATCTTCTGTACAATTTGCTGCTATTCCTCCAAGAATATCCCATACATATGGTCTAAGAGAAATAAAAGGATTTGCATCATAACTCTCTCGCACAATAATTATCAAATCATTCACAGATAAATCACTCTGCAGATGGTGGATTTCGGAATAACTCTCGAGAAGAAGATCAAGGAGGAGTCTATCCATGCCGGATTTCCAAAAGTATATGTGGTGATCACCTGACCAACGAGTAATTGTCGCCAAACGGCACGCCTCCTCCATAACAGACAATTGACTTTTATCTAGTTTATCAGATAATGAACTCCAATTTTTCATTTCACTTGTTAGAGCTTTGACAAGGGGCTCACAGCATATGTCTATCATTTTTAAACATCTTCTTCTGCTGAGCTGATATATTCACGAGGCAAAATAATTCAGAAACAAAAATGATAGTATATTCTTGCAAAATAAGGGTTCAATTGCAAAACCGTACCGCTAAACATCTTGCAAGCTTAAATGCCTCTAGGCGGACTGAACCATTGTTGGAACTCTCCATGCAGCTGACCATCATTAGTAGAAGTGCCTCTCCATCTTCCAGAAGCTTCTCTGCTCCATTGCCACATAGAGCTGGGAAGCACAAAGAAGAGAAACAGTTTAAAGCCCTTTATAAAAGCTACACGTAGAAGATTAGCTGAGATTAAGAAGGAATCCGTAATAGACGGTGTGAATACCTAAAGAAGAGTACAACTGCAGTACAACAATTTTCACTGAAGATTCAGGCATGAGTTTGACATCATTCAAGAAGTTTAAGAACTTAGAATCATTCCATACACAGAATCTAAAAGATGGCCACCGCAGCAATATTTTACTCAAAACAGAAGCCATTTCTTGAAAGTACTCGATTGGTTTAGCATCAATAGAAAATTGCTTGATGTTCTGGACAAGGTAACCAACAGCTTTTGTTTCTTTCAAGATTGGCCACACTTCAGTATCATGTCTAGAACTTAGCTTTGATAGAATGACATTCATGGCCATAGCGCATGACATTGCAACCTGCAGTTGTTGGGAAGATAACAAATTTGCTAAAGGGCAAATTAGGTCCAAAACACGTATTTGCAGTCTCGAACATGGCAAAACATTAACCATCTTTACACTGATATTGGAGGCTAACCTCAATATCAATTGACTTTTGAACTCTAGTATACACTTTACTGCTCTGAACATATCAACAGCTGAATTCTGGAACAATAAGAAACAAAATTAAAAAAAGCAAAGAAAAAACAATAGGTAGCAAGCATTATCCATTTTAATTTGATATAACAAACTCATATGTCACAGTTTCTGCAAGACGATCAATGTTAGAATTTATTTGTAAACATGTTTGATGCCATGGCCAACACATTTCTATATAGTTACAGAAAATATACACAGTGAAGTAATTCTTGGCGATTAGAAACAAATAAAATAAATCCAATGAGTAGGTAGCAAGAACCGAGACATACGCGACTTATGAGTTTTTATGTGGCTTCTTATGTACCTTGACAAGAGTGTATTGCAAAGTATCACTAGAGATACAATCGAGGAACGCATCAATCGAGCGAAGCACCAGTCTTTGTACCTCAATGTCTGAACAATACCATTTCTCTTTGTTCTCCCAGATTCTGCAATTACAAGTCAAAATGTAATATGAGAATAAATAAATAAAAACTGCCACGTTGCATACTACTACTGATTTGATGCCTCAATGAGACTCGCTGTAGGGCAGAAGTATATTTAATTCACTTCTCAAGTAGTCCCATTATAAAGTTAAACTGGAAAAAAGACTTGTCTCTTTAATACTTAAATAATGACGTAAGCGTTTTCATCCTTCACGGTATTCAGATTGATTAATAATTTGGTAGCCAAAATCTGCATTCTGAAGGTGACATAAATACCTAACCATGCTTGTTGTATGCTGTAATATACGGAGCTGTTCAAAGATGACTAAAGGCATATCATGCATTACTCTGCTCTTAAAGAGATTACCACATGAGTACTCAATCGTATAAATCAAATTATTTCAGCACAAGGGAAGCACGTACATAAAGTTCCTAGACGATCTGAAAGAAATAGGCAACGTACAAGCAAGAACTAGAAAAATCTGACAACTGAGAAACGCCTCACATATAAGAGCATGTTGACATCTCCAATTAAACTTAAGATCATATATTGCCATAAATTTCTAGTTGGACGCAACCCATAAGCTCAAAACTTCTCGTTTTCCAAAGTAACCCCAACAAACACAAGCAAGAGTGTGATGGAATATTCATAGGACTCATTGTGCGTTTGACTTACAATATTATAGTAGGCTTAATCGTAAAAAACTGTATCATTTAAACTTCTTACAATGTCTTGTACTACCTAAGCATCATGTACCCCGCTGGTCCACTGTTCTAATGCAACCAACCTCCCAAAGGCCAAAACCATTAAGTACAAGAGGCCACCGATCGCATTATGTCTTCATTAGAGAGTCGTTTAGATGCTTATTTGGTCTAACTTACAACCATAGTTCATCGGTATCGCACAAGGGAATATGAATTAAAATCAATATATAGAAATCGGGGTGTTTATTATAGAACTTAATCAGAACTTATATAATTCTGCAGCATTAAACTATCAAAATCAAGAGCTATGATGACCTTTAAAAAAAAAACAAATTAAAATCAAGGGCATAGAACAGTAATGATAATCAAAACCGAAAGCGAAACAAAGAAGGATTCATGAAAAAACTAGTCTACTACGATTGTGATGAAATCGTCGATACCCGAGGTTGAGGGCATGATAAAGGCGCTGATGGAGGGTAAGAACGTGCCCGCTGATGCCGCGGTTGTTGTCCGCCCCGCCATGCTTCGCCGAAGATCGCATTTAATTCTACTCAACGGCGGTCGCCGCCGCCACGGTGAAGTCGGCGCTTTCGTGATGGAGCAAGCACGGCCTCGATTAAAAATTGAGGTCAGCCTATCTTCTATTTTTGTTCTGGACCCAACCCCTCGGCCCTCACTTAAAAGTAAAACATGTGTAATTAGTTAGAAGAATAATTTAATGTATTTTTCTTATATACCTAATTAGCGGTATAAGTGTATAACGTATATTCTATCGCAGCCTCCCTCCTCCTTCTACTCCCTCTGATTCTTTAAATCTATCTTTTTTCTGGTAAACGCATTTGCCCTGTTCTTTCAATTGAATCTCTATCATTTCATTTTTAAATTTTAATTATATATTAGTTCTGATTCAATGTTTGTCTTTTGTTTTGATCCATAAATAGGGATCTACGGTCGTAATTAGGGATAACTCAATTTTACTTTCTTTAATTTCGTTTATCAGTGTAATTTTGTTGGTTTTTAATTTTTGATTCCGAAATCTGCAGATTTATCTGGATATTCATACACTAAAACAGAAAAGAAAAGATAAGATGCAACCGACGAGCTCTTCCGTTGAAGAAGAGACGAAACAATTCAAAGTTAGGAAACTAGAGATTTCGGATAAGCAGAAGGGATTCGCTGACGGTATGCGGGCCCATCTCCGACGAGGCATTCGAAGAACGATTTCACGAGCTCGCTAAGTGCAGGGATAACCGCCTCATATCCGTCGTTGAGGACAAGGATTCAGGGAAAATAGTGGGCACATGGAGTGTGTTTATAAAGATGAAATTTATAAGGAATCGTGGAAAAGTTGGTCACATCTAAGCGTTCACGGGAAGAAACTAGGGAAGAAGATAGTCGAGTTCTTGTCCGATCATGCTCTGAGGATGGGTTGTTACAAGGTGATCCTCGATTGCAGCGTTGACAACAGATTGTTTTACTGAGAGATTTGGTTTCAAACAGAAGGAAGTTCAGATGGTCAAGTATTTCAATTCCTGATTTTGACATCAATTATTATTTTTTATTCTTAGATGTTACTATTAGTTTAAACTTTAAACAAATTAACAAGGCAATAAAAAAAAAAATCAACCATCGTGGTGAGATGAAATTTCTCGTCTCCCCACATTGTATAGAAGAAGCAAATTAAAGATGTAACACTTTATTATTTCATGATTTCAAAAAGTCAAAACATTTTGATATTTTATTGCAATAATTATACTCCATTTATTAGATTTTTTATTTGTTGCTCTGGTTTGGAAGCTCCATCGAACATCTTGCTGTGCGTCCACTTCTGTCAAAATCAATAAAAATGAAAATCCAAGTGATACACCTATATACTACAGTATATATAAGAAGACAGAACATATATATACATAATTAATTATACACCATACATTTTTAGTTAGGAGCTCTGACCACTAAATCTTTAGGCAAATGGAGTACATATATTTAAGGTCTAAGGAGATGGGGGTCCGCCATGTTTAACGCCTTTTCGCGATTGCTCCTTCGGAGGGCTTTTAGGAGGAATTCGATGTCCAGCACCTGCACTATGACCAGGATTCGTTGGCCTTCTATCAAGTCTTGTCTCAATTTTTTTATAACTTTTCAATAAAAAAAAAAAAAAAGTAAATTAAGGTATTGTATTTGTTAATAGTAATTAGAAAAAATACTAGTAGAACTTTATAATTATAATGACTTACTTATCATACTCGGGAGATGATGCATGCCGGGTCGAGTGGCTAAAGGATATGAAGACCAATATCAACACCATGACCAAACTATATTTTGTACTAAAAGTTGACATTTCTTGATCAATATAATTAGTACTATTTGTTTAGAGAGTAATTTGTGATAAAATTGCAAGCTTGATCTATTAAAGTTGGGGCAAGATGATAAAATTGTTAACTTATATGTGAGTTAATGTTCTTTTATCATTGATGTAGAATATCTATAACTTCATCGTTCTCTATTTATAGTGTCAATTTTGCTTAGGAGAAACATACTCCATTTATTACTCTCACTGTCCTACTCGTGATATTTTTTTTCCCAATAATTTCATACTTTGTTTTCTTTATTCTTATCATTGAAAAGAGACTAAAAAAAATATATTGTTGTCTAAAAG
This sequence comes from Euphrasia confusa, assembly GCA_954870475.1. NCBI lineage: Eukaryota > Viridiplantae > Streptophyta > Magnoliopsida > Lamiales > Orobanchaceae > Euphrasia > Euphrasia confusa. Next base: position 36,131,599 of record OX940959.1, on the reverse strand, counting down.
AGTGTTAAAGCTTATGAGTAGTACTCTAATTTAAATTACCAATCTAGTTTCACTTTCATATTGTTGTTTTTACAGAAGTACTGGTAATTATTTTTATAAAACAAACAGAAATAAAGTAAAATTATAATAAATGAAAAAAACAAATTATTAATGAGATAAATCTGTCTTTTTTGTCTTCCGGTTGAGTATTCAAAATTTTAATTAGATTTTTATTTAGTATACTCGCCTTTTAAATTTATTAAATTTATCTAATTTTTTTATAATTTACTTGACATTAAGTGTAACTATGCATATAACATATGGATTGAAAGAAGATTATACTATATACAGTATTAAGATATTAGTTTTTAATTCTAAGAGTAACTAAAATATTTTGATTAAGATCTTACATTGTTAAGTGCATGCATTTGGTTTTCTACTTTTTAAAGAATAAAGGTAATTGAAGTACTTACAAAAAAAATAAAAAATTATAAAGTGTAGCTACGAGATTATTATGAATGATTAGGTGCATGCATATGATATGGAAACGATATTAGTTTTTGTTTTGTCCTCAAAACGTTATCACAAAAATAAAAATAAAAATAAAAATAAAAAATAACAAAAAAATTACTAGAAATTCAAAAATTAAAAAAGAAACACAAATTCACTATGAACATATTCATGTATTCCAATTACAAATGACATGTATTTTTCTAAATATATATTTTAACCATGTCAACCAAATTATTTTTATTTTCATTTACGTCACTATGATTAAATACTAATTCAACCATTTTTAAAACTTTGTACGTCTATAAAATAGAAAGTTTTTTCATAATTATAGTTTTTCAATACACATTTATTTACACTTATAAAATTATTTTTTTAACTAAGTATTTTATTACTTACACATCAATATCTCTTATACAATAAAACATTTATAAATTAATAACCTAACTCTTATAGAATAAAACTTATGTAAATTAATAACCTTGAGTACGTAAAATTTTATAAATTTTGAGAGATTGTTAATTTACTGAGTATTTTTGTTTATTTAAAATATCAAATCAAGTTTTTTTTATTAATTTAGAAAAATTATTAACTTATCATGAGTATTTTTGTTTATTTAAAATATCAAATCAAGTTTTTTTTATTAATTTAGAAAAATTATTAACTTATCAGTATTAATTTAAGTATTAATTTATAAAGTTTTACTGTAAATTTATTTTATATTAATTTTTTATGTACAAAGAGTGTAAGTATTTCATTTAATTTATTTTTATATGGTAGTATTTGGTAATTATAAAAACAATTTACTTTTTTTTTTATGTTACGTGTGTAGAGTTGGGAATCGAGCCGGGCCGGGCCGGCCCGTCAGGACAGTAGCCTTTTATTGTCTCGGACCGGCCCGACACTTTTGGGCCTACATTTTCCCAACCCAACCTTGCCCAGTGCTAGCTGTCAGTGCATCGGGCCATTTTGGCCGTTAATGTTTAAATTTAAAAAATAATAATTATTATAATAAATATATTTTAAACATAAACAAATTATTAAACTCATTCAAAATATAAAATAAACACTTTTATGTTAATAAATATAAGTAAAATTGTATAAATAAATTTAATATTAGTTAAAATTTAATATTAATTAAACAAAAGGATATTTTAGAAATGTAAACATTAAAAATTCTATAAATTAAATCATTTGGGCCATTAGTTTAGTCGGGCCGAGCCTAATAGATCCGAGTATTTTTGGGCCATATATTTTCTGGCCCAACCCGGCCTGGCTATGATCTTGATGGTGTGGGTGTACACAATAATGAATGTGTAGATAGATGTTAATGGTGGTGTGCATATACTTAGATATGTATTCTTTGGTTAGATACTGTATTCATTGGGGAAAACAGAAAAATATTTGAATCATCTCTCTCAACTAAATTTATTAAGTTTTTTTTAACAAAAAAGTGAAAAATTCAAAAAAAATATCAAATATGACCGTTGAAACAATATTATGCTTAGCACTTCACATGATTTTTTTAAATACATTAAATATACAGAAAAGATTTCTTTTTGAATGAAAGACTGCTTAGATTGACATTTTTCTTTTATTATTTTATGAGCAGATCTATCAGTTTTTGCAGTCACGGCCCATCAAAAGGCTCTCTCCCAGATCTTAAATGGATAAACAGGAATCTAAAAATAATTAAAAATTACTTTTTACCACCCATACTTTCTCCTATTTTACAGTTTCGCCCTCACAAATCAAGCAAGATGCTTCCACGAAACATCATTCCCAAAAACAAATCTCCCGCTCCCAACCCGTCACGTCAGCCGAGCTTTGACCAGGTGGCCACGTGTCATACCCCTATTGGGCGTCCGCAAGGACACATTGTACGGTTGTTGCTATTTATACGTACAGCTAGTACACTTCATCCCCTTCACAAACCCTAGCTATCCACTCTCATTTAATTATTTCTTTTTATTTAATTTATTCTGAATCGAAAGCTGATATAAATGTTTCTGAATTAACTGCTGCCGCATTTAATTTCTCTCTCTCCACATTTTGCGACAGCATTTTCCTTGCGCCTTGCATGATAGCCGGAGATGGCGTCGGCAACAGTGAAAAACATCGGAATGTCACCGGATAATTTCATGGACTGTTCTCCGGCGAAGTTCCCGTCGTACGGCTGGCTGAGCCCGAGACTATCACTCAGCCGCGAAGAGGAGGCGCCGAAAGGCCCCGCGAAGAAGCTCTCCTCGAAGATGGCGGCCAATGCGGAAGCAGCGGAACCAGATCTAGAAATTTCCAGCACCGATTTCGGGGGTTTCGAGTTCCGCCTCGAAGATCCGGCCACGATGCTCCCCGCCGATGAACTATTCGCCGACGGCAAGCTCGTTCCGTTGCATCTCTCCGCGATCCGCCACTCGATGACGATAGCTCCCGCACTTTCCGGCGTGAGATCCCCAAATACCCCCAATTCTCGCCGCAGGAATGAGGTTTCCCCCATCGATCCCTACTTGTTCTCCCCCAAGGCGCCGAGATGCTCGAGCCGCTGGAAGGAGCTGCTCGGCTTGAAGAAGCTGTACCAGAAGGAGGATCATAAAACGACGTCGTCGCATCTGTTACCTTCTCACAATAACCAAACCAAAAATACCTCTGCCAGAGGCCTAAAGCACTTCCTCCATCGCAATTCCAAATCCTCTTCAATCGGATCTGCCGATTCGACTCTGAATCTACCATTGTTGAGGGACTCGGATAACGAATCGTCTGTGTCGATATCCGCTCGCCTCTCCCTTTCATCTTCCTCGTCAGGCCACTCCCACGACGAACTCCCTCGACTCTCGCTCGACTCCGATAATAAGCCAGGTAGCATTAATCCTCGAAATACTCATCACACAGCGACCACCGCTACCAACGGCAATCTCTCCAGGGTAAGAGTGGTCAAGCACAGGACGGCGCCGCCGTCGGAAAATCATTCCGCGCGTGCTCGTGTCGGCCGGAGTTCGATTAAAAGAGCTCCTGAATCTTCCGCCGCTCCGGCGCGCGGCATCTCCGTCGACAGCCCTCGGATGAACTCATCAGGAAAAATCGTTTTTCAGAGCCTGGAGAGGAGCTCGAGCAGCCCGAGCAGCTTCAACGGTGGACCGAGACACAAACATCGCGGGATGGAGAGGTCGTATTCGGCCAACGTCCGGATCACTCCGGTTCTGAACGTTCCGGTTTGTTCACTGAGAGGCTCGTCGAAATCCGGCGTGTTTGGTTTGTTCTCTTCGCAACAGAAGAAGGAAACTGGTGCTGGTACCGGCGGAAGCAGAAGCCAGCATCATACTCACGGCAGGAACCGCACCGATCGAACTTGAGAGGAGCACGTACGTACGTTCGTAGATTAATTTCTTAATTATTGGATTATTATTAACCTTTTTCCTTTCTCTGTTGCTGAAATTAGTAAGTGCGTTTTGTTTTTTCCATGACAAATTTGAAGTTCTTTGTACTGACTACTGTATATATAATCAATCACTAATTTATCGAGCTTTGGTTTTTCTAACCGGTGCAAAATTTCACCATAACGGTGGTTTTAGTCAAAATATTCTCTCGATCATTTTGTTACCGGAAAGTGAAACGGAATCTCTGATTCTTCTACTTTATGGAGTACTGTAATTTATAAAAGAAGAAAAGTGTTTTTGGTATATGGCATGGGTTTTGTCAGGTTGTGCATGTGACTGTGGTATCATTTGGGGAGTTGATGCGCACGCGCGCGGTCTGCGAGTGGGCTATCTCGTGTAAAATACTAACAACATATGGGTAACATGATATATGACATGCCTGCCGGTACGCATTCACTGTTGCATTAGTAACAGCAGCAGCTACTCTCTTGCTGCGTTATTTTCTTTTTTTTTTTTCTTTTATTTAATTACAGTATTTTCCATAGTATATAGATGTAAATTACTGTAAATATTTTCAGTATCTGCAGCTTTGATATTATATATTTCACTGTTTTCGAAGCTATAATAAATTAGGAGTAATGATTATTTTTTTATAAAATAGAGTCATAATAATTCTTGAGGCTATATAAAATTTGTTTTTGTCGGTCAGTGCATCATACATAGGTAGCTTGATTTTATTAAGAAAAAATCATTTTTATTTTTTTTATATATTAAAGTGAAAATATATAATTTATTTAATAAAATTGTAGTACTCATTTTATTTTGTAATTATAGTAACATTTTTTTTATGTTAGTACAGGCTACTCTTTAATACAGTCTACTCCAATTTTATATATTACATTAATATTTTCATATACTTTTTGGATTGGTATATTAAGATTTTATTTATTTATATTAGTTTGATGAAAAATAGTAAAATTAATGTGATATTTAAAATGAAAAAATAAAAATAATTGTGTGTAAATATACAAAATTAAGTGAAAATTTAAAGTATAATTTTATTTTAAAATAAAAAATTAAGAAAAATTATAATTTTTTAGTCTGAAAATATATGTAACACAACTTACAAATAAAAACAAAAACATAAAAATATTTAAAAAATATTTACAGCCTCACTAAGATAAAAATTTAAATAGATGTGATGTTGATGATTTTGAACGGCGAGTAGTTTGACCAGCGGTCTCCCTTCCAAAGCCTATGCCTAAACCTAGGTTACTTTACTTGGTAGCTGGCCAATATTGATCTGTGCGAGGGTCTTGGACTTTATACGGAACTGCGTTCACCCTTTTTTCCGTTAAACAAATTTCGACATTTTACAATAGTTTTACACTCAAAAAATAAATTTTAAAATTTTCAGTCTCAATATAATTGTCGTCTTGAGAGTGACAAATGGAAATGGAGTAGTGAGTACAATTAAATTCTTACCCAACTATGAAAAATTAAACAAGGGCGGATCTTTTCATAGGCTAGGGGGCTTTAGCCCGCCCTAAAAATAAATAATATTTTATTAATTTTGATTTTGAAATATCAATTTTAAAAATAAATTTTAATTGGTGTTGAGACATGGTGAATTTTGATCATATTTTATCAAATATTAAACACCATTGTAAATAAATAATCATAAATAATTTTTTTAATAAATTGAATGATAATTAAATTTATTATATTTAGATTGTTATTAAAAAACATATTGTTGTACATAATATATATACAAAATAATTCATTATTAATATAATATATAAATAATTATTTTTAACAAAAACATGATAAAATCAATTTTCTCATATAAAATTTTGATTATTTTATATAGATAGATTTTTGTAATAGTCTTTTTAAATGACGATTGTTTTTTTTTTACTTTTCCTATTTGAATTTTGGAAGAAGTCCATCGAAATTTCTCCTAATTATGAGAGATTTTGAAAAGTCAAATCTAGTTATAATTTTTAAAGAGAAAATCCATTAAAATCCATAGAGTGTTGAATACATATGGATTTTTTAAAACTTTTTAAAATCTTAATTGAATAACTTGGATTTTAATGGACTTTTTAAAATCCTAGTTGAATACCTTCGAATTTTAAAAGTCTATTAAAATTCTACAACTCCCGAACCAAATACACCGTTTAAGTATTTTATTTGTAAATGAAAAAGGAAATTTGACAACTATGAAAAAGGAAAGGAAATGTGATAACTGCTCTAATATTATTTTTTTTGATTTTAAGTTCAAATAATTGTTACCTTTAACAAATTAGTTAATAAAATAAATGTAAAATTGTATTTTTTTTATATATCAACAATTATGGGCACTTTAACAAAAAAAAAATTATAAACAGGAAGAATACTTTGTACTCAGTAAACATTACTTGTAATACTTTATTTTTTTAATTTAAAAATGTATCAAAATGAATTTATCCAATCAAATGTCTGTATAATTTCAAACTTTTTTATATAATTATTTTGATTTTTGAATGTAATTATTCAATGCCATTTGAAAAAAAAAAAATGCTTGAACCATTAATGTGAAATAAAAAATTGTGTGATTATAATTATATCTATTAAATTAAATTTTACTACAACATTTCAATATAAAAACGCTAAAAGTTGTTCTAGAATTAATTTATTTAGTGCACGACAATCTAATTAATAATTTAATAATATTAATAACATCTACCATAATTTTAATTTAATTTCTAAATTATTATTAATTTTAAAAATTCAATTCATCCATAATGTGAAAATTTTGAGGGCCTATACCATGGTTAATGGTACCATACTGTTCATATGGTACCGGCCCATGAGCAAAACCAAATCAGGCCCAAAATCACCATTCAGCCGCGACCCATACACACTCTCTCTCTTCTGTCAACACCCATACGCACAACTCCCGAACGAAAACCGCACGCGAAACCTTCTCTCACCGGAGCAGCGACGACCACCAGCGACGCGCCAACAAAACCACCGTTCACCTGCAAACCACTGTTAATCTGCGACCACCAAAGCACTCGCAGAACCACTGACCGCGATTTCCCGCTGCAAAACTTCACGCCGCAAAGACCTTCCACCTTCCGCCGAGAACCACTGTCCGCCGAGAAAACTACACATCCACAGAAGCAGAAACAAAGTTGCAAACCCTAAAATCGAACAAAACTCGAACAAGGTATGTAGAAACCCTATTTTCTACGATTCCAATTTTAGAAGTAATTGCATGTTCGAATAGAATCAATATTTGGGGAAATTGTAACCCTCTGAAACCCTAAAATCCAAAAAAGAGGCGTAGAAACCCTATTTTATACGATTTAAAGTTCTCCTCAAATTGCATGATGAATCTGAACCACTATTTGGTATAGTTGTTTGATTAAATAGCAATTTACTGTTTCTCCTGTATGTTTGTGTGTTCTGTATGTGTGTTTGTTATATTCACATTTTCAGTAGAATACATTGAGATAAGAATGAAAATCAAAACTATGAAATCAAAGTTTGATTCATCTCAGTTATTCTACTGTATTGTTGGTTCATCTAATTGCAGTTTTCTGTGCATGGTTCACAATCCAGTGGTTTGTGTGTAATTGTTCTCTGTTTGAACTGTTTTCCAGAGTTTGATTCATCTCAGTAATATGATATATTCTCCTTTTTTTTGTAACCAATTCTGCTAAATTTGTTATGTTGTATTGGAATTTGATCATTAGTATGCATCTCTCAGTCATATGCATTTGCTATATAAATGTAATATCAACTAAGTTTTATGCAAAAATCTACTCTGAATTGTGAACAATTCTCCTCTGATTTGCATGTTTTTTTGGTACATTTTGACTGTCATGAAATCAGAATTTGATTGTGAACATGAATTGTGAACAATGCATGTTGTTGTATTGGAATTTGATCATTAGTATGCATCTCTCAGTCATATGCATTTGCTATATCAACTAAGTTCTATGCTAAAATCTACTCTGAAAGGTGAACAATTCTCCTCTGATTTGCATGTTTTTTTGGTACATTTTGACTGTCATGAAATCAGAATTTGATTCAATTATGTTATATGTCAGATTCTAATGTGAATTCTGCAGAATTCTACTGACATAATAGAAAACAACTATTAACAAAATTTACTTATTAAAGACAGAATATGGGGAAAACACCATCAGTTCGTGCAATAATCAATGGTCAACGTGTGAAGTTGGGTATTGGAAGAAAGACACATGGGAAGGTCAACCCTTAATTGAAATTAATAGGGGGGGGGGGGGGGGGGGGGAGAATTAGTTATGTACAAAAACTCACTATATTTTTTTAATGCTTTTTAGGAAATGGCATCCAAAAAACAGACCAAGAAACAAGAAGTGAATTCTGCGGATATACTCACAAGAAGGGTGAGTCCAAGGAGGGGGAGTCCAGCAATCCCAGAAGCTCAACCAGTTGTCTGCCAAACTCCTGTAGTTGAACAAAGTCAGCAAACACCAACACAGGATGAAGAACATGTCTTCCAGACTCCAGTGAAACCTGCTGTAAGTTTGTTATACTATCTTTATTAGTATATTCTACTGAAATGATTAATGAGTCCTACTCCATTTTTCTAAATACTAAAATCCTAAAACACTAATACATAATCCTTTTTCCAATCATAATGAACAGAAGAAGACAAAGAAACACTCTAAAAATGTTCAGATACTAAGAAGGAGTCCCAGAATGGAGCCTCTCATTCCAGAGAATGATGAATCTGTCTTCCAGACTCCAGTGGTTGAACCAATTCAACCAACTGCTGCTGCTGTAAGTTTCTACTTACAATATTAATGAATTCTTCTTGAATTCTTCTTACTAAATTCATCTACAACTTATGATAATGAACAGAAGAAGCAAAAAAAACAATATCAACAGAGGCCCCAGATAGTGAGAAGGAGCCCCAGAAGGGATGCTGCAATCCCAGAGAATGAACCTGCAGCAGTTATCCCAGAGAACCCGAGAAGGGAGACTGAAAAACCTATTAAAACGGTATACTCATCCTTAATTATTTTATTGCTCTATCTTCTGTATATTTCTTAATTAAAAACAAAAGATTAATCTAAAAATTGTATTAAACTAAAGGCTGATGCAATTCTACAAGCTGTGAAGGCTCCACGGAAGAGAAAGGCTGACTCAAAAGAATTGGAGCCTACTCAGAAAAAGGTAACTGACTAGTACTAGAAATCATTTTCCTCTGATGAATATAATCCACAATGAATTGACATTAATACTATAATATCTCTTGATGGCAGAAAAAGAAGGAGGATAAGAATAAGGAGCTGGAGAAAGAAGACGAGAATAAAAAAGAAAAGATCGAGAAAGAAACTGCTTTGAAAAAAGCTGAAAAGCAGAAGGTATAAAGAAAAAGAATGTTTGTTTCTGCTATGTTTGATAATCCACTGTTTTGATTGATAATCCAATGTTTTGATTGATAACTTTTGTTTATTTTTCATACAGGAGAATGAGAAGGATAAAGAAAAGGAGAAGGAGAAAGCTCCTAAGCCGAAAGATGCGAAGAAACAGTCTGAGAAGGAGAAGCATACAGAAATGGAGAAGGAGAAAGCTCCTAAGCAGAAAGTTCCGAAGAAACCGACTCTTAAAAGAACTTCGGAAAATGATGACAGAGAGATGAATAAAGACAAGAAAAAACAGAAGAATGAAGGGAAAAAGAAGAAAAAGATGACTAATGTTGCGACTCGCATGACACCGATCCATGTCTCGAATGTTGTTGATTCTCTGAATGAACAACAAAGACAAGCTGTCCGAGACATAGGTTTCGGAGGATTGCTGAATCTGAACATAAAATTGAATAAGAATGAATTAACAACATTCCTTATTCAACATTTTGATATTCCTACATGCTCGATAATTCTCCAAAGTGGAGAATTAGACATTAATGAAGATGATGTTGTGGCAGTCTTCGACCTGCCAAACGGCCGTCTGCCTGTGGTAGAATCAACAGGTAAACAAATGAAATTTGATTTTAATTTCTATAACTTTTTCTTCTGGAATCTATAGTAAAAATACACTGATTTTGTAACAATGTTTATTGATGAAGGATTGAAAAAAACTGATGATGAAGATGGATTTGCACAATTCCTAGAGGATTGGAGGGACATATGGGGTGGAAGAGCAGGTATGTAAACTATTAAACTCACGATTTTGATTCATAAAGCATGTGCATAATGAATTTTACATCTTTTTTCATTACACAGGGGGGCCCTCTACACAAACAATGGCAAATGAACTGAGAGTCCGAGATGATAGTGGAGACCGGTTCAAACAAGACTTTGTAGTATTAGTTGTCAGCACCTTGTTGAAAGGTAAGCAAGACAACTATGCATACTACAACGTCTTGTACTCTCTGAGAAATGTAAATGAAATAAAAGAAATGGACTGGTGCAACTTCACAATCAAGTCACTGGTCAAGGGAGCAGAGTTATGGAGATCGGGTGCACGTTCAACATTCACTGGACCAGTGACCCTACTGTTGGTAAGAAATCTTTAAAATGATATTAATCTGTAATTGTACTAACTTTAATAATAAATTCTTCTTGGTTTGACAATGATATATTGTTTTCTGTTTATTACTTTCCAGCTATGCTACTTGGACAGGCTTGTCTTCAAGGCAAGAACAGTTTCAAGGGTATTTCCAATTTGCTCCAATTGGGATTTCGACAAAATCACAGAGAGAGTAAAAGTTGAAAAAGATAATACCAAGGGCTGTGAAACTAGGTTTGGTATTGGGAAGATTTGGCCGAGGTTACCTAGGCCAGCTGAGCGTCCACAAGATGCCCCACATGAAGCTCCCCAGAACATAGACCCTGTCGTTGAAGAACAAGCTGATGGACACCAAGACAATCCTGCTGATGGCCCCAAAGAAAATACTGATAATGGTGCTGCTTGCCCCCAAGAGAAACCTGCTGATGCTGCTGATGAAGCAAAGAAAGAATTTACAGCAGATCTGACATCGGGTCTTGGTCGGATTGCTGATGGAGTTCTGGAGTGCCTAACAGCACTGAAAAAGATGGGGAAAGAAGAGCTAATGGTTGGAATTCTAAAGAATGCCCTTGTGAAGATTCTGATGGATGAGAATCCACAAGAAGAAAAAGAAAAAGAGGAAGTAAAAAATCTGCCGGAGAAGCCAGTTAGTCCAGTGCAGCCAACGCCACTCAAGACATACACAGTGGATGTAGAGCTGGACCCACTGGATGATAATTTTTTCACTACTGAGGCGCTTGAGGCTATGGACAAAATGGTGTTGGATGTCCTCAATGCCAAAAAGAAGAAGCAGATAAAGAATCCTGACTTCCCAAGCTTTTCCCTTGGGATTTCTGATGTTGATACACAAGAATCTCCAGATGATACTGTTGTGGAGGATACAATATTTATGGTATCTGCTGACGATTCACAAGCTGCTGAAAAGGCTGAACAATTTTTTGCAATGAAAACGCGAAAAATTGATGAGTTTGAATTCAAAGAGTAAGTTAAAAATACTATTTCTGAAAAATTAATATAATACAATAAAACATGAAATATAATAGAATTTGTTATTGAAACAGGTTGTTGAATGAGTCGGAGGATGAATCGGAGGATGTGATGACTCGGAAAACAAGAACCAGAAAATTCAAAAATCTTCCGATCAATCTCCGGTCACCCTTCTGGAAACAAATGAAAACAGACGTGGATGTTGTCAGCAAGAAGGAACAACTCATTGCTGATTATGCATTCCTCCCGACAACTGCCGACAACAAAGAGTAAAATTTCTGTATATGTTTCTTTGAGTATTTCATCTCTGAGTTTTATTCTTTTTACTATAAAATCAAATTCTACAGTATGTTCTGGTGATCTCAACTCTCTTTTTTAATGAATTCTACTCAATTTATTTGATATAACTGAAATTACATGTTTATTTGACTGAATTCTACAGGGAGTGCCTATTTAGAGAGAAGGAATTGTATGGTTTCAAATCTGATTTTAAATCACTCCTTTCAAAAACTTGGGTTGTTAGCAATGTAATTGACATATGGTGCCGTAAGCTCAACTATGAAAACATGAGAAGATCGCCTGGCAAACCTAAAAGGATATTCTTTTCGGTTTTGTTAACAGTAAGTACTATACTTTATATCATTAACTAATAGTATTTAAAAATTACAGAGAGTGATTATCAATGCAAAAGAACAAAAGGAGTTTGCTGCAGGAATAGATTCGGAGCTTCTGAACGTCGACATTGAAGATTCTGATCTGGTAACAAAAGGAAGAACCTTATCTAATTATTTTGAGGAATTACAGCCTTCAACCTAAAAATTGTTAACTGTTTTGAATTATAGGTTTTCTTCCCAGTTTTCAATGAATCACATTATTGGGTGATTTGCTTCAACTTCCTGAATGATACAATGGAGGTGATGGACAACAAGCCTCTAGTACCTGGATTCACAGCAACTGAAAAATATGGAGAAATTGCAGATGATGTGGTATGCTTCAAAACTAATTATTGAATTACTATTGTTATGAAGCAGTAATATAATGCACTTTCCTTTGATTCTACATAATTAGATAGCTAATTCTACTCACTTTAGTAGTATATTCAACTACATTAATAACTACAAATTATAGTTTGTTCATAGCAATTTCTCATACATAGTATTGTTATGATATTTCAGAAGTTGAAGTTTGTTGGGTACCTAAATACAAAGAACCTGAAAGTGAAGGATGATGTAGCCAGCTTCAAGCTCCGAATGCTGAAAATGAAATGGCGCAACAGTAAGAACAATACTGACTGCGGCATTTATTGCATGAGGCATATGGAAACTTATCAGGGTGAAGGAGATGACTGGACTAGTGGATTTTCGAAGGAGAAGGTAATTATGTTGAATATTTTTTACAAAGACAGTGGATTCACTAAAAATACTACATCATTATTACTAAAAATATTGTTTTGTGTTTTACTTTTGAACAGGATGATGACTTCATGAAGGTGCTTCGTATAAAATATTGTTCAGCAATACTCATGATGAGGGAGAATGAAGTCAAGAAAGAAGTAGAAAGAAAGGCAAGAGAAAATGCAGTAGTGAAGTGTTAAAAGTAGGTTTTGTTGACTGTGAAATGTGGATTGTAAAATGTATTGTGTGAATGGTAAATTGGGAATTATGGGAAGGGGGCTAGGCTTTGATCTCCTGGATATGAACTCTACTGAATTGAATTGTGAATTGTGAATTTTGGAACAGCTGCTCCATTTATTAGGGAATTCTACTGAATTGGTTATTCAATTTTACTGAATTTCATGACTTCTACTCTGTTTATGAATATATTCTACTACATTAATAACTAAACCATAAAATCATAAAACCCTAAACCCTAAATTCTAAGCCCTAAATCCTACATTCTAAAACCCTAAATTCTAAAACCCCAAACCCTAAATTCTACAACCCTAAACCCTAAACCCTACATTCTAAAACCCTAAATTCTAAAACCCTAAACCCTAAACCCTAAAATCCTAAACCCTAACCCCTAGATTCTAAAACCCTAAATTCTAAAACCCTAAACCCTAAACCCTAAAACCCTAAATTCTACAACCCTAAACCCTAAACCCTACATTCTAAAACCCTAAACCCTACATTCTAAAACCCTAAATTCTAAAACCCTAAACCCTAAACCCTACATTCTAAAACCCTAAATTCTAAAACCCTAAACCCTAAACCCTAAATTCTAAAACCCTTAACCCTAAACCCTAAATTCTACAACCCTACACCCTAAATTCTAAAACCCTAAACATAAACCCTAAACCCTAAACCTTTAAATAATACGTCAACAAGTAAATTCTACATAAATAGAAGATTCTACTGAATTAGTTGAGGAATTCTACTCTAAAGACTAACATATTCTACTGCATTATTAACTAAACCCTAAACCCTAAATTCTAAAACCCTAACACCTATATTCTAAAACCCTAAATTCTAAAACCCTAAACCCTAAACCCTAAAAACCTAAATTCTAAATTCTAAAACCCTAACCGTAAACCCTACATTCTAAAACCCTAAATTCTAAAACCCTAAATTCTAAAACCCTAAACCCTAAACCCTAAATTCTAAAACCCTAAACCATAACCCCTAAATTCTAAAACCCTAAACCCTAACCCCTAAATTCTACAACCCTACACCCTAAAATCTAAAACCCTAAACATAAACCCTAAACCCTAAAATAATACGTCAACAAGTAAATTCTACTTAAATAGAAGATTCTACTGTATTAGTTGAGGTATTCTACTCTATAGACTAACATATTCTACTGCATTATTAACTAAACCATAAACCCTAAATTCTAAAACCCTAACACCTATATTCTAAAACCCTAAATTCTAAAACCCTAAACCCTAAACCCTAAACCCTAAAAACCTAAATTCTACAACCTTAAACCCTAAAACCTACATTATAAAACCCTAAACCCTAAAACCCTAAATTCTAAAACCCTAAACCCTAACACCCTAAATTCTAAAACCCTAAAACCTACATTCTAAAACCCTAAATTCTAAAACCCTAAACCCTAAAACCCTAAACCCTAAAATAATACGTCAACAAGTAAATTCTACTTATATAGAAGATTTTACTGAATTAGTTGAGGTATTCTACTCTATAGACTAACATATTCTACTGCATTATTAACTAAACCCTAAACCCTAAATTCTAAAACCCTAACACCTATATTCTAAAACCCTAAATTCTAAAACCCTAAACCCTAAACCCTAAACCCTAAAAACCTAAATTCTACAACCCTAAACCCTAAAACCTACATTATAAAACCCTAAAACCTACATTATAAAACCCTAAACCCTAAAACCCTAAATTCTAAAACCCTAAATTCTAAAACCCTAAACCCTAAAACCCTAAATTCTAAAACCCGAAATTCTAAAACCCTAAACCCTAAAACCCTAAATTCTAAAACCCTAAACCCTAAACCCTAATATAATACGTCAACAAGTAAATTCTACTTAAATAGAAGATTCTACTGAATTAGTTGAGGAATTCTACTCTATAGACTAACATATTCTACTGCATTATTAACTAAACCCTAAACCCTAAATTCTAAAACCCTAACACCTATATTCTAAAACCCTAAATTCTAAAACCCTAAACCCTAAAAACCTAAATTCTACAACCCTAAACCCTAAAACCTACATTCTAAAACCCTAAATTCTAAAACCCTAAACCCTAAAACCCTAAATTCTAAAACCTAACCCCTAGATTCTAAAACCCTAAATTCTAAAACCCTAACACCTATATTCTACAACCCTAAACCCTAGATTCTAAAACCCTAAACATAAACCCTAAACCCTAAACCCTAAAATAATACGTCAACAAGTAAATTCTACTTAAATAGAAGATTCTACTGAATTAGTTTCGGAATTCTACTCTATAGAGTAATATACTCTACTGCATTATTAACTAAACCCTAAACCCTAAATTCTAAAACCCTAACCCCTAGATTCTAAAACCCTAAATTCTAGATTCTAAAACCCTAAATTCTAAAACCCTATACCCTAAAATAATGCGTCAACAACTAATTTCTACTTAAATAGAATATTCTACTGAATTAGATTCGTAATTCTACTGAATTAGTTTCGTAATTCTACAACACTAAACGCTAATGAGTTCCACTGCTTGTATTAGTGCATTCTGCTCTGTTTATGTGCACATTCTACTCAAGTCATTCATGAATTCTAATGCATTAATAAAAACATACCAATACATAATTCTCAATGATATAATAAATGTAATCTCGACATAATAAAAATTCTGGTCATTTCAAAATAAAAATAAAAAACAATCACAGAATATCATCAACACAGCATTGTCAACAATAAAAACACAAATGTCATCAACACAATCACGCAACAGAATCATATAACACTGCAGGAAATCTGGAACTTGTATTCGGAAATATAACTTCTAAACTTTGACCTCCAGAAACAGGGTGAACAACGTAACCACCCTCGTCACCCTAAAAAAAATACATTAGAAATGTATTAGAAATAGATCAGAATTAAAAACAATAAAACACAAAATACAAAACTTTGTTACCTCTAAATTCCGAGCAGCCATTTTGTTCTTTAACTCGTCAGTTTTCGATTTCTTCTTTCTGCCTCTTACTTTATTCCATATCTTCTCCACTGTAGGCTTCTCCCTGGTTCGTCGCTTATACTTCAAGCTCGTACTCTTGGGATTTTGAACAACATCACTTCTTGAAGACGTTTCATCCAAACACCTATCATCGTCTCTTGACCGAACAGCAAGAAGTACATCTTTCTTGATACCCTCAAAACCTGTGTCCCAAATCAACCGAGCATCCTTATTATTTTCACAAGTGGCAATGAAATCCACAGCCTTCCTACTTGCTTGTGTTCTCCACAAAGATGCTGCCATAGAATCTTGATCTGGAGAGGTCAAGGAAGGCACCACATTCTGAATTTCCCGACCCTTAACAACATCTTTACGCCACCTCTTCAATATGTAGAACTCAGGAATGACAGACACACAATGTATGTTCATGACTCTCAGAGAATGCGAGCACAGGATACCAACTTCAGTGAACAAATTGCATGTGCAACTGACACAATTATGAGTAAACTTATAAGTCACAGTGTGCTTCAATTTTTCACGACCTGCTCGCCACACATGGTATGTAGCCATGACAGAATCAGAACTAACAAGTTTCTGAAAACAAGAAGAACCTTTCCTGAATTCATCCTCGAAAATGTCGTAAGCCTTCAGTGTATAAACATCTCTAGCATGCAAAAGCATTGGAGCCTCATCTAGAGACAATGTTCGCTTTGTTGTGTCACTATTTTCCTTATTAATATTTGTTATTATTATTGTCTTGTCCGGCCGATAGAGAAGATCGCAACCCGGTCATCGGCAGGGAGAGGTGCCCGGCATCCGGGGAGAACTCGCCACGTCAGCTCGCCGAGGAGGTCCGAGGTGTAAAGCTCTGCCCTGATGACTACAAGTCCCCGCGAGCAGACCAGCTATGAGCCTCCTAGGATGTCCCATACCCGGGGTGGATAGTTCTGAAGACCACCGAGGATGAAGTCTACCCAGGTCATGAAGATCCGTCAAGTCATAAACAAGGATAATCCAGCTGAAGATCTCCTCCGCTAGGTGTTCGGTGTGCCCGGCTAGAAAGGCGGCGGAAATGTGGACCGGCCCATATATCAGGCCCATGTAGTAATTTCTGTTAAAGCCCATTAGGTCAAAAAAGGGAAAAACCCTAACTGTATCTCTATAAATACCCTATGAAACTTACCAAAAGAGGCAGATTGGCAGCCCCCAAAAATAGTGTATTTTCCTTTTCAAGCTTAAAAACTTTATTTTCCATTTCCGGTTAGCTCAATCCTCAAAAGGAATCTCTCGTGTTCTCGTACGATATAAGCCGTTTCTGCCCGGTTTTTTATCGGCGTTAACAATTGGCGCTAGAAAGAGGGGGAATCCTCGAGCGTTGAGCTGACCATATTTCGATTGTGTTTATATGGAAATCGCAGGTGTTTCAGGTGCCGCCACTGCGGATCGCGGAGAGGCAACTCCCCAGAACACGGGGGCTTCGGGCAAAGCTTGCATGCCGCTGACGAACCCCGAAACGACGACCCCCGTCGTCGCGGACGAGATCGCACGCCAGCTGGCGTGGATCGAAACCTTGCGAGCGGAGGAGGCCGAGGCCAGGGAAAGGCAAAAGTTCCTCCACGAGCAGGTTCTGGAAGCGGAGAAGTTAATGCCGGCGGCCGACGCGGGAGAGCCAGATCTGGACATGGGGCAAGTCAATACCCCCGAACGCTCATGTGTTGGCCGGGGAGGCCACGAGCTTATCCTCGATCCACGAGTTCCACGCTGGCAAGACCAAGGATGATCACGAACCGGGCGCGCCATCGAGTTGCGGTTGTGGTCGAAAACATCGATCGAGAAGCCTTCGACGGCAGCCCAGGTGATCCGAATTATCCAACCTTCCCGTATCCCAAACCCACCGACGAGTCGCTCCCATTCGGCTCCCGAGATGGCAACTTGATTTCGAAAACGAGAGAGGGAAAAACTCCATTCACGGTCCCAGGGATCCGTCAAGGAGATCTCATCCGTTATCCTGCCGCTGGTCGGACGCAGGAAGGCCGCGGGGATGGGAAACACTTCCCTATGCCAGGAGCCATTGAACGCACGCTCGAACGATTGCGAGTCGTCGGAGAACTCGAGGTAGGTCGACATCGAGCACAAAACGACGATTTCACATATAGATTTGATAACAGGAAGGCCCTTTTTATAGGGGCCAGCACGAATCGAGGAACAATAAATGCTAATGTTGACCGCATTAAAAGCGAAAATATATTTATTGATAAACGGTTACAGTCAAACCCTGTAAAGGGCGCTTATTAAAACTAGGGTGAGAACCCAGAAAACGTCAGTCTAGGTATGGAAGACCTAGGGAGTCAGCCAATCCGCGCGCGCGGGCCTGAGGGGGGAACGACACATTGAGACGCTCCAGGTCGAAAAGGCTGACCCGAAACCCGAATCCTGGTTTCCATATCAGCCACACCTCCCAGCCCGCCTGAATGCCCGCGTGCTGAACAAAGTCGACCCACCCCGGACCACCGAAAGCCACCTGCCGCCTAAGTTTGGTTTTCGTCGCAACCCAGGCCTGCTCGTTGGAGTCGTGAAATGGAATCTCCACTACTAAAAATATTGCATTAGAAATCGGTTATTCACTGATTTCTATGAAAATCCGGACTGATGTTGATGGAGCCGATATCTATAGTCTGCAACTATAGACATCGGTGATTAACCGATTTCTATGTACATTTTAGAAATCAGTTTTTATTTTTCAACCGATTTCTTTTGTGTTCATAGAAATCGGTTGATTTCCGGTATTAACCCACCAAACTAACTGATATCTAATACCCCTTTAATATCGGTTATTTAGCTTAAAACCGATAACTATATAGTATTACATAATCATTTTTATTTTAAAAACCGATTTCTATATAGAGATTTTATTTTCAAAACTGATTTCTATAGAGAGATTTAAACGTCGTATAATTCCTGTAATTTTGTAATTTATATATTAAAATTGCACAAATTTATAAAATTATTAAATACCATAATACATAAAATACCTTAAACATTCATACAAAATATTATTCATACAAAATATTGTAGCTAGAGTACAATCATTATCCAAAATCAAAACATTCATAATTGTAGCTAGAGTACATCAAATTGTTTTGCCAATGCATAACCACAACATCATCAGCTAGATAGTCACTCATCCACAACGCGCACAATACAACCTGAAGCACATATAAATTTACATGTTCAGAAGTAGCAATTCAATGATAGGTATGCACACATGTATGGACATAAATGTATATTCCAGAAGTGTTATTGAGGGAAAACCATATTGGAATGAGTAACCAGTTTGCTAATTGCTATTAAAATGCTATATTTGTCATCATCTCTTTACATCATTAACAAAAAATCTATAGGAATACATTTTCATGTCTGTTCTTTTCTAAGTATTACTTCCACCAAAATCACAATTACCCTAAAAGTTATAAAAGTAGGAGTCTCATCCAATCAAAGTTGAAACATACTGGAGATTCAAATGATAACAATAACATTATTTTTCTTAATTAAACAGTAGAAGGGACAGGAAGTCGTATTTCTGAAAAGTACAACAATGGACAAGATAAACAACAATAAATTCCAAAATTTCATTTTATGCGCCACATCAAAATTTAAAATCAGAGAAAACAAGTTGATGAATACCTTTGTAGATTATCGCGAGTTAAATTAGTAGCTACCTTTTTCCTTTTAGGAGCATAATTAGGGCCTTTACTGAATAACCTTTCCAAATACTTGTATAAGAGAAAAAATTGCATTAAGTCATAGAGACAACACGCAATAAGAGGCGTACTGTTAAGGAATATGATGATTCACATGATACTGAATAAGAAAAAAAAACGATTAACAAATGAAAAGAAAAATGATAATTACTGGGAGATAATAAACTTTCTTCGTTTGAGAGGATCAACATCCTCAGCCCGGACCTGTAGTTTAATTGCCATATCAGTAGACAGTAGCAAATTATAGATGAACAATATTAAGGACACCAATTATAAAAGATAAGCCAGAAAGCCAATAAGGATATAAGGAACATTGAGAATCTACAACAGTGCTCATTTTCCCACCAAATAAACTACACATATACGTACAATAGTATTCTTAAAAACTCTCAACTGAATATCCTTCTCAGTGTTCTTGCCTCCATTCTATAAGCACCAATAAAATAAACATTTGCATGAATTCAACATCCAATAAAAAAATTATTATAGTGCAATCAAATTACTGATGAATTAGATCATCTTAATATCTTATAGACACTATTTTTCAATAAACTATCCTACAAAAACAAGTTGATGTAAGTAGAAAACAAGCATAAATACAATAGATAAGCATACACTTGTGTGCTTTCAACCATGGAAAAATCGTAATGCAATTATAGAAACGAGACATAAAATTAAGAGCTGGGTATTCAAAGTTAAAATAACACACCTCCCCATTCTGATTTTGAATCAGAAAGTCTTTAACTCTATCATCAACATGTTGGACCTGTATCAAATCACAAAAATTAGGAACAATCGTACTCAAAGGATCACAATCTTTAAATTGTAAGAAAACCCCAATCAATGTTCAAAAAATGGATTAGGAGGCTGCCTAGGTGCTAGCCACCGTACCGATTTGTCCCTACCGTACTGACTTTAAAAACACCTTTACAATTGATTCAAAGGATACATTTCGAACACATAAAATACCTTACATTGCCTTACTTTCTCGAGCTCAATGATGTCAGCAATCTCCGGATCCACCTCTTCCAGTGGCGCATTCAATTGCTTCGTCCACTGCGCTCAAACGTAAACGAAAAACATTGATTTCGGGTGAATCGATTGCGTCGATCCATTTTCACCAGCTTGCAAAAACTCAACAGAAACGAAGAAGAGATGGAATCCGTTACCTTGATTCTCGAAGCGTCGCTAGCAGCTTGTTTTGACGGATAACACACCGAATACGGAGCTTGGTTTAAATGGCGAGGGTCGAAGAAGCGACGACGGATCAGGGGATCGAAGTAGTGTCGACGAGGCGGAGACAAGGAAGGGGTGGCGGGCTAGATCAATCGACCTCCGTTGCGGCGACATCGACAAAATCAACTCCGGTAGGACAAGAGGCGGACTCCGAGAAGATGTAGGCTCGGCTTTCGCGGTGTTCTTCGTGCTCCGGCGTTGTCTCGGCGGGTTCGGTTTTTCGGAAGCTAGGGCTATGGCTTCAGTTATCGATCGAGTTGCTATGGCTTCAGTTAGCTAGGGCTTCGATTTTGAGGAGTATTAGGAGGGAGATGAAGTATTGCATATGGGTTAGGAGCAAGAATCGCCGGGCGGAGGGAGAGAATTCGCATAAAACCTATTTTCTCTTTGCGGTGAACGGGAATGGGGAGATGAGTAGTGATAGATTCTTTTCTTATTTACATACTTAGTAATTTTCATAAAAAATTACGATACACAACAAAATCGGTTGTCTAATTAAAACCGATTATTATGTAAGAAAATATTTTAATAAAAAATAATCAAACACATACAAATCGATTTTATTATTACCACCGATTACTAAGTAAAACATCATTTTAAAAACGAAGTCATAGTAATCGGTTTACTCAAACACAGATTTCGTAGATATCAAATGTATCATTATTTCTGCGACTGATATCATTGGTGTCTTAGAAATCAGTTGAATCATCGACCGATTTCTTTGAAGTGATGTCTAATCTAGTTTTTTTAGTAGTGCTCCTCGCCCAGAAATTTTGCTAAAGGCTGCACGAACGCATTGGGAAGAGGAAAGTTGTTGCGGTGCCATTTGCCGTCAAACCTTTGGCGCAGACGGCGCCAGCCGTCGGAGTGAACGGCGACGTCATAGTAGCCGTCCGCGTACTCCGGCGCCTCCTGGGCAACTTGCTTTCCTTTGTTGGAGTTTTTCTTCTGACTAGAACTCATTTTTTCTTCTCTAAAGATATGCCCAAATCGAGCCTATTTATAAGGGTGAAATTCCTGGTTTTTTCCCGCCTCTAAGGGACCCCTTTTTTGGCGCAAATTCCCCCTTCATAAAAAGGAAAGTTAAAAACATCCGGCGGGAAGATTTCCCGCCGAAAGATAAACCTAAAGAACGAAAAGGTTTAAAGATGAGGCGAGCAGATGAAATAAGATATCTGATCAAAGCATTTGTTCTGAACATCCTAGGGAAACAGGACGAAATATTGTTTAAGGCCGCGGACTGGCCAATACAAAAACCCAAAAGTTGAAACAAAAAGTTAAACAAAGATAAAAGCTGAAATAGAGAGTTATAAACAGGGTCATAGACCCTCAACCATCCTGAACAGGGACCTCCCCGTCACCAATCAGAGAATAGGCGAACTTCTCATCTGCGTCGTCCTCGGTCTCATCGGCTTTACCCTCGGCATCATCCGTTTCGTCCCCGTCCGATTCCAAGTCTTTGGGATCAAAGAGCTGTTCTTTTTTCGGCCACCAGCCGAGGTCTATCTTGTGCACGGTCTCCAAATCCAGAATGGATAGTTTCATCTCCGGATGAAGAGCATTCGTGGAGGCATACTTCTGGATGACCGACATCATAGCATCCACGAGTTGGCCGGCTTCAATCAGACCTCGGACACCGTCGAAAAAGGCGCAGTAATAGGAATAATTACTGAACTCCTTTAAATTTTCCCATGGGTCGGCAAGCCGAGCAGCCTCATCTTTCTGAATCTTTTTCAAACCCTCGGTGGCCTGCTCCAAGTCGATTTTCTGCTTAGCCATCGCACTCTTCATCTCTTTGAGTTGCAAGCCAGCCGCCTCCACAGCCTCGCGGGCTTGTTTCTCGGCCTCGACAGTGCGATTTGCCATCTCGGCCACCTTAGTTGATAATTTGGCTACATCCGAGGTTTGCGCGAACATAGCGCTCTCGCAATCCTTCAACCCTTTCTTGTATTCCTCCACCTCTGTCAACAGTTTTTCATGCTCGTCCGCCAACAACTCCCGAGCAGCAAGTTTTTTCTTTAGGCCCTCCACCTCGGCCTCCAGGGACAGTTTCAAACCAACCTCGAGATCATATTTACTCTGCAGCTCGGAGAGTCGCTTCCGGAGACCCTCGTCTTCGGTCGATGGGGCCGAAGGGGTGGCAACACCTTTACCTTTGCGGTCCTCTAAGAGACGACCGAGCTGATTGATCATCACGGGGACCCGAGCTGCTTGGACTTTGAGCATGGTCAGCATGTGGTCGGGCTCAGCAGTATAACTCTCCATCCGGTGAGACCACGCTCCGAGGATGTTATCCACAGCTTCCTGGACATGCAGAGGAATCACGTCGTCCTCGTAAGGTGGCAGAGCAGCTTTTAGATAAGCAGCAGCGATGGGGATCTCCGAATCCGCCTCGTGAATGCTGGAACTGAGTAAGGATCAGAAAGGGGATCGAGTTTTTTAAACAAAAATCCAAGGCAAAAATCCAAGTCAAAATAAAATACCTTTGAATCTTTCCCGCATCCACGCCGAAGATGGGCTCGCTCATGCTCACCTCGCTCGGACTTTTCTCCTTCACGGGACGAGAACCTTTTGTCCTCCTAGGACGGGTGACCCGAGATTCTAAAATCACATTGGTGATGGGAGCGCTAAACTCAGCCTCTAAATCGTCAGAAGCTGGGACCTCTTCATCACGTGGCCTCTTCTCCCCGACAACCATCGTTCCCGGCTCCCTCTCCAGGCCCCCGGGAATAACCTGTTCCTCCTCCGGAATTTTGGGGAGAACCTGATCTAGAGGCAAAGGAGAGGGAAACCCCAAGGGAAGAGCCTCCGGGGGCGGAGCCAAGGCCACGGTCACGTCGCCCTGTTTCCCGCGGCTCGTTTTCTTCTGTCTCTTAGGAGCAGAGGCGAGTTTCGCCATCTTCTCCCTCTCCCTCCTAACTTTCTCATGAGGGCTCTCCATCTCTGAACTCTTGATTGGACGCATGATCCTAGGATAGCGATGAGCTGGAAACAAAATAAAAAGTTAAGTCAGAAAATAACATAAATTCCCAACAAATGGCACAATCATCAGGAAAACTCACGCGGGTAAATATTTTCTACGTCACGAGGAATCGTAAAAAAGCGAGCCCGAACCCGCCTGGCGTCAGTCAGCCAAAGCTTATATTTACACTCGTCTCCGGGGAGAGATTTTATCTTCTCCCAGATCGTTAAAAAATCCCATCCTAACCCGTCCTCGGCTGGAGCTTTAAAGCCTAAAAGGATAGATAGACAAGGTCAGGAAACACAAAGCCAGCCGAACCCCGTTAAAAAGATTAAAGAGAGAAGTCTAGGTAAAAGCCGAGAAGACTAACGATTTTCTGTCAGCCGATATTCCCCGTCGATGTGGAAGTCTTTCGAGTTCCACTCCCCCGCCACGAAAAACCATTTCTCTGACCATTCCGGTTGTTTGCTCGGCAGCTCTTTTATGACCGAGTGTCGCTGCTTCAAGTAATAATCTCCCCCGCTGGTGGCGCTCATGTAGAGGAGGTAGATAAGCTCGAAACCCGTCGGTCCCCGGTACAATCCGTAGAACCCAAACATAATGCAATAGACGTATATCATCACCCAGCCATTCGGGGTGATCTGCATAGGAGCAATCTCCTGCAGGTGTAGAAAGTGTGCTACCGAGGAATGCAGGGGAAAACGACGTCCGCTCTCCATCATCGCATAATTAACCGCCAACATGCCCGGAGGAGGGGAGTCAGCGAATTCATCTACTTGCGGAGCATACAAGTGGACGTCGTTTGGAATCTGCCATCTCTCCCTCATCGCCTGCAGTTCCACCTCGTTCACAGTACTTTTCTTCCAGCTCGCGTCGAAAGGCGTGTCACGGCGCTCTTTGACAGAATGAAATCGCCTCCGCGGGATAAATACATAAGGCTTTTCGACAGAGTACCGGGAATAATTAAAAGAAGAAGGAGGACCCCTGGAGCCAGCGAGGATATCATACAAGCGGCGATAATCCCTGCTTACTTGACCACTCAGCATGTCGCCCGCCTCCTCCTCGGTGAAAGGAAACCTAGACATCACCCATTTCACTGGGGATGGGGATTCGGGGGTGGCCCCTGGTCTCCCCGAAGTAGAGGCCGAACCAGAAGCCCCAACATCGCGTGGCGGCCCCAAAGACTGAGAGGGGGGAGATCGGTCATTACTCATTCTCGATTACAGCGGGAGAAGAAGAAAAGGCTGGGATTTCTTAGTCTAAAAAGTCCTATATCCCCCAGAAAAACCCTATCGACGGAGCTTAGACCAGAGCCGCCGCCGGAAATTGAAAAACCTAACCGATCTTCTCGAAGAAGAAACCCTATCAGGAAACTGAACCGCGACTTAATGAAAAACGAGGAGAGGATTCGATTTCCGCGTACCTGTGAACCGAAGAAACGAAAGAAGATGGCCGGAAGTTGTCGCGCCGCCGGGAGTTTTTTCTTTCTGTCGCCTGCACCAAGTTTCTCTCTGAAAAACCGTTTTGGGTGAAAAGTGATTTTTGGGGCGGTTACTCAGAGGTATATATATGTGGAATCTGAAAAGGCGGGCGTGCGTTTTTGAAATTTGAAAAAGTGTCCTATATTTAATTTGAAAAGACACGTGGGCCCCTACAGAAGTCCCATCAGGCCCACTGGGCTCAATGATGACAGGGAGATTGTCCGAGGATGCAGCCAATGGATAAAAATAGTTCCCATTTCGGTCGGAAGGGGCCTGCTCGCCCACGGCCGATCACACCCCTCCCGAGGGGCATTTGTTGTGTCACTATTTTCCTTATTAATATTTGTTATTATTATTGTCTTGTCCGGCCGATAGAGAAGATCGCAACCCGGTCATCGGCAGGGAGAGGTGCCCGGCATCCGGGGAGAACTCGCCACGTCAGCTCGCCGAGGTGGTCCGAGGTGTAAAGCTATGCCCTGATGACTACAAGTCCCCGCGAGCAGACCAGCTATGAGCCTCCTAGGATGTCCCATACCCGGGGTGGATAGTTCTGAAGACCACCGAGGATGAAGTCTACCCAGGTCATGAAGATCCGTCAAGTCATAAACAAGGATAATCCAGCTGAAGATCTCCTCCGCTAGGTGTTCGGTGTGCCCGGCTAGAAAGGCGGCGGAAATGTGGACCGGCCCATATATCAGGCCCATGTAGTAATTTCTGTTAAAGCCCATTAGGTCAAAAAAGGGAAAAACCCTAACTGTATCTCTATAAATACCTTATGAAACTTACCAAAAGAGGCAGATTGGCAGCCCCCAAAAATAGTGTATTTTCCTTTTCAAGCTTAAAAACTTTATTTTCCATTTCCGGTTAGCTCAATCCTCAAAAGAAATCTCTCGTGTTCTCGTACGATATAAGCCGTTTCTGCCCGGTTTTTTATCGGCGTTAACACGCTTACCTATAAGACAAGCCACATCTTGGGCTTTCTCATTGCTCCTCCAATCTGCAACCACACCCCCAAAACAATGATAAAAGTCACAGAGGTCAGAAGTCTTTGAAAGTTTGTTAGAGAGTGCTTGATTAGTGCTTTCACTTCTTTGGGAAGACAATGCACCACCAGAGAAATGATTCTTATTGAAGGCAGGACACCATTTCTCTCTAAACCCATATAGCCTCAACAACCATTTATTTCTTGAACAACCATATTTGGACATCGCCCTAAAAAAAACATAAAAAATATTGTAACTACAGTTTAAGATGGCATGTAAAAGACAGAAGCATGGATAATTAAAGATAGAAGAATGACACATAAAACACAGTAGAATGTCACAGTACAGCAGAATTCCATGTAATAATTAGTGAAAATAAAAAAAACTTACTCAATCCATTTGTCTTCAAACTCGGCAATCGTATCACAACACTTCAACAAGTAGTTGAAATCGTCCATGAATCCTTTCATGCGCCGAAGTACCGATGCGATTCTTTGAATTCTCCCCAATATGCCAAATGCAAAGGCGATGACGAGAAAGTGTAAAGACCTCAGAAATCGCAGCAGCCATAGCAGCACTTTGATCGGTCATGATAGTATCAGGATATCTATTGTTCATTGATCTCAGAAAGGTATTGAACAACCACTCAAACGACTCGGTTGTCTCATTCATTAAAAAACCACAACCAAACATCACATTCTGTCCGTGGTGATTCATACCGACAAATGGACCACAAATCATATCATACTTGTTTGTCCGGTAAGTGGTGTCATGTACCACCAAGTCACCAAAGAGAATGTATTCGTCCTTCATTCGTTTATCCCTCCAAAAGAAACTACACAACCGTGACTCACTATCAATCTGAAAATCAAAGAAAAAGTCTTCTTCAGTAGCCTTCCTTTTCTTAAAAAATTCTATTAACCTGCTGGAGTCAGTCCCATCAAGAGTCTTAGGGTTCTTCAATGCATTATAAGCATCTCTATCTGTAAACCCTAACATTGGTGATCCACCGGACTGATGCTTCAACACCCGAACAGCAGTAGCAACACCGACTCCACTTTTCTTTAACTCTTCCAAGTATGAAACATGATTTCGGTTAAGCCTTCTATGAGATCTCAGAAGGTGACTAGAAGATGGGCAGAGCTCATGGTTATGTTCTTTGACATGCTTCGAAACAACTCATACACCACCTCTATCAACATGGAATTGTACTCGAGCTTCACAACCAGATCTGACATCAAGCTTAAAATAGGAGGGATCGGGGTTGGAATTATTCTCCTTCAAACCAGCCTGAGAGCACACATACAGTTTCATTGATAAAGAGCCATCTACTCTACATCTTCCCCTTGACCTCCGAACACTAAAACCCATCTTAAACGCATAATCATTATACATTTCATAAGCCTCCTGTTCAGAATGAGAAACTGCACCAACCAAATCTTTGTCAAAGGTTCCTGCTGCAATTTGAATACAAAAAAAAAAAAAAACAGTAAGAAGAGAAGAAAAAGTAAAATTGAATATAATATAGAGCAGAAAGAACTATACAACAGAGTGTAAATCATTGAACAACAGAGTAGAAATCAGAAATGGAACAGAGTAGAACTAAGAAAGCAAGATGGACGTTAAGTAAATTGTTACCTTTTTCAGAATCATCATTTGTAATGACTTCAGAAATTGGGAGATCAACACCAATATCTTTGGACACATCACTTGGAACTACAACAACAAATATGGAAATGCACATATTCATAAAAGGAACAAAAACAGATATCACATTAACATAATAGTAAAAAGGACGACAAAGATGATAGTTACATTCTTCAACTTCATCTGTAATAATGACTTCATCATCATCATCACCAGTATATTTGGAATGATCCCTTGGAACTACAACAAAGGGTAATGGATTACAAAGAATCAACATGCAGTACAAAACAAAGTGTAACTAAGGAAAACAGTTCTCAAACCATCAATGTTGTCTTCTCCAGAATCAATATGGATTACTTCTACATCATCATTAAAATCAACTGAAAAATGAAATCAAAACACATAAAGACAGAGAAGAATGAATTCAATCACAGAATTAAAAAAAAAAGAATATCTATACCATCAAAAGTATAAGCATCCAAATCAATGTCATCCATTGGAATATGAAAAACTGGACTACTGGATCATGAAACTCAGAAACAAGCTACTCGAGATCCTCAAAGCTCAGTTTATCAACAGAGTAACTGCACCACTTTTGAATTAGGAACAGTAAAACTCAAATTCAATTAACAAAACCAAATTCGATCTCATTGACAAAATCACATTCGATCGCGCACAGCCAAATCGAAACCTAAGTTGGAAACCGAAAATGAAATCGAAATTGAAACTGCAATTGAATCGAAACCTAATCGAAATCGAAATCGAAACTGCAATTGAATCGAAATCGCGCACAGAAGTACTCACCTCACAGCATCTGAAACGAACGATTGGCCGTCGAAATACGCAGTCGCCGTCGAAAGACGCACCGAATTGGCCGTCGAAATACGCGATCACCTACTGCGCCTTCGAACAGAAATCCGCGCCGGAGGGAGACGATGAACGCCGGAGGGAGCGATGTTGTGTTTCTATTGTTTGTTGTGTGTGTGTTTCTGTTGATTGTTGTGTGTGTGATTTCGGTTGTTTGTTACAAACAGAAAAGGGGGAAAAAAAAAAAGGAAAAAAATTAAGGTTGCAAAAATGAAATGCTTAAATAGTAAAATGTGGTACCATAGTGCTTAGTATGGTACTAGTACCATGGTATAAATTACCAAAATTTTAAGTTAATTTTGAAAAATAATTATACTAATAATGGCAAATTAATTATTCTTCGTTGAATCAAGTAATGGGTAAGAAATCAAGTAAAATTTAATTAGATTTTCTTACTAAATATATGAATTATATAAAATTTTCTTAATATATGATATTAATAAAAAAACGTCACATGTCAGAGATAAAAACATACATGAAATATAGTGTAAAATAAAATCAAAACATTACATAATTATGAAAAGAATGGCTTCTTCCATTTGTCTAATTGGTCTTGTGTTTCTCATCGCATTTCAATCGGCCGGAGCAAGAGGTCCTTTCTCCCACCGGAAAAAGATCTCGATCTCGGCCCTCCTCATTTTCGGAGACTCGACGGTGGACCCCGGCAATAACAACCACTTCTTCACTCCCACCAAGTGCAATTTCCCGCCCTATGGTCGAGACTTTGTCGGCCACAAAGCCACCGGACGCTTCACAAACGGACGACTCGTAAACGACATCCTCGGTGAGTGAATTAATATAAATGAAACGAGTCGAGAGTAAAAAATTGTTTAAACAAAATTTGTTCAATAATATTGCAGCTAAAGAATTTGGGGTGAAAGACACCGTGCCTGCATATCTTGATGAGACGCTTAAAATCGATGATCTAAAGACCGGAGT
Organism: Euphrasia confusa; assembly: GCA_954870475.1. Taxonomy (NCBI): domain Eukaryota; kingdom Viridiplantae; phylum Streptophyta; class Magnoliopsida; order Lamiales; family Orobanchaceae; genus Euphrasia; species Euphrasia confusa. Next base: position 36,101,693 of record OX940959.1, on the reverse strand, counting down.
CAGTTTCGCATCGTCTGGATCCGGATACGACCCGATCACAACAAAATTCAGCGTATGTTCTTAATCATCAATCTATATACATGTGTTTACTATATTATCAATCCATTTTCAAAATATATAATGAATCTGTTTTTGTTTTTTTTTTATGAAAGGCCTATTACATAAATTTGGGATAAATAAGAAAAATATTTTTTGTTTTTATGATAAATACTGTTTAACTCCTATATATATATATAGACACATTTCTTTTATAAAGATATATATGTTGAAAATAGATCATATTTATTTGCAGGCAAATCTTTTTTGGTATAAAATACTAGCTAGTCTATTATTTGTATAATACTAGTTTTTATGCCTGCAATTGAATAAATTTAAAATAAAATTGTACTTGTATTATCCATTACTTTTTAAATTTTCATTTACAACTATTTTAATTTCTAAATTAAAATTTTATTTTTACTTTCCGGTCAAAAATTCAAAAATTAATATTTTTCTTAAAATACTTTTATATAAAAATGCATTAAAAAAAGGCATGTAGATACTTTTGTGTGTTTTTATATATTTTTTTAATAATTTTGAAAACCAAATTGTTGATTAACTAATTACCCTTAAAATAAATTCCCCCTACAATTTATTTTCCAAACAGAACATACTCTCCATACCAACTCAAATGATGTACTTCAGAGAGTACAAGCTCAGACTCCAGCAAGGCATCGGGAAGGATCAAACGAAGACTGTGATCGATAACGCCTTGTTCGTCACTAGCGCCGGCACGAACGATTTCGCCATCAACTACTTCACTCTGCGAACTCGTCGCCTCTTCAACACTCTCCCTGAGTACATGAAGTTCATCGTCGGAAAAACTCGAGAAGCCGTGCAGTCGTTCGTTGACGAGGGGGCCCGCCACATCGGGGTGGTGGGGCTCCCCCCGCTCGGCTGCCTTCCGATCATAATATCCATCTTCTCCGACGACCCGTTAAACAATCGAGAATGCATCGCCAACATATCTTCAGCGGCTCGAGTTTACAACAACATGCTGAAAAAAGAATTGAGAAGCATGCAATTTCGGTCGTGGGGATCCGGGGTTAGAATCGCGTACTTGGACGTGTACACGCCTCTCGACGAGATGATCTCGCGTCGAAAATATGGTGAGTGAGTGATATAAATGTTAAGTTGTTCAAATTCTGTAAACAGTTCGAGTTTTTAGATGATAACGATATATCAGAGATTAATTATTGATCAATGTAGGGTTTGAAGCGGTGAACACGGGATGTTGCGGGAATGGGCTAGTGGAAGCGGCGTACATGTGCAACCAAAAGTCTTTGACGTGTGCCGATGCGAACAAATACGTGTTTTGGGATTCCGTGCATCCGACGGACAGAGCGTATTCCGTGATTGCGCAAGCTTTTACGCCTGCGATCGAATCACTGTTTAAATAAGGCCTTGCATGCATGAGTACTATATATATGCAAACGTGTGTTGGATTTCTTCAAATATTCATTCATTAGTATAAGACATGTTAAGATTAAGCCAAAAAACAAAATAAACCGTGATCAGGGCTTAATCACGTTTGACTGGGTTCAATGTGGATGTGACCTTATAAAAGTGGTCTCAGAATCACGTTTGACTGAGTTTAATGTGGATATGTGACCTCGCCAATGGAGATATGTGGTAGATTTGTCTCGTTGGATAATAACGATGGTGCGAAATGAAGATATAATATGGGGGAAGGGAGAGACAATAATATGTCTTTAGATCGCCCGCGTCACATTAGTATGATTTTGTCTGCTTTAGACAAAACTCTCATGGTATTGTTTTTGAAGATCTTCATAAAAGACCTCGCACTAATTGAGTACCAATAAACTTTTTTCCAAATTTGAGACTTAATTAAGTATATATCTACAACAAGAAGAGTATATTTATTTAATTATTTTTGAAATGTGGAGTTTTTTTTATGAGACGGTATAATAATAGTTTTGAGGAAAAAAAGGATCTGATTTCTTACAAAAAACACTTAATTAGCTAGTTTGTTCAAAGACAGATCCGTAGTTTGTTCAAACACAGATCAACTTCAATTCCATGCGTTGAAACTCGACTCATCCTCGTCGTAATCTTACCCAAAAACAATAATGACAACAAAAATGCACATCCTTACACCGTTCATTTGTCTGTTTTTTCTCGCCTTTCAAACGGCCACATCACGACATTTCCCCTCCGATGGGAGCAATAAAGCCGAGATGGAAAAGATCTCCGCCTTCCTCATGTTCGGAGACTCCACCGCGGACCCCGGCAACAACAACTACATCCCCACCGCCACCAGGAGCAACTTCTTACCATACGGCCGAGACTTTGTCACCCACAAGCCGACCGGACGCTTCACAAACGGCCGCCTCGTCAACGATATCCTCGGTTCGTACGTAAATATAATCGATCGATTTGCATGCATGCATGCATGCATGCATGCACACGTGTTTATAACGAGACATATCGAATTTGTTTCATGCACGTACGCACAGCTGAACAGTTCGGCGTCAAAGGCTACTTGCCTCCGTATCTCGATCCCTCCCTCACCATCGACGACCTAAAGACCGGAGTCAGCTTCGCTTCCGCTGCTTCCGGATACGATCAAATGACAGCGAAAATGAGCGTTAGCGTTTATCTATCTATCTCTGTCTCATATCATAGCAATTGTCACACTTCCTTTGTTATATACTTACTGTTCATTCATGATTTCAGAGTGTGATCTCCTTACCGACTCAATTGGGGTACTTGAAAGATTACAAGCTGAAACTAGAGGTGGGGATAGGGAAGAACGAGACGAAGAAGCTGATCCACGACGCGTTGTTCATCACGAGCGCCGGCACGAACGACCTCGCCGTCAACTACTTTGTCGTGCCAGCTAGGCGCCTCGTCAGCACTCTCCCGGAGTACATGCGGTTCCTCGTGGGAGAAACTCGGGATGTGGTGAGGGCGTTTGTGGAGGAGGGGGCTCGCCGGATCGGGGTGGTGGGGCTCCCTCCGATCGGCTGCGTGCCGCTCATGATAACCATGTTCTCCGACGATGCGATCCACCACCGAGAGTGCCTCGACAACATATCTTCAGTCGCCAGAGATTATAACGCGATGCTGAGGGAAGAAGTGAAGAGCATGCAACTCGAATTCGGAGTCGAAGGCGTTCGGATCGCGTACTTGGACGTGTACACGCCTCTCGACGAGATGATCTCGGGCCGCAAACATGGTGAGTTCGTTAATCTATTGTCGATTATATTCGACTCAATAATATAAATGTGAAGTTGCCTAATTTCTCCAACAGTTCAAGCTGTTAGGTGATATTTGATCTAACGCAAGAGTCTTGGAGAAAATATTTGAGTCACTGATATAAATGTCAAGTTGTTCAACTTCTTTAACAGTTCGAGGTTTTAGATTATGTGATTTTTAACAGAATCGTAACTTGGCCTCATGTATATATAGGTTTTGAAGATGTGAATTTTGGATGTTGTGGGACTGGGATTGTCGAGACGTCGTATCTGTGCAATCCGTCGTCTCCGATGTGCGACGATGCGGGAAAATACGTGTTCTGGGATTCTTTTCATCCGACGGATAGAGCGTATTCCGTGATCGCGCGATGCTTTTCGCCTGTAATAGAATCACTATTTAAAAAGTAATCTAAGATCTTATTCCATGCATGGTTGTACGTAGCTATGGTCGATCAGGAAGGCGAGGGAGATCACGAACACGATCATGTATAATAAGAATCGAATAAACGGAAGAATTGAAGAAGGCGAGCGTACGTTCATGGTTCGACTCAGGCACCTGCATGCAGGCTATTAGGTCTTCCTCATTCCACATGACACATGTATAATTGCTTTGCTAGAGCTAGTTTTTGAATTATGAATAGCTCACTTACTGTTTATCCGTGTGAATATTGAATGACAATATACTATTGAATTCTTGCTTATACTGATCAATATAACTGGTTTTAAGTATCTCTTTGTGATCAATGTATCTTTCGTCGCTTCAGCCTCAAAATATCCCACATTGTTCGTGAAATTATCCTTCGATCGTCGACCTCAGCCTCAGTCCCAGCACGACAGTACCATTGTGAATTATAACAATTGAAATCGGAGGTCAAGAATAATGATAGTTCCTACAATAGTTTTATTGTCTAACTATGTAGATAACTATATTTTTCGTTAATTTGAAAAAAAAAAGTTTTTTATTTTTAAAATTATAAAAAAGACACAAATGTGTATAGTAGTTTCTAGCATAGTTTTTATTGTGTAATTATGTAACTATTAATTACAACTATTTACTGTAACTAACTTCCATTTTTTCAAAATTCTCCTTTTCAAAACACAATCTTAAAAACAATACAGTGAAAATGTAATTCTTAAATTAAAATTGTCAAATAGAAAGACTATTAATTCTCTCAATAATTTAGAATTTCAGTTTGAAATAATTTTGATCACTTGAAAATTGAATTTATTTGATAATTAATAATGAAGAAAAACACAAGGGATTTAGACAGAGTCTTGAGAAAAAACAGGATCTGCAGGTTTTGCTGTTGTAAACTTTTACTCTTATGAGCACATGTGTCACACGCAGCTTATCGATCATCCATCGATACTTTCCTATATATGTATCCATTGCACGTACTCGAAACTCAGATCAAGCAAAAATAACATAAAATAATGTCGTCGTCTTTCATTTGCCTCGTATTTGCTCCTCTTCTGTTCCTGGCCTTTCAAACTGCCACGTCAGCGAGAGACTTCCCGGCCGGCACTGATGAGAAAGGCGAGTGCGAAGAGATCTCCGCTTGCATCATCTTCGGAGACTCCACTGTGGACGCCGGCATGAACAACGACAGGTTCACAGTCGCCAAGAGCAACTTCCCTCCTTACGGCAAAGACTTTATCGACCACAAGGCAACCGGACGCTTCACTAACGGACGCCTCGTAACCGATATTTTAGGTAAAAAAAACCGAGAAACCCTACTAAAAAAATTATATATCAAAATGAACACTAGTTATACATAAGAAATTGTACGATGCATGCATGCAGCTAAACAGTTCGGGCTGAGTGAGTACGTGCCTGCATACCTCGACCCCACGCTCACCCTCGACGATCTAAAGACCGGAGTCAGTTTCGCTTCCGCTGCTGCCGGATTCGACCCCACCACAGTAGCAATTACCGTATGTTTTTGATTAATAATCTATTATATATATATATAATCATTTTATTATTCCTCTTGTTGCTTCACGTACAACAACTAGTCTGAGACAGAGAGAATAATGATACAACTAATCTATTTTTATAAATTTTCAGAATGTGATCTCCTTTTCGGAGCAATTGAAGTACTTCAAGGAGTACAGGCAAAAACTGGAGAAGGGAATCGGGAAGAATGAAACGAAGAAGCTGATCGACAGCGCCTTGTTCGTTATAAGCGCGGGAACGAACGATTTCATCGTGAACTATTTCGGCGGGCCCGTTCGACGACTCATCGGAACTCTCCCGGACTACATAAACTTCCTCATCGGAGAATCGAAGAAAGTGATGCGTGCGTTGATGGACGAGGGGGCCCGCCACATCGGCGTGGTGGGGATCCCTCCAATGGGGTGCCTTCCGCTCATGATAACCCTCTTCTCAGACGACGCCATTCACCACAGAGGTTGCATTGCAAACATGTCTTCGGCTGCAGTAGAGTACAACAAAATGCTGCAAGAAGAATTGAAAACCATGCAACGTAAATTGAAAGGAGACGGCGTTGTATTAGCTTACTTGGATGTGTATAATCCTCTCATGGAGATGGTATCGGGAAAACACGGTGAGTATATATATGTATATAGTTCGATACAACTATATTTAATTACATAATCGTAAACTTAAAACTATTTCCTCTCGATCTCCTCGTGCATGCATGTAGGGTTTGAAGGGATCAACGCCGGATGCTGTGGGACCGGGGTGGCGGAAATGTCGATTTTTTGCAACACGTTGTCTAAGCTGTGCGACGACGCGGACAAATACATATTTTGGGATTGTATGCACCCGACCCAACAAGCGTATTCTATAATCGCAAAAGGCTTTACGCCTGTAATCCAATCCATGTATAAGAAATAAGGCGCGGAGAGTACGTGTGATTGTTGGAGAGACGCGTGCGGAAGAGATGTATGATCGGATAATAAGAGTCGAACAAACGCAAGAAGAAGGCGATCAGCATTCGTGTTTCAACTCGATCAGCGGCACAAGAACATGGCATATTCATAGATATGGCCGTATGCAGTTCTTCATTTCATATGAAATAATTGCTAGGTTTTGGAATGTACATGAAAAGTTAAAATCATCGACTGAAATGATATTTTTGAATACCTTTCTTATTCACGGTATTATGCACGCTTTCTTTTAAGACAGAGGGAGTAGTGATTTGTTCTTTTAATTTGAATTGAAACTAGAGTGAACTTAAATATATATTTCTGAATTGAACATCAACTGTAATTAAATTATCAATTGAATTTAATTTTAAAATATTAAAATAATAAAAAATAAATAAATTGAGTCATTGATCCGAACTGAACATAATAAATTTGAATTGAACTTGAACTTAGTACGTACTCCATCTAAGTATGTAAAGTGTGTAATTGAAAAAAAAATGAGAATTAAAATCTGATTGATCCAACATAATATTAATGCCCATCCAACCAAACTTGGAGGTAGAATTATGTATGATGATTTATGCTTGGAAAGATTCAAATTTAGGTTTTACCAACTAATTATTATATTTTAAAAATTGAGGGTTACAATTGGTCCAACTTAGGGCTGAGTAAATTATGTTTAGGCTTATTGTTGGATGAGCATATTATTATTACACTAGGATTAATCAGACTTTAATTTCCATTTTTTTTAACAGCGGGATCAATCAGATTTTAATTTCTATTTTCTTAATTAAAAAAAAAACCAATTAAATGGAGATTAGAATGAAAATAGCGCATATCAATTTTGTACCCTAATTTATTTATTTTAGATATATGAAGACATCCAAAATATTTGGTATCACTACTTTAATTAGAGAATGTATGGCATATTTGAAAACAAATTTAATTAGAAGATGTATGACATATTTGAAAATATCCAAAATTTGGTAAAAAAATAACTTTATAACTTTTTTATTGATGTATTTAAATTTATAACTTTAAAAAAATGTATAATTTCTTCTATAATATTCTAATTATAAATTTTTTATTGGTGTATTTAAATGTATATAAATTTTAAAATATGTATAATTTTTGTTCTATAATATTCTCTGTGTATAATTTTTAAAAAATCTTGTATAATTTTATATTAAGATAGACAATCATAGGATTAAAAAAAAAATCATAAAATTTGTTACAAAATTATTATAAAATTAAATAATTAACACAATAATCTTAACCTAGCTAGAATTCACGATATTAAGTGTTTCTTGCGCTCGAAGAGAAAGCTTGAAAAGAAAGATTCGTTTGTTCAGCAAACTAGAAGACGAGACTCTTCTAAAAATAATAATAATTCTTATAAATTTTTAAATATTTTTTTAAAAAGATATTATTAATATTCTAATATTTTTTTTATAAAAATAATAATAAATTTTACAAATTATTAAATATTTAAAAAAATATTAATAATATTAATTCTAACATTAACTAAATTGCATACCTAATATATATATATATATATTCCAACAACCCTCCAAAATTGTTAATAATATTTAAGAGGGGAAGATTTTAGAATAATATATAATTTATATAATAATTTAGAATAATATTAATATATACATAATTTGATTGAACTTAATATATAGGTTGTTAATGGACCCATATTTGAATAACCGGCCCATTAAGTCCATTTGGATCTGGGCCGGAAACAGCCTAATGAGCCGGCCTCTCGAGAAACTAAAAGATAACAAAACACTCTCGCTCCCGCTTCACCTAATCAGTAATCACCTCTCCTTCTTCCCTCGGTGCCCTGTAATCCGCTGCTCATCAAAACACGTCGGGTTTTACTGTGCCGAAAATTGTAGGAACAAATAAACATGGATTTAGTTTTCCAGCTGAACCCCCATTACTTATCCTCAAATCCCAAGAACTTCAGTTCGTCAAATGCCGTCTCGGTTCCGGGTTTCTGCCAGGCCCGGGTGAAGCCCGAAACCAAAAAAATACGGGTTCGCTCGGAATTCGATGGGAAAGCAAACGGGTCCCTCTCCGCTGACTTCGAGACCCGTTTTCTGGACCGGGTTAGCTATCAAAATCCTTTCTTTCTTTTTTCTGCGAAAATTGAGGGTTTCTCCATGTTAATGAACTGCAGAATTTGTGTAACTGTATCATTGTGGTTTTTTAATCATGTGGGATAGTTGTAGAAAATGCTTAATTTGATGTATCTTGATTTCCCAAGTAGAATATTGAAGCAATTACTGCTGTCTGGGTGACTTGACTTGCTAGCTTGTTTCACGAACAGCAAAAGGCGCTCGAAGCTGCGATGAACGACATAAATAGCTCTTTCGGGAAGGGAAGTGTCACGAGGCTTGGAAGTGCCGGTGGAGCTTTAGTGTAGGCGCCATTTTCATTTGTGCCGATTACTGAGGCTTTGCTCTTTAGGAAAATTCATAAGTCCCTTTTAGATTAATCGTTAGTCATCATCAACATTGTCGTCGATACGTTATTACATCTCTGCTTGTTTCTGTAGCGAAACCTTTCCCAGTGGCTGCTTGACATTGGACTTTGCTTTAGGCGGTGGCCTTCCCAAAGGAAGAATCGTCGAGGTCTTGTATTTATTGTATTCCATGCCCTAGTTTAATAAAAATGTATTCCACCCGAAGCAACATATTTGATCAGACATGATTTTTTTTTATTGCTAGATATATGGGCCGGAAAGTAGTGGGAAGACAACTCTAGCTCTCCATGCAATTGCAGAAGTCCAGGTCTAGTATGTTCTTACTTTTACTCTGTCGGTTATTTATTACACACATTGTAATATTATGCTAATGCATTTTTAAAGTTGGTTACTTTATCGCGTTGAACCAACAGAGACTCGGGGGGAATGCAATGCTCGTAGATGCCGAGCATGCTTTTGACCCAACGTATTCAAAATCTTTGGGGGTCGATGTGGAAAATCTGATTGTTTGCCAGCCTGATAACGGGGAGATGGCTCTAGAGAGTAATTGGCTCTCCTTTATCGACTGTTAAGAATATTAAATTATTTGGGACATTGTTGCTTAGTCTTTTTTGTCATACGTGTCAGTTGCTGATCGGATATGTAGATCTGGTGCCGTTGATCTCATTTGCATCGACTCAGTCTCGGCACTTACTCCACGGGCTGAGATTGAAGTAAGCTCCCATTAGCTTGTGTTACACAGTGTTTAAGAAATTAACGGTTTACTTTTTCAAGATTGAATATTTATGCTTTCTGAATAGGGTGAAATCGGTATGCAACAAATGGGTCTGCAAGCACGCCTCATGAGCCAAGCTTTGCGTAAAATGTCAGGCAATGCTTCTAAAGCTGGATGCACACTTATATTTTTGAATCAAATTAGACACAAGGTACTGATAGTGATGGCAAGTTTCTATATTGGACTTTTAAAAAAAAATTAGGTCCTGAAAGTTGGGACATCAATTAAAACCCTGCGAAAAACGAGTTCACCAATATGATAAATAAAATGAAAGAACGAACAATGAATAAAATCTCATTAATATGGATTATTGTCTGTACGGTCGATCAATACCCCAATTCATATTGAACTTTATGTTATCTTTTTTTTATATCTGTTTTCAACTTATTTGATTTCTGATTTTATAATTGTCTATTTGTCTAAGCCAGATAGGAGTATACTATGGAAACCCTGAAGTCACCAGTGGTGGAATTGCTTTGAAGTTCTTTGCATCTGTCCGACTTGAGATACGTCCTACTGGAAAGATAAAATCTGTAAACCCGGAATCTCCTATTCACCTTGTTATCTCTTGTTAAATGTTTTAATCGAAAAGACTTGGCAAAATGAGTCATAGGTGGCTTGTGTTATAGGTTAAAGGAGATGAAGATATTGGGCTTAAAGTTCGTGTAAGAGTTCAGAAGAGCAAGGTAAGTGATTCCACAATATATAAACACACACGTATACTTTTTATCCACTATTATTAATTATTTTTGCTCAAGCTATTTAGTCTCCTTATAGGTGTCAAGGCCATATAAGCAAGCCGAGTTTGAAATTATATTTGGAGAGGGAATCAGCAAGCTGGTTTGTGCAGAGCTATCAATACTCTTTATGTATTTTCTTGCTCTCGAGAGTCGAGACTGTTATATTCATTTTCAACTTCCTCTCTAGGGCTGTGTATTGGATTGTGCTGAAATGGTTGATGTTGTAATAAAGAAAGGGTCGTGGTATAGCTATGGTGATCACAGGTTAGCTTTCTCATTTTATCTTTTTTTTCCGTTGAAATGCAAAATTCAAGCGACTCTGGAAAGAAAAAGAGCGACCCTCGAGAAATCTAGAAAAAACCGCATGATAATTTATTGATGTAGCGTGTTTATTTTCTGTGATGGTGAAATGTAGGTTGGGACAAGGGAGAGACAGAGCATTGCAGTACCTGAAAGAAAACCCTCTTATCTCTGAAGAAATCGACAAGGTAAAAACACTTGCTTTCTTACGTCCACATTTTCTTGGCTGCGATCTTTGTATGTTTCCGACTCCTTGTTTTAATTGTATTCTGGCTTTTGTACTTGTGCAGAAAGTCCGAGCTGTTGTGACAGACGACATTGGACCAGTAGGATCTCTCGTGAAGTCCTCTCCTCCACAACCCGATGAAGAAGACCTGTTCCAAGAAATGCAATGAGATGGAGCAGGCATTTTTTTTGGTTCTGGGAAGAATATTGAAATCTCGAAAAATCGAAAACGGACAATGCAGGTTCTGTCTTATGCCTGTACTTTCCTTCATTAGTAGTTGAAGCGGGTGTTGTTATGTTCCTTGTTCTGGTAAAACCAGTTCTCAACATTGAAGGGAGTTTCCGAAGATTTATTTGAATTCTTTCGTCTCCCTATTTTTTCCCCATTGATCGGTGAGATTCCTTAGATATGAAAAGTGAGACAATTGTAGTATATATAATGTTACAATTATCTTATTAACTTCAAAATTGTTAGGTAATGTTACCAAACTATTTGGAAATGACTCTAATATCCCTCAATTTGAATTTCATTTTTTTTTAATACTACAAATTAGAAACTTGTGGTAATCTATAATTTGTATAGCTGGAGCCCGGAAAGGTAGGAATATATTTTAATTATTTTATGTTAATTTATGCTCATTAGTCACATGTTTGTATTAAATAATAATAATCACTGATGGATGCAATGTACTAAGTTACTAAAATAATATACATAAATATAATATTAATATACCTTTGCCACAAATACGGAGTATATAATAGTATTATTGTATTAATTACCTTTTCAATCTTTCAACGAGGTATGAGGAAATAAAAAAAAAATACTCCGTATTTTGTGTCTCATACATATCTAAAAATTATACCTATAAAAAAATTATGTTAAATATTTTTGTACTTTACTTTTTAATTTTATTATTTTAATTGTATGTTAAATTTATCAATCACATGCAACATTTTAATTATGCTAATGATCTCTATGTTAACTTTCCATACATATGGAGTAGTATATAACTGTTAGACTCCATGATAATAGTCGACGTTTTGTTAATATTGATATACTATATTTATTTTGTAAATCTCTTAGGCTTAATTATAGGTAATTAGTTTTGACTATCTTTGTATTTATACTCTTGGTTTGTGAATAGAAAAGCACGATTGATTCTCTATTATGGTATCAGAGACCCAACCAATCCTAAAAACTTAAGTTTCCGCCGCTTCTATCTTCTTCTTCCTCCCCTCTTTTTTTTCTGTTCGTTCCAAACCGGCAGCCATGACGGAATCCTCTTCCACAAAATTCCATCCCGCCCTCGCCGTTTCGAACATCAAGAATTCCATTCCTATTCGACTGGAACAGGAGAAGGGACCGTATGCTCCTTGGGCTGAATTGTTCAAAACGCATTGTCGTGCCTACAATGTTTACGAACACATCATCCCCAGCAAGCCATTAACGGAGAAAGAAATCGAACCAGACTTCGACAAGGAACTCTGGACCCGTCTCGATGCCGTCGTCCTCACTTGGATCTACGGCACAATCTCACCAGAACTCTTAATCATGATCTTGAAGCCCAATTCCACCGCCACAGCTCAATGGAATCGACTTGCAAGCATGTTTCTTGATAACAAGAATGCCCGTGCGTCTGCCTTGGAGAATCGATTCTCCAACGTTTTTCTTGACGACTTCTCTGACATCTCCTCTTACTGTCAGGAATTAAAAGATTTGGCCGATCAACTCGCAAACGTGGACGCTCCGGTTTCAAACCATCGGTTAGTTCTTCGCCTAATCAACGGTTTGAATGATAACTATGACACTGTTGCTTCTAACATATCTCAACTAGATCCGTTGCCGGATTTCTTTGCCGCTCGCTCTCGTTTAATCTTGGAAGAAACGAGAAAAGCGAGACCGTCTGAGGCACGCACACCCTCACAAGCAATGGTTGTTCAGCAGACAGCTGATGGCACCCAACAGCCTCCAAATAATTCTTCTACCCGTACTCCACAAAACAAGACTCAAAATAATTCCTCCAACCGTAACCAGTCCTCAAATCGTAACAAAGGCAAAGGACAATGGTGGAAATGGGGGCGGGGGATCACATAACAATAGTGACCGAAATCAGCCTTCTCCACAGGCCTGGAATCAACCTTCAGCGCCTCTACCTTGGGCCGCGCCTTGGGGCCAAAATTGGCAATATCCCCCCTGCCCTTACCCCACTAATTCATGGGCACGTACCCCGCCCCCATCCAGGCAGTCCGGTGGCATTTTGGGAAGTCGTCCGCAACAGGCTTACAATACTCAATTTCAACCGACGGGTTTGGAGCAGGCTTTTCAAACTATGACGTTGAACCCTCCGGACAACAACTGGTACATGGATACGGGTGCCACTTCACATATGACAAGCGAGGGAGGTAATCTTACGTCTTATTTTAATTTGAGCAAAAACAATAATATTATTATCGGTAGTGAGCAGGCAATTCCAATTCATGAGTATGGACAAAAATCCCTTCCCACACCCTACCCTACCCTAACTAATTCAATCTATATGATACTATTCTAAATATAATACAGATGGACGCGTGTAACAATGTATTGATAGTTAGAATACACATTCAAACTACTCGAGCTCTATCCGGTTTTATCTATACTATTTTCTGGAGGAGTGCACCGAAACCGAATGTAATGTTCTCATAGCAATGCATTTCATAGACCAACTCTCCCAACCATATTATATGGTTTCACTTTCATTTTCCTCTTAATTTTAATTATATTTTAATAATTAATTTCTCATTCATTTAAACTCTGATTTAATCAAATGAGATATTTTCCAACACTAATTACAATATTTTCAATAAAGAGTTACATTTTGATTTTTGTCCAAAAGAATAGTATATATATATATATATAAATCTAGTTCAATTACATGAACGAGCTCTTAAAATTTCGAGTCTGACTTCTTTACATGGTTCTAAAAATCCCCGCTTAACTCCGATTAATCCCCGCCTAGGCTCTAGGCTGTACTCGACCGCCTCGATTTTAGGCTCTAGGCCCCTAACCCACCTAAGCGCTGCCTAAACCCGCCCAGACCCGCCTAAACCCGCTTTGCACCGCCTAAGTTCAATTAATTTCGTCTTTAGTTACTTAGACGGTTCTCGAGCAGATTTAACTGAACAATTAAATTAGATGCAAATCTTGATAAATCAAATAAAATAGATGATGTTATGATAAATTTTGAGGTACTGACACCAAAATTTGAAAAAAATATTGAATATATAATGAAAATGATCTAAAATTTTAAATTTACAAACTATTTTTTATTATTTTACTATGTTAAACTTGTGATTAATACTATGTTTAGATTATTTATTGATTATTTTGTTCAAAATATTGATTTATTATGCATAGAAATATTTTTAAAATATTATATTAATTAATTAAATATAAAAAAGTAAAACGATTAATCTCCACCTAGTCCCCATTAATCCCTCTAGGCGCTAGACCCCTAATTTTATTAAAAAAGTCGTTTCTTAGTTTTTCGCATTCCAAAAATGATTAGGATGCAGATGGTCATTTTTGTCTCTTTTTTATTGACACGAAATTATTTTTCACCCTCACCGTGTCTGCGTCCTCGTTGACCATCTTCTCTCATCCGAATTTTCCAACTTCTTTCGCATTTCAAGCCCGACTTTTTTGAAGGGATTTATATCCACTAAATCAAAACCCCTCTCCTTAATATTCCTCTGTTTTTCTTGGCAAGCCCGAGAGATTCCCTCTGTCTCCAGACTCCAGTTATTCTTGTTCAGGTGCTTTTTCTCAGCTTTTTTTTTTGTTTTTCTTGATAATAATTTGTGCCGATTCGTGTTTTCGGTACCTTCCTCTGTTTTTGTTTTTGTGGAATTTGATGAACTTAATCCGTTAGCGCGTATTATCCACACTCCGCTGACTTTTCATTTGCTCCTCAATTTTGCAAGAACACTTTTTTATTGCTAAATCCATGTGTGTGTGTGTAAGCTGAACATTGGGGGTTAGATTCTGTGATTAATCATATGAAACATCGTTGCGTGTCAACTTGAAAATCGATGAACATGATTAGAACATGGAGTCAACCTCGTGTGGGTGGGTATATTCAATTTCTCTTGCGGCGAGACAACATTGCCTCGTATAAAATGGGACGCGTATATATATCATGAACTCACTAATGCGAATATTTCATCGGGTTTGTTTTCGTATATAGTTTATTTAACATTCACCTTTTTGTTGCGTCAGGGCGTAGTTTCTATTCCATTTGAAGTAGGCGTAAAGTCACTGCTGAATCCCATATAGCCATGGCCTGCCTACCTTTCTTACGGGGTAGAAGAGTCGATTCGCCAACTACAGATTCTCAGCTGGGAGATGGTAAACCTCGTTACCTGCATCCCCTTTATTTTGATTCTTTGGGTTGGCGGTAACAAACTAGTAATTTTTATACAGAGCTCTCAGGAGTCAATAATGTCCACACTTACTCGTACAAGGAGCTGAGAGTCGCTACTAATGGCTTTAGTCCAGCCAATAAAATCGGAGAAGGAGGATTTGGTTCTGTCTATAAGGTAAATGAAAGTCCATCTTTGTGTTTTGAAAATATCATCATTGAAATTCTGAAAATATCTTTTTGGGTTAATAGGGAAAACTTAAGAATGGCCAGATGGCAGCGATCAAGGTTCTCTCGTCCGAGTCAAGACAAGGAGTACGAGAGTTCTTGACAGAGATTAAAGTGATTTCGGATGTAGATCATGTAAATTTAGTGAAGCTCTATGGTTGTTGTGTGGATGCCAACCAGAGAATTCTCGTCTACAACTACCTCGAGAATAACAGTTTAGCACAGACGCTTCTTGGTATTGCCTCGTTCCATACTTGAAAATGTCAATCTCCGTTGTAGTGTTTTATTCATTTTGATCTTTATCCTTCTCTAGGCCGAAGTCAATGTAATATCTACTTTAGCTGGGGAACACGAGTACAAATTTGCATCGGAGTAGCGAGGGGAATCGCGTATCTTCACGAGGAAGTGAGACCACAAATTATACACCGAGACATCAAAGCAAGCAATATTTTGCTCGATAAAGACCTGACCCCCAAAATCTCGGATTTCGGCCTTGCCAAGCTTATCCCGGCCAACATGACTCATGTCAGCACACGTGTCGCCGGAACCATGTAAGTTGTAAAAAAGTTGGCTCGTATTTCTCAGGGTACAGATTCTAAGGGCTCGTTTGTATATGATAAGCAAATGAATTATATGCGATTGTATCGTTCATGTAAGTATTAACTTGAACTTAGTCGGTTTATTGCAGAGGTTATTTGGCACCAGAATATGCACTTAGAGGGCAGCTGACGAGGCGGGCAGATACTTACAGTTTTGGAGTTCTTCTTATTGAAATAGTCAGCGGGAGAAACAACACCAATACACGACTACCTATAGACGAACAGTATATTCTTGAAAGGGTAAGCATGCACTAATTTGGATTTTGATCAGCTGTTTTAAAAGCTTACCTGAAGAACTGAGATTTGATAATGACTTATTCTAAGTCACTACTCAATTTTCTTTCTCAGACGATCCTAATTTCTTTTTTCTTTCGACAGTCGTGGGATCTTTATGAGCGAAAGGAATTGGTGGCATTGGTGGACGAGTCGTTGAATGGAGATTTCGACGCTGAACAGGCTTGTCGATTCTTGAAGATTGGTCTACTTTGCACTCAGGACTCCCCTCAGCTTCGGCCCTCTATGTCGACTGTTGTCCAAATGCTTATGGGCAAAAAAGGTTTTGATGAGGACACGATAACAAAACCAGGCTTGATTTCAGATTTCATGGACTTGAAAGTCAAAAGTAACCCCAAACCGAAGCCTGACTTTAATAGTCTCACAATGTCGACGTCCAATTTCAACTCCTCTGGATCTGAGACTGTGGCAGACGCGACATGGACGTCGGGGCCTTCTTCTCAGGCTACTATGACGTTTACTGGTGTGTATGATAGGAGCTTGTGAAGTAAGTGATAATGAGTTTTTTTTTTTTTTTGCAATCGCAAAACCCGCGAGTAGTTACTTGTATATTATCGAAAATCAAGAAATTAGTGATTTATACCTAACATTCTTCTTATGGCTATATTCAATCTTTCTGACTCTCCGTAAACAACTAAAAAAAATTGTATGTACTACTATTTCCTTTGAACTGAATAAACTGAAAAAACTAAAATGGTCCTCGGTATCTACCACCGGGTGCTTGGCCTGAGAGATGTTGGATTGGAGGAGAGTTTCGTGTTTTCAGCAAAACAAATAAGGAGTACTACATCTGATATGTTGGATTTGGCCGTTGATTACATATTAGTATAACTAATTCAATCTAATATGATATTATGTCACATGTTGCATATCATATTCTAATACAGAATGACGCGGGTAGTGATGTAATGATACTTAGAATCCACGTCATTTTTGTCTCTTTTATTGACACGAAATTATTTTTCACCCTTCACCGTGTCTGCCTCCTCGTGTATTTAAGCCCGGAGAGTTTGACCTTCTTCTTCCATTCCAAATTTCCCACATACTTTAAGCCCGATTTTTTCAATAAACTAAACCGAAACCACTCTCCTTTAATAATATTCCTCTGTTTTCTTTTGGCAAGCCCGAGAGATTCCCTGTGTCTCCGGACTCCAGTTATTCTCTCCTTGTGTCCAGGTGCTTTTTCTCAGCTCTTTTTTTTTTCTTGATAATAATTTGTGCCGAATGCCGATTCGTGTTTTCCGTACCTTCCTCTGTTTTTGTTTATGCGGAATTTGATGAACTTAATCCGTTGCGCGAATTTACCCACGCTCCGCTGACTTTTACTTTGCTCCTCCATTTTGCAAGAACATTTTTTTATTGCTGGATTCATGTGTGTGTGTGTGTGTTTGTGTGTGTAAGCTGAACATTGGGTGTTAGATCATATGAAATATCGATCGGTGCTTGTCAACTTGAAAATCGATGAACATTGGGTGTATTCGATTTCAAAACACAAAGATGGACTTTCTTTTACTAATGCGAATATTTTATCGAGTGTGTTTTCGTATAGTTTAATTTAACATTCACCCTTTTGTTGTGTCAGGTCGTGCGTAGTGCCGTAGTTTGAAGTAGGCGTGAATCCCATATAGCTATGGGCTGCCTACGTTTCTTACGGGGTAGAAGAGTCGATTCACCAACTAGAGATTCTAAGTTAGGAGATGGTAAACCTCGATGCCTCTGCTCGTAAATCCATTTAGGAAAAATATTTCCTTACGATTTCTTGCAAGTTTTTTACTCGTATTTCTGTGGGTAGGCGGTAACGAATTAATTTTTATGCAGAGCTCTCAGGAGTCAATAATGTCCATACTTACTCGTACAAGGAGCTGAGAGTTGCTACAAATGGCTTTAGTCCAGCCAATAAAATCGGAGAAGGAGGATTTGGTTGTGTCTATAAGGTAAATGAAAGTCCAACTTTGTGTTTTGAAAACATCATTGTGCCCGAGTGCAGAAATTCTGAAAACATCTTTTTGGGTTAATAGGGAAAACTTAAGAATGGCCAGATGGCAGCGATTAAGGTTCTCTCGTCCGAGTCAAGACAAGGAGTACGAGAGTTCTTGACAGAGATTAAAGTGATTTCGGATGTAGATCATGTAAATTTAGTGAAGCTCTATGGTTGTTGCGTGGATGCCAACCAGAGAATTCTCGTCTACAACTACCTCGAGAATAACAGCGTAGCACAGATGCTTCTTGGTATAGCCTCGTTCCATACTTAAAATCTCAATATTCTTATTGTTTTATTCACTTTGAACTTTATCCTTCTCTAGGCAGAGGTCAAAGTAGTATCTACTTCAGCTGGGGAACACGAGTACAAATTTGCATCGGAGTTGCGAGGGGAATCACGTATCTTCACGAGGAAGTGAGACCACACATTATACACCGAGACATCAAAGCAAGCAATATTTTGCTCGACAAAGACCTGACCCCCAAAATCTCGGATTTCGGTCTCGCCAAGCTTATTCCTGCCAACGTGACTCATGTCAGCACACGTGTTGCCGGAACCATGTAAGTTGTAAAAAATATGTGTGATCCTAAGGGCTCGTTTGTACTATATGATTAGGAAATGAATTGATGGAATTGCATCGTTCATTTGGTATTATAATATGTTTGGGATTAGGAATTTATGACTTAGACATGTTATACTGTTTTCTGTCTATTATTTAGTAGTATTAGCTAGGAGAAATAATTATGTTCATTGTCGAAAATACTTCCATTCGGGCATTGTACTATAAGAGATGTTCTTATACGTGACTTGGTTTTCATCCTACATATAAGTACTAACTTGAACTTAAGTCAATTTATTGCAGAGGTTATTTGGCACCAGAATATGCTCTTAGAGGGCAGCTGACAAGGCGGGCAGATACTTACAGTTTTGGAGTTCTTCTTCTTGAAATAGTCAGCGGGAGAAAGAACACCAATACACGACTACCTATAGACGAACAATATATTCTTGAAAGGGTATATGCACTAATTCAGAAATCATCTGCATTTTCTTTCTAAGTCACTACTCAATTTTCTTTCTGAGACGATCCTAATTTTATTTTTTTCTTTCGACAGTCGTGGCATCTCTACGAGCGAAAAGAATTAGTGGCGTTGGTGGACGAGTCATTGAATGGAGATTTCGACGCTGAACAAGCTTGTAGGTACTTGAAGATTGGTCTACTTTGCACTCAGGACTCCCCTCAGCTTCGGCCCTCGATGTCGACTGTTGTCCAAAGGCTTACTGGCAAAAATGATTTTCACGAGGACAAGATAACAAAACCAGGCTTGATTTCAGACTTCATGGACTTGAAGGTCAAAAGCAACCCCAAACCGAAGCCCGACTTTAACAGTCTCACAATGTCGTCGTCAAATTTCAACTCCTCTGGATCTGATACTGTGGTGGACACGACATGGACTTCAGGGCCTTCTTCTCAGGCTACCATGACCTTTACTGGTGTGTATGATAGAAGCTTGTGAAGTAGCGAGTGATAATGAGTTTTTTTAGAGTTTTTTTTGTACTGTTTTTCTCCTTTGATTATTTCTTTGTGGTGATTTATAAAAAGCTTGTGCTTGTCATAGATCAACATTCAAGTTTTTTGTTTGGCAATGGCAAAAACACGGGACGAGTTACTAGCTACTTGTATATTATCGAAAATCAAGAAATGAGTTATTTATACTTAACATTCCTCTTATTGCTAGATTCAATCTCTCTGCTCTCCATAAAGAAATCATAATTCCAGACTCTTTCTTTAGAGAAGTGAAGAAATCTTCCAACATTACTATTTTTTTTTTTGAAAAAATGGTACAATTTCTCTGCTCTTTGGAAAAAGGAATGAAGGATATAACCGAGTAATGTATAAGGTATTTAGCAATTGACATTTCTGTATATTGACTTGTAGATTTAATAAACATTTTGATGTATCACAAAAATTGATACTTTGAAGCTACAATTTGTAGTATGTCATTCGATCGCGGGCCGAATCAAAGTCAATGCAATTTTCGCATTCGAAATTACTCTAATTACCAATTAAATTAGAAAATAATAATGTACAAAACAATTTGGGCATTAGAAATTACTCTAATTGCCTTATTTCGTGGTCAACAATAAATGAGAATATGAGATAATGTTATTATTCTTTTTCGCTAAAAAAGGAAAAATTGAAAAAAACAATGTCGAAACTCGAAACTTAAAAGAAGTAAGATTGGCCGATTGGGTGCATAATTAATAAACAGATTAAATGGGTCCCACACATTCATTATAAATAAATTTTGATTAAAATAAATAAAACCACCCCCACCCCACCCCGCACCACCCCACGCCTTTCTCTCTCATCATCACTGCTTGTCTCACTCATCATCACTACTTTTTCAAACTTTTTTTTTACCCTCTTTTTCTTTCTCTCTCACACACAGAAGTCACAGGCATTCCCTGAAAAAACAAAACCTAGGGTTCCTACTTTTTCCCCTCTCTATCAACCACAGATTCTCAAGCAATTATTTTTACATTTAATTTTAGCTCATCCTCCTCCTCTGAATCGTCATGCCTCAATGTAATCTGTAGTTTTTATTTTTTTATTGGGGTAATTTATTTGGGGGATTTCGCAGGGAGTTTCTTTTGGGGACATTGTCGAAGTCGAAAAGCGTAAAAAATGCTGTGAGTTCATTAATGGGGTTTCGCTTTTTAGGAAGACGTACATGTGAAGCAATTACTTACTGATTTCCCAAGCCGAGTTCGTGAATCCCAGCTTCTTCTTCTTCTTTACCTGTGTGGAGATTGGAGAAGGAATATTCTGGATCTCTCTTTCGCTCATGAAACTCACATGTTTCGCGGGCCGATTCCCAGCTCGGATCGCTTTTCAGTGACTTTAAATAGCGGGAATTCAGTTTATGTCCGAGACTTGTTTCTATAGGCAATGGCGTGCTGCTACTGCTAGCAGCTCTGCTTTGAGGCTCCGGTTGTTAGCTCGGGTTTTTTTTTTCCGACGAAAATCTGAGCTTAGGTGTTAGATTTACGGTGTGTATTAGCCCGTTGTATTTCATGTAGGTGTTGGGTGATGGAGGATATTGGGCTGTTCAATCAAGGGTTGAAGTGGTTGCAATCGAAGGATCGTTATTCTGTAGCATGGACTGTTTTGAGCTGTTTAAGGGACAAAATTGGAATTTTCATGGAACGGCATTGGCCGATGGTTTGTTGTGGGTGTGCGAAATTCGGGAGGGCTTTGCTCTTCCTGTTGGTGTATTGGAAAAACTGTTCTATTTCTGGCTTCAAGTCATTTATAGGGCTTGGATCAGCAGCTCTTTTTGTCATTATGTGGAGTTGCTTCTTAAGCTTGACATCGATGTCGTGTCTCCTCTATGTGCTGCTTAGTATGGTATGTTCGTTGTTTTTCTAATTTGCCTGCAGTGTTTATTTATTTACATTTATGATCATTATTTTCATGCTCCTAATTTATTGAATAGTTTTTGTAGGATTTCGGTGTCCTTTTTAATCTTATAAGTGTTTGGTGTATTATTCATGATCTTCGTGCTCTGTTAATGATGGAGAAATGTGCAAATTTTGGATAGTGTAGGACAAGCTATGTTTTAGAAATATAGTCTCGGAGAACAGTTTCTAGAGTTCCTTAGAGTCGATTAATTTTTTTTCTCGAATATACTGATCTCTAACTCTCTTCTGCACAAACTATATACATAAAGTGTAAAAAAAGGAATGTAATTGCTGATGCAATCATTTTAATTTGTGTTAATTATTTTCAGCGTGCATTAACCATTAAACTGTCATTTGTGTTTTTTTGTCGGAAATTATCCCTGGTCTGTTATCCCTTTACTTTATTAAGCTTATTTCCTGATTCCCCCATTAAATTTAACTTCCTCCATTTATCTTTAATTTATCTGAACTCTTATCAAATCGGTATATCACTGGACCCTGGAAAGACGACTATTTACACAGAATGATCCAAACAATTTTGTAATTACTAATTACTCGTTATGCACCATTGACCATCCAGGTGAATAACAGTGATTCTAAAATCTTGCCTTATTGTTTGATCATTATAAATGGAAAAAGTCGCTGCAAAAGATCTCTGCAACTTTCTCCAATACCATTGTTTTTATTATAGCTTCCATATTGTTGTAAATGTATTTCAGGGAGCTGCTGGGATTGCTGTTCAGTATTTAGGATATACTCCTGGACTTTTTATTGTGGGCCTGTTTGCCATTTTGACGTTGTGGATGTATGCTAACTTTTGGATAACGGGTACCTTGTTTATAGTTGGAGGTAAGCCTTGTTATCTTCATTTATTTTGAACTTTGTCAGACGCATTATTTCATGTTTACCTTTTCACCTTTCAGTACTCTACTTTGACCCTTCTTTTCCATTCACATTTTTTTTTTCAATTACATCTCAGAAACTTTAGTACTTGGGGATTATTTGGCAATCAAGTGAATAGTCTCTTGGATCCAACTTCTCATTCTCAAAACCTTAATTTAACCTTTTCTAGTTAATATGTTCTAATTTGACACAATGTTATTTTTTATAATAACTTTGTCCGCTGATAATCTTTCTTTTCTTTTAATGATATACCTATCCCTTCCTGAAGATGACTCGGGGATGGGATGAATTGCATGTAATTAGTTTCTGATGCCTGTGTTTCCCTTGTTTTTTTCTCTTGCAACGCTTCGTCCTTTTCTTGCTAACACTTTATGACACTAGCACAATTTTGTGAATGTATGCAGGCTATCTATTTTCATTAAATCTGAATCATGCACGACTACTGGTGTTCATGGCAACTATGTACGCTATGTATTGCGTCCAAGTACGAGTAGGGTGGGTTGGAGTTTTCCTTGCGGTTAACCTTGCCTTCTTATCAAATGATGTGTTGAACTACTTGATCAAATTGTGTGATAATTTAAGTGAAAGTACTCACTTTGAGGGACATAAAGAATCTGATTCGTTCGTTGAAGATGATTTCCCCACGGAATGTGAATATCCCGCTCCTACTGAAGTAAAAGGAGAAGAAGAATTGGATAAGGTGCACTCATGTAAATCAGCTAGCAAACCTGCTAGTTGTCCATCTTTTGTTGAGAAGCCAATAGAAACTGCTGCTAAGAAGGTGGTTAAAGAAGAGGCTGATTCCACAATTGAGATGGAGAGAATTTTAAGTAGTGGAAATCACTATGATGCCCTTGGGTTTCCTCGCCAAAAGAAAATTGATTTTTGTTTATTGAAGAAGGAATACCGTAGGAAGGTGCGGTTCCATTTATACCTTGCACTTGATTTATTTATCATTAACCGTGTATACATGTAGGCCAAGTAATTAATAATGATAAAAAAATATTGAATCCTATACAATGTCACCTTGATTTTCATTTTCATTTTAGTTAGTCAAGATGGACATTAGTGTTTTACTTCTTTTTATGATAAGTTGATTCTGGTAGATATCTGGTTGTGCGGTCAAAATAGGGGCGGAAATTATATACTAAGTTGATTTTGGTAGATGCATTATTATTGAAGAGTCGGTGGATTTTTGTTATTAAGGAAATGAACGTTATATTTGTATACAGTAATTAGGGTTTTGGTTCGACTTCCTTGAAAGAAAATAGATGTCTGAAATAGTAGTTGTTCTATATGTTTTCGATTTGAGAAGAAAATGTAGACGAAATGCTATTTTATCCCGTTTGATTTTCTGTTTATTACTCGTAAGTTTATGAATCTTGCATTCTGAAGGGTCTGTGTTTTTTTCTTGCCGAAATGGTATTATTTCTTATAAGAATTAGATTCAAGAAGAGAAGTGTTTATGAAATACTATCTTATCCTGTTCAATTTCTGTTTACTACACTTAAGGTGATACATTTTCCATTCTTCGTCCAGTATTTCTCAATGTTTGGGAAAAGGAAATGTACTGTAAACATAGATGATAGGATTTAACTTGTGTACTATTAATGTGTTTGAGAAACTAGAGACTACGAGGGTCCATGAGATATAGAGATGACTTGTGACATTTGAGTTTCAAACTAGAAAAATGTATGTATTTTGCACTACTTTTAAAGCGGTGTACGGCCACTTGCTCATTTTGTCGGATTAGTTGAGGGTGTTGTAATAGCTAATTGTTATTTTTTTGCAAATCATATAATCAGTTGTTTATAGACAATGCTTCCATTGTATATGTTGGAGGAACATTTTTGTAATTCCTGCTCTGTTGATATTATCCAAATATCAGGGCGTCAGTATCTCTTAATAAACACCACTTTTGTGCTTTTTCCAGGCCATGCTTGTGCACCCAGACAAAAATATGGGAAGTCCACTAGCAAGTGAGTCGTTTAAGAAACTTCAATGTGCATATGAGGTAAGTTCTACCCTCTTTCTGTTGTCTGCTTAATATCCTGAAATAGAGTTGTTGCTATGGATTCAAATAGTCACTTGTGTGGCGTTGATGTCAGGTCCTTTCTGATGCTGTGAAGAAGAGGGACTATGATGAGCAGCTCAAAAAAGAAGAATCCAAGTGTGTTTTGCAGAAATCAGCTAGCACTTCTTATCAGGTAAAGTAATATGGCGAACCTTAGCCTCAATTTTGTCTATATAAATTCTTCTCTAGTTTATGTTCAGCATAGATTTTAACCAATGCTGCGTAGGAACTTATTGTAACTTGAAACCTACATAGAGAAGTGAATAATACTCGTTCTTTACTTGTTCTAATTATTGTTAGTGTGTGTGTGAGTGTTTGTGATGTATACACATACACTTGTGATTCTAATTTTCAAATGTACTGCAGTCCCTTAACCTGCATTCCTCTTCTTTTTAACATTAATAAATTATAATTATCGCACGTGTGATATTAAAGGAAGAGCTTTCTTTATTTTGATTTTGAGCTGATGGGTAATTGTTTTTCATGAAATTTTGTGAGGATTATTTGTGTATTTGCTGTTCCGGAGATGGATCATATATCTACAATGTTTTTCATGACACAGGGTACCACAGACTTTTGTTCAGATGAGTCCAGGCGCATACAGTGCACAAAGTGTGGCAATTCACATATTTGGGTTTGTACGAATAGAACCAAGGCCAAAGCAAGATGGTGTCAGGTATTGCTGCCCTCTTAAAATTAGAGATTTTCTTGGCGTATCTACTTATTATGTATATATACTAATTAATAATGATATCATGCTAATAGGATTGCTGTCAGTATCACCAAGCCAAAGATGGCGATGGATGGGTAGAGTACAGAGGCTCACTGGAGTTTGATCAGCCACAAAAGGTATCATAAACAAGACTTTATACTTCGAATTATAGTTGTAATTTGCGCTGTGCGTCTTACATTGTTGATTATAATATCTCATTAAAATATGCCATGCCTGTCATTTATACAGGTGGAGATACCTCGTGCTTTTGTATGTGCTGAAAGCAGGATTTTTGATGTGTCAGAATGGGCGATATGTCAGGTTAGTCGGTAAATTCTGGACCTGCTTTTCGGTAACATGTATATTTGTCACTACATCTATCTTTTTAAGTCTCACCTCTCTGACTCCCTCTGGTCATGAATCATAATATTTGTGATCTGACTGCTATAGCTATCAATAAGCTCTAAAATAGAACTCAACTATTAGCACACCCATATATCACCATCTTATATTTAATGAAGCCGCTCAGAAAACAATTTGGTTGGGGCCTTACCTGATTCTAAAAATGATTGGTCCAAATTGCGCATTAATCCAGTTATCCTTCAAAATTTACCAAAATTGACCCTGCTCACGTTGTCTTTACACAGGGAATGGCTTGCAGACCCAACACACATCGGCCTAGTTTCCATGTAAACATGGTTGGATTAGAAAAGTCGACTCAAAGATCCAATTCAAGCCGGTATCCATGGGATCTGGATGCAGAGATGATGGAAGAAGAGGATGAGTTTGAAATGTGGCTACAGCAAGCCCTTGCTTCTGGACTCTTTTGCGAGTCTTCCAAACAACGAAGGAAAAGCTGGAGTCCCTTCAAACTGCCTCAGAAAAAAGGAATGAAACAATGGCGGAGAGCATCCTAGTACAAGACAATTTTGCTTGCCACGGATACATTGACTGGATTTTATTTACACGAGGCTGAGATAACCCCTTTTTTTCTAATATAAGATTGCCTTAGAGCAGATGAAAGATGTGAGAATGTGGGAGTTGGATCGGAGGATGTGAAAGAAACTACTTGTTTTACATATGGTTCATGTCTGTAAATAACACATCTACTCCCTCCCCATTACACAGATCAGTTTTTACCCGTGTTCTTGAGGTTGGAAATCAAATTTGGAGGAAGAGTAAAACTGATGCTGTTTGTATACATTTGCCGATAAGCACTTGAGCAGATGCAATAAAAAGTGAAAATAATTGTTTTTCTGCCATTTGTTTGATTGATTTCTGTTGTTTGTATGCT
The DNA here is from genome assembly GCA_954870475.1 of Euphrasia confusa. Lineage (NCBI taxonomy): Eukaryota > Viridiplantae > Streptophyta > Magnoliopsida > Lamiales > Orobanchaceae > Euphrasia > Euphrasia confusa. The sequence goes on along the minus strand of OX940959.1, from coordinate 36,075,066 downwards.
AAAAATGCAGTTGGAATTCATTAATTATTAGCAAATATTACTGAGGTTAAACAGGTTTATAGTTTGAAAATGATTCTTATATCATTGGAATTGCAGTGTGCTTAATGATTACACGAAATATGTGGATAAAAAAATCATGCTCTGTAACCAGTTACGAATCTTTGGATTCCAGCGAAATCAGATACGATATTTATGTTGTAGAAGGTTCCTTCCACCTTAGTTCGCATATAATCCACAAGACTCTTGCTCTGTATTTCCCCATTCGTCTGCGCAAAGAATGTAGATAAGAAAAAACGCAACATTCTAAAATTAGCCCGTAGACGAGGGAGAAAGGGCAACTAGTAGTAGTATGAATTAAGATCATGTCCTCCAATTATCAATACTACAAAAAGTTATAATTCCTGTAATATGTACAAACATATCTCTAATGCACAGTGATCGATTGATTGATACCTCAAATGCAAGAAATCCACCACGTTTTAACATGGAAGCAGCTCCATTGCAGAGGTGGATAAGATCACTCATGCCATCTTCTCCCCCATCCAGCGCGAGTCTTGGCTCGTGTTTAGAAACCTCAGACTGTAGCCCATCAATATCTTCACTGGGAATATACGGTGGATTGCTGACAAGCCCACTTAGTCCCCCTGCAACATCCTTCAGCGGATCAAACCAGGAACCGAGCCTCACCACTACTCTATCCTGCCGACACAAAGCTTAGTGTCACATACAGTCCAGGGTCGGCGTTGCAAAATTATTCATGTTAGTCAATGCCAAGCCAAAAAACCAGATGATTAGGTTACTTCCATGAGTTCAAATCCACGGGCGATTAGTTGCTTTTCGTAAGTTTACTATTGAATTCGAAGGCACAACCACACTACAATAAATTCAAGACCCCTTTTTGCCTTCAATAAAAATCAACACAGACGAATACATAATAAACACTAGATTGTAGCTCAAGCGATATCACCCATCCTTTGCATGAAAAAGGTGTTGATCATGTTCACCAGATTCTTAGATACTAAACTCTAAACCACAAGAGAATTCATGAAACCCAAAACAGAGTTCTAACCTGCAGATTATACCTCTCAACATTATACGACGCGACCGCAACGGCAACAGGGCTCAGATCAACAGCCACCACCTTCCCACGACCCGGACCGAAAACCCGGGCAAGCCCAATAGCAAGCGCACCACTCCCTGTTCCCAAATCGGCCCACGACCCATTTCTCAATTCATCGTTTCCCTTCAAGGCATCAGCAACCAAGTCGACAATAATCTCTGTCTCGGGCCTCGGTATCAGAACCCCTTCTTCAACGCTCAGCACCAAATCCCTCCAGTGCTCGCAGCCCACCACGTACTGAAACGGCCTCCTTTCCTCGATCCTCTGCTTCCACAGCCTGTAGAGATCGTCCAAGCACGCCCTGATCGACAACGGAGTGGCATCGTCGTAATTGCTCCTCGAATTCGGGGGCGAAAGCATAGCGGGATGCTCGATGGCGTCTTCGACGAGCCAATTGAGCTCCCGGTGAAGGAGGGTGGAGTCCGGGCCGTTGTCCAGGTCCGAGAAGGCGGAGCCCACTGAGGAAGCCCGTTGCTTGGCCCAATTGTGCCATGTTTTCAGTTCTGAGAGTGTGGCCCGGAAATCCGGCGGCCGGAGGTGAATTGGAATCTGGGGTTTCGGTGAAAAGGTGGAGCAGGTCACGTGACGAAACGGTTTGGGTCGGAGCGAGAAGGCGGGTTGGAGTATTGAGGACAGAAAGCTGCTGGACTTCATCTTCACACTGATCTCTGAACGGGCCACATATTTTGACAGACCTTAGGTCTTCATTTTGGGCTGATTGTGGGCCCTTTAACTGGGCCGTTGTGAGTAAGTAGCAGGCCCTCTAAACAAACCTTTTGACAAATATTTTCCTCTCATTTCATGTCAAAATTTAAAAAAAATAAATTATTTTACTATTTTTTTTATTGAAAAGTAAAAGTATAATATATTATTAAATTAATAAAAAAAATATATAATTAAAATTTTAAAAGTGAAAAAAAAAACTATCTTTTAGAAAAAGGTAGTATTTTTTAAGAAGTGAGTATGATGACTATTAGAACTATATTCTTTAGAACTGAATTTAATTGAATTGAATAATTTTGAACTAAACTTTTTAATAATAATAATGATTTTCAAAAATATAAATAATATTTTAGGTAGACTAAGATTGTTTGTCATTAGACTATCAACAATGCTAAAAAAATTCAACACCCTACTTTAACACTCCACATCATTTTCTCTGTCTTTCACCTAATCATTCAACACCCATTCAAATTTTATACTCTACAATAGCTTTATTTAATAAAATTCAACACCCTACCCCACCACTTTTATTTCATCTTTTTATTTTCTTTTATAGTTTTATTTTTATTACAATTTACTAAAACAAATATCAATTAATAATAAAATAATATATATATATATATTTAATTTTAAATTTTTTAAATTAAAATAGTGAATAGTAAAATAAAAAATATTTTTTTCAAGTAAAAAAGACGGAAAAATAGGGATAGTCATTATTAAACCAAATTACAAAATACTTATGATACAATACAATATATTAAGCACACGAGAAAATTATAATAAAACACACACAACTTAATTAGTACAATAAACTCAACTCACAATCAATAAAACTCTTAAATAACACATAGAGACTTAAAAATCTTTTTATCAACGAAATGATCCAAATTTTGCCCATATGTGTTTGACGAGATCTGCTTGCAATGCGTGATGTGTTTTTGAATCGCGTAACTCTGATCTAGCACGCACATGATTTGCGAAAGCAGGTAGCACCTCAGTAGAAAATTGTTGCGAGGTATTAGACGCACTCGCCTCAGAAACATCATAATCGGTCCAATGTTGAGCATATGTATCCCGTTCGTCCTCAACAATCATATTATGCAATATGATACATGACCTCATGATGATAGCCAAATCGTCTATGTCCCACATGCGAGCAGGTTCACGAATGATTTTAAATCGAGCTTGCAACACTCCAAATGCACGTTCAATGTCCTTTCGATATCCCTCCTGATACTTTGCAAATAGCTTATCTGGTTCACTTTGAGGAAGTCTAATTGATTTGACGAAAGTTGGATAAGAAGGATAGATTCCGTCAGCTAAATAGTATGCCATATTATATGGACGTTGATTCACGAAGAAGGTCACCCTTGGAGTATTGCCTTGTTCAACGTCATCGAACACGGGTGAACGATCTAAAACATTTATATCGTTCAACGTACCTGGACATTTGTGTAGAAAATTCAGGAAATTCAGTTCCTCCAATATTTGGAACTTATACATTTCTTATTGGAGTAGTTGAATGATAAGATGGTGGTTGAGAAGAAAATGGCATCATCGATCCATAATATGGACGATAATTTGGAACAGATGAAGGCATGGTAAAATTTGGTGCAAAACCATAATTTGGAGTATTTTCAGAATGTTGACTCGACATTTGATTTTGGAATGAGTAATTGTTGGAATCCAAATTTGGTACAAAACCATAATTTGGAGTATTTTGAGAAGATTGTTGGTCGGAAGATTGATATTGAAATGGGTAATTGTTGGGATTCATTTTTCAAATTGAAAAAATGATTTTTTTTGGTGTACAAATCAAATGAAACTAACTTCTATTTATAGATAAAAAAATGATGAATTTTCGAATAAAAATAAAAAAATAAAAAATAAATTTATTATAAAATAATTAATTTAAAGAGATAAGATAAGATAAGATAAAAATCTGAAAAATTAAAATGAACAAATGAAAAAAAAACATGTGGCAAAAGTGATAGATAAAGAGTGGGTAAAATAATTCAATCCGTATAATTTTATACATCCAATTATGTGTGGACAAGTGGCTGCGGGTCCCACATTTTTTTATTTTCACACCCGTTGAATACTTTCAACATGTATTTGCCAAGTTGGATTCAACATCAGTTTTCAACTCCCTATTGGACCCGTTCAACTGTTGAATTGGGCTTTTCAACAGCCCCATTGTACATGGTCTTATAGTAATTATTTTATATTATTTTTCAAGATTTTGAAACGAATTGAGCATAAATGAATTATACCAATTGAGCTGAGTTGAAAATTTGAATCCGAGTCAGAGTGCATAAAAGGTCAAAAAAAATGATGGAATGAGTATTATAGTAAAGAATCATTTCTATGAATTACAGTAGTACTACTACTTAATTAGACACACCTACAACTACAAGTCCACCTAGAATGTGTGAAGGTTCGCACGTGTATTGCCACGTTGACCTTCGTCGGCCTTTCCTTTCCATGAATCACCAAGTACATCTCACACGCTTCTATTCAGATTTTCCAACTTTTTTAAAGTTCAAAGTTCAAACCACACACACTAAAAACACACAGTGTCGACTCGACTCGAGTATCCTAAGCAACAAATATGTTAGAACCTGGAAACGCAACTACAAGTACCTGTACTAAATAAAGCAGCAAAAATTAAAAGACAAACGGGGATAAAAAATTCACGAGTTGTTCTTCACTTAAACAACTCGCAATAGCCTCAAGGCCACAAACTTTCTCATTGATAATTACAGAATTCGCTCGAAAGTTAAGACTACACAAAGTCGTAGTACTTAACCGGATTTGCTCACAAAAGATAAAAGAAAAATAATACAACTCTTCACTCGAGATTCTATATTTTTCTTCTCTGTTTTCCTCAATGTAAGCCGTGCTGAATGAATCAACTTGATCTTGAATTTATATCACTTCATTCTTCAAGGTAGTGGGTCTTCAACTCCTTTTCTCTATAACTCCATCTTCAGCCCACTGACACAAACCAGAAAGCAACACAAAAGCAGCTGCACAAGAGAGAAAACAAACAGGAACATGCATTGCTCCTACATCTTAGGAAAAACCAGTGTTTAAGGTTACAAACCAAATAGAAAAAAAACAAATTGTTCAAAAAGACATCCCCCAAAAGAAACATCACTCAGAAATTCTGAGTTGACAAAAACCAACAACCAAGACCACAGCAGACATTAACTTTTTCTTTTCACAGAAAGTCATCAGCATCCTCATGTGCTCTGCTGGAAATCGATGTCCCGGGCTATTAAAATTTGCGGAAAATAATAACCCGACCGAAATCCCGTCGCCAGAAACACGCGAACCGCCTCACGTCGCCGGAGCTCGACTTGAGCATCACCGCCGCGGGATAAAAGCCCGCGGCTAGAAAACCCTAGCCGAGCCCCCATCGCGAGGGGGCTCGCGATCGCACTTCGCGATCGCCGGGGCTGCCCAGCAGCCCCCGGTGGTAAGTCCGGCGACTCACCACCGCCGCCGAAGGAGGGCGGTCAGCCTCCAGCTGACCCGCCGCGGCCCAGCCGCGGCTTCCCTCGCGATCGACCTCACGGTCGATCGCTCGCCCCGGCTCCCAGCCGGGATCCGCCGTGGCACCAGCCCACGGCATCCCGGCGGTCGATCAAGGATCGACCGTATGCCCCGGCGTCCAGCCGGGGCTTCCCCTTGCCCGCACGCCGGCGGTCGAAGCCCTAGGGCTCAACCGCCACCCTCGATCCCGTCGAGGGTTTCTCGACCTTCGCCGGGGATCTCGAATCCCCGTCCCCGAAGTTCGTCGTTTTCCCGGATCGTGTGTTCATGTATATGCTACGATTAATATCACATAAAATCATAGAAGGGAGTTTATGATTTTACCTTCGATTCGTTGTTCGGAGAAACGAAATCAAACACCTTTGAAGACCTTCGAATCTTCCTACGTATTCCTTGCACCTCGTCCGAACGTCGTGTGGGCGACGATCTATCGAACTCCTATGGATTTCCTTCAACTCTCTAGAACTATCAAATATTGATATTCTTGTCTTATGATTTATGAAGGCCATGTAGTGCTTTTATAGGCTACGTAGGGGATCAAAAGGAGGTGAAATATTGGGCTTCCAATATTGATGATTAAATTGAGCCCAAGCCCAAGTCTATTAATCCTTATCAATATTAATTAATTTATTTTCCACTATATAAATTAATTGCACTCCCAATATTAAACCATATTATATCAAATAATATTTCTCCGGTAGTATTATTTATTCCGTGTATTTAAGATTTAAATATCCATGAATAAAATTAATTTATTGCTAATTAATTTATTCATCTCTTATATCCGAGAATAGTACCATTCAACCTTAATTATTATGCAGATTAAATCCACCTGCAGGGTTTACATAATAATTCCTTATGAACTCATCTCGGGGATATTATCAACCCTTACGGGATACACTTTCCCGTCAAGTATTCACGGCATGTCATATATAAAATATAGTGACCCAACTTAACCGGTAATTAACCCAATAATTAAATCGGTTAATTCCTTTGGAAAATCAAAGTCTCTTATATTAAATATACACACCCGCAATAGTATCGGGGATTAAGAATAAAATACTCTGAGATTTAAATCAATTATCAATGGCAATCCTAATTGATAAATCTCAAGCGATCCACCCAATACACCAAGTGTACAAGTGTGATAAAATAATTAAGATAAATTATTTTCTCTCTCACACAACGACTATACCGATGGATTGGTCCGTGTCCATCTAGGTCGTGAGCAACTGTTTGATTAAATACGAGTAACCGATAGTATGATCTTCTGTGTGGGCCCGACACACCATACTAACTACAACGTATAAAATCCAGGACTATATTTCGCATAATTAATAATTAAATGCAAACAATTGTTTATTAATTAAATAGGTTAAATGCTATGATCGGGAGTTTACCGATACTTAAATCTAGACATTAAGTACACAACTCCAACAATCTCCCACTTGTACTAAGGTCTAGTCATTTCTTCCAAACTCCCGACTCCCATACTCATCACGTGCTTAAAGTGTACTTCCAAGAAGTACTATGTGAATGAGCAATCTAGGTTGCCGCTCTGAAGTTATCTTGGTGACTACTGCGTCGTCTCCCTAGACGATGACTCGAATCAGGTGGTACTTGCTCTATGTGTTATCATCACTTTTTGAACTTATGACTTCTTCCAGTTTACCACGCACCGCTATATACATAGCCTTTGGTGAACCAAGAATCATATCCAAGCTCAGAGGTTATTCCGGAACCTAACCAAAACTTCCGCTGCCTCTGAGGCTGCTGTTCGGTTTATGATAGAGTCCGAGAAGCATCATGCTTATCACTCTTTCATCTTAAGGTTCCACCTCTTCCAAAAGTGAACACATAGCCTGATATCGACTTACACTGGTCTTTCTCTGATTTTGGATCTGAGAAGATGTAACCCAAGAAGAATTCGTATTGCTCCGTAAGCCAGTACTTCGAAAGTACTCTTACAGCATTTGAACATCTCTTGTCCAGATTACTTTGATATCCTCCCACTACGCCAACCGCATAGTTGATATCAGGTTCTCGTTTTACAACATTGCATCTATAAAGCTTTCCACACTCGAAGTGTAGGAAACCGCTTTATCTTTATCTATCTCCTTCATGTGTTCAAGACACATACCTTTAGATAGATGTATTCTGCTCCTGAAAGGCAATAACCTTTCTCAGAATTATGCATGTTTAAAACAAACCATTATCGCATAAGATATCTAGGAGGAGTACAATGTTCTTATCTAGAGATCGAAAGATTCCAAGAACATGATCCAACTTACTCTTAATCTTATGTCTCAATTTATTTAGACAACCTCTATTTTATGTCTGACAATACTTTTACATTGTTGCCAATGATGAAGTGTTATCTACATAAAATTCCGAGAAACACCACCTTGTTTCCATTAAGTCTCTAATACACCTTTCCTCGTCTTTGCCCTTTGATGAATCCATCTTAATGGAATATCTCATCAATTCGCAAGTTCCACGATTCATAGTTTTGTAACAATCCATAAATGGATTTACTAAGCTTGTACTCCTAAATGATCTTGCCTCTTAACAATAATCCTTATTGCTATCTAAGTAGGCACATTTAGATTGGTACCGCCCCTTATGCAGAGCTAGGGATCGATTTCATCTCTACTAGATCCAGAGTTCAAAAACTCCTCTAGTCTTATGAACACCTCTGGTCGCTTAACAACCTCCCACTGCAATGGCGTTCTGGTGTATAACAGTAATAACATTAGGTGCATTTAGTGGTGTACTACTACTCGGTTAGGCTGGTTCTCAGTCTTTTCTTTTCCTCATTTTAGAGTACTGTTTTATACATTTTTGTTCGTATTTTCTTCTTTGTTTTCTTTCTTTGTTGTGTACGTTTTATATTGTTTTTGTGCATAAGTTTATTGTTTTCGCTAGATGAGCTTATGTTTTTGCTTGGGTGCGGTTTGGTAGGCTTTGTACGAGATTTGGGGTGAAAACGAGAAGAATTTTCCCGAATCAAAGGAAGGAGGCTCATCCCGAAAAAGATCATTGCGCTGCGTCGGGGGAAATGGCATTACATCCGATTAAACCTTTGGATCGTCCTCAATTTCTCACAACATGTCAAGGACCTCATGTTCTATAGTTTGGCCGGAGGGATCGACAAAACAACGTTCGAGGGAAAAGATATCAATAGTTGACCGGACAAGAAAACTCAACTTGAAGCTTAGAGCGCCGCGCTGTCCTCCTTTGCAATTCCAGCGCGCCGCGCTCAGACGGGTCGAGGACTCTCAGCGCGCCGCGCTCATAAGGATCGAGGACTCCCAGCGCGCCGCGCTGTCCTCCTTTGCAAATCCAGCGCGCCGCGCTCGACTCTCCTTGGAAGTTTGACCCGCGTTGACCATCCTTTTGAAGCACATTTGAGGGGCTTTTCGGTCATTTCTAGTGGGAGATTTTGGAGGCTTTTGAGAGGCTTGTGCTAGAAGACAACACACACACTCTCCATCACCCTCACCTACCAAGAAACAAAAACACTATTTTTATTTTCTCTCTCTAGTTCTTGAGATTTTTGAAGGGTTTATTGTACTTGATATTTTAGTTCTCCATCTTGCATCAAGAATCTTTATTCGAGCCAAGTAGAAACGTTGTTCGTGTCGATTAGGAGATCATTGTGGTACAATTTATTCTCTAATCCGATCACTTTTGATTCTATGTTTTTATTTGGCTTGAGCATGTTTTCATCTTTTCATATTCATGTGTTTGAGATGATGCTTGTTGGCTAGATATCATGTTAGGGATGGGTGAATATTAATAGTTGTAGGGGTTGGGATTTCTTGCATGAAAATCGGGGGTAATCGAGATTTTATTTGAAGAGGAGACGGACCAAGTCCCTCTTACTCGGTAGATTCATTTATCGTTTTTTACTTGTTTGGCCAAATCGATTACCACTTAGGCCTAATCACGGTCGTGCGTGGCCGGCTCTATTGTTTTGCCTCAAGCAATCGATAGGGCCCGTTTTTGGGTAAGCCGTGGGAATCTCGTTGCTAGACCGAAGTTTGAATCTCGGTCGGGTATAACCGAGGTCGAACACGAGAGGCACACGCTTATCTCAACAACCCTTCATGCTAGAGTCTCGGCTCCCACTTCGATTAATATGACCCCACCCCTAACTACTTTTCCCCTTTGATAAGAACTTGTTTGCTCACCTTTTTAATTGCTCGTTTAATTGTTGTTACTACTTTAATTCTTAAATCTTGAAAAACCCCCCTTTAGTTACTACTTGAACTTTATGCTTTCTTTTATGCTTTCGACAATCAATCCAAACTAATTACACTCTCCGATCGTATTACTCCTCTTGAGAACGACATTCGGGTTTACAAATCGAGGCAACACATTTTTCTTAAACAAATTTTGGCGCCGTTGCCGGGGAGTAATTTAGGCGTAGTGTTTTAAGTTTTGATTGCTTGTCTTCTTAATTGCTTTTTCTTTTATTTGCTTTACTCTTGATTCCACTCGGTACGTGTAATCCTTTGTTGCGTGTTGTGTATGCAAGGTAGAAGAAGTTTGGGAGGAGCATTGGTGCCTTATATTGACAACGTCCACCGGACTAAGCTTCTAAGGTCTTCTACTTGGCCACCTATCGCACAACCGGAGCTAGCTCCCTTACAATTGACCTACACCGACCGAGTGAACGAGACGGAGCAAATGGATGACCGACAACCTCATATGCCTTACATTACACCTCTTCATGGCCCTCAAGCGCCACCTACTACTCCAAACTCGGGGATTGGAGTTCGACGAGAGCAAGAGGACCACCGGGAGATTCGCCAAGAACGAGAGCTTAGTGTTCATGAGCTTAGTGACGGGTCCCACCGGAGTCGACGATCACAACACGGCCACGTGAGTGATGCTTCCCTAGGGAGCCGGAGAGTCCACTATGGTGATGACCGTGAGGTGCACCGTCGATACCAAGGAGAGTCCGATGACGATTCCCACTTTGACGACGCAAGGTACTACTCGGATAATTATCGACACCGGGAGAACTACCGGAACCGAGAGCCGTACCGGCATAGGGAAAGAGATGAGAGGGGTCACCGTGGCAACTACCAACGTGAAGAGAGGGGTTATCATGGCAACCACCAAGAGTACAACTACCGTGCGGAGGAACGCCGTGAACCCCCTAGGCCAAGGATTGCCGACTTCTCTAAGCCGAGGGTGAATGCCGACACATCTTGCATCGTTCTAAGCCCCGAGGCCCGTAACTACGAGCTTAAGCCACATCTTCTCAACCAACTTCTTACCTTCCACGGGTTGCCAAGGGAGGACGTCATGGACTTCATCCGAGAGTTTTACTCAACAATGAAGGATTTCCCGCTCAATGGGATTTCGGAAGAGCAACTATGGATGAAATGTTTTCCTCATTGTCTCAAGGAAAAGGCCAAGACATGGTTTAATGCGCAAACCGGGAACTCATTGCGTACGTGGGAAGCGGTCTTCGACAAGTTCATGGGTCGTTACTACCCTCAACAAAAGACCCATGATTTGAGGGAAAAGTTGCTCGGCTTCCGATAAGAACGGGATGAGCCCTTTCACGAGACATTGGAGAGATTCAAGGGACTCGAACGAGCTTGCCCTCATCATAACTTCTCACCCGAGCTCATCAACTAATTCCTCTACAACGGAGTCGAATCGTCCTACAAGAGGATCTTGGATCAAACCGCGGGAGGCAACTTTTGCAAACTCCATGCCGATGAGACGAACGAGATCCTCGAACAAATGGCGGAGACCTCACTACAAGACACATTTAGTTCCCGAGCGAGACCCAATAACCAATCCCTTGAGGTGAACATGGGGATGGCCAAACAAATCTCCGATTTGACAAAGTGTGTGAACACTTTGATGGCAAGGGATGAGAGACGGGAGAAGAAGAAGGTGACATTCGAACCATGTTGTGTTTGTGGGGAAGAAGACCACCTAGGAGATGCTTGCCCCCAAACCGGAGCCCCACCTCTAAATTTGGAGCTCGATGTCATCTATGAGGAGGAAGTGAACGCTATACAAGGAGGTCCACCGAGGAATGATCCTTACTCCTCTACTTTCAACAATGGATGGAAGGACCATCCTAACTTTAGTTGGTCCAACAACAACAACCAACCGATTCTTTAGACAGGTGGTAGCCTAACTTTGAGACATCCTAACTTTGAGACTTAATCCCATTCTTTGATTTATGCTATGTGTTCTTTAGACAGGTGGTAGCCTCCGCGAACAAGTCGCAGCCTTCTAATGGATATACTTTGATGGTTCCCCATAATAGCTTTGTGTCTATTGACTGATAAAAAACACTTTGTTTTTATGGCACATCAAGTATTCTAATCCATTTTCGAGTATTCTTTGAAAGAACTACTCGTACCTTTCTAATTACACATGTTACCGCATTAATCATAAATCATTCTCAATACTTGTCCGAATTCTATCCTTTATCCAGAAAGGTTAGCTTAGTTGTATCATCTTCCAAAATTGATTCTTAGGTCGGGAGGTCCATTCCTCCAACTATAATTGATCAAATCAATTTCGACCTTTTGAATCCTTTTTGAATAAATACTACTAAGGTAAAGAATTCACAAGCATAATGATTAATAAAGAAATACATCTTAATAAGTAAAACAAGTTATACATAACGGTTCGTTGCATCGTGGTAGACTAAGGATTCATCATTCATATATTGCTATCTAATGTACCAGAATAGATAACACCATTATTTCTTATCTAAATCACCGAATGATTAAAGAAACAAATATCCATTCATTAATAGAAAAACCAGAACAAAAGTTCTTTTCAAAATAAAGGGGTACATAAAGCAATAATCTTGAAATGAAATCCTAAAACTACTAAAAGCAGATAAATGTCTTCCACTGCAACCGCTGCTTCCTTAACAGCTTGGCCCATGTAGACTCGAACTCTTCTTCTCTAAGTCGCCGGGTTTTCTGAACCCCTGCATTTAGAATGCACATACCGTCAGTGGTTCCATATCTACACACCAGAATTCTGGTAGATAATACCGCTGACTATGTTTTTACGACTAAAGAAAAATTCGTACCTTTGAGAGGACAAGATGTAGACCCCCAGTACTCAGACTGCTTCCCTTGGGGATATTTGCCAGAAGGCTTCTTTATCCCACCCTTTGGTCCAAGTCCATTAGGACTACTGGATCCCCTTGCCTTCTTCTCCTTTTCCTTATGTATGCCCTTAGGTTCTAAACCTTTGGACTTGGCTATAAGAGCTTGCGACTGTCTCAACTCGTCTAAAAGATCTAGCATCTCAAAAACGTGTTCAAGCGTTTCCTCGAAGCAACTGACCTTTATGAGTATCCTCATCGCCTCTTTTCTAGCCTTTACATCATGTCTAAACATCAACTTGAGTTTAAGCATGACATCATGATTAGCGGCTAATGCAAGAGCACTATCCCACTTCTCAAAGTCAACTATTTCCTCATCAGTTGAGTTAATGGTAGGTCTAGGAGGACAAGTTTCGCTGAGTACATCTTTGTACTCCTTTACAGTCTGAGTAATGTCTAACTCTTTATTCCATCCAACACAGTATGGAACCAGTGCGTTGAATTCCTTAAGTATTAACGAAAGTGGATTCATAGCAATTCTCTAAACCTATAAGCACATATAAACAAACAATTTAATTTAATATCCGATATTATCTCCCTCAAATAATATCATTAAATTACTAATTACGTCTAAAATCCCATCAGGTAAGGCAAGCCACGTGGTGTGGACGTTTACCTACCCAAATGATTTAGCAATTAGATTTTCTTTGGTCAGACATCAATTATAGCGTAACTTCGTGGGGAAGGATACTATAACGCGTATCTAAGTGTAAACCATTACTCAGCACTAAAGTGAATCATTTGGAATTGCTACATCACCGCAAGCCACGTGGTGTGGACGTTTACGACAACTTCACAACTCTTCATAATTCCTTATAACTGTCTACATCAATTAATCCAAAATCCGTTGGTATAGCAAGCCACATGGTGTGGACGTTTACTACACCAAGAGACTTTTATAATTGACTCCCAATTACAAGATCCATTCGATTTTCGTAAATCAGGACGCGGAGAATCATAAGTGAAACTCGAAGTTTCTAACCAGTGATTCACCATGCGAACAACCCTATCTCTCATAAAATGAGGGAGCCGAGCAGACAATCGATCCATTTCAAGAAATGGTACGAAGGTCTCTAATTTGTGTCATCCACATGACCAAGTGGCTTTGGCTCCATTCCACTCCCCGGGGTGAGAATGAGTCGACTTGAAATCAGTTTCAGAAAGACAAATTAGGCATTGTTTGATTAACTTGATCAATGTTTCTTGTAAAAGGAATTACAAAAATTCTCCTCCAATGACTCGTCTATACGAACTTCGAAAGTCCATAAGAGTCACCAAGAGAACAGCAATGGAGACCATGGGAATGTTTCCATCCCCTCTCCCACTTAGCTTTTTACAATAAAGGGATACGCTATCTAGTGCATAAAGTAAACACATATAGCATGCATACAAGTAATAAAGCACATAGTATCAGATAGTCAAAATAATGCTAGAAAATTATTTTCCGACTATCATGGCTTTATTCCATCTCCGTACGCATCTTCTAGTCTTCAGTCTTCGTTCTTAAATGCTCCATGTGACGAGAATATTAATCTCAATATTTAAATCTATTTATTTTTAATTAATCCAAAAGTTACTTAATTCGAAAAATTAAGTCAATCGAATATATCAAAAATAAAATTAAATATTATTAATATTTTATTTATTTATTTTCCCATCTAATTCCATTAAATCTCTAGAATCCTATCCAAGTAAAAACTTGAATATTCTAGAAGACTTCTATAATAGAAAAAGGAAATAAAATAAATTAGGACTCTTCTACTTTCCATAATGAATTAATTTCCATCTAATAAAAAAATTCCAAGAAGGAATAATCAAATAGGAAATAAATTAATTTCTAATTAATTCTTTTCCTAATCCATGAGAGTTCCCATAAAAGAGAATACTCAATAAGGAATAAAATTAATTTCAATTAATTCTTTTCCTAATCCATGAGAGTTTCCAAAAAGAAGAACACTCAAATAGGAAAACCGAATTAATTTAGGAAAGTGAATCTTAGTAGGAGTAGCATGGGTTGGGAGACCCCACACCACCCCACTATGATCGACCACCAAGGGGAGGGCCGCCGCCGCCATCACCCCAGCCGGTCAGCCACCACCCACCGGCGGCAGCCCACGGCCAAGGGAGGCGTCGCCCCCTTCCTCTTTGATCGATGCTAGGGTCGATCATGGGGATGATCGGCCCTTCGATCCTTTATCTCTTCGTCACTCGTCTTCGTCTTCCGGGATCGTTCCACCATCGAACCAACGTAAATAAATTACAATAAATAAATTTACAATTCCGGTATCGATTCTATACATGAAATCGACCCTATACATTTTTCGGAAAAACATAGAACGTAATAATAAATCCTAAATTCGGTCAACCCCCGAATTTTTTCTATTACAAACATTCATCCACACAAAACGAATCTCGACATGTCCGAGAGTTTAATAAACGAATAATCATGGTAAAATAATTAACGAAAAATTAAACCATGATAGCCGGAAATCCCTGCAAGGTAGAACGATAATAGAACATATACATGAACACGAAACCTGGCTCTGATACCAATTGCTGGAAATCGATGTCCCGGGCTATTAAAATTTGCGGAAAATAATAACCCGACCGAAATCCCGTCGCCGGAAACACGCGAACCGCCTCACGTCGCCGGAGCTCGACTTGAGCATCACCGCCGCGGGATAAAAGCCCGCGGCTAGAAAACCCTAGCCGAGCCCCCGTCGCGAGGGGGCTCGCGATCGCACTTCGCGATCGCCGGGGCTGCCCAGCAGCCCCCGGTGGTAAGTCCGGCGACTCACCACCGCCGCCGAAGGAGGGCGGTCAGCCTCCAGCTGACCCGCCGCGGCCCAGCCGCGGCTTCCCTCGCGATCGACCTCACGGTCGATCGCTCGCCCCGGCTCCCAGCCGGGGTCCTCCCGTGCGCGCCACGGCCGGCGAGGGTGGCCGGGATCCGCCGTGGCACCAGCCCACGGCATCCCGGCGGTCGATCAAAGATCGACCGTATGCCCCGGCGTCCAGCCGGGGCTTCCCCTTGCCCGCACGCCGGCGGTCGAAGCCCTAGGGCTCGACCGCCACCCTCGATCCCGTCGAGGGTTTCTCGACCTTCGCCGGGGATCTCGAATCCCCGTCCCCGAAGTTCGTCGTTTTCCCGGATCGTGTGTTCATGTATATGCTACGATTAATATCACATAAAATCATAGAAGGGAGTTTATGATTTTACCTTCGATTCGTTGTTCGGAGAAATGAAATCAAACACCTTTGAAGACCTTCGAATCTTCCTACGTATTCCTTGCACCTCGTCCGAACGTCGTGTGGGCGACGATCTATCGAACTCCTATGGATCTCCTTCAACTCTCTAGAACTATCAAATATTGATATTCTTGTCTTATGATTTATGAAGGCCATGTAGTGCTTTTATAGGCTACGTAGGGGATCAAAAGGAGGTGGAATATTGGGCTTCCAATATTGATGATTAAATTGAGCTCAAGCCCAAGTCTATTAATCCTTATCAATATTAATTAATTTATTTTCCACTATATAAATTAATTGCACTCCCAATATTAAACCATATTATATCAAATAATATTTCTCCGGTAGTATTATTTATTCCGTGTATTTAAGATTTAAATATCCATGAATAAAATTAATTTATTGCTAATTAATTTATTCATCTCTTATATCCGAGAATAGTATCATTCAACCTTAATTATTATGCGGATTAAATCCACCTGCAGGGTTTACATAATAATTTCTTATGAACTCATCTCGGGAATATTATCAACTCTTACGGGATACACTTTCCCGTCAAGTATTCACGGCATGTCATATATAAAATATAGTGACCCAACTTAACCGGTAATTAACCCAATAATTAAATCGGTTAATTCCTTTGGAAAATCAAAGTCTCTTATATTAAATATACACACCCGCAATAGTATCGGGGATTAAGAATAAAATACTCTGAGATTTAAATCAATTATCAATGGCAATCCTAATTGATAAATCTCAAGCGATCCACCCAATACACCAAGTGTACAAGTGTGATAAAATAATTAAGATAAATTATTTTCTCTCTCACACAACGACTATACCGATGGATTGGTCCGTGTCCATCTAGGTCGTGAGCAACTGTTTGATTAAATACGATTAACCGATAGTATGATCTTCTGTGTGGGCCCGACACACCATACTAACTAAAACGTATAAAATCCAGGACTATATTTCGCATAATTAATAATTAAATGCAAACAATTGTTTATTAATTAAATAGGTTAAATGCTATGATCGGGAGTTTACCGATACTTAAATCTAGACATTAAGTACACAACTCCAACATGCTCCTCTCTTCCTTTTCAACTTCTGACCCTGTTCCATCTTCTCCAACTCTTCAAGAAGCTCTTCATCCTCCTCAGTATCTTCATCTAGTAATCCTTTGCCTTTGTTCTTTGGAGCTGAACAACCTCTTTTTCTTTTACCTTCTGAAGTCACCCTTTTTCCTTTACCTTTCTTTGTCTTGTGACCTGATCTATCAGCCCATGTAGATGCTCCCCCTGAATCTTCAGTAGCACTATCTCCCCCTTGCTGATGCCTTTCTGAGGAGGAAACACTGAGGTCTGCAATCTGAGCATTCAGTAATGTCAGTGCATCCTCCAATGTTTTCCTGTGGTCAAGTAAAACTGACAAAGGCACCATGGTATTTTGAGGTTTGGTCAATGGGGGCAGCTTCCTTGAAGGATCCCAGGGTAAATCAAGTACTCTTGCTGGAGCAGGTTTGGTAAAACTGTAATGGATGTCCATCTGTTTTGGTGAGTCAGAGAGTGGACCATCCTCTGCAGCATTGTAAGTAAACCCCTGTTTTACCAAAATTGCATAGATAAGGGATGGGTACTGAATACCTCTCTGGACATGGTTAGGAGTGCAGTCATGGATGCGGTTGTATATCAGATCTCCCAAGTCCAGTGACTGGTTGGTGGACAATAGATAAAGGAAAGTAGCATATTCCACCGTCAGAGATGATTTATGAGTATTGGGCATCCAATTAGAAAGACATAACCTGAAAAGAACCGAATGGAAGGCAGAGAGATTTGTAGTAGTTGGAGCAAAGGTGTTACCATCAAACCATTTATGAGAAGCACCAGCAGTGAGAACATGTGCCATCTCCCAATCATCAACCTTTGGGACAGTATAACCAGAGATAGGACGGTCAAGGAACCTGTTGATAACATCAGGAGTGAATCTGTAGATGCGTCCCTTGACCAACACACGACCATAATTGATGTCATCAGGCTCACGCTTTGTCCCCTTGATATTGCAGTAGAATTGCCTCACAATCTTTGGTGCAAACTTGGTGGCAAATGTTACTGACTTCAGCATTTTGGAGATGACCAGGAATTCAGAGACATTGAATTTTTGGAACGAGGAAAGATTGATATTGCACTCAGGGAAGAAAAACCGGGACTCATATCACTGCCAATGAGCACGAGCCAGGTTAGTGTAGAAATCAGTAGAGACACTACGGGATACCTCAATCAAGGGTTCTTCATAGTAGTTAGCTTGCTCTTCTGCCCGTGCTCTCATGTCTGCGTCGTGCAATTGTTGTTCCAAGATTGGATCACCCGAACCATACCCAAAGTCAGTCGGTTGAGAAGTGCTGTTTGACTCAGATGTAGAAGAGTCCACTTGAGTAACCAGTGGCTCAACAAATTACGGTGGTGGTTGAGAAGTAGGCTTATGTAGCCTGTCACTCCGGCGACTTGGCGGTGAAAGTACCTTTTTGGCAGGGGCTTTGCGGTGATGAGCATATGGACCAGAGGTAACTCTTTGTTTTGTTCGTTTGGGTTTGGAGGGAGGAGATTGATCAGTGCCTGCTGGAGTTTCGTTGCCTGCATCTAGGGGTGGGAATTCCGGTTTTGGTTATCGGTTAAAACCGAAACCGAACCGAAAATTTCGGTTTTTGGTTAACCAAATATAAGAAATTCGGTTTTCGGTTCGGTTATCGGTAAGAATTTTTTTATATATTCGGTTATCGGTTAACCCGATAACCGATCGTTAAAAACCGAATAACCGAAATATATTATATATATTACATATTATATATATCCTTAAGGACGATTGTATGACAACACTTTCTTACTTATTTCGGATTTTTTGTATTTTGTTGGATTTATACATGTTAGGTTGAATAAGTTGTATTTTAGTTTAAATTTTAATTTTTTTTCTTTTTTTTCCACGATATTCTTTTTAAAATCAACTTACTTTTTTTTCTAATCGGTTTTTTGGTTAACCGATAACCGAACCGAAAAAATCGGTTCGGTTATTGGTTATCCAATAAATTATTCGGTTCGGTTTTGGTTAGTCATTTTCGTCATTTTTCGGTTCGGTTAACCGGTCATTCGGGTCGGTTCGGTTTTGGTTAACCGAACTTCCAGCCCTACCTGCATCTGTAGCTGGTTGAGTTTGTGCAGGAGGAATGACTTCATCATCAAGCGTAATCTGTAGGCCGTCATAAAAAATCTGCACAAAAGGGATGTCAGATGGGAGATTATTTCTGTGAATAACTATTGGCAGATGGAGATCTGGTGTGGGTAATGGGTCTGGTGTGGGTTAGAGAGAGAGGAATTTGTTCAAAATGGATGGTTCATCTTTAAGAAGGTTTTTGAAGTAGGCTTACATGGCTGGATCCATGGTGAAACTTGGAAGCGGCTGTAAAAAGTAAGATAGACGAAATTAGGGTTAGTGGAAAGTGAAAGGTGAAACTCAATAAGTAGTAGTGATGGACGGTTGCGATGTTGTAGGAAGGATGAATCATGGAGATACGTGACGATCCCACTACTTCTGACGGTTGAGTTTCTGATTTGTACAGTAGTCCACTAGGCCCATTAGTGCAATCCAAGGAAGAATGATCCAGCCCAATATCCAAACCACACATCATATAAGTACACAAATTACGTTAGATAAAAGTAATCAATCCAGAATATGGTAACTGAAGTGAACCAGTGATTTTTTAACACCATGAAGTACGAAGACCACAACCAATATACTCAGTTACGTCACTTGGTCTCCACCTTCCACACCTGTTCGAGTTAGGATCTTACTAGAGACAAAAGAAGGAATCTATCACACATGACATCAAGTACTACAACACTGAAACATAAGTCCAGTCATCAGACCAGTTGATCACAAGTATTTGTTTATCCCCTGAAAGGCAAATCGAGACATAAACCAACCAAGGTCCATTATCAACGAGGCCCACCTAGTCGCAGTTGAGACCGAACTCACCCAAGAATCCAAGTCAACAATGCCAAACTACAACAGGCAGATGAGAATGAGGTCAGTCAAGTCCCCGTATCAACATGTACCCCTAGATATATACACTAAGTAGTCGAGACCGAAATAATCACAATCCCAAGTCAACGAGTACTCTACAGCTTAGTAGTCGAGACCAAGATCAGCCAAGATCCTAAGTCAACGAGTACTCTAATCAGTAGTCGAGTGTGAGATCATTCAAGTTCCCAGTACAACGAGTACCCTATTATATATATATATATATATATATATATATATATATATATATATATATATATTTTTTTTTTAACTACACAGGGGAAGGATAGACACAATCAGATCAACAAATGATGACAAAAGGGAATCTTTCAAAAGAAAGCATAGACAGTGTGAGTACAGCAGATAATCAGTGATAGAACAACATATTAGCCATAGAGTCTCCAAACTAGATCCCAACCCGAACAGCCCATTCATATGGTACCCAAGCATAAGGAGTTTTTCAGAAATGTAAGTCGTTCATAAGTCAAGGGTTTTGTAAAAATATCAGCAAGTTGTTTTTCAGTATGAACATATTCAAGTTTGATTACCTTATCTGCCACGAGATCTCGGATAAAGTGATGTCTAATGCTGATGTGTTTTGTTCGTTGATGTTGGACTGGATTGTTTGTCATTTGTATGGCACTGTTGTTGTCACACTTCATCACTAGTGTATCTGACTTGAGTGAATAATCGGTAAGCATCTTTTTTAGCCAAAGTAGTTGAGTAGTGCAACTTCCAGCAGCAATGTACTCTGACTCAGCTGTAGACAAGGCAATACAGTTTTTTTTCTTGCTGTGCAAGCTGACCAGGTTATTTCCAAGAAAACAGCATCCACCACTGGTACTTTTTCTCTCATCTGAGTCACCTGCCCAATCTGCATCTGAGTAGCCAATGAGATTTGATGTTGTGTCTTTGTCATACCAGATTCCAAGTTCAACTGTTGAGTTCACATACTTGATGATTCGTTTAACAGCGTTGAGGTGCCTTTCTGTTGGTTGTGATTGGTACTTGGCACAAGTACAGACACTAAACATGATGTCAGGTCGTGTTGCAGTTATGTAAAGAAGACTTCCTATCATTGATCTGTATAGAGTTGGATCAACACTGGGTCCAGTCATGTGTCTGGATAACTTCTCTGTGGTACACATTGGAGTGTTGGTGTATTTGGCTCCTTCTAACCAAAATCTTTTAACCAAATTCTTTGCATACTTGCTTTGTGAAACAAATATTCCTTTTTCTTTTTGTTTAACCTGCAAACTAAGAAAATTGCACAACTCCCCGACCATACTCATCTCAAAGTTAGTAGACATTGCTTTTGAAAATTCATTCAACATTTTAGAGCAGGTGGATCCAAACACTATGTCATCAACATATATTTGAGTAATTAAAAGATCCCTATTCTTTTTCTTGATGAAAAGAGTACTATCAGCAATACCACGACTGAAACCAAATGAAAGTAAGAAATCAGTTAAGCAACTGTACCATGCCCGTGGAGCCTGTTTCAGTCCATACAACGCTTTATGGAGATGGTAGACATAGTCCGGATGGTCAGGATCTTCAAATCCTTTAGGTTGTTCAACAAATGCTTCTTCTTCGATCACTCCGTTAAGAAAAGCAGCCTTGACATCCATTTGTTGAAGTTTGATGTTGAGGAGACATGCAATTGCAATCAATAACCTGATGGACTCAAGTCTGGCGACTGGAGCGAATGTTTCGTCATAGTCAATCCCTTCAACCTGTGTGTATCCTTGAGCCACAAGACGTGCTTTGTTTTGAATAACCTGTTCAAACTCATCAGTTTTGTTTTTAAATATCCATTTAGTACCAATGACATTTGCATTAGGTGGTCTTGGGACAAGAGTCCAGACTTTGTTCCTGACAAATTCATTAAGTTCCTCTTGCATAGCACTAATCCAGAACTCATCTTCAAGAGCAATTTTAACATTTTTGGGTTCAGTTAATGACAGGAAGGTAATATGTCGAACTTCATTAAAGACAGAAGACATGCAAATATTGTTTATCATATCTCTATAATTTATCCTCTTACCTCGAGTTCGTATCTTGTCATCAATACCTCTAATGATTTGAGTTGAAGGATGATTTCTTCGGATATGTCCTGGTACTTCACGTTGTTGAGTTTGTTGGTTGGTATTGATTGAATTCTCTATCATGACTTGATCTGATTCAGTTTGGCTTGACTCATCATCTGATGAACTTGATTCTTCATCTGAGTTGGTGGTATGATGTTCAGTAACTGGTTCTGGATCAGCATCTTCAGTGACTTGAATTGAGTCTTCATCAACCAACTGACTTGTTGATGTAGGTTGTTGGTCAGTCAGTCCAACTGCTGGGTTAACAGGACTTTCACTTTGATCAATGAATCTGACATTAACTGACTCTTGTACAGTTCTGGTTACTGGATTGAACACTCTGAATGCATTGCTATGTGTGGAGTATCCCACGAAGATTCTTTCTTCAGCATTGTCATCAAACTTGGACCTATATTTCCTGTCATTCACCATGAAACAAACACATCCAAATACATGAAAGTATTTGACATTAGGCTTTTTACCATTCACAATTTCATATGATGTCATAGTTGTTCCTGGTCTGAAATTAACCCGGTTAGTCACATGACATGCTGTGTTTAGTGCTTCCGCCCAGAACTTCTTTGACATTTGTTTTGAGCTCATCATGACTTTAGCCATTTCTTTTAGAGTTCGGTTTTTTCGCTCAACAACTCCGTTTTGTTGTGGAGTCTTAGGTGCAGAAAACTCATGATGGATTCCTCTTTTGGTACAAAAACCTGCAAACATAGAGTTCTCGAACTCTGTTCCATGGTCAGTCCTGAGTCGACTAACTTTGCCCTGGAAAACTGTACGTATTCTCATGTATATTTCTTTGAAAGCATTAAAAGTTCCAGCTTTTGAGATGAGAAATTTAATCCAAGTAAATCTAGAAAAATCATCCACAATAACGAGTGAGTACCATTTACCTCCCCAGCTTTCTACCTCCATAGGGCCCATGAGGTCCATGTGAAGTAACTCAAAACACCTTGTGGTTGACCTGTATGAGGAATCTGTTGCTGGGTGTGAGGTACGGACTTGTTTGCTCTTGAGGCATGATTCACAAACTCTTGTGTTGCATGAGTTGATTTCTGGGAGTCCGATAACAGCATTTAATCTACTCAGTCTCTGAAGATTTTTGAAGTTTGTGTGTCCCAGCTTTTTGTGCCACAATGTTGTATCATCGACTTGAAGAAAGTTACATGCACTTCTGTTTCCTGTGGTATAACAATTATTTGTTGACCTGTCACCTGTCAAAATACACTTTGCACTATTATCAAAGACTTTGCAAGCTCCTTGTTCAAAAGTAACATGAAGACCTTCATCGCATAACTGACTGATACTAATAAGATTAGCCTGTAGTCCTTCAACATGAAACACTTTGGTGAGTTCAGGTAACCCAACAACATTCAACGTTCCCTTACCAACAATTTTACCTTTAGTACCACTACCATAGGTAACAGTACCTCCGTTGATCTTAAGGTAGTCTTTAAGGAACTTAGAATTTCCAGTCATGTGGTTTGAGCAACCACTGTCAAAGTACCATGAACCTGTACATTTAGTATTGGAGACTGAAAGTACAACATTACAGACATGGTTAGTCTTCACAACCCATTTCTTACCAGGTGACTTTTGTGTTGATGTGGTACCTGTATTTGAAGAACTTGAAGAAATTTTTAGATTTTTCACATCAGCAAGTCTAATTTTGCAAAAAGGTTTAATATGTCCCTGTACTGAGCAGTAACTACACACAAAGATTTTTTCGTGTTTTCGATCAAGAGAAAAATTTCGAAGGATTTTGTCTGTCTCAGAAGTTCTTTTTAGAATGGAAATAGAGTTTGATTCATTAGAAGTAGATGATTCATTACATTCTTTGAAAACAACTGAAGTACAAGAACTAGATTTAACAAATTGAGTTGCTGAGACGGACACTTTTGAAGACTTGGCTTTTTCAACTTTGGCTGGAATTTCTTCTTGATCAGTAATTTTCTGAAAACCGAGACCACAATTTCCGTTATCTTGAATACCCAAACTAAGAATTTCGTCAAGAGTTATCTTACCTTGATTCATCCTCTTGAACGTCGCCTTGGCTTCTTCAAGCTTGTTTTTTATCTTGATCAATGCTCCATTTGTCTTGTTAAGCTCCATCTCCTTTTTGGTCAGAAGACTTTCTAATTTGGCAAGATCTGACTTGTGATGCTCATTTTCAAGCTGGAGAACTTTGTTGAGGCCATTCAGTTTGCTATACTTTCCTCTGAGAGAGTAGTACACTTCTTTTGGAACAGCTTGGTGTTTGCTTGGTTCTGTGACTAGAATCTCATCACTTCCTGAGTCAGACACAACTGATGTTAGACAAAACAAATTTGAATATTCAGTTTCATAACCTTCCATATCTGAGTCGGAATCCATGTGCTCAACCATCAGAGCACTCTCTTCATTGACGGGAGTCTTTGAACCATCAGCATCTTCATTCTCACTTAGAGTTTCTTCAGGGAGAGTAACATAAGCCACCTTTCTGCCCATTTTCCGGTGAGTGTTTGCGCATTCATTTGCAAAGTGACCAATTCCGTTACATTCGTAGCACTGAACAGTTTTGTAGTCTTTGGACTTCGTGCCTTCGATGAGATTTCGGTTGTTCGGTCTTGGTTTGAATCCTTCAGACTTTGGGCTTGTTAGTTTTGTGCCTGACGGATCACTTCTGTCAGCAGACTTCTGACCTCTGGATTGCCACCTTTTCTTTTTGAACATGTGACTTAGTTGTTTGGTGATCAGCGCCAATTTGTCATCAGTGCTTTTGGCATTCAGCAACTCCAAGAGGTTTGATTCTTCTTCATCACTTTCAGGCTGGTCATCTGACTGTCTTTTGGGTGATCTGGATTTTGATGTTCCTTCTCCATATAAGGTCGTGACATGAGAGATGTTGGAATCACACTGTTCTCTTTCAAGCATGGTCATTTCGTGTGTCTTCATGATATTCATCAGTTCACCAAAGTCGAGATCGTTTGTTCTCTTTGCTGTCTCGAGGGAGATAACCTTGGTGAGAAACTTTGAATTCATGGTTCGTAGTGCTTTTGACACCAGTGTTTTACTAAGAATGGGATCACCAAGTTCTGCACACTCGTTAGCAATATCATAAATCTTATTGAAATAACTTGATGCAGATTCATCATTCCCCATCCTCAAGTTTTCAAACCTGGATGCAAGGATTCTGAGACGTGACTCACGAACTGACTTGTTGCCTTCACAATGAAGTTGAAGTGTGTCCCAGTCCTCCTTTGCGGACTTTGAGTTTTTGATAAGCCTGAACATGTGGGTGTCCACTGAACCATAGATTTCTGAAAGTGCCTTCTCATTTGCACAGGCGGCTTCGCGTTCCTCCTTGGTCCAAAGTCGAGATGGTTTGAGGACTTGATCGCCACGATCTTCATGCATTGGATGCTCCCAACCATCTTCAATTTTGTCCCATGCGCGTGTGTCGATGGACTTGATTTTGCACCTGATACGCACTTTCCAATGAGAGTAATTTGACCCGTCAAGTACAATCAACCGTTGTTGCATGTAGTTGGTATCCATGACCAGTGATCAACACTCTGTCCGTCGAGTGCACTGCTCTGATACCACTTGTTAGAACCTGGAAACTTTTCCACAACTACAAGTACATGTACTAAATAAAGCAGCGGAAATTAAAAGACAAACGGGGATAAAAAATTCACGAGTTGTTCTTCACTTGAACAACTCGCAATAGCCTCAAGGCCACAAACTTTCTCATTGATAATTACAGAATTCGCTCGAAAGTTAAGACTACACAAAGTCGTAGTACTTAACCGGATTTGCTCACAAAAGATAAAAGAAAAATAATACAACTCTTCACTCGAGATTCTATATTTTTCTTCTCTGTTTTCCTCAATGTAAGCCGTGCTGAATGAATCAACTTGATCTTGAATTTATATCACTTCATTCTTCAAGGTAGTGGGTCTTCAACTTCTTTTCTCCATAACTCCATCTTCAGCCCACTACATCCACCTCTTTTGAAGTAGTTAACTGAGCTTGCTTGTCCACAATGGGTCGGCCCAGCAAGCATGTAAGTCCATGATCTTTTGATCCCAGCCCAGTCAACTTTAAGCCCACAAACACATTTTGCTTCCAGCCCACTCGAATTGAAACCTGTAAACACATAAACAAAAAGTAAAATGAGGCTGTGAAAATACCTCAACAAAATATATTTTGACTTTTTTTCTTCCGGAAACAACAAAAAGAACAAGAACAAAACACAACGAACTGTAATAAAAATTCTCAAAATTACCCTCTTTCTCTGTCCGAAACTTATCCGCAAACCACAGATTGATTTGTTCAGTTTTAGGTAAAATCGATGGGTATCTGTAATTCATCTGCAAATGCGAAGAGAAAGGCTGAGTGGGAGACCAAGCCAGATTCCAGGTTCAAAAAAACTAGCTCCGGTGATTTCGCCACTTTCATCACTAAATTGGGCGGCGGCGCGGCGGCGGCGGCGTCGGAGGAGCGGGCTCTGCAACAAATCCCATGGCGGCTGTTTTCGAACGGCGCCACCCCCTTCGCCAGCTTGCACACTCAGCAAGGCAAGAAGGGAACCAATCAAGACGCCATGATCTTTTGGGAGGTTTGCTCATTTCCCTTTTTTAATCCTAATTATAGTATAATATTATTATGATGCAATAATCCCTTAATTATGACGTCATCAATAATCCCGAATAATTAGGCTCTGATTTGTCACTGCGGAACTTGTGTGAAGAATTGAATCAATGATAATGGTTGCTTCTTGTTCTTGTTCTTGTTCTTGTCTCTGTTTTTGTTTTGTTTTGTTTTGTTGATTATTATTTGTATCAAATGTTAGAATTTCTATTCGGGAGAGGCAACATTCTGTGGGGTTTTCGACGGACATGGTCCGTACGGCCACATGGTCGCGAGGAGAGTTCGAGATGCCCTCCCGGTTTTGATACGTTCGCAGTGGGGAAGTAAGCCCCTCGAAAACGAGAATGGAAACAACGACCTCGAAGGGATGAAGCAGTTCGATGACTTCATGGATGAGGACGGGTGCGAGGAATCATCTTCGGAAGTCGATGAGGAACTCGAGAAAATACCCGACACGCATATTCCCCTCAAGAAGTCGATGCTCAAAGCATTCAGGTTGATGGACAAGGAACTCAAAATGCATCCCATGATTGATAGCTATTGTAGCGGTTCAACTGCTGTGGCTCTCATAAAGCAGGTGCTTTCGGTTTCTTTTAGCTTCACATTAATTAGTAGTCGACTTTAATTGGTTTCGTAAGTTCTAATGTTTTGAAGTAAATCGATCGTTCAGGGTCGGGATCTTATAATTGGGAATGTCGGTGACTCCAGAGCAGTGCTGGCAACACGGAATAATAACGATAATGCGTTGTCGGCTCTGCAGTTGACTGTCGACTTGAAACCGAATCTTCCAAGTATATATATGTTCTCTCTCGTTTGATCTTTTTCACATACATAGATTTTACATTCTAGATTCCTAGCCAATTGAGGAAAAAATGGGTTTGTGTCCTAGTTGCACCACTAGTTATCAATATACTACTAGTTACTTACATAGTTAAATAGTATAACTATCATAGTACCTACACAAAACTTTTGTTCTTTTCTATAATTTCAAAAATCAATTTTTTTTTTATTATGGAAGGGGAAGCTGCGAGGATACATAAATGCAAAGGGAGGGTTTTCGCTTTGCAAGACGAACCGGAAGTTGCACGCGTGTGGCTGCCTAATAACGACTCACCCGGCCTGGCCATGGCTCGAGCCTTTGGGGACTTTTGTCTCAAGGATTTTGGTTTGATATCCATGCCCGATGTTTATCACCACCAAATAACCGACAGAGACGAATTCGTTATCCTCGCCACGGACGGGGTATTTAGTTTTCTCATTGCCTCGTTTCTTGCTGCTAATAAACTCTGTTCACTTCACTCACTTGTCGACTCTAAAACAGGTTTGGGACGTTCTTTCCAACAAAGAAGCGGTCGACATTGTCTCGTCGGCTCCTAGTCGAGGAACAGCCTCCCGAGCCCTCGTCAACTGCGCCACGCGTGCGTGGAGGCTCAAGTACCCGACTTCCAAAACCGACGATTGTGCCGTCGTTTGCTTGTTCCTGTCCGAACCCGACGCCCCTAAATCAGGAAATGAAGAGCCCGATGTTCCGGAAGAAGAAACAATGAGGGTTCCGGAAGAAAAAAAGGACAATGCTTGTGATGCAAGTGAAGATTCGAGGGAGATAGTGGCTGTTATCGAGGAAGTCGATGAGAAGAAGATAGGAAGCATTAATGAGAAAGGTGCGGCTACTGTGGGGCAGTCGAAGAGGAGCTTGGCCGAATGCCTTTCGACCGCGGAGGATGAAGAGTGGTCGGCGTTGGAAGGCGTTACACGAGTCAATAGCCTGCTCAGCCTCCCGAGGTTCTCGCCTTTCGACAAAAGATCGACGAGCTGGAGAAATTGGATATCGTGATTTGTGTTATGTATGTATCAAGGGTGTGGATTTTACATAAACGACCTCATGAAGTGGTTTGATTTTGTGTGAATTGCAAGGGGATTTTTGAAATGTTATTAGGGTAATTTTGGTAATTCACCCTAAATATATACTCAGGTGTGTTAGTTTGTTAATTGTCTATCATCTTTTTCACTCCATCTCCCTCTTCTGAGGTTCTGAGAAAAAACATTGTGCCCTGTGACTTGTAAACAGGCATTTCAAAAGAGTGGGCCCCGGCCCGGCCAGTACATCTAATTCAGTATAATCACATTTTGTGTTTTGTAAATAATTAATCTTTTTATTATTATTATAATTATAAATTTCAATTTTACTTTTATTTTTTCATTTAGTTTTTCTTAATATAATTGAGTAATTTTTATTAATATATTTTTATCAATTTAAAAGAATATTTTTATTTTTAATATTTTGATAAAAAAATGTTTTTTTATTTAAAATTTTCGTATCTATTCGAATAGGTGGACTGGGCTGGACCTTGGAAGGGAATGTTGGGCCGGGCCCAAAAGAATCAAATAAATATGAAAATGGCGATATATCGGGGGTATTGGTGAGCACGTCAAATCAGTAAGTACACGTGAAGCAAAGTAATGCATGGATCAGCTTTTCAATTCTTGCACTCCTAATTTGTACAAAAAGCAAAGGACCCTTTTTGCTTGCAATTAATTCCATTGCATTCTGAAATTGTGTTGTGTCAGACACAATATATGTGTATATAGTATTGATGAAATTACTTAATTATACACTCTCTAAGTAGAAATATCGGAGTATAAAACTATCTTGTTTGTATTTTGTAAGATATTTAATTTTACTTATATAAAATAAAGAGTATATATATATATATGTATTGTTTTTTTATGTACTAGACTAAGGCCCTATTCTTTTGGACTTAATTTCAATTCATTTCAGTTCAGTTCAGTTCAGTTCTATTCAGTTCAGTTCAGGTCCTTTAAGTTCAGTTCAGTTCAATTCAGTTTCAGTTCGATTTTTAATAATAATAATAATAACAACAACAACAATAATAATAATTATTATTATTATTATAATAAAAATAATAATAAAAAAAATAATGTCAATAAATATTAAATGTTTGTAATATTGAAAAAAATCACAAAAATACAAAATTTAAATAATCGGTCAATCTACTTCCATATGATCTACCTCCTTATCATTTTGTTGTACTTCATCGTCATGCTCTTCGGTGTTGTTATTTTTCCAAATAGCTTCTGCTATATCCATCCTTACCTTATGCATGAGCTTCGCTTCATTCGATTTTTGTCATCCAAGTTTGTATTTGTTCTCCCACTGGCAACATCATGATGTACAATTGGAATACCACTCTCGTGCATTCGTATGAAATTATGAAGTGTGAAACAAGAAACAATAATTGACATTTGATACTTTTGTGATATTTGAAGCATAATTTTCAACACCCTCCACCTTTTTTTCAACTGACCAAAAGCACATTCAACTTTCATTCTTAATGAAGAATGTCGGTAATTGAAATGTTCTGAAATTCCTCTAGGTGGTTCATGCTTATATTCCGGAATATGATATCTGACGTTGGGATCGCAAATAGAAGACAAATATCCAAGAGTATTAAGATATCCAGAGTCTACCAAATAGTATTTACCTACAACGTAAAATAAATTTTGCATCAAAATTAAAGAAACAATGTGCTATAACTCAAAATAATCTTATATTATTATTTATTTTGTATTATTTATTATTTGTAATGGTTATGTAAATTATATAGTAATTTTGTGTAATATCGAAACTTCTAACAAAAACAAAATAGTGTCGTAAATACGTATACTTTGTTTGAGTATTCACATGAACAATTTATTTGAATTTATCGATAAACCATAAAAGTTATAGAATTTAAATTTTTTTTTTAATTTTTTTAACCTCATAAAAAATAAGAAATTTAATAAAATTGTTTATAATATACAAAATATTGAAATTTTAACAATACTAATTTTAGTTTTTCATTATTTTAAGTTTTTTATTTTGAACTTAATTTCAGTTCAGTTCAGGTTCATTCAGTTCAGTTCAGTTCAGATCTATTCAGTTCAGTTCAGTAAATTTCATTTAGTTTCAGTCCAAAAGAACAGAGCCTAATTGTCGCACGTTAACAGATGGATTACTACAACTAAATATGAGACCAGAAAAGAGTACTCACTCTCTCCCACAAAAGTTGTAACAACTTTTTTTGTGATGTGTCTCACAGTAGTTGATACACTCAAAAGAAGAAGAAAATCCAACTTTTTTACTTTAAAATACTATTTTACCCTTATTTTATTTACTTACTTTTTAAACTCTACTCACAATTACTTTATTTTTTAAATTAAAAATACATTTTTATCCTTTACTTTTGAATCAAAAAATTAAAAAATAATATTTTTCTTAATCTCCGTACCCACAAACGTATTGCATGTTTATTGAACTAGATAGAGTATAATCTTTTCGTTCCGTGACAATGATTGAGCACGGAACTTAAAAAAATACAGTGTTATTAACTTTTTAATCAAAAAGTTGAGAATAAAAATTTATTTTTAAATTAGTAAAGTAAATAGTTAGGAGTAGTGTTTAAAAATAGGTAAAAGTATAATGGGTATATACGTATTCTTAAACAAAAATGTAGAAATAATTATTTTATTAACAAGGTGTAACTATTGATATAGAACAACTAAAAAAATTGTGACAATTACGAAAGAGAGAGTATATACTGTGGGATGTCCCTTCATCTTTATGCATTTGATTGGTGGTTTTACTTGCTACTATCAAATCCAATCTACAAGTCCATACACAGTATTTTCTTGTCACTGGGAGAGAGTGAGTGAGAGGAAATTGTCAAAAGTCTAATCACCACTGTAATCCTCAAGTTTGAGAAATGTTATCAAATCATGCATATTTACACTTAATTCTCCTAAGAGTTACTGAAGATCAACAGCTGGGTAAATGTCGTTTTATTAATTTTATTTCTCTTTTTAACTTTATATTTCACATTTTAATATTTTATTAAGATAATCGTAAAGGCATTTTTTCATCCCAAAGGAAATGTTAAATATTTTTATATATGATTTTCGCACATTAATTGTTGCGTAGAATGATGAATGATGAATAGGGGAAAGTGGGGATGATCTCATGAATATGATGATGATGTAAACGAATCCAACTATCTATATATCTCATTACCACAAATAGAATTACCAGATGAAAAGCATCTTTTCTTACCCATAATATTCTCGCCCTACCTCTATAGTTTTTTCTTTTATACGTACGTACATTAATTTTTATACATACCAGGTACTCCATTAGCTAGCTAGGTTTCGTAGTCATTGCCAATTAAAACTTACTTAGACACATATAAATATAGGGCACGTGGGTACGTAAGGCTCCCTCATTTTTGCAATAAAATAGAAACCTACAAATGATCAAGAATCCAATAATACAACAACGCAAGCAACCAAAACTAAAACAAAAAATAAAAATAATATATACATGTAGCTTTCGAAGCATTGATTTAAGGGTATTGCGTGTTCCCGCTATATAATTTGTGTGTGCCCTAACCTTCACCCACAACCACCCTATATCTATATATATCCCCATCCCCACTTACACTAAAAAGTCACTCTCCATCTCTAATGTAATGTGTGGAAATATAATACACCTGCAATTCTTTTTTTATTTTATTTTTTTTAATGTTTGGACTCCAATTCGTCGGTCACCCATGGTGGGTGTTTTTAAGCACATAGTAATTAATTAATCACCTAATTAGAATGAATTGAATGAGACATTATAATTAAGTTACTGATGAAGAGTCAAATATTGAGTTATTTCAACTGTTTGTAGCAGCAGACATTTGGCAATGGTAATGTGTGTCGGCGATTCAATTCTTATCTGGAATGTAATATACTAATTACGTCCCACTGTGTGTACATGTGATGTAGTACGTAGTATATGTTGTTTCTTCAAAAACCCTTACCTATACTTACACATATACATACATATATATATTGTTATATATATATATAACCTCCTCTCTCAACTGTTTCAAGTGAATTCCTTCCTACCACTTTCTCATTTCATCTTTCATTAATTAATATTCCTATCAAGAACTTGTACTTAATATATGTTCCCACTTTTATTTCTAAGATTCCCTTCATCAATCTTTTCACATTAATTAATTAAATAATTAATCTTGGTGGGTTTATATATATATATATATATATATATATATATATAATCACACACAAAAAGTTAGCTACTGTTAATCTCTCACTTTCTCTCTCTAGGGTTTGGAGGATTTGTGGAGGGAAGAGAGAGGGGGCCATTGATTATTATATTCATCGAAGTCAATAATTAATGATGTTAGGCTCATTCACCGCTGCTTCGGAGGAAGACCATCCGCCGCCGGCCTCCGCCGCGGCGGCGGCGTACCTACACCACCAGGTCCCGCCCCCTCTCCACATGCGGCAGCTCCTCCTCACCTGCGCGGACCTCGTCTCCCGCTCCGACCTCTCCGCCGCCCGCCGCCTCGTCAGCATCCTCTCCTCCAACTCCTCCCCTTACGGCGACTCCACCGAACGCCTCGTCCACCAGTTCTCCCGAGCCCTCTCCCTCCGCCTCTCCTCCGCCGCCGCCGCCGCCACCACCACCGACGCCCTCCTCCAGTCGTCGTACCTCTCCCTCAACCAGATCTCCCCCTTCATCCGGTTCAGCCACCTCACCGCCAACCAAGCCATCCTCGAAGCCATCGACGGCCACCTGGCCGTCCACATCCTCGACCTCGACATCATCCACGGCGTCCAGTGGCCCCCACTCATGCAAGCCCTCGCCGACCGCTTCCCCCCTCCCACCCTCCGCATCACCGGCGCCGGTATATTTATTATTATTATTTATATATTACACACACTACTCACTCAAAAATATTTAACCGCAAAAAATAAAAATAATATAAATATTATTAAAATATTTCTAATATTTAGAAAATATAAATTTATAGGTGAAGATCTCGGCATTCTCCGGCGCACGGGAGACCGGCTGGCCCGGTTCGCCCACTCCCTGGGGCTGCGTTTCCAGTTCCAGCCGCTCCTCCTCCACCCGAACGAGCCCGACCCGGCGGCCTCCGTCCTCGTCCTCCCCGACGAGGCCCTCGCCGTCAACTGCGTCCACTGCCTCCACCGCCACCTCGCCGACCGCGACCGCCTCCGCCTCTTCCTCCGCCGCCTCAAGTCCATGTCGCCGGCGGTGGTCGCCGTGGCGGAGCGGGAGGCCGACCACAACCACCCCGGGTTCCGGCAGCGGTTCGAGGAGGCCGTGGACCACTACGCGGCCGTTTTCGACTCGCTGGAGGCGACGCTGCCGCCGGGCAGCCCGGACCGGCTGGCGGTGGAGCAGGTGTGGTTCGGGCGGGAGATCGCCGACATAGTGGCGGCGGAGGGGGAGGGGCGGCGGGAGAGGCACGAGAGGTTCCGGTCGTGGGAGGGGTTACTCCGGGGATCTGGGTTCGGACAGGTGGCGCTGAGCGGATTCGCGGCGTCTCAGGCGAAGCTTCTGCTGAGGCTGCACTACCCGTCGGAGGGATATCAGCTGCATATTGTCGGCGGATCGTTCTTCTTGGGATGGCAGAATCAACCGCTCTTCTCTGTCTCGTCCTGGCACTAGAAACCCTAGATAATTAATTAAATTAAATACTTACTAGTAGTAATATATGTTATATTGGAGAAACCCTAACCCTAATTTCTTAATCGATTTTGTTAGATGTAATATTCTCTTATATTGATACTTCTCTTGTAATCGAAGATTCCTCATTTTGTGTCCTAATTATTACTATTAATTTATCTAATCTATATATTTACTTTTTATGAAAAGCAATTAATTGATTAGTATAATTAATCTATCTATGGTGATGTGTATACGTGTGTCGCATTATGATTAAATTAAAGATTTACATTTTATTGTCATTATCTTGTTTATGGTTCGTGATTTATTTATTTCACTTTTGTTGATCCAATTATTTGGAAAATAATATAATTGCAATAATAATTGTAATATCCACTCACATCACATATTCACGTACATATATATACTTAATTATCAATTCTAATTTCTAAGATACTTTAAATTAAGTGGTAATTAAAACAGCTATTTTAGTTAACGTCGACCGATCATATATATGTAAATATATATTGCTTTGTCTTTGATGCAACACACTTACGTATCATGATTAAATGTAATACCTATACACACGTAATTTAATTTAATTAAAAATTGGTTAAATAAATAATAGCCCTGATTTGTGCGTTTTGTCCCCTCAGCAAAACCATAAAAACTTGAAAACCTAATAAATTGTCGTCTCTCCTACAACTCAGCAATGGGATCTCTCTCTCGTGTCTAGTGGCTTTCAGAGGACCACCTTTTTTTTGTCTATTCTTCTTGTTTACATTCCATTTACATTATTCTCTTACTGTGTGTTTTGTGTGTGTATACATTTAAACGGTAGGTATGTCATTACGGGTTAAGATTTAGTCGATCGATCCTAATCATTTTAACGAGAGGGTATATCCGATAAATTTAGCACATTGAGTTGATTTACGAACCAAGTTGTATGAGGGATCGACTCATTAATTGTATGATCATGTTGAAATGTGCACAAATTTTGGAAATCACGTTACATTCTAGGCTCAAGAAAGAAAATGGTCATTTCACATAAAAGATACCGTTTTGACCAAGACGATGTCGTTCATGTCTTCTTCTTTTGAATGCGTGAGACTCATGATCATATAGTTGATCGATCGTAGGGTTGATACGAGCTCAGAGATTTGGAGTGTTAATATATATGCGTATGTGTTGTTTTCTCATTATGCTCATGAGCTTCAATAACTATTTATGATCGATTTGAGAGCATGAATTGTACATACAATTATGGTATTATTAATTGAGAGTGGGGTGAGAATTGTGTGAGTAGTCTTCAATCCCAAAACAGATAAAAGAAAGATTCTGAATTAATCTTATTTTTCAGAAATAGATAATTATGCAATATATATGTATTTACTACCTCATCCGTCCCAAGCAATATGCATGTAGTACATTTAAATTTTTTTTTCGATTTGTCTTCTATAAATTATAAATACCTACAAAAAATGAAATAATTATTTTTTTCTTTAATTTTTATTTAATTTTATTCATATGCAAATATTTATTGTTTCGGAACAAAGAGAGTATATATTGTCCCAAATAACAAACTCATTTTTTTTTTTAATTTGGTAAATAACAAATAAAAATGTGTGTTATATATTTTGAGACTCAAAGGAAAATGATGATATTTAATGCAGGTTAGGGTTTTAGGTAGGTAGGGTGGGGTGACAGTGACAAGATGGTGAGCAGTGAAAGAAGCACATATATATATAGTAATTGAGGAAGGCCACGCAAACTCCTCTGCAGGCATCAATTAACAATTCAATTCGCTTGTGTGTTTATTTTGCTATAAATCTTTGCTCACTTCTTTATACTCCATAAATTATTGTCTGACACCCACCCCACGCATGCAATTTAATTATATACAAGGAACTTATTATTATTATTATTATGAATAATCACACTTTCAATTTCGGTAGAGTCTCTTTACTTATAATCAAACATTTAAAAATAAGTATTTTTAACGGTTTAGTTACAAATGGCATTTTAATTCTGAATTTTTCACTTATTTTTTAAATTTAACTCACAATTACTTATTTTATTAATTAAAAAATATTTTTTTATTTTGAATGTTTAGTCAAAAAGTCAATAAAACCAAATAAGAATGATACCTTAATTAATTCATACATGCACATATTCCTATATTTCCTAGTTAGTACAAATTAAATATAATATTGTTACTAGTACTAAATAGATTGCATATATGTTGGTTTGACAAGTTAAGGAGAGTGGAGTGGATTCGTTATTACAAAGGGGGAATCTTTAGGAACAAAAAATAGAGAACCCGAGATCCCTGCCTCCTCAAATGTGTCCCTCATCTCATCTCATATTCTACTACTTTAATTACAAAGGGGTTGATGATCAAGGCACATGATTTTATATATTAATTAATATTAACACAAACAAACACATAGTGTTACGTGATACACACACACTCCTTGTAATGGAATCTAATTAACTTAATTTTGTTTGTACCCTAACCCTAGCTAACCCTAATTGTAAACCAAAAAGAATTGACTACATAATATTTATGAGCTTTATGCATGGTTTTATTTTTGGTAAAACAAATAAATAAATATATAGTTGTGTTGACTAAATACTAATGGACATCTTCCTTATATGTATTCCTAGTCGCGCTAGCTAACTTCATTTTCTTTGTATGTTGTCCGTGGCCATTAGGGAGACAACAAATGCATAAATTGTGCGTGCCAATATTTATATGCTCCTTCGTGGATTGGTTAATTTTTGACTCCGGCCATTGCCGGCTAGCTGCTGCTGTCTCATCTCGTTCAATCGGCTCTCTGGACCAAAATAGATATATCGGACTGAACATCTGCATCTCGAAACTTGGAGATCGAATATATAGTTCTCAATGATATAACTAATTTTGCAAATATAATTAAAAATAATGTATAATTTTTTATTTTATTTTTATATAACTGAATTTTTCATTTTAATCAAACTAAGTGAACCATTTGTACATGTGTACGTAGAGTGACCAAAGAATAGTACTCCAGTAATAATAAATTATATAAATATTGAATGTTTTGCATATGCATGTGTATATATAATGGTTGTCTTGAGAAAGGGAAAGGGATGATAAACGACTTTAAGATAAAAAGAGGTATGGAGTTGCAAGGACGACATGAAAATCAATCATTCAAATGACGACTGTGCATGGAAATGATAGATCCAAAGTGAGTGAAAAGAAAGAACTAAATTTATAAAGAAGCAACCTATATATAAACACATATATTATGCATTTATCCAACTATATTATTATTTTTATTATTATCATATAGTAATACTCGCTTTGTCTTTTAATAATTACAAAACTTTTTAAACTTGTTCTACAATAGTTGAGAAATCCCAATAGTAAAAAAAATTAATTTTAACTTTAAAATGCAATTTAACTCTTACTTTATTCTGAACTGAATTTATTCACAGCTATTTTAATTTTTAACTTAAAAATATTATATTTTTTATCTTTATTTTTTAGTAAAGTTTTTTTTTTTTGAATTTTCGTATCCAAAAAAATGTCACACTGGTCTAAATGAATGAGTACTATATTCGGTTAGTCAAATTCGAGGAAAAAAACAATTAATTGAGCTGATGAATAATGTTAACGTAAAATTGTAGTATTTTAAAAAATGTAAATTTAATTTTGAATAAAGTTAGAAAAGTATAATTAAAAAGTACTCCGTACTTCAATAGAATATAATTGTATTTCAAAATAAAAAATTAATTAATTTTTTAAATGTGAACATATATTTAGGTATATAAAAATTAAATACTGTCAATACTACTCCACTTGTTTTATAGTATGTCTCTATTTTTTTATCTTTTGTAAAATGTTTCGTACAAAAAACTGACCCTATTAAATTTATTAGTATATTTATTTGTATTTTAAAAAAAAGTGTGTTATAAGTATTTGACAAATAGAGTATTATTTCACTCATTTGAGAGTAATACTTTTGGGTCGTGTCAATCATTTACACCACTAATTTCAATTCCGGACAACGGTAAATAAAATTGCTGATGCCTCTCGAGCCTAATGAACAAAGAAAGATCAAAATCAAAATATACTCAATTTAATTAATTGCACTTTTCACATAATCTGTCCGTTGACTCCGTTCAACAATATTTTTACACTTTATTGAGCACAATTTTTTTAAAAAACATTATTATTGCTATGTTGATTGTTGATAAAAAAAAGTGATGGCAAATTATATTTTTTTTATTATATATATGTATATATTATTTTTATTGCTCTTGCAACAGTAGTACATGTAAAAACAGAGGGGAAAATGTTGAACAGGGACGGACACACATACATGTCTCACGTAAGTTGAAAAAATAATGCATCCAGTTAGCATCATCACTTATTTGTGCAACAAAAAAAAGGCAGGGAATCCTTTAGCATCATCTATGGCCAAGCATTTTTGTAATTTTACGACTAGTATCTTTCCCGATTCATCGGTCGATTCAATACTCATACACAATACAATTTTATAAATTAGTAGCTCCTAATTTTTGCAATCTTATGCATGATATAGAAAGTGATTGTGTCAGTGTCTTGTACATTTATAATGTGAACCTTTGATACATGATAGTAAAACAATTGTTCACCATCTTATACAGTAGTATGCAAAATAGAAAATCTAAAAACTAGAGAATTTAGTAGTAACTAGTTTTTTCTTTTATTTATTTATTCTTGCGTCGTGTCCGTTAACTAGTTTTCCTGTCTTAGGGTGATCGATGAGATTGTTATTGCCAATTGACACTGATTGTACATTTTCTATAAGATGCACCCTTGTTGCTTTGTACCTCGTTGTTCATCTTATACCTCGGTCAAAGGGGGAACTCTTTTTGCAAAATATCGAGATTCCTCGAATCGCAAGCTTCGATCATGTCGTTCCGTGATGCACAGCTGAAAATAAAAGTGTGTGAATACAAATTTCTTATAATGAAGAACAAAACAGATAAGAATCTCTTTTACAGTATATATTACCTCAAGGAAATTCTCAGGTACTGCCAGGCATTGTCCGCCTTAGGGTTCATTGCCAGTGCCCGGACATAGTATCGAATAGAATCTTCATACATACCCTGAATAATAAATACACTTTTCAAAAGTGAAAGAAAAAAAAGTTGGAATAGGTCCTCAAGTGTAATAGGTCCTAGACGTGTATGTACGTGTAGGCTGTCGAGAGACGGAGAGAGGCTTTATTGAATCTGACTTATCAGACAAATCACTGAGCACCAAGTCCATACAAGATTCGAAGAAGCATAAGTTGAGAAAGCAAAACATATACACAAGTTTGCACCAATTGCAGCATATAATTTGCAATTTTGCATGGATCATCTAGTACGAATAGATAATCCCACAAATGAGAGAAAGGGAGGATCTCACTCAAATTTGTTGGTAAAATACGGAAGCAGACATCAAGGGCCTCATAACTTCCATTTAAAATCAAATTTATTTTACTAATACTCCATGTTTTTTCCGACCAATATTGCTAACATAATCATAATTCATAACACGCGCTACAACATAATTTGCAAAAATAAGTATCAGCTATATCATACCTGATTGGCATAACTGATACCCATGTTGGCCCATGCCCGAACGTAATTCGGTTTCAAATCTAGAGCCTGAAAAGTGAAAATCAAAAGGTAATAAAAATATATGCTCAAAACATTTTAAAGTAATATAGAACCTAGGCCGCCTTATATAAGACGAGGTGGTACAAGCAGTATATGGATTGGATGTTTTGAGGCTACTTGTAACATTTAGATACATTGAGGGGTGTGTGTATTTGTAAAATATTTATCAACA
This sequence comes from Euphrasia confusa, assembly GCA_954870475.1. Classification (NCBI taxonomy): domain Eukaryota; kingdom Viridiplantae; phylum Streptophyta; class Magnoliopsida; order Lamiales; family Orobanchaceae; genus Euphrasia; species Euphrasia confusa. Next base: position 36,035,037 of record OX940959.1, on the reverse strand, counting down.
AAATCCCATGATATCAACTTAACAGGTACAACAAATCCCACAAAGGTGGTTTTTGTAAGTTTCAAAGTTAGCTCGTACTTCTCTTCACTACCCTGAATTCTATTTTCAAATTATGTTCAGTATCCATCATGTATCACGTCTATATTCATGGCACTAGCTAGAATATAATTTTTTGCTTGAGTTCTCTATCTTTTGTGAGTGTATATGATTAGTGTAGAAAACAATTTACCTGTTGATAAGCTAAAATTGCATTGGCACTCTGGACACTATTAGCTTGTGTTGCACCAAGCTTATTCCATAGTGAATAATCACGTGGTTTGAGTTTCAAAGCTGTCTGAAAAGCTTCAATGGCTTTGTCGAATTCTCTAGACAAGTTATAAAGAACTCCCAGAACTATGTGCACATCAGCATCATCGGGGGACAGTTTAGCTGCCTCATTAAACAACCTAGACACCTGTACCATCACAAACAATAACACCAGATCAGGTTTTGAATCCCATAAAGACGCATATGGCTGCCATCAGATAAAGTGCATGTACATGTGGTGTGTATGTGTGTGTTTGTTGCATCCCACAAAGACGCTTACATCAGCATAGTACAGACTCTCGGGCTGATCTGGAGAACAAATGGCTCCATACTTGGGATGATGCCGCAGCCAACTATACATGTACTTTATTGCAGCGGCTTGCTCCAATTCTGGAATTATGAACATAACTCTTATTATTCGTTTTTGGAAAAAACTATTTATCACTGTTAAATATCACACAACAAAGGCTTTTGGGCAAGAAATGGAGTGCACTGAAACATTTTACCAATAATCACCATAACAGATCACCTGGCGTTCAATTCCATGTCAGAAAAATAACAAACATATGCATATGTAACAATGTAAATCGCAAACATAAGCACAAGTGATAAGTATGAAAGTACCTTACAAACTACCAAATCAAAGTGCTACCAAGTTTCTATATCTTCAATCAAAGTATAGATAACTAGCAGAAGTGAGCACTATAATGTTATTACAACCAAAATTAATTCGGAAATATATAATTTAGGCTTCAAAGCTACCATAAAATTAATACGCTCTTCGTGCATGGGCATCAGTCATCTGAACTTGGTCAAAACATGTAAACAGTTAACATAAACATGCAACAGGTCTAGTCCCATGGCCTTCTCATAAATCTCAGTCATTAAACATGGAATCCTCTCAAATGTGCTTAAAGTGTTGTGAGCTATGATTCAAAAAGTGGTTGGTCATGGGAAAGTGCAACTCTTCAATTTATTTTTTGATGTAGCTGATTGCTCAAGACGCACACAAAGGTTGGTATGAAATGTTGGTGGTTGTTTCCTTTGTTTAGACTTTAGTAAGGTAGATGAAGTCAGAGCAGAAGTCTCTTAGACTCAAAAACATGTCGTGTGCACACAATTTATTTCAATAATTTATTTATTAGATAACAATTATGAGAAAATATTTGTTAATGGATTTAAAAACATGCCGTGTGCACACAATTTCAATATCAAAGAATACTTTAGAAAATGAGGACCCATAATTTATTTTTATTGAACTTAAAATTGTACATACTTACCATTCGTATGACTCACGCCAAGAGCGAGGAGAACTTCCAGGTTTGTTGGATCAACATCTTGTGCACGCATCATAGCTGCAATTGCCTGATACATGCGATTATAATGAAGGTAACATATTTGTGATTCCAATTGGAACTCCACAACACAGGGATGACAAATTTTCAAAAGTGAATTAGTGAACTTTACATGGGTTCAGGAAGTAACGAGAAATTTCACTGACCTGTTGATCATCATCATTTTCAGCATGTGCTACACCAAGTAACCTCCAACCCTCAGCATTGTCAGGATTCTTTAGAACCTCAGCCTCCAAAGCAAGAACTGCTTCACTCAAAAGCCCCTTGCGGAAGAGTTCCTGCCCTTCCCTCAAAGGATTAGGATGGCCAACATATGGATTCATATCAGAGAACACATATACCCCCCTCGATGTTTCAGATTTTTGCTTTAGTGTTGCTTGCTCATTTAGAAAACTGCATATCAGGACCAAAAACAAAATCATGCGCACATATAGGTATCTTGATTCTTGACTCGAATAGAATCCCAGTAAAGAACCCCTTTCACCACTATACCCAACCACCAATTTCGTAACCATGCTCTATGTCTCAAACTAATATTTCCTCCTCCTAACCCCTAAATGTTAACTCTTACAACAAGGTGCATTTATACAGCACATATGCAAAAAAGTTAGAAGCCAATAATCTCTACAGGATATGAGGGATCTGATTTATGTATCCAAAAGACAAAATGAGACAAAATAAAATAAAATAACTAATTGGCTAATTGCAGAACATAAATTATTACCCCATTAATACACTACTTACTCATCATATGTATTTGCCCAATTATCAGCAGAACCATCACCAAATGTTCCATCAGCAACCTGACGCTCGAATTCTTCTGACCAGTCATTGACATGTAACTTTGAAAAATCATTGACCCACTCCTCCTCTACCAATCCATGTTGCTTATGTTCAGCAGCAAACTCATTTGCCCATCCATGAGGTCCATGTGATTGCTGAATATAGGAAAATAAATAGTGACGAACAACTCTACACTGGACATTGCTTGAAGCAATAGGTTAAATAAAAGTATACACTCTTTTCTCGTAAAAAAATGGAAGATAAATGCATCATATAATCAACATTTGTTGAATTTAATGAACTAATCAATTAAAATGAAGAATGCAAGTATATTATTAAACATAAGAGTACGCGTCCCAAAAAAAGATTACAAAAGCATTTGTTTATGAGGTCTTTATAGCCTATTTTTACCTGCTCATTTGCAAACTGATCAACCCATGATTGCCCTCCTCTGTACTGCTGGTCGTATTCTGTTGCCCAGTCTCCAGGTGCAGAAAGTGCTGCTGGCTTGAATTGATTATCCTCGACTGTGAGTTCACCACGGCTCATCTTTGATACAAACTGAAGGAACTTTGAATTCTAGTTGTCCAAAAAAATAGGAAAACAAATCAAAACAAGAAGATTGAATACCAAAGGACCTTCATCGGTGCTGAACTGCTGATGTATTCTCTGTTCAAGATCATCTTTGTAAAATATTCAAACTTAATAGTCAAAACAAACTTTAATTAATATGTTAATCATTAAACTGGGTAACCCCCATCTTTTCAAGTTACATGAGTAACCGAATTGCAAGCAATATAGTGTGGTGCAACTGTATATTCTTTACCACCCAGTTCAGAAATGGAATTTCAGAAGTACAGATCCACTATGCTGTTCATAAAACAACAAACGAACAAATTACTGAATAAACGAACATTAAAATACGCACATATTTTCTTGAGATAGAATAGCACCTGAAACTTAGGGTCATTGTTTTGAGCTAGGGTATGTGCTAACATGCGAGTCTGCTCCATTGCAGCTAAATTAGGGATATTTGAACCTCTCATTTGATCAATTGACGCAAGTTGTGACTGCTCCTGAAAATTTAGGTGAGAATTTCAATCAAGGGAGGAAAACTGAGGCATTGGAAATGTCAGTTCTCATATAGAGCTGCTCCAGGTTATTGTAAACATTATACCAAAAACAGAATATTCTGGTAGAATGTTACAAACAAATATAAGTGAGGCAAAATTAGTTATTCGGGAAAGAATGGGTGGACTAAACCCAAGCAACTCCAATTTCACATTCTTAGTTTGTCTGCCCGATAGAGAATCATGCAGTCACAATGGCATTGCACACCCAACAGATTAGTATAAGACTATAAGTTCCAGGGTGCTATAGAATTAAAGCTAAATTCAGTGAAATGAAAATACAACGCACACTTACTTACATGCTCAAATTCAGATGCCCAACCGTTAGACCCATGTTGTCGTTCAAATGACTGAACCCACATGTTTGGATCATCATGGGGGATTTGCTGTTGCGAGAATTCAGAAACCCACCCATCTCCCCCAAGCGGCCCAGATTTCATGCTTTGTGACTCGTTCCAATACTCCTCCATCTCTGGATAGCGACCAGGAATTGGGCCTCTAGCCCGGATATCATTGTCTATATCCAAAGACGACAAGAGGGCGTTAACCTGAACATGTGAAATATTTTAATTATCAATAGTATGCAACGGTATAAACCATTAAAGCGAATATAAGAGCAATAATCTCAAAAACTAGGGCCTTATTAGTTTTCATTCCCAAACCTACTTTTCTGTTTTCCACTAGTCATAAAATTGGAATCCTGTTTGCTTACACGTTTTTTCATTGGGAATCATCATTTTCAATTTTCAAAATCTATTTTATCTCAATCCATCACATCTCATCTTTTATGATGTGGGGCCAACAATTATCACCACATTCTTATTAAAAAATATATTAATATTAAATCATAGTATTACATATTGGGATCCACCACATACAAACATATTAGTATTATTATATCTTACGTCAAAATATATAAATTAGATTAACTACTGCTAAGTGCTAACCTCTTTCAAATTATTCGTATATACATAAAACTATTTCAAAACTACTCATATCCAAACCTAAATATATTTTTCACACAAAAAAAAACACAATAAATTCTCAAAACTCTTTTTCTAACGCTGCAATTGGAACTTGGACATAGAAACATAACAATGCAAGACCTAATGATTTCAAATCCTTACACAATCAAGACAAGACTCTATCAAAAAACATGAACAGAAAATCATAAACAACTAAAGCACATGTCATAGAATCTTGTTATATAATAAAAAAAAAATACACATGCAGGGTAAGTACTTTAAAATCTAGAAAAGGCAAAGACCAATCCCCATAACTTTCACCATATAGGCCTACACCAGCCCGTATTGATAGAAAAATCCCAGCCTAAGACAACGTTAGCCTAGTGAAAATGTTTATATATAAGAGACAAGACACGCACAAGTGTAGGTGCACATGGAACAAAATTTAAAAGAATAATGAATGCGCCGAATCTCTAATGAGATAACTGATTCACTATACAACTTGCATCTTTAAGCATATGAACAGAACCTGGGAATGAATAAAGTCTTCACTCTTGTCAGCAAAAAGATGACGAGCCATAATACCACTACGATCACGTATGCATTGTTTGTCACCTTCAGACAATCCTAAAACTGGAAGGGAAGTTGGACGAAAAGGTACGCTACCATGGTTGCTGTGAAGAAAGGAGTGCAAAAAATTCGACAACACTCTTTGAGGTGGCCCTGCAATAAACAAATTTAAAAAGCTTGTCATGAATGTTGAAGCACATAGAAACAAAGTGCTACAAAGGATAGGGTCCTATTATAATGGAGCAGAGGGAGTATGATGTTATCTCCTAGTAAGCATTAATTAATACACATAAACAATAGCAGCAAGTTTGGAAAGAAACCTTTACAGTTCACTGAGAGGAAAAAAATACCTAAGACTACTAAGGTGAAGCATCATATGTACCATTTAAACAAAGAAGAAAGTACCACTCAAAAAAGGCAGTAAGTGACACCATAGCACCAACTTCTACCATATATTTCCTTGGGATTGTTTTATGACTCAGTTAAAGATAACGTCCATCAGGTGACAGGTCTCAACTGAATTCATTTCCCATCAAGTTCTTAATTCCTGGAACTGTTCAATCTACAAGAATGACATGGCTTACTTCAAAATATGAAAATCACCTGCATTTGGTGCTCAGCTTCATACGTTCAATAAGAATAAATTTACATACACTTCACATGTTAAGGTCGAGGGTGGAAAAAAAAAGGTTCAACTACTGCACTGTGCGAAGGGAGATCATCTGCAAGCGGGGAGCTGGGGTAACATGCAATGGTTGCTAATTTCAAAATAAAAACACCAGAAGGGGTAACTCAGAGATCAAACTGTAAATACATTATACCAAGGCCATATGTAAGGGTTAGAAAAAACAACCATGTGGTTAAACATCTCTAGAAACACATTGTTTTTCTCAAATAAAAAAAAAAAGGATGCCAACAAGCCAAAAAGACAAAGAGAAATGACCCTCAAGGGGTAGCAAAGAACTTCTGAATTTACCGTCAAGATCTTGTTGAAGCCGAGGATTCTGTAAAGGGAAGTTAACTGGACCATTTGTTCTCTGATAATGAGGAACTTGAGCCCTCTGACTATCATCCCAAGCATCTGAAAACCTACTTTGATCCACCGAGCGGAAGCCTTGAAGGAATTCAGACCCCTGAAAGAAAAAGATATCCAAACCTGACCCAATATACCAAAATGGAAAACAGCTAGAAGGGAAAAAAGAATAAAAATAAATATCAACCTGAGCATTCGGATGTAGTGTATGCTCAAGCTCCGAACCTGGAAGGGCGGCGGCAAATGGTTCTTCCACCCCTGCATATAAATTGCCATCTGATGTTGTAGCTGTTGCAGTCGGTATCTCTCGAAGCCTTTCCTGGTTGATAACAAAATTAAATTTATTTACATGACGAACATACATACTCCAAATGTTTCATTTGGATTTGAAATCCTCTAAAATGACTCCAAAGATAAAATTAAAAAAATCTTCCAATACCAGCAGGATTTTAAAATTTAGTCGAATTTATGCCAAATGAAAATTATTGTACTTCTCCAATCCCAGTAGGATTCAACAACAGGAATATCGAGCTAACCTATCACCGTCAATCCTACTTAAATAAGAGGCAAAGTCAAAGTGAGAACCTGTGTTTTTGAGGATGATCCAATAAGGGCGTTGGCGAGAGCACCGAGCGGGTTGGAGGAAGAAGAAGAACCCGGCACCGCACAGGCGGCCCCGCCGCTCACCAGCTCCCGCATCGCCATACTGGTAGAATTATAATGATCCTTCTACGTCAGCACGGCCGCCGTGTTGATATTTCAAAGGATTTTCTTTCTCGTGGAATCGAATGGTTCGGATTGAAAATATCGTAGTTGATCTTGTGGAGAAGATGGAGATGGGCCTGGTGGTGTAGGTGTAGCAGGGGATAAGCGTTTTATCGGGAAATGCGAAGATTATTTTATTTTATTTTGATAAAACTGTATTTTTCGGGATTCCTGGTGTAAATCTGTAGTTTCAGAAACTACTGGGGATCATAGGTAATTTCCCTAATCTCAGAGGACCAATCTAAAATTTCTGAGAAATTGAATTTCTGCCGTATTCTTTCGCAATTGTGATTAAAATTAGGGTTTATTATAGTTTGAAATCTATGTTTTTTTAGAGTTCGCAGCCTAATCGAATTTTGTAACTGTTTAGTACTTTGTATGAGTGTTTTACACTTTTGGAAGGTACATTGGTAATTAAAAAGACTAAAAAATGGCTAAAATAGTACTATAAAGAGAGATTTGGATCTTCTCCTCATCAAAATTTTCATAATATTTCCTAATAACAAAATCTCACATTCCATTTTATTCCATTTAAAATGAACGATCAAGTATATGGAAGACGCTACATTAACACCAGGTGTAGAGAGCATTTCTACACCGCCAATAATTTTTTGACACGTGGAATTTTTTAATGTATTATATATATATTATTAAATTTTTATAAGATTCATATATAGGTAAAAAAATCTCAACAATATTTATGTAATTATTTACTATAATTAAATTTGGTAAATAAATAAAGAGAATATGAATCAATATATTATACCAAAAATTATAGGAAGAAAGAAATCATATTTTTACGTAGTGAATATAAGAATATCCTTTTGTTAAAATATAGTTTAATAATTAATATAAAAATATTTTTATTGTAATATATTATTATTTTAATAAAAAAATTAGACAGCGTAATTTATTTTATGAAAATTTAATTATTTTATAAAAAATTAGAGAGCGTTATTTATTTTATGAAAATTTAATTATTTTATAAAAAATTAGAGAGCGTTAATTTATTTTGTGAACACTCAATCTGCAGAAAATACAAAATTCATTTTTCATGGCCAATCAAGATAATATTTGGGACCTAAACGAAGATTACGATGAAACTGATGCCACCGGAGAAGCACCATCCGTTGAGGCCACGAGTTTAGTCTCTGAAGCACTTGATATTATTGAAGGTAACGCAGTGAATGACGAGATTAATGAACCTAAAGTAGGTATGAGTTTTCAATCATGTGACGATTATATGGCGTTTTGCTTTACTTATGCACTGAAAATTGGATTTGAATTTTATACTCGATCTAATATTTTAATGGATGAATATAAGGCCCAAGGCATTAGTCGTACATGTGGAGGCGACAAGGAACCTCAATATTACATGATGAGTCGAATACGTCTTGCTTGTAAGAAGGGTGCACCAAAAACTACTAAAAAACAAAATGTTACGGGGTGTCCTGTATTCATAGAAGGTCGTATGAAAGACGGTTTAATGGTTATTAAGACCTGTAATCTGACTCACAACCATCCGGTTGATCCGGCGAATATTCGTTTTACTATTAGTGTTAGGGAAATAGGAGAATACTTCAAGAGAAGAATTATACTTAATGATCGTGTGGGTATGCCTATCACTAAGAACTTCAATGCTATGGTAATGGAGGCTGGAGGTCATGAGAATTTGCCATTTACACATCGCGATGTTAGGAACGTAGTGAATCTTGAAAGACGTCTAGAAAGGATAAACGGCGATGCGATTGCCTTAGAAGATTACTTCATTAAAATGAAGTTGGACAACCCTGATTATTTTTATGCTATTAAGAAGGACACAGAAGATCGTTTGATGTGCGTGTTTTGGGCGGATGCTCGATGTAGGGCACAATTTAAAGATTTTGGCGATGTGGTGACGTACGATACGACTTTCTTGTGTAACAGGTAACTATATATATATAAGGATACATACTTACAGTTTATATAATAACCTTGATATACAATTTTTTTATTGTGATTGTTTCAGGTACCGTATGCCTTTTTCGCCTTTCATAGGTGTCAATCACCATGGGAATTCCATTTGTTTCGCTGCTGCGTTGATTACAAATGAAGATGCAGATACCTTTATTTGGGTGTTTGAACGGTGGGTAGAATGCATGGGGAGACCTCCATCGGTTATACTTACGGACCAGTGTAAAGCAATCGGTAAGGCTGTTGAGACGGTATTTCCTGGCATTCCACATAGGCTATGTTTATGGCACATCATTAAAAATGCGGTGAAAAACTTGGGGCGTTTTGGTTTTTGGAAAGAACTTGCTGTTCAATTTAAAGCCGCAGTCCATGATAGTTTGACTGAGACCGACTTTAAGGAGGCCTGGGAAGCCATGGTTGTGAAATACAATTTGCAAGAGAATCCTTGGATGAAAGAAACCTATCGTATTAAGGAAAAATGGGTCCCTGCTTATTGGAGGGGAACATTTTGTGCAGGAATGTCTTCTACGCAGCGTAGTGAGCAAGCTAATCGCTTTATTAAAGTTCACGTTAGCCTTGAGACAGGTCTGCGGAATTTCCTAACACAATTTGAACTTGCACAAGAAACAAGGGTCGAAGAGGAGAAGCATCAGAATTTTCTTTCTACGGAAAGACCTCTTAGCTATGATAAATCGATCCTTGCCGAGGTAGTATTTAGTGCGAGGTACACTAATGGTAAGTTTAGAGAAATACAAGAGCAGACGACATTACTAAGGTATGTTAATGTTGTTCTTATTACAAGGATTGGATCGTACGTGAAATTTCGAGTGGATGAGAAGATAACTGAACCTATTTGGAAGCAAGGGAGAAAGAGTTTTGAAGTCACAATTGACACGGCTGGTAATGTGTTCGAATGCATGTGTAAATTGTTTGAATTCACGGGTATACTGTGCAAACATATTATCGCGTGTTGTGAGTCTGAAGATATTATGTCCATCCCGGATAAATATATTTTAGACCGTTGGCGTAAGGATTTGGTAAGGGGGTACGAGACAATTCGAGTTGGGTATTATAATCCTGAAGACTCCGCCCGTGCAAAGAGGTCTATGGAAGTATCTTTGACGAATGACTACATAGCAAGATTGGTGTCGCAAGATGACGAGAATTACGGAATATACCAAGTCGCCACTAAGAATTTAATCAAGGAGCTTGAGAGTAAGTTAGGCATTGAGACGATTAATAGATCAAAGGTATGGTGTCGTCGGAGGATACAGCCGAGAGAATGCAACTTCAGACATATCGCTAAAAACGCACCTGCTGGTGTTGAGGGTCGCATAAAAGATCCTATAGATAAGAGAGGGAATGACAGGGCACCTAAACCAAGGCAGAAAACTTATCGTAAAAGGGTGGGTGGAGAAATTCCTCAAAGCCCTTCGAGCCGACGTAATTGTGAATCGTCAGATTTCATAGACTTGAACAATTGACTCAAGTAGGGAGTTTTCTAGTTTCAACTGCTTCTACAGCTTTTCGTTTTTATGTTTTTTTTTATACAGCTGCATTGACTATAGCTTTTGGGTTTTTTTTCAGGTTTGTTGCATTGACTATAGCTTTTGAGTGTTTTTTTTTTTTTTTTTTTTTTTTGGTGTTAGCTGCATTGACTATAGCTTTTGGGTGTTTTTTTTAACAAGCATTTTGTTACAAATTATCTCCCAAAAACATAGGAAGTAAGTTTCTGTATATAATAACAACAAAAAAATCTCCATCAATCTCAATAACACAAATAGCGTACACAAAAATCTCCACAGCAAAAAAAATCTTCATCAATCTCAATGTTACGAACTCCACATATGAATTTTCGAACCAACTGAGATTATAATTCCATTTTCGCGTAATATACGATAACAAACTGAGATTATAATCCCATATTCGCGAAACATCCGATCATAAAGACATAAAATCAACACGGTATTTTTCGGGAGTTTCGTCGAACAGGTTGTGGGCGAAAAATGTGGTTCAAACTCGATGATTGATATATTTGTCGAGCTATTGATCTCGAGATAAATAATTTTAACTGTTGAATGTTTTAAAAATATGTTTTTACTTACCAATACGAAATTTAATAAGAAAATATCATGTGAATAAATAAATACATTAGAAACAAGCGATTTCAATTCACGTGTTAAATGTTTAGTCGGTAAAAGGTATCTAACTTAACCAATTAAACATTTCAACACTACAATTGAAATCACTTGTTTATACTATATTTATTTATTTATGTGAAATTTGAAAAATGTGAACCGTTAGATGTTATTAAAACATTATTTTACTTATAAAAACCAAATTTCATGAAAATAAAATATTCGCAGGTGCTCGATCCAACGTTTATTCAATTTAGATGTTTCTTAGATCAAATATTTTCACATAATATTTTCCAACTGTTGGAATTATTGATAAAAACTGGAAAAAAATATTTTTATTATTTATATTTTTATAATTTTTAATAAAAAATTATCTTTTTTTATATAATGTACTCCTATAATTTTTATGTTGCAATTCTATATTTAGTAGACTTATTTTTTTTAATGATATATTATAATATTCAAATGTATATATTAGTACAAGTATGAATAAAATTTAAATTTTGAATATTATTTGAATAGGAATAGTTGAATATCATTAATAATAATATTTAATATTAAAAATTTATTTATTGAAAATGGATAGAAATAATGATTAGTTTTAAGGATAAATTAAAAAAATGTAAATTTTTTGCTAAATTACAAAAAAAAAAAATTAAATATCATCGATGTTAAATTTATTTTACATAAAAAAAGACTATCAAAATTAAGGTGCCCAATTTGTTTTATCGTGATAACTTTTTAAATATTAGAGGCCAATTTTGCAATAAACACATTTTTCAATATATGAATTGTTGCGGAACAGTACAAACATCATACTGCGAAACTAGAGAAAAAAATAATGAAGCTTTATATTAAAAACACCATGAAATTGCAACATTGTTGTTGAACATTAGCAATGTATTTTCTAAAGCAAAAATCATTAACAACCGAATAAAAAACAACCTAACACTTAAAAACAATAACGACACTATTATAAACTTAAAATTGAATTTGTTTGCTGACGTTGCTTGCAACTTCACAATCCTTCTTTGCAACATCACGACCACCGACACAACTATTACTTTCGCTATCATCACTTCTGGAATCTCTTCTCTTCTTCCCAGCCCTAACCGGAGGGGTATCAACGATGAAACAATCATCGTTTTCTACCCGAACAAGGTTTCGATATAATTTAGGCCTCGAAACCATGGAGATGTCATCATCGATCTTCGTCCAGTATTTATCTTCAAGTGGAATACTTGAATGTAAAATATTATACTCCTCCTCGTACATATTTCTCAACAACATGTTTGCCGTAGGAGCAACTTCATACACGGCGTCCGCGACGATTTTGTGACCCATTTTTTTCATCAGTTGTCTCATAAAACATCTCATCACGACAAGATCTTGACAGTGTTCTTTATTCGACATGTTTTTATTGTTTGAGAAAAAAAATGAATAGAGTAATTAGACATGAAAGAATTATATATAGGAAAAAATGGCGTCAAAATTACATGGGATTTGGCGCAATATTTCTTAACATTTAGCAATTTTAATTAAAAAATTATTTATATGTATTTTATTTTTCATTTAATTAATTTTTTAAAATCATTTTTAAAGAATAAAATTCACGTTTTTTTACGTAGGTACATAATGTATAATAGAAATAAATTAAATTAATTTTTAAGTAAATGAATTAATGAATTTTTTTAATATTAAAAAGTAGAATTGGAATGTACAATATTTATCCAAATATAATTAGATTTATATAAATTTAATTTTTTAAGATTGATTTTTTTACCAAATATTATTATAGTAAAGAATTATCATAAGTATCCGTGAAGATTTTTTACCTATATATGAATCTTATAAAAATTTAATAACATATATATAATACATTAAAAAATTCTACGTGTCAAAAAATTATTGGCGGTGTAGAGATGCTCTCTACACCTGGTGTTAATGTAGCCTTTTCCCAAGTATATACTTGATCGTTCATTTTAAATGGAATAAAATGGAAGGTGAGATTTTGTTATTAGGAAATATTAGGAAAATTTTGATGAGGAGAGGATCCAAATCCTATGAGGGGTTCGGTTGAGCAAAACAAAAAAAATGGGTGATTACGAATTTATACCCCTACTAAGAACAGGGTTTGGTTGAGCACACTCGTAATCAACCTTTTATTCTTGTTAATTACCAAAATCCCTTCAAAATAGAATATTTTTTCACTTTTATTCTTGTTAATTACCAATATACCCTCCAAAACAAAATATTCCTTCGAATATTTCGGTCCGACAAGTCTAAGTTCCAAAGTGTAAAACACTACTAAACATCAACCAAATTTCAATTAGATTGGAAAGTGTAAAAAATCCAAAACGGATTGCAAACAGTAATAAACCCTTATTATTATTATTGTGAAAATGGTGAACAACATATTGATTTATTACAGCACTCCCAAATCCAAATCTACAGACAATGGTGATTTACTGTGAAGTTATATCACCCTTTCTCGAACAGCAAACAACGAAACCCTAACGCTAGACAGAGAGCTCGGTTTTGGAGACGAGAACGCCATCGCTGTCGGCATACAACCACTCCCCATCCCGAATCAAGGTACCTCCGATGTGAACAGGCACGTGCCTTTCCCCAACCCCTTTCTTGTTCGACTTCTGGGGGTGAGATGCCAAAGCCCTAACCCCGATATCACAGCCGTTGATCTCGTCCACATCTCGTATGCACCCGTTCACAACTATCCCCGACCAGCCCATGTTCTGAGCAAGCTGTCCTAAATTCCCCCCAACCAAAGCGCACCTCGTACTCCCACCACCGTCCACGACAAGAACTCGACCCTCGCCTCTCGTCTCCAGAAGCTCCCTAACCAGAACATTGTCTTCAAACACCTTCAGGGTGGAAACGGGCCCCGAGAAGGCCCGAGACTGCCCGTAAATCTTGAAGATTGGAGGAAGGACTCGGAGGTCTCCGGTTGCCAGGAGGGCGGCGTTCGTGTCACAAGCTTCCGCCGTTGCTAACGAACCCATGCTCGCTGCAAAAGCGAATCGAGTCAATTTGATCGGGAAAAAAAAAACCCCAAAAGATAAAATGCAAATTGATTGATTCTACTCGAACTGCTGTGATCTGCTACTTGATAATTAGTTCATATATCTAAACTGATGGAGGATAATGATTCGATTCGGATTTCAATTATATGGACATCAGGTACGCATGAAGATAATAATAATGATAAATCAAATAAGAAAACGAATCGCACAAGTTATTTTAGGGGAAATCGGCGATGATGAAATTGAAATCGAATTGAGTGGAAGTGATATTGAAATATGAGAATTGTGATTTACCGGTGAATAGTGATTTAACACGAGTGCAAGCAGCAGCAGCAGCAGCAGCGGAAGACGAAGACGTTGTGCGAAACGCCACTCTGAAATAAATCATTTCTTATTAAATTACATAATAAATCAGCCTTATCTCCTTCTTTCTGCGTGCCACTGTAGTGCAATATTATATTCTCGAATTTAGGCGCGGTAAAAAACACCCCGTAAAAAAATACTTTTCTCTTCAATGAAAAAAATTACTTTTAATTTCTAATTATAAAAGTTAATTCTACTTATTTTATTGATATAATATAATAATGATCTCTCATATTCTTTGTCAAGTTTCTTTGTAAGTTTAAAAAAATAACAACACAATTTAAAGATGAACAATTTAGAGATGGAAACTGTACATTTTTATCATAGTTTTGTTCATAATTCAATTATTATAAATTATCATAAGGTCTATGAGATGTACTCTCGGACTCGGTGACATATTAATCATAGATGCATACATCATACACTTCAGATGTGTGTGATTAAGTGAATATAATAATATTAAATGTATAATTAAGATATACATGGTATATTCCAGATGTAGCATAAATAAAACTTTATCATAAACATCATACACATCGAGTGTGTGTTATGGAGATAAAGCCGCACTACTATTCCTTGATAAATACGATCGATTGAGCGTTAACAAGATTCAAGCTCGACGATCGTAAATTAATTATCTAGCTTTAATTACTAAATAAATATTAGTATGTGAAGGGTCATATTTCTGAGGAGACGTGCTCTTGAAGAGTCATCTTGATGTTCTATAAGAGTCTCATTTGCATTTGTAAAAGGAGGTTTGAAATAAAAGAATATTGGGTATTTTCCCTTCTCGTTAAAAGAGTATTGTATCTAGTATACGTAGTATCAAGATCGATTCTCCTTTATATATCTATTGTTGTGGTTTAATTCTGCATCAGTTGGTATCAGATTGTTGGAATCACGATCCTCTCGATGCCTCCTCGTCGCCAACCTGTAGGGAATGATAACGCCCGAATGGAACAACGATTGGATTTATTGACCCAACAACTCACCCAACAAGGCGAGTTACTACAACAAATAGCAGCCCTAACTCTAGGGAACGCAAACGCAGGAACCGGACAGCGCGCGCCTCCCGCTGGTGGTCACGATGACAGTTCTGATGACGACGAGACGATTGAGAATCCTTTCGCGCATCACCAAAATCGTCGTCAAGATGACGGTTCACGTTGGGAGGCCGGTTTGAAGGTTGATTTGCCAGAATTTAGTGGATCTCTGGATCTGGATGCTTTCCTTGATTGGTTAGTTGTTGTCGAAGAAGTTCTTGACTATAAAAATGTGCCGGCAGATCGACGTGTCCCCCTCGTTCGTACCCGCTTACGAGATCGTGCTGCTGCATGGTGGTCTCAATTAAAAGCAACCCGCAGTCATCAAATGAAATCACGCATAACGACGTGGGATAAATTCGTCAAGCATCTGCGCGCAGAATTTTTGCCTTTCCAGTATGAAAGAACACTTTACCAAAAGCTTCAGAATTTACGACAGGGATCTCGTTCAGTGAATGACTATACTGATGAATTCTACAAATTGCTTACACGTATTGAATTATTTGAGACACAAGATCAATTAGTCTCACGATATATTGGGGGATTGAGACTAAATTTTCAGGACGTCCTCAATATGCTTTCTCTACGATCTATTTCTGAAGCACATCAACGTGCGATACTTTAGGAAAATCAAATCGCGCGACGATCACCCAATCCTTTTACTCCGGCTTCGGCTCGTTCTTCTTCTACAGCGTTGCCTACTTCGCACCGTACACCTATGGAGAACGGCTCTGACTCATCACTTACAACTAAAACCCCTATTCCCCCTACGTGTACATTCGCTCGTCCCGGGCAGTGTTTTACGTGTGGTGAGTTCGGACATTTACGAGCTAATTGCCCCCGCCGTACTACACGTGGTTTATTTCTAGAAGAAATCTTCGAGGAAGACGTTGATTACCAAGGACCTCCTCAATTCGACGAGGAGCAACCAAGTACTCATGCGACGGAAGTACTCACCGGAGATGTTGGTCAAAATTTGGTTTTAAGACGTACGTGTTTGGCTCCGAAGCACTCCACATCAGACATTCAACGTCATTCCATTTTTGAGTCGACTTGCACCATAAATGGAAAGGTATGTCGTTTTATCATCGACTCCGGATCTTGTGAAAATGTTATATCATCTACTGTTGTTGATAAATTGTCTATTGTTTCGGAAACACACCCTAGTCCATATAGCTTAGCTTGGCTACAACGTAATAATAATATAACAGTCAATCGTCGTGCGTTAGTATCGTTCTCTATCGGTACTCACTACGCAGATTCTGTTTGGTGTGACAGGTAAATTAAATTCCTACACCTTTACTTTTGAGGGAATTAAATTCACACTTGTTCCCAGCATACCTCGGACTCCAAAAGTAAATCAAGATCAGAAGGTTACTCTCCTGTCCTATAAGAAATTCGTGCACGAGCTTGACACATCGTCATTTTCTCTATTACTGGTGGCTCATGATGGTATTATTAATAGTACTACACCTCCGATTGTTATACCTTTGTTGCAAGAATTTGTTGATATTTTTCCTGCTGCTCTTCCCGATTCATTACCTCCACTGCGTGACATTCAACATCACATAGATCTCATTCCGGGGGCACCTCTGCCCAATCGCTCTCATTACAGAATGAGCCCCACTGAGCATGATGAATTACGTCGTCAAGTTGAAGAATTATTGAGTAAAGGTCATGTTCGCCAAAGCCTTAGTCCTTGTGCCGTACCAGCGTTACTTATTCATAAGAAGGATGGACAATGGCGTATGTGCGTCGACAGCAGAGCAATTAATAAGATCACTGTTCGTTATCGTTTTCCGATACCTCGGTTAGATGATTTGTTGGATCAATTAAGCGGATCTGTTATCTTTAGTAAACTGGATTTGCGGAGTGGATATCATCAAATACGTATTCGTCCAGGGGACGAGTGGAAGACGGCTTTCAAAACTCGGGAAGGCCTATTCGAATGGCTTGTTATGCCGTTCGATTTATCTAATGCCCCAAGTACATTTATGAGGGTTATGAACCAGTCACTTCGTCCTCTAATTGGTTCATGTGTCATCGTTTATTTTGATGACATATTGGTGTACAGTAAATCAGAAGCCGAGCACATTACACATCTTCGAGAAGTTTTTCAAATTTTACGGGTGGAAAGGTTTTATGCATCTCCATCTAAATGCATATTTTTTTCGACCTCGGTTTTATTTCTCGGATATCTAATTTCTTCTTCAGGTATCAGCGTCGACTCTCAAAAAATAGCAGCCATCCGAGATTGGCCAACTCCATCGACTTTCACAGAAGCTCGTAGCTTTCATGGGTTAGCTTCTTTTTACAGGAGGTTTATCCCTCATTTTAGCTCACTCATGGCTCCAATCACAGACATCATGCATCAAAAGAAATTTTCTTGGACTTCAGCCGCGGAAGATGCTTTTCAGTTGATAAAACAAAAGTTGACCAATGCCCCTGTACTTGTCCTACCAGATTTTTCCACTCCATTTGAACTCCATTGTGATGCCTCAAAGATTGGGATCGGGGCTGTTTTAAGTCAAGGAGGTCGTCCTGTTGCGTATTTCAGTGAGAAAGTGAATGGTGCACGACTTCAATATAGTACGTATGACCTTGAATTCTATTCCATTGTTCAAGCAATTCGTCATTGGCGCCATTACCTTTTTCAACAGGAATTTGTTTTATTCACGGATCATGAATCATTGAAGCACATGTCCACCCAAGATAATTTGTCATCCCGTCATGCGAAGTGGTCTTAATTACTTCAGCAATTCACTTTTGTTTTCAAACACCAGTCAGGTGCTTCCAACCGTGTCGCCGACGCCCTCAGTCGACGTCAATGTCTTCTTTCCGATATGCACATTGTGGTACCTGGGTTTTCAGAATTATGCAGCCTCTATGAAACAGACCCATTTTTTGGGCCTATTTATTCTCGCCTTAATACGAGTTTAGTAGAGGGTTATTCTATCGTTGACGGGTACCTGTTTAAAGATGTACGTTTATGTGTCCCGCACTGTAGCTTGCGTGCCTTAATCATTTTAGAGATCCATGGAACTGGTCATGCAGGGCGAGATCGGACCGCAGACATGGTGCTACGTCGATATTTTTGGCCCACTGCCCGAAGAGAGGTTGATCGTTACGTCAAACGTTGTCGCATATGTCAACTTTCCAAAGGCTCTTCTTCGAATGCTGGTTTGTATCTTCCTTTACCAGTTCCATCTCAGCCTTGGGTAGCATTGAGTATGGATTTTGTACTCGGATTACCACGCACTCAACGCGGTAATGACTCAATTTTTGTGGTCGTGGATCGCTTTTCAAAAATGGTTCACTTCATACCTTGTAAGAAAACATCGGATGCAGTGAATGTGGCACAATTGTTCTTTCGAGATGTTTACCGTTTACACGAATTACCTTCATCTATTGTATCCGATCGAGACACGCGTTTTCTCAGTCATTTTTGGAGGTCTTTGTGGCGTATGGTGCGCACTGATTTACTCTTTAGTAGTGCCTATCATCCCCAAACTGACGGTCAGACGGAAGTTGTAAACCGATCATTAGGCAACCTTCTTCGATGCTTAGTTGGCGAAAAGCCCAAATCCTGGGATATTATTTTACCTCAAGCAGAGTTCTCCCATAATATGGCATCTAATCGATCGACTGGTCTATGTCCTTTTCAGGTGGTGTATGGCATTATCCCTCGAGCTCCGGTAGATTTATTGTCCTTTCCAAATAAAGAGCCTGCTGACAAGCGTGCTGAGGACCTTGTCACAAATTTGCAGCAACTTCATAAAGAGACAGTTGTTCGTTTAACCACTGCTAATGCCAAATACAAGTTGCATGCCGACGTTCGACGACGCAATGTGAACTTTGATGTGGGTGATTATGTTTGGGTTGTTCTCACAAAAGATCGTTATCCATCGCATGAGTACAACAAGTTGTCATCCCGCAAGATCGGTCCTGTGGAGATTGTGGAGAAAATCAATCCAAATGCCTATCGATTGCGCCTTCCCAGCCATATTCGAACTTCTGATGTATTTAACGTCAAACATTTGGTTCCTTATGTGGGAGACAATTCTTCTGGAGATGAAGCCGCATTTGATTCGCGGACGAATCGTTTCGAAGGAGGGGAGAATGATGGAGATGAAGCCGCACTACTATTCCTTGATAAATACGATCGATTGAGCGTTAACAAGATTCAAGCTCGACGATCGTAAATTAATTATCTAGCTTTAATTACTAAATAAATATTAGTATGTGAAGGGTCATATTTCTGAGGAGACGTGCTCTTGAAGAGTCATCTTGATGTTCTATAAGAGTCTCATTTGCATTTGTAAAAGGAGGTTTGAAATAAAAGAATATTGGGTATTTTCCCTTCTCGTTCAAAGAGTATTGTATCTAGTATACGTAGTATCAAGATCGATTCTCCTTTATATATCTATTGTTGTGGTTTAATTCTGCATCAGTGTGTGATTTGAGTGTGTATTTAATATAATAATATTAAATCTACAGTTAAGATGTACATGGTATATTCCACCCAATGTAGCAGAGATAAAACCTTATCATAAGAGTGTCCTCAATGGATAGTGTGTAATTGTACCTAGGTATACAATTGGTGAGAGAGGTACAAATAAAAGAGATTAAATTTGAGTAGTACATATTTGATACTTGGTACAATTGCAATTGTGAGTCCATTCTGTCATTTTTTTTTTTCATTTTTTTTCTTTTTTCTTTTTTGATATATGTATGTAAATAAAATAAAAATATTTATAAAGGTGAGACACCAAATTATACTTATGAATAGGTACACAATTGGAGATGGTCTCTATGCGTCACTTGCATGGAATAACTCGTGAAATTTATATCAAACTACAGCATGCATTCCTCGTAGTATTAAATGTAACTTAAAAATTGAAATAAATCAAACTATCAAAAATCTAGAATTTATAAAATTAAAATAATAATAAAAAAAGCTAAACTGAAAGTTGAAGTTTAAATTGGGCCACTTATGCTTTAGGACTGTATTTGGGCTTCAGTTGCATACATTAAACATCATAAGCCTTCAATATTTTTTTTCCATATTTGAAATAGTAAAACCTCTATACATTAATCAATAGGGTGAATTTATTTACACCTCAAACTTTACTAAACTCACCTTTTCTATTACTTCACCCTACTCTAATTATAATTTTGATAATCCCACCCCCCTTCTAATGTCTAATTTACCCTTGTTAATATAACACAAATCTAACTTTTTTAAATACAGTACGAAGATCGAATTCAATTCACAAACTGAGTTGTGTTTCATCTCTTCCCGGCGAGGGTAGCGACTCCGACAAAGAGGGGTTATGGCAGCGGGTGCTCAGATGGCTTGTGGTCAACTCGGCGGCTCAATTAGGTAAACGGCGGTGTTAGATTTCGGCTCGACACTTCGATGAAGCGTCATGGTCTCACTTCGATTAAGACTCCGACAAGGCTTTGAGTTTAATTGGACGATCGTGGAATAGATCTCGGCGGTGGCGAGTTTCGTACGGTGGAGGGCAATCGAGCGCCGACGACCGGAGGGCTCTCCAGCACCGTGATTGAGACTAATTGGGCAGCCGTGATCTCGGCTACAGTATTCAGGAGGTTGAAGGCATGAGAAATCTATCGTGGATTCGGGGTGACGTCACGACTCACAAAGGAACCTGGACTTTTTCTTCGTTTCTGTACCGTCATATCTCGAATAGGGCTTTGACGGTGACAGAGGTGTGGCGAGAGAGGTAGGGCGTGGAATTCGGCGATCTGAATTTTCGTCTTCTCGCCTGTGATTGATTTGTTTTTTTTTTTTTTTTTTTTGCAATTTTACAATTTAATACAAGGGTAATATGAATATTTTAAGTGTATCTAAAAATTAAAAAAATTAAAAAAGAGTAAGTTTAGTAATGTTGGAGGTGTAAATAAATTCACCTTAATCAATATTACTCTTGAAATTGTAAGATTTCATTAATTTAAAAGGCTTATTAATTTATCAAATATTTTTATTGAAACAAAAAACCAAGTCAGGATCAAAATTTTATTAATTTTGATAAGTTATTAATTTGTAGAGTATTAATTTATAGAGGTTCTACTGTACTACGTGTAAATCTTATTTCAACACATTTCATATACACTGTTTTGAGCTTTTTTCAACACAGTTCATATACACTGTTCTGAGGTGTAGAAATAATATATTATCTGCAAAAGTTAAAAAATAATAATTTGTTTTGTTTTTGTAATATAAAATAAAAATTGACCCTTATAATTTTATTATAGCTTGCGAGAGTAATTAAAACACTAATAACAATAAATTTAAATAAGTGTAGAGTGGAAGTAGAAATTGTTAATTTTTATTTTGTTTTTGAAGTATATAAAATTAAAAAAAAAATCTAAAGGTGTGTTTCAACTTTCGGGAGTGATGGATTACTAATTATTTTGATTTTATTATATAATCACACTAATTCATAGTACTCCTTCTTTCCCTCTAAACTATGCATAGAGAAATTTACACGTAGATTAAGAAAATATAATTTTTTGTGTATTTTATAATATAAAGTAGGGGTATAATAGGTATTGATGTGTAAGTAATAAAGTAGTTAGTTGAAAAAGTAGTGGTATAAAGGTAAATAAAAGTGTATTGAGAGAATAAAGTTGTGAAAAGACATTACATTTATGGAATGTGCACTGTCTTAAGGGATGGACCAAAAAGGAAAGTGTGCATTGTCTTAAGGGATGGAGGAAGTACAATTTTTTTATGTAATCAAGCTTAAAATGATTTTACTATATAATCAAGCTTAAAATGATATCTATTAAAAATTGAAGGAAATAATTACTTAATCAGTATGTTAATTATTTGCAGTACATACAAAAATCTAAAGATTTAAATCACCTTACTTTTTTATTTCCCTTGCTTTCACCTCATTCATTTTCTACTCAATCATTATACTTAATTTTGTAATATGGCTAGACTTATAGTGGGTTTTTTAATCTTAAAAGATAAATGTTTTTTTTTTCATAATTTGTATGCATATATCTATAATTGTTTTTAAATGACTCGAGATAAATTTAGTATAACCTTTTAGAAAGTTATAATCAAATGATTATAAATCAAACTTATGCAATTCAATTTTTAAAGTTCGATAGGTGGTTGTTAATTACTTCCTCTGTCCCATAGCTATAGTCATTTGTGGTCAACGCTGACTTTTTTTTATCGTCCAATACGTATAATAAACGGTACACAAAAATTATGAAAAAATAACTAAAATAATAGTTAATAGTTAACTAAGGCTAGCTGTACAAAATACATATCGACATATTTATTTTGGAAAGTCAATATCTGCAATGCAGTTCATCAAAACACAATATAGATTTTCAAAGAAAAAAAAAAGTTCCGATTAAATTAATTATTTGGAATCCTATGCATCCACTAGCTTTCCTATGTGCAAATTAAAGTCTCTTTAATACTCCTTATATCTCTCACTTATGTTATAGATGGAGTGGAGATAAAGAGGAACCATCTTGATCAAATGTGCTAAATGGGTTGTTAAGTAACTGCTTGTACATGAGCAATGATAAGGAAGTGATTTAATGATAAATGTTTGTTTTGTTAATATTGTGTTTTCACATGTCTGTCAAGTATAAAATATTCGCAGGCGACCAATATAAACTATCATCTCTTATGCCAACTAACAAGTACTAGTAATTAAAGATACAAATATTTTTATAGTATGAAAAAAATGAGTAGTTTCCTTTCGTTCAAATACCAAAAGTTTTCTTTTTCTCCCAATTCTAAGATCAATGAAAGTTGCTTGACTAATTGAACTCATCATATCCTAATCCGAGTGATGATATCCATTTTATTGTCCTTATAATTCGGTCGGTTTCAATTGTCAAAAGCGAAGGAGAAAATGAAAAAGGAGAGGGTCCCTAAGTCGCGTTTTAGTTGGTGTTTTCTAAAAAGAAAGATTAGCTCAAGATTTGGTAAAGAATAAAGAAATAACAATAACTTATAAATTATTTTTTCTCCTCAACGATAAACGTTTTTCATTACTGCCGAATGGAAATACTGTACTTGGTTTTGTATGGAGAAATTAATGCGTTTGAGCATGCAACAAATAATTATATTTTCCACCCTCTACTCCGTGACAATTACAAATACAACTTTATAAGGTTGCATTTTCATCCAATTATTTATTTGTGTCTACTCTATCTTTCTTAAGCAATATTTAAAATTGTCATCATTTCATCTAAAAGTTCATACAATATTAATTGTATGCTACAAATATTCTTAAAAAAATCCGTCTGTTTACTTAAGAGATTGTAAACAGTAAATAAAATATTCTCTCTGTGTCCAAATTTTTTTTTTCAACTTTTATGAAGAGTGAGTACATTTTATTAAAAGATGTTCTTTTCCCTTGAATGAATTGATATACAACATTCTCTTATATACAAGAATTCGTCCCTAATGTACGCTCATGATTGACGGTCTATTACAAGCAAGTCAATCGTTGATTTATCTAAGAATTGATATAATAATAACTAAAAAATATTTACCAAATATACTAAGAATATTGACATATTCTAATACGCCCCCTCAGTCGAAGCGGGAGGAGGAGGACGAATGCTGAGACTGGAGCGGAAATCATCAAATAAAATTTGGGGCAAACCTTTGGTGAAAATATCCGCAAATTGATAGCGCGATGGGACATGACGAACCTGAACTTCACCGAGAGCAACTTTTTCCCGAACAAAATGGATGTCGAGTTCAATATGTTTCGTGCGCTGGTGGTTAACGGGATTCCCGGATAAATAAATTGCTGAAACATTATCACAATATACCATTGTGGCCTTTCGAATTGGGCAGTGAAGTTCAAGTAATAAGTTGCGAATCCAACATGACTCGGCTACGACATTGGCGACGCCTCGGTATTCGGCCTCAGCACTGGAGCGAGATATGGTGGTTTGACGCTTCGAGGACCAAGAAATGAGATTATCGCCAAGATACACGCAATAGCCGGAGGTAGAGCGCCGGGTGTCGGGACACCCGCCCCAATCGGCATCACTGTAGCCAGTTAAGGTAGAGGTGGAAGATGCATTTAAGTGTAATCCATAATGACAGGTACCTCGGAGATAACGAATGATACGTTTAAGAGCGCCAAAGTGAGCTTCGCGAGGATCGTGCATATACAAACAGATTTGTTGTACGGCGTAGGAGATGTCGGGGCGAGTGAAGGTCAAATATTGAAGGGCCCCTGCAAGACTACGAAATAGAGTGGGGTCGGCAACCGGGGCGCCGGAGTTGGCACTTAATTTTGGTTGAGTATCTACTGGTGTGCGAGCGGGCTTACACGAGGTCATGTTTGCCCTGCCAATAATATCCTCTGCATATTGTTTTTGATGAAGAAACATGCCATGAGCATGTCGTACTGCCGTAATACCAAGAAAGAAATTTAGAGGTCCCAAGTCTGTCATTGAAAATTCGGTGCGAAGGTGTGACATAATTTCATCTCGGAGTGCAGCAGTAGAAGTGGTAAGTATAATGTCGTCAACGTATAAGAGGAGATACGCCACATTAGTACCATTATTATAAATGAATAAAGAATTATCAGACTTGCTGTGAGTGAATCCAATCGTAGAGACATAAGAGGCAAACCGTTGATACCACGCGCGGGGCGCTTGTTTGAGGCCATACAGAGACTTTTTGAGGAGACAAACATGATCAGGGCGAGTATGGTCTCGAAATCCGGGTGGTTGATGCATATAAACCGTCTCAGCTAAGTGGCCATGTAAAAATGCATTCTTAACATCGAGTTGATGAATGGGCCATTTTTTAGAAACGGCAAGGCTTAGGACAGTACGAATGGTTGCCGGTTTGACTACGGGACTGAACGTTTCATCACAATCGACTCCCACCTGTTGAGACCTGCCATTGACAACAAGACGAGCTTTGTATCGCTCCAAATCACCGTTAGCTTTAAATTTATGTTTGAACAACCAAAGACAACGTGTTATATTGACATTAGGTGGTCGAGGCACAAGAACCCAAGTCTTATTCTTAATTAGAGCATCAAATTTGTCTTTCATGGCATGATTCCAGTGAGGGTCGTTAAGGGCGGCTACAGGGCTTTTGGGTACAGGTGATAGGGAGGTGGTGGCACATAAATCAAATACGGGTTTAGGTTTAAAAATGCCATGTTGAGAACGTGTCGTCATGTTACGTGGTGGTTGATGTGGAGGTGAGGACGAGGAAGTTTCGAGTGTCGAGTCCGGGATAGAGGGTGGGGACTCTTGCTAGGGACCAGTGGTAGTAGAGGTATCGATTTCGTTTTGAATGCTAGGTTGAGAGTGGGTGATATGGTGAGTCATATAAGGTGTCGGGTCAGGGGAAAGAAAGTAATAAGATGAAGGTGGTATTTTTGTGTTTTTGGCGAAGGGAAACACCGATTCATCAAATGTCACATGTCGAGCTATGATAACCTTTCGGGTGGTCAACTCTAAGCATTTGTAACCACGATGATTGGACGGGTAGCCGATGAAGACACATGGTGTAGCGCGAGGGGCAAGCTTATGAATAGTAGTAGAAGGTGTGTGGGGGTAGCAGAGACAACCAAAAGTCCGAAGATGGTTATAAGACGGGACTCGATTGTAGAGGCTAGAGGTGGGTGAGTCGTATTGGTTGGCTTTACTAGGTAAGATGTTGTGTATATATGTGGCCATAGCAAGAGCATGGTGCCACATGGTTGGGGGCATATGCGCATGAATGAGTAAGGTGCGTATTGTATTATTAATTGTTCGTATTTTGCGCTCCGCTTTACCATTTTGCGGGGAAGTGTGCGGGCACGAAAAACGAAACAACATACCTTGAGAGGCGAAGAATTTATGAAGGTACGAGTTATCAAATTCTCGACCATTATCGCACTGAAGGGTTTTAATAGAAATATTAAATTGGGTTTTTATCATGTTATAGAAAGTAGTAAAAATTTGAGGAACGTGAGATTTATTGGTGAGGGGAAAAGTCCATAAAAAGTTGGTGTAATCGTCAAGAAAAAGAATGTAATAACGATGACTCGTTGTACTTAAAACGGGTGAAGTCCATAAGTCGGTGTGCAAAATATCGAAAGGATTAACGGTATGAGATAAAGAAGCGTAAAACGGAAGTTTAATGTGTTTTCCTAATTGACAAGAGTTGCAAACAGACAAGGCATTGAGAGGACGACATGGAATTGTTTTATTAGTACAAAGAGAATTAAAAATAGCGGAGCCGGGATGTCCTAGGCGTTCGTGCCAAGTAGTAGAGGGAATGGCAGTAAACGCATGGGGAGAAGTAGCTGGGGCAGCAAGGTTTGAGGAGAGAAGGGGGTATAGCTCACCCGTGTTATGATTTCTCATGATCGGCGTCCCCGTCTTGAGATCCTTCACAGTAAAACCAAAAGGGTCAAACTCGACAGAAACATGATTATCGGTGGTGAATTTACGAACAGATACTAAATTTTTAATTATGTTTGAGACATGGAGAACGTTTTGCAAAATAAGGGATTGGTGAGGAGGGGGAAGAGTCATGGTGCCACAACCAGTTATAGGAATCATATCACCATTTCCGACTACAATATGACGATTACTGCTCAAAGAAGAATAAGAAGAAAGGTTACCATTGTTGGATGTCATGTGTGACGACGCACCTGTGTCCATATAATAGTTGTCATCGGGTTGTTGAAGAGTGAGCGATTGCATAGCAGCAGCGATGTCGGTTGGGACGAAGGTCCCCGGAGACGTGCCTATGGTACTTGGTTGAGCAAGGAAGGCCTGAGCAGGACGGGGACCGAGGATACCTTGAGAGCGAGAGTTGTTGGGAAGTGTCCAGCCGGTTGTTGGGTAAGGACAAGGCGGTAGAGGCCATCCTTGTTGTTGTGACGACTGCCATGGGGAAAGAGGAACCCATGTCCAAGTGCCTTGTTGCTGCTGCTGCCCGTTACGACCGGTTGTCTTGCTAGAATTTTGATGGTTTGAATTGCTACCACCACCATTTTTACCACGGTAATTTCCACGATTATTACGACCATCATTATTACCTTTGCCTTTGTAGTTAGACTGAGAAGAGACCCCGCTTTTGGAGTTGCTGGTGTTGGAACGAGAATTTTTGTCAGCGGTGGCATTTGAGTGAGAAGTAAGCAAAGCCGTGTCAGACGCGGCAGGAGAGGCCTTTGCACGACGACTTTCTTCGAGTGTTAGCATCGATCGAGCCTTGTAAAAGGGAGGTAGAGGATCACTTTGTTGAATAATGGTAGCGATCCCGTCATACCCATCAGAGACATGAGTAATAAGTTGTAGAACAAGGCGAGTTTCAGAGACAGGAGCACCAACATTAGAGAGTTGGTCAGCAATCATTTTGAGAGCTTGACAATACGACGACACATTTGGATAATTATCCATGTGAATATTGGTGAACTGTTGTTCCAACATGACGGCGCGAGAATTTTTATTATCATTGAAAATATCTTTGAGACGTTCCCAAACACCTTGAGCCGTCGCGCTAGATTCAAGAATTGTATGGAGGAGATCAAGAGAGATGGTGCTGTAGATCCATTGCTTGACAATGGCATCAAGTCGATTCCATTGGGCGTCCTTATTGATCACAACGTCTTTTGAAGGGGCAATGTGATCAATGACATCGAAAGCACGGCAATGTTGAGAAAGAGCTCTGCCCATGACGCATAATGAACATTAGAGTGATTTGAACATAGTTTTTGATGTTGGAGACGGAGTAGGCTGGGTAAAAAGGAGCAGATTTGGTGGTTGAGTCGTTTGTCATGATTGCACAAAGGGAGAAGAAGGAGAAAAAAAAATGGCGGAAGAGAGGTTTAGAGAATTGGGACTTGCTCTGATACCATAAAAGATGTTCTTTTCCCTTGAATGAATTGATATACAACATTCTCTTATATACAAGAATTCGTCCCTAATGTACGCTCATGATTGGCGGTCTATTACAAGCAAGTCAATCGTTGATTTATCTAAGAATTGATATAATAATAACTAAAAAATATTTACCAAATATACTAAGAATATTGACATATTCTAATATTTATTTATATTTTATTTAATTATATTTTAAACTTCACTCCTAATTATATTATTTTTTTAATTTAAAATATATTTTTATTTTTTGTTTTTTATTTAAAATTTAAAAGTAATATTTTAAAAAAAATTAATGTTAAAAAACTTAAGAACGAAATTGCATGAAACATGATAAAAGCACCACAAATTAGTATAGACCATAGAGTCAATATTAAGGAAATTAAACAAACTAGCTGATAAGATGCACGAATGGTATTGGTCCCTAGTCCCTACATACATCATTCCACCGGTGTGACGTACACAACTCAACAACTTCATCGTCCATCGTACATAAATGTAATTACTAATCTCCTTATAATAAGAGTAGTTTTTTTTTTGTTATCTGTCTCTTGAATTGTAACCATTAGATTTGAAACGGAGTAGTCATTTATCTCTTTTCATAAAATAAATAATTACTCATGTTTTGTTTTGTTTTTTAAATACAATTTTATATTTATATGTTTGCTTATTTTTGTAAGGCGTATTGACAATTATTTTTATTTTATTAGTTTTAAAGGTATTTTTAACTTTTTTTTTATCAATAATGAATAATAAGATTAATAGCAAACAAATTAAATTATTTGATTCGTGAAATTTGGTGCGTGTAATTAAAGTCAACCCGGGAGGAATTTGGTCAGCACCCAATTTGAGACGTCACACGTTAATTATTGAAAACGCAATGTGCCAAAGTCAAAAAGGGTGCAAGCCCACCACCACTCGTGCGCCCGGGGTTGGGACCCACTCCGCCAAATCCGCGAATGTAAAGGTGCGATTTTCTTTACTAAGATTTTATTTGTGTTCGATTTTGTTGATTATAATTTCATTCTCAAATCTCATCTCAATCAACTTAAATTATTTAAGTGTGAGTACAATTTTTGGGATGCCAAAGCCAAAGTACAATTGTTAACTAACTACAGTATATATCATATCATCAAAATAACTTTAATTTTAGTGGTTATTAGATTAACTAGCAATTTTGTTTTCAAAATTATAAAAAATTGTACCCTGTACTTAATTAATTTAAACATTGTGATACATACTCAATGTATGCTACTAATGTATATCTAAATGGTAATTCTTAATTTTTGTATTTTAAAATGTTATTGTATCACATTTTTTCTTGGACGGGAACTCTTACGCTCTAGGTAACTCTCGAGCTGAACGTAGCAACCTGCAAACTACGTCAATCAAGTAAACCGCACTAGACAAGCTCTATGTTAAAGACTATCAAAAAAATGTTGACAGAAGTCGAACTCGTAACCTCTCAATCTCGCACTCTTTTGAATTTTTTTAATGCTATGCATATCTTTGTTTTCGTAATTTTGAGACGCAAGATGTAGTAATTCTTATTTTGTGTGAATTTCAAAGTGAGTCTGGGTAGTAATATCATTTTAATACGATCAATACTACTACTAGTAAAAAAAATGTAAATCACATGAGAAATTTATTAACTTTTTGATCAAGTAAAAGATAAATATGTAATTTTAAGTTAAAAGATAAATTAAGTAAAACGTGAAAATTTAAAAAGTAAATAAATAAATTAAAAGTAAAAGGTTGTGTGGTGATTGATTTGAGTTAAACAACAAACAAGTAAATTAAACTATGAAATAATTATTGAGAACACAGTACAAAAATCAAGTACAGTATTAATTTGGTAGTTAAAGCAAAAGCATAATAGAAAAATATGTCTATTAGAATAGAATTACGGTCCGAAAATCAGCAGGCTTTTCTTGCGATGATTCCGGTGGAAGGAATACTCCTACTATTTAAAATAAAAATGTATAAAAGAAATTAAAAAAAAAAAGTGAAATTGATTTTAGGTGACGAGAATCAAAACAAGAGATAGAGAGAATATGATTCACTCGTGCGGTGTGCATACGGACAAAGTGTGCCCCAACTCTCGAACAAAATATACATCTGAACACCGAACCCTAAGCCCCGCGCCCCGTGCCTAAAAATGTCATGTTTTGGACACATTCATATTATTAAATTAAATTAATTACCTACCCCTTTCCAACATTTATAAATTTTTTTCTTATTTTTATTGTTGTTGCCCCACTCACTGCATTTAATACTCCCATGACTCATTTTCCCAATTTTATTCAAAAGAAATGAAATTGGGTCGTTGTTCATTTTCTTGTTTTTTTTCTTTAGTTTTCGTTGATTTATTTGAATTTAAATTTGACTATCTTGCTTAATTTCTAAACCAATAGTGACGTGACACGAATCAATTGAAATCATTGAATCGTGACACTTGATTCATCCTACATCGACTCAAATCTCGGTCGGTTTGAACCGCACCAAAAATTGTTCGAGCATATATGAAACATATGAATGAAAGGAATCAAAGGATACATCATCAAACGGAAATAGAAAGCCATCGAATACTGCTCCTATATTTGGTCAATAAAAATAATAATGGCGTACATGCTCTGTAAACACACCCGATAAAAATTAAAAGCGAGACCACCACCACCACCCCACCCCACCTATTTTTAATTAAAATGCAAATAAAGAGAAGAAAAATGAGAGAGAATCAAAGCTTAAGTTTGACTGGGACCCACACTGAGGAAAAAAGAAAAGAAAAAAACGATAAAAATATTTACTAAAATCACACGGTTCCACGAAAAACTCCATTTCCTTCTCCCCCATTTCATCTCTCTTATTCACATTAAAAAAAAGCTCTGTACTGTAATTCTTCTTACCAAATACTACAGAGTACAAATTTGGTATATTTATGGTGTTCACGTATTGTCTGTGATAGCCGACAATTCTGAACATCGTATCCAAACACTCAAGAAAAAATTAATTCTTTTATTTTTCTTTTTTCCTTTTTTTCATTCTTTCTCCCACCACACACTCTCAATTCTTGCTCCCCTGAATATGGGCCCCACCGAGAAATAACCCCCCCTGCTCTCTGAGCTGCTGCTGCTCAAACAAACAAAGCTCTGATTTTTAATTTCATTTTTCAGTTTATTTTTTAATTCCGACAGAAAAAACAATTCGGCCCACCAAGATTTTTATGCTACCACAGAGAGACGATGACGAAGACGAAGAACAAACAAGGGCGAATATCGTCTTTTTCCCTCGCCCTGCTTCAGATTCTGATGGTGGGGTCAGTCGCCGGCCGAGGTCTCCAGCAGGTCAACGTCAACGGCGAAGTCGGCAAATTGCTCGCCTTCAAGAAGTCCTCCGTCCAAACCGACCCGAACGACCTCCTGACAAACTGGGACGGGGCCTCCGCCGACCCCTGTTCCTGGACCGGCGTCACGTGCGACGGCAGGGGCATTGTTTCCAAGCTCGATTTCCGAAACGCCGGCCTCACCGGCGGCCTCAACCTCTCCGATCTCGCCGCGCTCACCGGCCTCGCCACCGTCCTCCTCAGCGGGAACTCCTTCTCCGGGAACCTCAGCGCCGCCGCCGCCACCTGCGCCTTCGAGTACCTCGATTTCTCCGCCAACGCCTTCGCCGAGCCGCTCGACGCCAACGGCTCGTTCGCCTCGTGCGGCAAGCTGGTCTACCTGAACCTCTCCCACAACTCCATCCCCGGCGGGAGCCTCAAGTTCGGGCCGTCTCTCTCCCAGCTCGACCTCTCCGGCAACAAGATTTCCGACACGGCCCTGCTGACCTCCGTCCTCTCCGACTGCCGGAACCTCAACTCCCTCAACGCATCCAACAACAAGATCTCCGGCGAGCTGAAAGTCGCCCTCTCCTCCTGCAAAAGCCTCTCCGTCCTCGACCTCTCCAAGAACCGAATCTCCGGCGAGCTGCCTCCCCTCTTCATGTCCACACCGTCCTCTCTCCGGACTCTCGATCTCTCCGGAAACAACTTCAGCGGCAACTTCCTCAATCACAACCTCGGCGATTGCCGGAATCTCCTCGAACTCAACCTCTCCCAGAACAGCTTCTCCGGCTTCCCGAAAAGCCTCGCCAACTGCCCGGCCCTCCGGGCCCTCGACATCAGCCACAACGCCATCCGAATCAAAATCCCCGGCCCGACTCTCGGAAAGATGAAGAGCTTGAAACAGCTGAGCTTAGCCAACAACCAGTTCTTCGGGTGGATCCCGCACGAGCTGGGCTCGCTTTGTCCGACTCTCGAGGATCTCGATCTCTCCGGGAACGAGCTGACCGGAGGTCTCCCGGAGAGTTTCTCGTCCTGTTCCTCCCTCTACACTTTAAACCTCGCCGACAATCAGCTCTCCGGGGAATTTTTAGATACAGTCGTCAGCTCGCTTACTAAACTCGAGTATCTTTATGTCGCGTTCAACAACGTTTCCGGGCCGTTCCCCCGTTCGTTGTCGAACTGCACGAACCTCCGAGTTATCGATCTCAGCTCCAATAGCCTGACAGGAAATGTAGCTCCCGAGCTCTGCTCGGGAGGAGCCTCGTCTCTGTCGAAATTGTTGCTGGCTAATAACTACCTCTCTGGCCTCATCCCGCCCCAGCTCGGGCTTTGCCGGAATTTGCAATCCATCGACCTCAGCTTCAACGACTTCCGCGGCTCCATCCCGCAAGCAATCTGGAACCTTCCGCAGCTCTCGGACGTCGTGATGTGGGCCAACCACCTCTCCGGCGAAATCCCCGAGGGCATTTGCGTCAAAGGCGGAAACCTCCAGACTCTCATCCTCAACAACAACTTCCTAACCGGCTCCATCCCGAAATCCATCGTCAACTGCACGAACCTCATTTGGGTGACATTGGCTAGTAATCAGTTAACCGGTTCGATCCCGTCGGAAATAGGGAATCTCGTCAACCTCGCCATCCTCCAGCTGATGAACAACTCGATAACCGGGCCCATCCCGCCCTCGATCGGAAAATGCCGCAGCCTCATATGGATCGATCTCAACAGCAACCGGTTAACGGGCCCCGTCCCCCCGGAGCTCGCCGCCCAAAACGGCCTTCTCTCCCCCGGAGCAGTCACCGGAACCCCGTTCGCCTTCGTCAGAAACGAAGGCGGAAACGAGTGCAGAGGCTCGGGCGGGCTCGTCGAGTTCCAAGGCATCCGCAACGAGCGGCTCGAGAGCTTCTACATGGTCCGTTCCTGCTTGCGGACCCGGGTCTACACGGGCTCCGCGGTCTACACCTTCGTCGCCAACGGCAGCCTCATCTACACGGACCTCTCGTACAACCGTCTCTCGGGGACCATCCCGGACGACCTCGGCTCGATGGCGTACCTCCAAGTCCTCAACCTCGGCCACAACAACCTGACCGGCGAAATCCCGGTCAGCTTCGGCGGGCTGAAAACCGTCGGAGTCCTCGACCTCTCCCACAACCACCTCCGCGGGTTCATCCCGGGGTCCCTCGTCGGCCTCTCGTTTCTCAGCGACCTCGACGTCTCCAACAACAATTTGTCGGGCACCATCCCGTCCGGCGGGCAGCTGACCACTTTCCCGCCTGCCCGATACGAAAACAACACCAACCTCTGCGGGGTCCCCTTGCCGCCCTGCGGGGCCGGCGGCGGGCCGGCCGGCGCCGCCGGAGGCGGCGCCTCCGGCCGAGGAAAACGCGAGAGCTTGGCTGTCGGGATGGTGATCGGGATTATGTTTTCGATAACGAGCGTACTTCTCCTCCTCTACGCGCTATACCGAGCGAGGAGGAGTCGGAAGATGGAGGTGAAGAGGGAGAAGTACATGGAGAGCCTCCCGACTTCCGGCGGGAGCAGCTGGAAGCTGTCGGGAGTGCTCGAGCCGCTCAGTATAAACGTGGCTGCGTTCGAGAAGCCGTTAAGGAAGCTGACGTTCGCTCATTTGCTCGAGGCGACAAACGGGTTTAGTGCAGACAGCATGATCGGATCAGGAGGGTTCGGAGATGTCTACAAAGCTCAGTTGAAAGACGGGAGTGTCGTCGCTATAAAGAAGCTGATCCACGTAACAGGGCAGGGAGATCGAGAGTTCATGGCGGAGATGGAGACGATAGGGAAGATAAAGCATCGGAATCTCGTGCCGTTGTTGGGGTATTGTCGTGTGGGAGAGGAAAGGTTACTCGTTTACGAGTATATGAGGTGGGGGAGCTTGGAGGCGGTTTTGCACGATCGGG
This sequence comes from Euphrasia confusa, assembly GCA_954870475.1. Taxonomy (NCBI): domain Eukaryota; kingdom Viridiplantae; phylum Streptophyta; class Magnoliopsida; order Lamiales; family Orobanchaceae; genus Euphrasia; species Euphrasia confusa. The sequence continues at coordinate 36,000,443 of OX940959.1, read as the reverse complement.
ATAAGGTCGGAGGGGTCGGGCTCAACTGGTCGGCTAGGAAGAAGATCGCGATCGGGTCGGCTCGAGGGCTCGCGTTCCTTCACCACAGCTGCATACCTCATATAATCCATCGCGACATGAAGTCGAGTAACGTTTTGCTAGACGAGAATTTCGAGGCGAGGGTTTCCGATTTCGGGATGGCTCGATTGGTGAACGCGCTCGATACTCATTTGAGCGTGAGCAATTTAGCGGGGACGCCCGGTTATGTTCCTCCAGAGTATTACCAGAGTTTCAGGTGCACGAGCAAGGGAGATGTGTACAGCTACGGAGTGGTGTTGCTCGAGCTTTTGTCTGGGAAGAAGCCGATTGACACGTTTGAGTTCGGGGAAGATACGAATCTGGTGGGGTGGGCGAAGCAGTTGCAGAAGGAGAAGAGGAGTCACGAGGTGTTGGACGAGGAGTTGATAACGAATTTGTCAGGGGATGCTGAGCTGTATCATTACCTGCAGGTGGCGTTCGAATGCCTCGATGATAAGCCGTTCAGGAGGCCGACGATGATACAAGTGATGGCGAAGTTTAGGGAGGTGCAGGCGGACTCGGAGTCGGATGTGCTTGACGGGATTTCAGAGAAGAATTCGGTTTTCGACGAGTCGCAAGAGAGGGAGGCTTGAAGGGAGAGGAGGTTCATACTTTCGGATTTTTGTACATAATACTACACAAGGAGCAGAAGTGATGGCAAAAGGTTTAATCTAAATTTTTTTCCTTTTTTTTTTTTATTTGAATTGGTGAGATAGAGAAAATTGAGAACTCTGTGTAGTTTGGTTGGGATGTCTTGACTTCCATGTTTTTGCAATTTGCTTCTGTTTCCTATATCAAATACACATATATATTTATCAGTGACAGTTCACTAACTCTATTGTTGGTCTCTGGATTGAAATAATTGTGTAGAGTACGTGTAAATGGAGACATATACCTTAGTAACAGACACTTATGTAAGAAATCTTGCTAAAGACAGGTTCAATAACATAGTATTTCAATGAAAATTGATCTGAATTATACTATACTCAGATGCCTTTAACACTAGTACCCCACCCAATAAGGAAGATAATTCGTAGTTCGTACAAATGAAATATCCTCAAATAATCAGAGACTAAACATTGACTATGTTTTCTGGTTTTTTAATCTTTTTCTGAATGTATTTTTCTGAATATTTCAGAAACGGTCTAACAACCCCACATCTGTACAACAAGTTCAGAAAAAAACGTGAAAATCATTTCTTGAAGATTTTCCAATCTTTTTTTCATATACAACGGTTATGATTCACTATTCTTTTAAAGTGAAACGAGCTAAACTGAGTAAACTTGAATGAACTAAATTGAACTAAATAAATCAGGATTTGAATTTAGTCTAACTGAATTGAATAAATCTAAATTGAACTGAATTAATTTTCTTACAAAAATATTAAGAATTTTTATAAATTGTTAAATAGTTTTAAAAAAATATTAAAATTATTCTAACACTAGTATACCTAAAATTATGATTTAAATTATTTTTTATTTATTTATTTTTTAATTTATTTTAAAATAAACTTAATTGAGCTCAACGAAAAGGCCAACTGAAAAATATAAACTGAATTGAATTGAATTGAATTTGAAATTAAATTAAAAAGAGCCTTACACACAACCCATTAAATATAAAATTTAATTACAATATTTATTATAAAAATAAATAATTATCATTGAAGTCTTAAAAAATTATGAACATAGAAACAAAAAATAAAATTTCATTTATCAAAATTAAAATAATCATTACATAAATTTTCAAAAATATTCATTATTTATCAAAATTATCTTTATTAATAATTATTCAATTATAATTACAATTGATATTACGTGTACAATACTTCATATACATAATAACTATAGTATAAATTGCCTAGATTTTCATAAGGAAAAATATTAATAATTCATTACTTTATGGGAAATGACTAAATACATATTTGTAAGATTTTGTATAAAAAATTAAATACGGAGTACTTTATTATGATAATCTGTAATCAACCCATACTAAACTATATATCAAAGTCAAACATAACATTTTAAGTTAAGCAATTTTACAAAAAATATAAAGATATTACTATGATTGAAAATAGCCGTTTACCAATTAAAAAATGTCTGAATTTGTTTCTTACTTTTTTTAAAAAACAATTTCTATAATAATAAAAAAAAACCAAAAAAACAAACAAACTAATGATTTAGAGTCCGAAACAAGTGGGGACAAATCAGAAATTGGTGGCTACAAAACGAGAGTCAGTTTGGGAAAGGGTACACGTGCCACACCACCTACACACACTACACACATGACCCAACTCCGTCCTTTCCCGATATTTGGATCCTCTGCGGCCACACCATTGAACCGCTCAATTATCGACCCCTCTCTTGCCCACACGGCGCCCTGCGATTGGTCGTAAGACACGTGGAATTCCTAATTTGGCCCTACGGAAACAGTTTTAATTTTAAAACACTACAATTATGGAAAAGATCCAATTATTTTAATCACTCTTCTTCTCTTCTGCTGGAGGAGGGAGACGGACTGAGTGTGAAAAGGTTTTTGTTGTACCTTTCTCCCACTAAATATCTCCATCGGGAAAAAATATTTTATATATTTATACACACTGTAAAACGATTTTCGTCCGGGTGAAATTTAATCTGTCGAGAGTCGGAGAATTAAAGGTATATATCCCTTTCTCAATTTCGACTGCTCTGCCATTTTTCTTGGTGTTTTTCTGTGATTTTGTTTTCCGCCATTTTTTTTTAATTGTGAGGAATTGATGTTTTTGATTCTCAATTTGAGCTGTGCCCCTTTTTCGTACCGGGCGATGGTCCATGCACACGAAGCTTTCGTGTTCTGCATTTTTTGTTGTTGTTGATGTTATCCCGATTTGTTAGATCTTGATGGACACTGGGAATTCCGATCCATTTTATGTCTATTGAATTTTCCATTTATGTGATGATCTTCGTAAATAACATTATTGTTTTGAACCGGATGTTGATCGGAATCGAGTTTTGCCATGCATTGATGTTTTGGGTTTGGAAGTGTTAAATTGGTTGGTGTGTACTAATATCAATCGCTTGTTTTTGAATCATATGTAATTATATGTTCTTGGATTTTCTCATTAATTCGGTCAATCAATTTGAAAACTAGTCGTTGAATTGAATAGTCCTCGTTGACGCTTCAACGGTATAGAATACAAATACTTACACTAGAGCAGGGGTGGGTTATTGCGATTTCTTCTTCTTCTTATGGAGTTGTTATTCTTTACATTAAAGCTAGCTCTGTGCATCTATGGAATTTGTGCAATTCACTCCGGTGAATTTGGCTCCGCTTATTTTTTGTGGTTATGAGGTGGACCAAAGGAATAAGAATAAACAATGGAATTTCCTAAAATAATGTATAAAAAATTATGGGTTCTACTTTAATTATGAAGAATCTGTTGATCAACATAACAATCTTTTGGGAAACTCCAGTCACGGTTAGATAACGAATCTGATTTACTGATATTGTTATGCTTTTTAATTCTTTCAGGTTTCTCGTCTTCCATATCCGACCACAGCGATTTTACTATACAGTCAACTGTATTTAACAGTCTAAGGATTCCTAATTCAACTCTAATGGGTGCGTCCGAAGATCATGTTCCTATTATGAGAGATTGGGCCCCTCTGAGTACAGACTTCTCATCAATGAGAAACAGTGATATTGCATCACGGTCAGTTGCAGGCTTCGATAGAGCAAATCTAAGCGGGATTCAATCTAGCTTGGGGGGTAATAACGAAGCGAGCAACTCAAATGCACTCTCGGGACCCAGATCGAGCTTGAGTGGAGGTCGCCTTGTGGAGAGGATGGCAGCTAGAGCTGGTTTTAATGCCCCGAGGCTGAATATGGAAAGCATTAGGCCTCCTGAGCTGTACACGAATCCAGACGTTCGGTCTCCGTATTTGACAATTCCTCCCGGTCTAAGCCCGACAACTTTGCTAGAATCTCCAGTTTTCCTCTCTAACTCGATGGTGAGCTCTTTGCTGTAAAACTTGCGCCTAACTGTTTGATTTTCATGTTAGAGACGAGTGGACTATTTTTTTACTTTCCTGATCAACTATTCCAAGATAATCATTGATATTAAAAAAAAACTTTTATATGCTATATCAAGTTTCTTCCATTATTTGTTGAAAATGCTATAAGCTTGTTGTGCTCTACGCAGGCTTTTCCATCTCCTACAACTGGAAAATTTCCTTTTTTCCCGAGTGGAAACAGTCTGGACTCATCAACAATGACAGACAATCGTGATAAGGAGGGCAAGACAAACACTTTTGAAGACACCAATGCCTCTTCCTATGCATCATTCAGAGGTGTTTCTGAATCCCCAATCACTCATTCTGATGCAGCAAACGGGGTAAGTAAATTATACTGTAATCGCTAAGATTTCCATTTTATATGTTTATGTGCCCGCGTTTCTGTCTTGCTCTCATTATTACATAATACTATAATAGACATCATCCAGTTAGTTATAGATGACAACTAGTTGTCTGTGAACGTCCGTAATCCGGTTTATATATAGTCAGAATTCTATATAATTAACAGGGTTAATTACTAGAAACACCTTTTGAAGTTTGGCCAAATCACCAGAACCAGCTAACTTTGAAAATTAATCCAACTTTTATGTTTTAACATTCTGCACTACCCAACTTTTCTAAATATTACAAATACTTCCAAATCTTGTCTCATATATTTTTAACATTTACATTACATCCCTCCATTTTTAAGAACTTACATGTAAAAAATACTCGTTTGGAAAGTTGAAGCTTATTTGTCATATTTCAAAAATAACTACAGTTGGGCCCGTTGGGGTAAAATGTAGATGTAATCAAATCTCGAATGTGGTTTTGTAACTTGAAAAGTGAGTTTTTTTCTTAAGATACCACTAGTTGGGGATAGTTCTCAATCATCCCTACAATATTAATGTATTCAAGTTCTGTTACTTATCCTCTTAACAAACAAAGCCAAATCTCTCTTATTTTGCTTCACAGTCGTCTTTTCATAACGGTGAGGTTTATTTCCGTTCCGAACAGCAAAATACGTGTCCTCCAAAAGTCAACTCTGAAAACAACGTTCTGTTTTATCAGACAAATTTCTCCAAATCGAATGCCGAAGACAATGGAGGTGGCAATCTCTTAATGGACGATCAGACTTATTATTCTGTCGGTGTCGTGGAGAATTCTCCACCTTTTGAGGATAATTCTCCAACGTTCGAAGAACATCAGCAAAACGATGATGTAAATCAAAGACTGGGCGATCAAGATCCCAACAATGGTGGTGGCTCGGGCGAAGACGGTTACAATTGGAGGAAATACGGGCAGAAACATGTGAAGGGAAGCGAGTACCCCCGAAGTTATTACAAGTGCACACAGCTGAACTGCCCCGTGAAGAAAAAGGTCGAACGGTCCCATGAAGGCCACATCACGGAGATCATCTACAAGGGAGCTCATAATCACCCGAAACCTTCGCCAAATCGCCGATCAGTTATCGGATCAGCAAATGCACTCAGCGATGTTCAACTCGACTCCGAACAGCTGGGACTTGGCGCAGCTAGCGATCTCTTTTGGCCGGTTATGCCGAAAGGAAACACTCCTGAGAATACCAATGGGGGTGTGACTAATATGCTGGTGGCTCAAAGTGGGACCCCGAACGAGGTGGGGGATGGTGTGGAGTTCACAAATGTCTCGAATAATGACGATGACGATCGAGTGACACATGGCAGTGTGTCGTTGGGACAAGACGGTGAAGGGGACGAGTCCGAATCAAAGAGAAGGTAAGTTTTTAGTTTAATCTATTTGTTAGTCTCACTCAGTACTGGAAAATTAATTAATTCCTATTTTCACTTTCTTTTTGTGCACTGCAGGAGAACTGAAACTTCCGCTGCAGAGGTGATTGGGGCAACCAGAGCCATTAGGGAGCCAAGGGTCGTGGTCCAAACGAAGAGCGAGATTGACATTCTTGATGATGGATATCGCTGGCGTAAGTATGGTCAGAAAGTTGTGAAGGGAAATCCAAATCCAAGGTTTGTAACTATTTCGCTGGTTTCAAATTGCATTAGTAGTATCACACATTAATCATTAAAGTCCCACAATCTTTTCAGGAGTTACTACAAGTGCACGAGCCCTGGATGTAATGTGCGTAAACATGTCGAGAGGGCCTCACACGACCTAAAGTCGGTGATAACAACGTACGAGGGCAAGCACAACCATGATGTCCCTGCGGCCCGAAACTCGAACTCGGGAGGCCCGAATAACCAACAAGCATCTATTTCTATGAATCAAGTTCATCGTCCCAAGCCTTGTCCAGTCCGCGGAAGATCAGCCTGGTTAGAAAGATCACAACCGAGCTCATATGGTCTACAGGGTCAGCAGCAGGTGGGCTCAGGCTTTGGATATGGGATGAATGGATTGATGACTAGTTTGGGAACTAATCAAGGCAACCTTTCGACATTTCCGGTCCATGCATATGCAGGAAATCAGGTTCGGCCCATGAATGAATTGACTTATATGCTGCCCAAAGAGGAACTTGAATCTGAGCGGATGATGGATTCCGGCTTGAGCTCTGTTGTGGGGTCCTCGATCTATTATCAGCAGCTTATGAGCCAACTGCCGCTTGGACCGCAGATGTAATTTGTTTTCTTTTATCAGAGGTTTTGTTCTCAGTACACTGAACAAAATAGTCACAAAATTGTTGTTCATTCGTTGCTTCTTTCTCCAAGGAAATTTAAGTTTTTACATTTTGTGAAAAAAATAACTATTAGTGTTGGATAGAAAAAGTATATCACAATTCACAATTACTTCAAATAATATGCAATCAAAATTTGAATAGTAACCGAATTGATCAAGGATTGTATTGTATCAAATTGTATGCAACAGACTTATTCAGTCAATTATCGATCCAGTCTCCTACAATTCACTTCAAAATTTATTTTAAAATAAATTAAAATAAAATAATAAAAAAATAATTTTATACGCTAATTTTAACTAAACAATCTAATAAATGCTAAAATATTAATAATATTTAAAAATATATATTATTTTTATTAAAAAATTAATTCATTTTAGTTCAAATTAGTTTGATTCACATTGAACTCGCGGTATCTAATTTTATTGCTTTCCACCAACAGTATGTAAAGTAGGGCTGGGCGTTTCGGCCCGAAAACCCGAAAGCCCGGACCAAAAACCCGAAAAAAGCCCATCACGGGTCGGTCCCAATTTTTTTTGGGACCGACCCGCCAAGGGCCCGGACCGAAAATTAAAAAGTCGGTCCGGGCCGGTCCCAAAAAAAATTGGGACCGAAAGCCCGGACCGGCCCGTTTTTTTATTTTTATATAAATTTTTAATAAATATTATATATATTTTATATATTTTTTTAATTTTTTAATTAATAATTCAATTTAAAAATTTTTAATTATAAATATTTTATATAATAATATCATTTAAAAATTAAAAATTTATTTTTTTTATAAAAAATATTAATAAAAATTAATTTTAATAATAAAAAATATATTTTTAAAATTAAAAAACCGGGCCCGAAAAGCCCGAAAACCCGACTCGGACCGTCGGGCCCGGTCCCAAGCCGGTCCTTCATTTAAAAAAAACCCGGACCGGCCCGGACCGAAAAATCGGGTTTTGGGCCGGTCCCTAAAAATTTTAGGACCGGACCGGCCCGCGCCCAGCTAGGGGTGGATTAACAAGTTGCTCGGATCGTTAAGCTCGTGATCGTTAAGCTCGTGATCATTAAGCTCGTTATAACTAAGCTCGTTAATTTTAACGAGTTCAAACTTTTGATCGGCTCGATTCGTTAAATACTCGTTTAGCTCGTGAGTGTTCACGAGCTGCTCGTTAAATTCATACGTAGGCAAGTAGCAAATCATGTCAGCAAGGAAGTAGCATAAATAAGAGCTAATAATCACGTTTTAACAACTCAAATTCAATAAGTCAATAACTCAAAAACCCAACTCATGGGCTGGGCCCCTATATGTTGAGCGGAATGGGTGGGCTGACCCTTGACATTCATGGGCTGAACCTCTATACGTTTTAACGAGCTTACCGAGCATGCTCGCGAGGCTCGTGTACTTGTTCGTTAAGCTCGTTATTATTAACGAGTTGAAATAGCTTTTCGGCTCGGCTCGTTAACTTACGAGCTCGAGTTGAAACGAGTCGAGTAGTCGAGCGCTCATTAAGCTCGCGAACAACGAGCATTTCGTCCAGCCCTACGCCCAGCCCTAATGTAAAGAACAATCCCATTTTATTTTAAAATAGAAAAAGAATTTACAGGTCCCATTTTATTTTAAAACAGAAAAGAAAAGAATTATTCGTATTAAATTCAAAAAAGAAAAGAATAGAAAACACGAAATCGAACTGCACCCACCAAATGGTCTATCATCATCATCATCTTCTTCATCGAGATTTGTAAATCTCTCCTCAGACAGACTGTAATTTTATTTCAGGAAAATCGTCTTGAATTAAAACATACGACGCGAACTCCCCCTACCTACCTCCCCGTATTTTCACAAACACGTGTTTGGCTGACCTTTGTACTAACTGGGCAATGAATTTTGTTTCCGTGGATGAAGCTGAAGATTATTTTTTTAGGGTTTTGTGTTTGCAAATTGAATTGACGATGACAAGTGAGAACTGGATCTGAAAGATTCGAACCCTAAATTTCAGCTCTACGACTTCACACTCATAATTGACGAGGTAAACCCCCGCCCGCTGAGCTGAAATTGAGATTTTTGATTCAGAACTATCTAGATCTGCAGAAAAAAATATACTCCCATGATTTATTTATTTATTTATTAGGGTTTAATAGAAATCTTTGTGAGTACAGTACTTAATTTTAGTATCAACACCAATATATGTTGATTCAAAGTAAAAAAAAAAAATCATTTTTTCTTTTTCAAGTTTATATTTTTTCTTGTGTATGTATGGCAAAAAAAATGAAATTCGTTCAATTGCAGGCATCTAGTGTTGTATATCCACAATACATAATATAGAAGGTATGCATGCTAAGCACCGAAATGGGCCTGGGAACGGGTACAGGTCGAATGCCATGGGTATGGGGGGCGGGCCCTCGGGGTCACGAATCCCACCCGAAGGCCCAATGAGAGGTCACGGGATGTACAATTCCGATTACAGGAACTATAATCGAGGTGGTGGTTATGGAGGTAGAGGTGGTGGGGGCCACTCAAAGCAGTTTCAGCAATCAACCCCTCCTCCGCGTGGGGCAGGCATTTTTGTTGAAGCTGGTAAGCTAGCTGCCGAGTATCTTGTTTCTAAAGGAGTTCTGCCTCCGAATGCTCTTTCCGGGAAGTGGCAGAGTGATAGCTTGAATAATGTGGGCAACTATCCGAGTTTCAGGTCGCATGAAGTTGAAGTACAAGGTCGTGGTCGCGGGCCGATTCATTCGCGGTTGGGAAATGCTGGTCTGGATGCAGGTCCTGGTAGGAGAAGGTATTCCGATGATCATGTCCTAACGGGTTCTAGGATCTCTGTTAGAGAGCGAAAACGAACTGAGATATTTAAGAATTATGGATCGGAGGCGAATAGGGATCTGGGCCGTAGTGGGTCGTGGGCTGAGAAGATTAATGATGTGGAGAGTGATGCTTCTGTTGGGCGTCGTGATGAGCGGCTCGCGGATAAAGACGGTAAGGGTGTTGCTCGTAAGGCGTCTCCTGGTGAAATAACTCAAGAAGCTGAAGGTGAAGCTCGTGTGCAGTCTGGATCAGAGAAATCAAAGTTAGTAGAGGATACGAATACAAATGATGGGGAACTTGTGGGAAATTCTGATGATGCTATCAAGTTTAATAATGAGGCTGAGGTGGTTAAAGTAGGAAGAAGTGATGATTTGCAACAAATGTGTGATGGTTTGGTTAGTGAGGAGGACCATGTTGATTTGGTAAAGCACTCGAAATTAGTGCATGTTCCCACCAGAGCCCGTTCGTCGTTAACAGTTAAGAATTCAAAGAGCGATCAGGATCCTGTAAATAATAAAGATGAGAATATTGACAGGATGGAACTTCCGAAAGGTTCTGGACTTCACGTTGTAGATGTGGGCGTTGAGAATTCAGCTAGTGGTGCTTCATCACCTCTTCATACTCCCGAATTCAAAAGCCATCAGTCGGATGCCCCAACTATGGAGCCTGAAAGGTCCAACTCAATGCTTATGGAGAGAGGTGAAAAGCGGGCATTGGATATTGACACTGATTTTAAGAATGATGTTAAAAAGCTTAGACAATGGGTTCCTGTACTTGATACACAACCTGATGGTTCGTCTTCTCTTTCTGACTCAATGGAGAATCATTCATTGTCACAAGATCCAACAACTTCACTGAATGCTCATTCAACTCTAACTCCTGACCATAAAAGTTTGGATATTTCAATATTTCCCAACGAGCTTGCTGACTCGTGCGAATTTATGGAAGAGAAACAGTTATTTCGGAGTTCGTTCAAGACTTGCGATCTGAACCTGGCTGGGAATGGTGATGTCAGCGATAATCGTCATGGTGCTGATCACATGCTTGGTTTTACGTCCGTCATGCAATCTGGGCAGGTGTCAACACCTATTGATGTTGATTTGTCCATTAATAATAACGGCAATTCGCCTAATAAGAAAAATGGCAAAAGTGTTATGTGTGCGAACGAAATTGAGGTTATTGATTTGGAGATGGATTCAACACCCGAAGACAAGACCTTTAGTAATCCTCCTGTGAAAAGGTTACTACTTTTTTTACACTTGCTATGATAGCTTAGTGTTTACTTGTATTTTGACATGCTTGGTGATTGTTATTTATGCATATGTACTCTGGTTATACAGGGGAGATACTATATTCACCGACTTGGATGGATTTGCGAATAGTGCACATAATGAAATAAGTACTGATGTTCAGGATGGTTATGGGCTTATGATATCGGAACTTCTTGGACATGAAAACCCAAACGTTGATTTAAACTCTATGCACAATCATATGGATCTTCCTAATGCAGAGGTAACCATGCGGTTTTCTTGATATCTTCCCACTGCATCTATGATATCAAAGTTGAAGAATTACCACTTGATTCAGCACTCATGTTATCTTGTGGTTTTAACTATCCTTATTTTTTAAAATAGATGCATATAATTAGTCAATTCAGTTTTTTACCAACAAAAAGTATTTATTTTTAAGAATACATTAACAACAGATGATCTACTATTTTAATTATTCTGTATTTGTTGCAGGGAATTCTTGGTGATGATGACTCAATTTATATGTCTCTGGGAGAGATACCAAGTATGACTCGTACCCTGAATCTGATATTTCATATGTACCCTCTAGGCTCTTTCTTTTGATTGCATTTCTTTTCTTGATGGCTGGAGTATGGCAATAAACAAAAAATATGTTTTTCCCTTGAACTTTAGATCGCCATTATAATTGTAGCATATGCCAAAGTGTCAAGGAGTAGACTCCCTCTCTTTCTGTGTTCACAACAAATACTAGAAGTAGCATCCTACTTTTGAATATTACTGCTGTGAAATAATGTGAATATTTTTTGCTTTCTCATTGTCAATAAAAAATATACTATATATATTAATCCTTTGTGGGTCTCTTCTTCTTTGTCATATAAGTGACTCGCTGTCACCAAAACCTCCGGTTTTCCATTCTCACTCAAGCTTTTGTTTCATTGGTACATTCCTATCTGCTTAGCACATGAAACAGACGTTATCCTTCATGATCACAAAAGTGTTAGTTGCTTTTATGTTTGTTTATAGTTTCCAAGTTTGTAAGCTACATCTATGTTGATTTAATAGTATATTTTCTCTCTCGTTTCTGTGGAAAAATACACATCTGCTAATTTTTCTAGCCTTATTGATTGTGGATAAGAGATCTATATCATTTTATTTGTTATGCCCCATGAACATTGACAATTAGTATTCATTTAGTTGCATTTCGAGTTTGCATTTGTGATGAGCAGAATCTCCGTTTGCGTGTGACCACAATTATATTGATCCTTTGTAGGCCTTCTGGGAGCATGGGAGCAGCCATCTCAGGACTATGGGAAACCATTCTGAGCTGCAGGCTAATAATATGATTCCTTGGAGTTCGATCTGAGCAACCAAAAACAGGTCTGTTCTGGGAAACAATTTAGTCATCACTTATCATATCAAATACGTTGCAGTTGCATATGTTCTACTGCAACTTTTTTTCGGTTGTAATGGAGTTTAAGTAGATTTCTGGCGTAGGAAACAGGCTTACTTTCTTACGGTGATGCTAGTTTTCAAATTTGAGTGTTGTTCAACTCATGCATGATGACTAGCAGATATACAAACTTTGAAACCCCCCATGTTGTAAGTTGTACTTGTAACAGCCCCTGCTGTCAATAGACTCAATACAATCTTTGTAACACTGCTTACATGTTCCTAATGTGATCGACGAAAAACAAAACTTGGGTCGAAAGTACTTCCATCAGAACAGAGCTACTTTTTCAAGAAATGGAACCCTGTTTTTTCTCTCTTGTTTTTATTTTTCTTTCATTTTGTTAATTGTTTTTTTTTTTCATTTGTTCACCTTTACTAGTTTTTTTTATATCTACAGTATTTACTTATTATTTTTTGTGTTTTTTCATTTTTGAGATGTTAGATTTGAATATTTGTTTTCAATGCAAACAATCAACCTAAATATCATCAGCATTTTTATTCTCTCTTAATTATTAAAATCAACACTTTTTTTTTTAAATGATAACTCTAAATGTATTTTTCAGTAAAAAAATTGAAACATTAGAATATTCTCTACTACTAATATTTGATATTCAAAATTTCAATTTATTTTATGTGTTTAATTTCAATTTAATATATAAACTGGATGTGGTGCGGCTGTCCACAGGGGATTAGTACTCCATTATTATGGAAGCATTTGTCCGAGTTTGACTCCGCTCTCTTAATCCCAACAAAGTCAAACTAAACATTGGATTCCCAAAATGCCCTCCACCCCCTCTTCCTCCGCCTCCGCCTCAACATACACAACAATCCCGATCTCCGGCATCGACGTCATCCACCGATCGACGCAGAACCTCTCGGCAAGCCTCTCCCGCAGCCGCCCTTGGCCGGAATTCCTGTCCACCATCTCCTCCTTCGACCTCCCGCCGTCCATCTCCGCCGCCTACACCCGATTCCGCCGCAACGGCGCCTACTTCTCCGTGAATTACGCCTTAATCATCACCGCCTGCGCCGCCGCATCCCTCCTCGGCTCCCCGACCGCCTTCATAGTCATCGGATTCCTGTACTTCCTGTGGCTGATCCTCTATTTCTTCCGGGAAGACCCGCTCTTGATCTGGGGCCGCCACGTCAGCGATTGGGCCGTGATCGCGGGCCTCGTCCTGTTGTCGATTGCGGCTTTTTGGATCACGGGCCCGTTGAACAGCCTTTCGATCGGCGTCGGCATCGGGCTGTTGATCTCGGTCGTCCATGGAGTGTTGAGGAATCCGGAAGGCCTTTTTCTGGACGAAAACGACGCCGTTTCGAACGGCTTGATTGCCTCCAAACCCAGCACTCGCGGTGCCGGAATTTCTTTCAACCCGCCGGTGTAGATAGCACAGCTCGTACGCTTGAATATACCTGATTTCACCTTCTTTTTTTTCAGATATCACTGTGTGTGTGTGTGTGAATGATTGATTGCTTGAGTGATTACAATCTGATTAACTTGTTGTATTTAGTTTAAAGGTGCGATTTTTGGAAGAGAAGTTCTTAAGTTCTTGATTTTTACGTGTGTGTGTGTTATTCGTTTGCTTGATTATACCAGTTCTTCTACATTGTATCGTAGTTTCTCGTGCTTATAATGTTTCGTATATAGTTCCGAGTTCTTTCGCTGATTCTGAGTTGTCTACAAACTTTTATGAGAGGAAGATCGTATGATCTTAGGTTTGGGTATTTTTCATCGATGCCCCCGGCCACCATTGTTAAGCTAGCCTGCATCGGTAAGAGATGCAGCTTATGTTTGAGACAGCTGGCATACGAATGCCAGCCTTAATTTGTCAAGCAAATTTGAAGTGTCCTAAAACTCAAGGTTCGGTAAAAAATGTATAGTTCAGTTTGTACATGCATATGCTCGAGTCTAGAAGCTAAGATCGTTTGTTTTTCTAAAGAACCCTTTTTGGAAATGATGGGTTGAGTCTGCAAAGTTGCTCATCTGTTTTTGCTTCGTTTTTTCATGCTGGATGGCCCTTTCAGTGAGTTCTTTAGGTTGCTGGTTTTATCTTCATTTTATGTGTGTTTTCCAGGCTACTTTTATCCTGGGAAACACGTGTTCACCGTTCAATTCTAAGCGGAATTTTTAGTCGAAATTTGAGCTCATTAGGCAATCTGTAAATTTTATGTATACATTAAGAAAAGCTTAATTCCACATTTTGTTCTTTTAAGTTTATGGAAAATCAAATTTCGTTTTGTTTAACGATTTTTAGTGGAATTTCGAAAGTCGGTCGTATATAATGTGTATTTGATAGCTCTATCTAATGTTTTGTCATGTGTGAAGTCAATTCAATTGAGTGAATATAATGTGTACTTGATAGCTCTATCTAACGTTTTGTCACGTGTGAAGTCAATTCAATTGAGTGACTGTCACAAAAATATAACTTTAAAAAACAAAATACATTCGATTATTAAAAAAAAATACATTCAATTTTTTCATATTAATGTAACACTTATTTTGTTGAATAAATATCAAATAAGATAAAAAAAAACCCACAAATTCCACAAAAAATTGTCAAATATAAATTGTCAAATATGACAAATTTAATTTTTTATAAACTTAAATAACTAAATGTCAAATATTACCATGATATTATCTCAGGTATTATCTAAGTAAAAAGTAAAAAACACACAAAAATAATTACAAAGAACATTACAAACTTCCAATATAATCTCTTATATTCATAAATTCTAAAAAGCCTTTTTATCAACTATGCGATTAAAGAACTCACTTTTTAACTTTTCCATTTTTGTTTTATAAATATTTTAAACATTACTAAAATTAAATTCACTTTATGATTTATTTATTGATTGAACAATTTTTTATCATAATTAAATGGTTTCTATCAATATTTATTTAGGATAAACGAAAAGGAGGATGAGAAGGAGGATGAACACAATTAACACGACAATGAGCACGGATTTATATGAATTTTCCTAAGTTTGATTAGTTTTAAAATAAAATAAAATAAATAATTCAAATCAATTTTAAGTATACAATCTTGCTAATATTATAATATTAATTATATTTTTTTAAAAATATTTAATAATTTATAAAAAATATTATTATTTTCATAAAAATATAACTTCAATTCAGTTCAATATATTCATTTCAATTAAATTCAAAACTTCATTACCATTCAATTCAAAAGTTCATTTCAACATGGTTATTAAATGATATACGAATTCAGCTCAATATATTCATTTCAATTCAATTCAAAAGTTCATTTCAACATTGTTATTAAATGATATACAGTAAAATATTTGGTTATTGTTAAATAAATAAATGATTATTAAATCAGTTAGATAATAATAAGTGGTTAAATGATATACAGTAAAATATATGGTTATTGTTAAATAAATAAATGATTATTAAATCAGTTAGATAATAATAATAAGTGGGAATACCACTTTTCATATACAAATATAAAACATCTACTCTTTTTGAACCCACATATAAAACTATCCTCATTCTACACAAAATGAAAAGGAAAACTCCTATATACCCATACTTTTCTTTTCTCTCTTTTAATAACATAAAAAACAATAAAAATACATTAAAAAAAACAAAAAAGAATTTATGTGGGCCCACTAATAACAAAAATCAGATTTTTGTGAGGTTGGTCGAGTGTAAATGCATGCATGAATGCATATCTCTCCTACCACCTCAATAACTCAAACCCATTTCAAAAAAAAAAAATTTTTCTCAAAAAACACTCTCTCTACATGAAAATCTAGGTCGGATTATGCGTGGAAAGAGCTAGATTTCGACGGGAAAAAGGTACGTTGCACGGGACCATGCCTCCGTCGTTTTTTTTTTAATTTTCGGACTGAAAAATCGGCACTCAGTCGAAGCACTCAGTCGAAAATATGACTGAGTGCTCGACCAAGTGCTGCTGGGTTCTTGGGCAATCGGTCGAAAAAAATGGCCAAGTGCACTTGGTCAACCGACCAAGTGACCGAGCAAGTGATCGAGTACTACTTGGTCGCCGGTTAACTAACCGAGTGTTACTCGGCACTTGGTCATTTTGACTGAGTGCACTTGGTGGTGACTGAGTACAGAGAGCACCAAGTGCACCACCAAGTACACTAGAATAATTTTTTTTTAAAATTAATTTTAGGCCAATAAAGTGTTGTTATGTTGTTATGTTGACATTAAAGATCATTTTGGATCCTATAAACATCGAATAAAAATGAAAACAAAGCCGAATTAATACTATTAAGATGAAACGTAGAAGTTTGACTATTTTTTGAACTAACTAGTAATATTGTTACAAAGTTATCTACATACTTACCAAATTGTCATGATCCGCATGCGTAATCACTTAATTCACCAATTTCAAAGGTTGATCATGTTTTTTGAATTATTTTGAGTATGAAATTGATGTTTCATATAACATAACAACTTTACAATTGAAAAAAAAAATGCATTAAAATCAATTAAAATGTAATTATGTTCTAAAGCACTTGGTGGGGGCACTTGGTGGGGTACTTGGTGGCCTGTGCACTTGGTCACCACCAAGTGCCGAATTAAAAAATATTTTTATTTTTCCCCAGCCACCAAGTCCAGCGCAGATTTTTTTTAAATACTCAATTTAATTATATAATTAATTTAATTATATTTTTTATATACTTAATTTAATTATATTTGTTATATACTATATTTAATTATATTTTTTTATCTTTTTTATATACTTAATTTAAATATTTTTTATAAAATATTTTTATTTATAAATTTATATATTTGTTTAATTTGATTTATAAAATAAAAACAAATACTCGACATTGGGCGGAGGGCGCAAAATCGCACGAATCCGGCTCACGAGAGTGTCGAGTGTAATTTATTCCCTACGAAAGAAGAGACACATATCTACTCCGTCAACGTAGCCCTCTCGATCCCAACGACCACCGTAACGTACCGTAATTCGTTGATTCGACATCTACAATTACAAATAACAATTGAATTAAATTAGGAAATAAAAAATATGCATCCAAACAATCCTATAAAACAAGCCATTAATATACAAATTTAAAAAAAAAAATAAGAAAAATCAGTTTCTGCACTCAGTCATTTTGAATGAGTGCACTCAGTCGACCAAGTGACCGAGTGACCGAGTGACCGAGTGACCGAGTACTATCCGGTCACTTGGCCGAGCGCTCGGTCACTTGGTCGGTCACTTGCTCGGTCACTTGGTCGGTTGACCAAGTGCACTTGGCCATTTTTTTCGACCGAGTGCCCAAGAACCCAGCAGCACTTGGTCGAGCACTCAGTCATATTTTCGACTGAGTGCTTCGACTGAGTGCCGATTTTTCAGTCCGAAAATTAAAAAAAAAAACGACGGAGGCATGGTTCCGTGCAACGTACCTTTTTCCCGTTGAAATCTAGCTCTTTCCACGCATAATCCGACCCAGCTTTTCATGTAGAGAGGGTGTTTTTTTGAGAAAAGTTTTTTTTTAATGGGTTTGTGTTATGGAGGTGGTAGAGAAGATATGCATTCATGCATGCATTTACACCCCCATCAACCTCACAAAAATTTGATTTTTGTTATTAGTGGGCCCCACATAAATTCTTTTTGTTTTTTTAATGTATTTTTATTGTTTTTTATGTTATTAAAAGAGAGAAAAAAAAGTAAAGGTATATAAGACTTTTCTTTTTTCATTTGTGTAGAATGAGTGTAGTTTTATATGTGGGTTCGTAATGTGTAGGTGTTTTATATTTGTAATCATTTAAAATTTTCTCTCTAATAATAATAATAATAATAATAATAATAATAATAATAATAATAATAATCTGTTTTGTCTATTTCCTTCCGGTCGTATTCAAATTACCACCATTACTGTTTCCCAAAATTGTTAATTTCTGTTCATATTATTACAGTATTTCATTACATTTTTCATCTGAAAGAATAAAAGAAAAATCCAAATCCCATCCACACATCTAGGGTTCCATTCCCTCCCCAATATAAGAGATATGGAATCCGAGCTTACGGTACGCTGAATTAAGTTCCTCTCCGATTTATGTCTTAATTTTGCTATCGATCACATGATAAAAATGTATTGAATTCCGCCTCAAAATTTTCGAATTTAATTTTTGTTTTCAGTATTTTCCGTTTGTTCAATAATCCCATGAGCTGGAATGATGGTTGCTTGTTCTCGATCTTGATCTCGATGGATTTTTTTTTTGGAAGAATTCCGCAATCACTTAAGATTTATATCTAGGGATTAGGTTACTTCTGTCTGTTTTACATATGGATATCGGAACCCAGTGGTCGTCGTTACAAGAGGTGGTGGGAGATAATGAAGAAATTTCTAATGATTCTGCACCCGAAGGTTCGGGTATAGTTAGCCAATCTAAGATTCATAATAATGGGTCTCACTTTGGGGTAAATCACGACTTTTCCCCCAAGGCGAGACCAAAGGGAGCTGATGCTACTGATCCGAATCACCAGGCATTGGATTCGAAACCCGAGATGTCACCATCGCCTAGGAGGAAAGGGAATGGCTTGAGGAAATGGAAAAGGATCGATAGAGATTCGAGAAAATTGATCAGCGCTGGGAAGATGGCGGTGACACACGAGTTACCGAATTCGGATGCAAGCCCAAGCAAACGTATGCAATACGACGAAAGGAAACAAAAGAGCGAGGGTTCCGTTTCTTCCACAAATGCCGTGGTTCAAAATTTCGATGATTTGAGGTTGGGGTTGGGGGGTCCACTGTTTGTTGCCGGGACAGATTCTGAGAACAGTGAAGATCAGAGTAGCAAATCCTCCACAGCAGCCAGTGTCCCGAAGTTAAAGCAAGAGGTACCAATTCATTCGGACATGATGGGGAGTTTAAGTGGGGACAATCCGAGAGCGGGTCGAGTTGGACCAACTAAGAAGGCTAGAGGGGATCGGAGGGTCAATATCGAGAAGGAGAACTCTCATTCCAGCCTGGAATCTGACTCGCGAAGCTCCAATTTCTTATTTGTGCAGGGACCTCACTCTGCGGATAACTGGATATGGGCTGAAAAGCAAAAGCACTCTGATGGCGCTCAACAAGTGAGTGACGAAGATAGAGGTGTTTATGACAGAGGGTATGAAGCAAGATTTCCGCCCGAAGGTGGTGGTGTTGCTGACTCATCCTCGGAGGTCAAACAAGAAAGAAGCGAGGATCATGGGTTCTCGAGTGAGGAGGGCCCTCTGGATGAGTCCTCGTTAGCATTCCAATCTGCAATAGAAGCGCTTGAAAAAGGTTGGTCCATAATTTTCCAATTAGTAAATTTATGTTAAAAGCTTGTGCAATCGTGGGTTAGTCTAAGAAAAATAAATCAAGTTATTGTTAAATATTTGTTCATTAATCTTAAAAATATTCTTGAAGCAGAGCTCTTTGATTTTTCTTAGAGAGTGAAGCTTTCTTGATTCTTATTTTTTATTTGATTAATTTTTCAATAATTTCCAAAGCATAAGGGAGGTTGGGGCTACCTGACTATTTATGGGTTGGTCAGTTGGGGTATATCTACTTGTATTCAAGAATTATAGGTATAAAACATTTTTGGGGTGGTGGCTCCGCCCCTATGTGCAAGTATATTTTCTTAGAAGTTTAGGAAGCTAAAACTGTTGCAGAGTGAAAAGAGGAACAATCTCATCTCTGCCAAAATGAAGAAATTTAGTAATGGGCTTTGTAGGATCATTTATGATAGATTACTGATTGTTGTAATTGGTTTTCATAAATGTCCCCTTCTAATTTGGTTATACCTCCATACAGAGGTCCTTCTGTTTCAGGAAATCGGCAAAGATATTTCAGTTGATGATCTGGTTTCAGACACAGGCACAGAGTTTACAATAGATGATAAAAAAGAAATCGATGACCTCTTCATGCAAAAGATTGAAGCTGAGGTGGAATATTTGGCCATATCAAGAACGGTCCAGAAGCTGAGAGTTGCTGCCGTGGACCAGATCACAAATTTGGAAGATCAAAAGGGTGTAGCTTCGGAGCAAACCCAAATACACGATAAGCTCGGAGTTGCTGAAAACAAGGCTGCCTTTCCCAAAAAGGAAGCTGAGAAGCTGGAAGATATTAGTGGAGAGATCGCGAGTGTTGGTGAGATAATGACATTGCAGAACAGGGCTTGTAAGTACGGTTCGTGTTTCTTGGTGCAGCTAGGGCTGTTGCTAGTCATCTTAGGTTTCTTGATGTTTCATTTATCGCCTAGTTACATGGAGCTAGTTCCAACTTAGTTGTAAAAAAAGTCTTTTTGTTTTTGTTTTTCTTCTTTGACATCTTGAATTTTGAAAACATTACATGTTTTAGTGGTGAATGGTGATTAAGATTTTTGTTTTGGAGGTACAGATGAGATGTGGTGTAGGTATCTGATTCTGGCAGCTATCGATCTTCGGGTTTTACGTGTCATTGACCAGTCTTGTATTTCAGTCAACATCGTTCAAGATTGTTGCATATGATCGTAAAGTCGTCGAGGTAGCTTGCTGATATGAAACTGTATACAAAACACTTCCACCTACATCTACTGCAACTGCATAAATATAAACCATGAATGCAATAGGTAGGTATTTATCAATGAACTGTATTATTGTGTAGATCTTCCTTTCATTTTTTCATCGGTGGATATCGTTATCAATGTGTTTAATTAGGCATGGCGTGGAAAACTCACTGTACTCGAAAGCACGCAATAAAACTATATATGGAAATGTACTTCATCATTCATCACAAAAAAAAAGTGTAATTACATAATTTCCGTGACACCCATTTACTGAAAGAAATTCGTATATTCCACTAGAAGAATTTAAAAAATAAAATGGATTAGCATGCGCAAGAAAAATATCAAAGTGCTTTGGGTTTGATCTTGACCTTTTCTTCATTCTTTCTTTGTTAGTTTAGTCAACAATATATGAATCAAGAAAGACAAATATACCCTCTAGATGAAGATGAAGATGATCCCATTTTTACCAAAGATAGAAGAATGAAACAAGTTGGTTCATCAAAGGCCAATAAATACAGTAAACTATTATGTGTGGCCTTACCCTATATCTCTATCTATATTATGAAAAGTTGCATGCTAGGAATGATAAACTAGGTTACTCCAACCTAGTACCTAAACCAACTCAAACCCAGACATCCGAGGGCACCTCGTTTAGATCGAACCCGAGCCCCCTCCGCCACGTAGGACTAGCTGCAACACGGCTCGACAAAGAAGAATTTCTAACGAACGCCTTCGCCTTGTTATGGCTCGACCGATGTCCTCCGTACGCCTGATGGCTCGAGAAAGACCTGTCGCACTTGTCACACTTGTACTTGTCCATTTCTAGTTCCGAAAGCAACAATCTCTTCTTCTTCTTTTTCTTCAGCCTTCTCCTCTCGAATTCTCCATCACACAGTCGGAGTCGATTTTCGACCGGGGTTTTCTTTTCTCTCACAACACTGCTCAACATCAATAGACAACGAACCGCTTCCACCAACTCGACATCCGAGCTCGAGACCTCCGATGATGACGATGACGTGGCACGGCGGCCACGCTCCGCCGTGACCGGCCACCCTTTGAGCGAAGCCGTCAAATCAACGTGGGCCCCGCTTTTATTCTCGCCGGAAGAGGAGTGAAAAGAGGGGGGATTGACCCCCTTCCACCCCCTCCCTGGGTGACACCTCATGTGCCCGTAAAGCGATTTACGAGAAGGGAAGTCCTTACGGCAGATCACGCAGTTGTGGCTATCATCATCATCATCAACATCCTCTGCATCTTCATCCTTTGATTTCTTGTGGATTCTCATGTGACCACCTAATGCTTTGCCGGAGCTGAACTCTTTGAAGCATAAATGGCAGACCCTTTTGGAAGTTGTACATATGTTCTTCGTCTGATCATCCATCATCATCAATCTCTCTGCTCTCTCTGTTCTTGATTTTTCAGTGTAGCTTCATATGAAAAATGTGAGATGGAAAAAGCAGTGACCTTTCGGTTTAGAAAGCTTGAAATTCGGAAGAGATTAATGAAACGGTTGATGCAGAAGAAGATTAATATACTAAATTAGCAACCATTAATAATAATAATATTTTTCATGTGCAATGCCCTCGTCATAACTTTTAGTAATGGGAAGAAATAAGTGAGTTAGTTTGACGATTCAACTTATATTTTCAATTTTCGATTTCAGTTAGTTCAACTATATTCAATTCAGCTCGATATTTAAAAAAAACTAAAAAAAAAAACAATTAAGTGAATAATTTCAAGTATACGTTCTATTTAATAATAAAATATTATTCATAATTTAATAAAAATAAGTATTTAGTAGTAAAATATAAGAAAATATTATTATTTTAATAAAAAAATCAATTTAGTTGAGACTTATTATTAAGTTTATTTCAATTTATTCCAAAAGAGCTGTGTATATTTGGTTAATTACAGTACCTGGTAATACACGCGCATATACCCTTCACTTCCACGCGGTTTGAAATCTCTTTTCAATTATTACTACTCTACTCCAACTAATTTGATCTTTTATTAGTATTATTATACTATATCAATCAATGACCGAGATCAGCTCTATTTGTTTGTCAATGCTCTACAAATTATTTTCCAATTATTTACTTCCAAATATCCAAATATGAAACAAATTACAAATCAATGACTACTGAACAACACAAAATGAAGACGTCTAATGGAATTCACCACCATAGGTAAATTAATGAGCTCTATCGAATACTCTTTTCGGTCTATTAACATGCAGATCTACGCCAAGAGAATTAGTAACGCGTAATGAGAAATTAGTACATTAATTTAGGATACACTTCTTGATAATGGAATTGAAAACAAAGAGGGAAGATTTTGTGAGACTCTAATGCGCACAGGGGTTGATTATTTGGTTCACAAAATATTGTATTTTTCTTTCACACGCTTTAAATTGAGCTCTTGGGGAGACTATTGAGCAGATAAATAGGTGATTGACTATCTTATTTTTTGGAATGAATGAAAAAGAGTCCAATTATAAATACCATTCTGAAAGGAAGATGAAGCATTAATTACAAAATAAGCAGTAGTACAGTAGTGGTATTGGAGTAACAAATGAAGAACAATCAATCCAAAGAAGACCGAATCAAATGCTTAAGAAATTAAAAATAAAGTTTAACCGAAGAAGCTGGGGTCATAGCCATTGCTGGATGTGGCGAGGATGTAGTAGGCAACGATATGTCCGATTGAGCCCCAAGCGAGAACGTCGACGATGTTGAATCCGACGGGATCGTTCGACTTCAGGAGGCTGACGTACTCCTTGGCGCGAACGTCGCCGGCTTCGAAGTGAGAGACTCCGTTCTGCTCGGGGACCTGCTTCGCCACGTTCTCCCTCTGGAAGTTGAAGAACACGAACCTCCCCAGGAACAGGGACAGCCCCGTGCTCAGGCTGATCACCACCGACGGGTTCAGCTCCGCCTTCACGGCCGCCGACAGCCGCCTCTTCGGGCGGAAAGAGACCGTGAGTTTCGGGATGGAGGAGGCGGAGCCGTCGGTCGGCTTGTTCAGAGGTCTCAGACCCTGGAAGCTTGGGGCGGAGAAGAGGGCGGACGCCATTGCTGATCACCGGAGCGATTTGGGGATTTAGGGATTGATTTGATTTAGGGAAAAAAACTGAGCTGCGTTTGTTTACGGTTTATAGATAAAATGGATTGGATTTCGTTGGTGAGGTGATGAGGGAATACAGATTTTTTTCATCTGACGTGGCACCTTTTCATTGGTTCATACCGGATCACAATATCTCACTTAATTTCAACATTAAAATCAATATCAATATATATATATATATATATATTTCGATATCAAGAATTATTTTATATATATTTAAAATATTAATGCACAATAGTACAATACAATACTCCCTTTCAGTAAACATCTTTATTCACACAACACCTTCAAACTCAACTAAAAGACTCGAAAACCAAATTTGTATACAAAGGGCACACCACCACACTTAGACGATAGCGTCAACGTACGAGTATTCCCTCCGTCTGCCGAACTCAAGAAGGCTACCGAACGTACGGTCCCACACTCCGATGAAAAGCGACTCCGTATCTGGACTGAACGACATGCCAGATACCTCGCCAAAGAAATCAATCTCCTGCTCCTTCTCGTACCCGCTTTCCACGTCGAAAACGTGGACAAAGTCCGCGGGCTCCGCCATTGCCATGAACCTTCCATCGCTAGTATAGCGAATCGAACGAATGGCTCCGAGGTTTCCCTTCAGGGCAGTCACCGACTTGGAAAGATTGCGGATATCCCAAATCCGGCAGGTTTTATCCTGATTCCCGGTGGCAAAAGTAAGGCCATCAGGGTTCCATGCCGATGCAAACGAGTAGTCCGCATGGCCAATCAAATTTGCGATTGCCTGCAGATATGGATGAATATGGACAAAATCAATATCAGCTTATAGAAGTAGTCTTCCTAGTTAGTTCCTATGCTGCAAGGAGAAAAGTCGTGTACCTTTCCACTCTTGGAATCCACCAAAATGCCATCTGGGTCATCACCGACAATTACGATAAGCTTACCATCGGGACTCAGAGAGGTATGCTGCAACCATACACAATGGTATCAACACAGTACAGAACCAAGCATATATAGTATGATGAATAATTTCTCTGTTATATATGCACGTATATACAAACTAACAAAAGAGGATAAAGGGCATAACTCACATTAACTGGCCACGAAAAACGAAAATGGTTACACTGTTGAAATCTTTCCATGTCAAAGTCCCTTACTCCACAATCATTATGTGAAGCTATAAAATGCACAGCACCACTGGAGAGAAAAGCACTTTTCAGGAATTTCCAAAGGGGGGCAGAAAGAAAGAAGAGGGAGGGGGGGGCATCATAACCTCATAGGTATTGAGAGAATTTCAGATACCTGTCAGATGTATATATATCAATTGCATTAGTGATGGCATTCTCATCATAGGTTGTCCGCGTGCAGTAAGAAACTCCAGGCCTATCTAAATACTGCATTTAAACAACGGCAATTAGATATCACATCCTAGTAACACGGACATGAATAAAAAAGTTCAAAGACGTATACTACTACTTAATTTTATAAAGCTGCTCTATAGAAATTGAAACAGTAAATAAACACCTTGCAGATGAGCTCTCCCTGAAATCCTCCAGCAACAAGCAATTTATCTTTCACTGCCAATGTGCTGACCTGTGTCTGTGTAAATCCTTCCAACAAGTTTCCAGGGTGTTTCTGCATTGGGGAAACATGATAACATTAGCTGGAGAGACGAGGACAGAGTTGGTACTTTACATACACAAAGAGAGTTGGTGCCAACTGCCAACAATAAATCACTAACCTCACAGGGTGCTACACGTCCTGATACATTGAGGACTTCAGATTTATTGCACGTCAATGATGACCAATGCATAACTGAGAAATGTGACATTAGGTAAACATCATGTTTTGATGTTGCCCATACCAAATTTCTCAACTGTATCAAAACAATTTAAATCACAAGTCAGCTTTCATGCTTCAACTTGATCCCTGGCTAAAATGTTGGTAGTAGAGATGAATCAGAATATCTACTTACCAGGAAACACAGATTAAACACGATGACATTTCAAATAGTGGACAGTTCAAAATATGATAATGCAAAGCATTATCAAATTTTAAATGTATAATACCGTCCTTACAATAAAAAATATGCAAACACACACACAAAATTAAAATTACACATACAATTTACGGATACACACAATATATTCCACAAACATCTAACAACTAGAATAATTAGCCCTCTGATACAGTAATCTTTTTCTTCTAAGTTTCAATTAAAGAACTCCAAGAAAGAATTATCAAGAATCTCAATGAGGCTGACAAAAGCAAAACCTTACTGCTTCATCATGTTCTACTCATCAGAGTAATGGGATAATAATAATGACCTATATGCAAACTCACAAATGAACAAAATTGGAGGAACTCATCCAAGAGACCTCAGATAATGTTCAACAAGGTAAATAAGTACGACCACGAGATAAAGAAAACTACCCTAGCATTCAGCATCCACTCTCACAGAGAAGTCGTATACAATCAATTTTCCAGACTGTTTCGTAAATTGAGCGTGCAAGAGAGATGAATAGACCTCTTCCAGACGTCACAATCAATCTTAAACACCCATGTTAACCTAAAAGAAATAAGTTGATAAAGGAATTTTGCCCAAAAGGCAAAAACAAGCTATTAAAATCACCTGAAAATGTAAAATTGTCGATTTCACAGATCTTGAGTTGTGTCTGAATGCATAGTACATGCCTCCTTTCTCAGTGTTTTTGCAATCCTATTAGCAACACACACCAACACATAAATTAATTAAAATATAAAATAATCAAAGCAAACATAATGTGAATTACAGTGAAGGAAGCAACCAGTACATGAGATAAAATAAAAACACCTTTTCTAATCCATCTCCAGATTGAGGAATGTTCTCATAATTCTTATACTGTTCTATTCTCGTCTGCCTATATTTCTCTCTTGTTATGCTGAGACTCTCCCAGGGTATCCCTTGGATATCTCTGCCCTTCCTAGCTTGAGCAGCAGAAGTATCATGCACACTACTATTCTACATATAGGACAAAAGGGGAGAGGAGAATGAGAAGATTAACTCATTAACAACTAAATTGTGAGTATCGATATCGAGTAGGGAAAAACTGCTCAATTAGCTAGCTCAAAAATTTTCAAATGGTCACATAAATTCAATTTGCATGCAACAGGTACAAACAAACCATGTATTCATCATAGTCATCCATGTCAGAATCTGAACCACCAGCATCTCTGTCATGGAGCTCATCCTCACTATGGTGGTCTGGATCTTCCATTTCATATTCATCTTCCATGTAATCAGCTGCATATGCCTGATGGGACATGATCAATGGAGAAATAGTCCTGACAAAAAAAATCAACAAATCCATTTTCCATAAGCATTATCACATGTCCTTTTGCAACAGTATCTTATACTAGTACAGTGAACAATAGCCAATAGGTCCGACAAACTAAATCGAAAATCACAATTAGGAGAGTGCAGGTTCTGCAGGCTACTGCAACTGTTATCTAAATCCAAATCAAACTTGCTAATTCCTCTTCCATCTAATACCAATAGCAATGGGAACCGTTTGGAAATGTTAAGATTTTAATGATCATAGGACATTACGCAAGATAATGAGATTATTTAACAGCTGGGCCTTGTATGTTCTAGAAGAAATACATTCAGAAGACGCAGATTAAGAATATGGATTTTGAGATTTAAGACTGGGTGGCTTTAGCCACATCCTACATCTTGGAGCTCCTACTTCGCACATTAACCTTATTACTAAGCACAACGGTCTTGCTATTCGTGCAATAAAAACTAACTGTGGCCTTGACGACTTATAGAAACAAATGTAATAACAAAATGCTAGAAACGAGAAGATCCTGAAAAGAAACAAAGCTAGAAATCCAATTCCCAAAAACCACAAAGGAATGAATGCACATAAAATGATCAAAACCCAATTCTTGAGCAGTACCATGTGAACTAAGTATGTACTTTGTACAGAGCACAGTACCGAAATTAGAGAAACAAAACATAACAAGAAACAAAAGGGTCGTCCACCTTGAACATATAAACAATAAAATTCGCAGATATATACACATTATATACACGAAGCAATTACACCCTGAAAACAAAATTCATGTCCGAAACGAAGCAGGTGCTAAGGATTGTTACCTTCCTTGAGACAGGGAGAACAATTACGAAGATCGATTGAGAAATTAATAGTAAGATTATTGATGAATTCGAATTCTGGATTTTTCAAGTAAGACGAAATTGGAGAGAGGGAATTAGGAAAGAGGTCTAAAGTAAAATATCTCGACGATCTTTATCCAGAGAATGCGAGACGATAGGGACTGAAATATGTATATATACATATACTTGATCCCGTTATTGCCCTCGGTGTTTACAATAATTTACACGTCAGGCATCATAAATTCTGGTAGGTTTTTCAGATTAGGGGGATAGAAAAGGTATATAAAAGAGCACACTTTCTATTTTTTTACTTTTACATTTTTCATCTCTAATTTAAATTGTCTACTCTCTTTTGTCTTATCATTTTTGGATTAATACATTATTTATTAGATTAACTTACTCTTTTTATAAAATCCTCTTTTTATAATTGTATTGCGAATTAATTCATCGGCTAATATAATTTTAACTTAAATTTTTTTATCATATTTTTAAAATTTATTTACAATTATTTTACTTTAAATTAAAATTATATTTTCATACTTAACTTTTTTTATTATTAAATTTGGTTGAAGTGAAGATAAATAAATTAAGTTCAAAATAAATTCAAATTTTCAATAAAATAGTGTTTTTACTTTGCCTCCACTTATTATTACAAGTTTACAACTCTGAGAAATCAAATAACATAGCTACAACTCAAATTTCACCAACAATTCTAAAGTATATGCAATCAATCTCCCATACAATATCAGTGGTATTTTGCAGACAAAACTAAATAAAAAAGGGAACTCATCCAAGCAGCAAGAAACAGATACTTGTGTCGACAGAAATCCCGAGTTCAGTTACACCTGTCGTTCCTCAAAAGAATCGATGCAACAACAACAACAAAGGTACCAATTTTCACGTAAACTGCAGCAACAAAAACGAACCCACAAACAACAACAAATGCCACGTGTTCTTCTGATCGAGACTGTTGCTATTACTTCTGGTCGGAGAAGAGGTCGGTGGCATATCATCGCACGCGAGCCCTTCAGAATCTTCCTTGCACTCGTTTGCAAACAGGCCAGGTGGATAATGCCCATGGAGGTTCATGTAGCTGAACATAGCAGTGGCACAATCGTTCGTCAGGTCATTCAAGTAATCCGCAAATGGACAGGCAAATGTTTTGAAAGCTGGGCAACACAGTTTTGCTAAGTAATCGGGCCCCTTACATGAGTTGGTCAAGGCAGTGTAGTTCTGAAACTCGAAGCTCACAGGACAACCTGTGGACCACAAAACAAACAAAAGTCGGGATTGAAACACTTTTGGTATGTGTAATCTGACATTCTTGAACACGAATGCGAAACAAAAATGTGCTTTCAATTACAAGAAATCAGAGAGGTTACATTCCTCTATTCAAATACTCCTATATTCATTTGAATCTGATGAAAGACTGATATTGAGAGCGAGCACATGCCAGAAAATATATCCCTAATAAGCATCCTCATCAAAATCCAACTGAGGGAAAATCGTGAAAGCATGAGCCTAGTGCCTTCTTGATCAATCAAATAAACCACTAAACCCAAACAAGGCTACGAGTAATCGAAACCCGAAACCCCTAAGGATCAACAAATTTGGAACAAAAAAGCACTTATTACTCCAATGTTATCCGAAATGTGTCGAATTTCGAGGAATGGGTTCATAAATTAGGCATTAATTATAAATTCCCCAAAATGAAAACATCAACAGAATCAAAGGTAATCGAACTCGAGAACAGAAACATACGTTGCTTAGCCTGAAGGAGCCTCCTCTCACCCAAAGCTACAGACCCAAATACACCGTCTGCATCAAACAAAAATCAAAATCAAAATCCCAATATGCCTAAAAATTGAATCTTTTTTAAGAAAAGAAAAAAGGGAACCTGAAATGGAAGTGGTGCCAGAGAGAGTGTGGAGGAGGGAGAGGCAGACGAGGAGAAACAGACAACACTTGATCTGACATAAACCCATGATTCTTACGATGCGCATAAACCCATACAACAAGTGTGTTGCTGTGATTTTGAGGATTTGGCGTTACTAATTTTCTTGCAGATCTCTCTGTTTCCGCAAAATTTAATGAAGTAAATTAATTGTGTGAATGAGAAGAAGAAGAAGAAAGAAAATGTTTTTTTGTAAACGGAACGCGGTTGAATTATTACGCAGTTGAGGAGAGAGGAGAGGAGACAGCTAAGAAAGAAAGAGAACATGGAGGGCATATACAAAACCCACTGCCAGGTCATATTTTTACTTCATTTTTATTCGCACCGCGTCTCACCGTCTTTTTTTTTTATCTCATTTTTAATATTTTACACTATTTAATGACCAAGAAGAATAGAAGATTATTAAATGCCAATATGTTATTTTCTCCTATTGATATTTGATGAATAGTACTATTATATTAACTAATTATAATTGTATAATTTAATTTTATTTAATACTATTCATTATCTATCTTTTAACTTCTAATTTAACTTTATCTCCTAATTTATTGAATAAAGAAAAGAAAGTTAATTACTCTAAATCAATAAAAGTATAATTAATGAGGGGTTAAAAAGTAAAAATTATTCAAAACGTCAAATAAAAGTTAAAAAGTTACAAAATTCAAAACGTCACAAAATAAAAATAAGAGTAAAAAGAGCATATTTACAAGTTGCAATCGCTACTTAAAAAAACGTAAGAAAAATTAGATATTTAAGTTAAAAAGTTACAAAACCCAAAACATCAAATAATAAAAACATCATAATAATTTGTATCTATAATTTTTTATATTAATTTCTATCTATAATTTGTATCTATAAGATTTTATATAATTTGTATGCACTTGGGACCCACACAATAAGATATCGTTCAATTTATTCGTTTAGATATGACTATTGACTTGATATACATTTTTCAATAATAAATTATTGGTTTAAATATGAAATTAATAAATTTTAAGCGATAAAGTTATTTAATTTATACTTAGAGCACATTTTTTTTTCTTTTCATGGGCGTTTTTACTTTTAAAGAAAACTATTAAGATGCACGTGCATGGTTTATACTTTATAGTATATGTGGAAGTTAGGCATCAATCACTCTACTCTTTTTTGATTGATTACAA
This sequence comes from Euphrasia confusa, assembly GCA_954870475.1. NCBI lineage: Eukaryota > Viridiplantae > Streptophyta > Magnoliopsida > Lamiales > Orobanchaceae > Euphrasia > Euphrasia confusa. The sequence goes on along the minus strand of OX940959.1, from coordinate 35,969,301 downwards.
TTACAATTGTTGACCTTTTTTAGCTACACAAACGTGGAAGCCTCAACAAGCCTTCTTATATTACAAGAATCCCTAAATTTATACATACACAGCCATCATCAATAGATCATCTATATGGAAGAATGCCCCGACGAATCCAAGTTCAGTCGATGCCTCGCGCTGTGACAATTTCTCGTGTCGAGAGCTCACTTACGGGTTGGTTGGTTGGCTGGTTGGTTGGAGTAGAAACTGTTTGCACAAGGATGCAAATATCTATAAAAGGCGCTTTGCATTTGCAGTATTGTAAGCCCTTTTTCCTATTGTTGTCCACATCATTCCCTCTATATATAATCATGCATTCATGGACCTGTTTGTTGCAGTTACTCTCATCCGCCGCTTCAACAGAACAATCTTCGTCTCTGCAAAGACAAGTACAAACTACATTAACAACTATACATGGGCATTGAGACTATATATATCGAACTCTTACCTGAAATTTGGACTCCCTCATAGTTTCTAGTAACTCGGCAATTTGAAGCTGCTTCAGCATTGTAGAGTGTGATACCTGAAAACAAAGAGATGATTAAATTCATATAGCATTGGACAAGCAGATATGATGGGTGATTGTTGATTACCCTTTTCGTCTTCTCAAGGTCAAACTCAAGAGACTTGATCCTGTCTAGAGATTGCTGAAGAATTTGATCCTTCTCTACTGGGATCTCAGCAGGTCTGTTGCCGAGTTTTTCCAACAAACTCTCTACTCTCTGGAGGCGCTGTACGCACGAACGAATCGCTTCCTCATCTTCAGTAACTGCTGTAACAGGTGCATATAAATGGGTGTTTGGTCCCGGTATTTCCGAAATCTTGGGTGGATAGACATTGGTGGACTGTCTCTTCCAATATCGGACAGGAACATTTAGCGTAAAACCAAAAATCTTCATCGTGATAGATATTAATGTACTCGACATGTGTCGGAAACTTCTCTTCATAATGGTATCCAGACAGTTAGTAACAAGAGTGCCTGACACAAATAGAAGACATGAAGGGGGAAAAAAGCCTCACTCTAACATTTTGCTTCTCAATTCTCATTAAGTATTTTTTTCAAAAAAAAATAATAGTATTATTGTCATGACATACATAGCACAATATAAGCAGTGGGATGATTCAAAAACCGACCTTTTATACTTTGCCTTGCACCAGCATTCCCATTTCTTTTAATGAAGATATCTAAAGAATCATTGTCTCCATCAGTATAGGCCGGACTAAAATATTCTTCGCAGCTATAGTATGTACATGAATCTGATGTTGTAGACTGGGTGAAAAAACAGATAAAAAAAGAGAGGTTAATTTCACCACACTGGGACACTGTAGTACAACAGTTTAATGCACAATCACATTATAGGTACGTGTGATCAAATACACGTGCAGTGAGAGTGAGAATAATATATTCAAATGTAATTGTGATTAAATCAAAATGTGCAAAGAGAGTGAGCGATGAAATCAAATCAGTGTTTTCTATTTATCTATGTATAGGGTCAAGAAAATATGTAAATCGCAAACAATCTGCATGTTATAACACTCACTTCTTCATGGACAGGGGCCGGTTCTGAAGTAATTGAGCTATGGTGCCTAGTAGGAGAGCTAGGATGATAAACATCTGACCATGATACAACCGTAGAAGCATCACTGCACTTCCCCTGAGAATTCGACGTACCAAAAGGTTAGGCATGTCATTGTGAATAAGAAGGGTTAATTAGCACATCATTTACTACCTTAAATGGATGTATTTCAATATATGAGTCACTGGTTGTTTTGGAAGTTCGCTTTGCAAGAGCAGCTTCAGAATTATACACAACCTTCAAACACAGATATTTTCCATTACACGTGATAGATATAACTCAGAATTAAAGTCCCTAAAAGAATTTACCTTTATTATATCAGGAGCATTCCATGGACCTTTATTAGACCTTAGACAACCTCCCTCTATAGCACAAGTGCATGATCCACCCAAAAAGTTAGGCAATTGACTGAATAAAAGAAGTCATTAGATGATTTTTTTTTTCTTGGAAAGCACATACGAGGTGATGGAGAAGAAACACAAACCATGGGTCAATAGCTTCCAAGAGTTTACCCAAGGATTTTGTGTCCAAAACCTGCACAATAGAGGAAACATGCGTTAATCATTTTTAATGCTGCAATAAGCTGAAAAACATAAACAAGGAGCAAGAAACATGATATACTAACATGAATTTTAGCAATCGTTTTTGCATCCAAAAAATTCTGTGCAGCAGGCCAAAGCACTCTCTTGAATCCAGGCCCAGCATTAACAATGTACATGTGATGGAGAGTCTGGGTATATAAGTGAAAAATAGTTAGAGGGAATAAAAAAAAACTGTGACATCCAAAATAGCAATGATGATGCTCTTCAATTTTTTTTAAAAAACAATGACATTGAAGTATGACCAAATTGAAAAATACCTCTGGATAGTAACTATTATCAATCTTTGCCATGGAAGCCAATAGATTAGCCGCCGTCTTAGTGAAATTTTTAACCCCCTGCAAGCATTCAAGACATTATAAGTGTTTTAGGCCAAATATGTCTTAAAAACACCCTAAATTGATTAGCATTATTTCTGTAATGAAAGATGCTCTTGGTGCTAAGTAGAATTAGAATTTAGAGCAAAAACAAAAGAAATTGAAGTTGATAATTACAAATTTTAGAGCAGTTGTCATGGAATTACTCCAATATCTATTACAGAATAAAACAAGCATGATTAGTTCGGACGGTTGGACTTTACTCACCAGGCCTTGGACATCCAAAATTGTGGTAGTTGAACAGATTCGCCTCTTTGCAGCAATTGAGCAGGCAGGGAACTTCTCATGTAGAGCCTTCTCAAATTCCTGAACATGATATTTTAAGTAGCGCTCGATGGAAGTGATGCGCATTATTTTACTTGGGTGTGCCTTTCCAAGCCTTTCAATGTAAACAGGTCTGCCTTGTCTATCAACTCCATGATATCCTTGTGGATAATATTGCACTACTTCTTCCAGTTCCACGAAATCAAAGTCCTGAAAGAACAGTTTTTGATAGCATGATGAGTCGTTTTTTAGCAACCCCGCATGTTCATATATTATACGAGTGAGTCTGTATCTATCTGACAGAGACTATGCAGTCTACAGTGAAATCATACTTACTTCCAATATGGTGTCTGTTCCGAACTCTCTTCTCCAATTAAGCATTTCTTCCCACATATGCATGGTCTTGTCAATGTTGAAATCTCTTGCTTTCAAAAATCTACATCACAAGTCAATAAGAGTAAATCTTTAAGTTTCGCATCAGCAAACCAAAACACATAATAACATTGGCCAGCAGGGTTAAATGTGGTATGGAGCAATTAGGCGGGCCATTCAGCTGGCTACCTACCCCACTCCCTATTATCTTCAAAGCTTCTGAAGAAATGAAAAACTAAGAAAATAAACTTTTAATTAATTGTACATCAAATTCTCCATACATTATTTAATCCACTAAATTTACAGTGACAAACAATAAAAAGGCTTGATTTAATAAATTATCTGAACATAAATAATTATTCCCTTGACATGTGGCATTAATTGAAAAATGCACAAGCAACTATGGAGTTGACTATAGAACAAAAGCTTCACCAGTTCAGCGGGCCTGAAAGCGTCAATCTGTCGTGGAACAACCCACCTCTAAGGATCTCATTTCCTTCAAACTGTCTTACAGCTTATGGCTTTGAGCTTGTAACGGGATGTGAATGTTAATAAAACTCATCGGGAGAAGAAAAAAAAAAGAGCAAACAGAGAACAGCTCACCTCAACAAATTATGGTAATCATCATGTCTAATTGGCAGCAGGCCCCTGTCAAGGAGTCTTTGACGCAGATCACAGACAGCTCTCTCCTCCTTTGCATCTCGAACATCCTCAATAGAAATGGAAGGAACTCTAAAATGAACTTTCCTTGTCCCTCTTTTCTTCAATGAATGAGTAAACTTGTTTGAAGCATTTATCGCTTTTATCCTTAAAGCCCCAATTTTGGATCCCCTTCTTTCATCTTCGGAGTTCTCATAATTCCTCCTCTCTATTGTCTCCTCGTATAGCTCTGACCCTTCGAGGCCTAACAACGATGTTGTATAATCATGTTAACAAGAATGGACTCAAACGAAAAGAAGAATTGTAGCTGCATTCACCTGCCATGTCAGCTACGTTAGGGATGAAGTCGCTACAGGTGAAAATTTGAATCCTTAGTTCAAGGAATTTGATTTGCGAACGAAACCTTCAACAATATCCAAGTTGCACTGCGTCATCGATGAAATAAATAGATTAGTATCCCATGAATGATCCACACACTAGTGCAAAAAAGAAAACCCCCTTTAGGATAAAGTACTTAAGTGGCCTACTTCAGATACCATATGTGGTTCATCCTACATTCCTACAGTTTTCCCCGTCGATCATTAAAAACCACCACACTAAAGGCAAACATTCGAAGGGAAAGTTGAATTCGTTCTTTTTCGAATTAAAATTAAAATTAAACCTCTCTACTTAATTCTCACTTCAGAAGAGAACAGATCCACCGTGGAATCCTGCAAATGCCATTAGGCCACAGACTAATTTAACACTATTAAATTCTTCAGTGAGCTCAAATGTCACTGTCAACCATTCAAACCGACAGAATAAATAAATCAATAAATGAATAATACCCATTAAAACTTCCCCCTCAGATCTCGCCTTGCATTCGATACGAAAAATCATAAAAACGGGTTTCAAGGTGACGAAGAAACTCAACCTACAACATGACACGAAGATACACGAACTCACACACATTGAAATGCGATAAAGAGAAAAAAAAACTTACATTGACCCTGAAATCAGTAGCAGCGGTACCGCAAGCGGATAAACCTACCGCATTGACCTCCCCCGGTATTTCTCGGTGGCAAATAAATTTCTGGAAATTGAAACAGTATTTTTTTTCTTAAACCCCAAAAAAAATCTTACGGGAAGAATCTGCAAGTGGTCGGAGATTAAGTGAAAACGAAAGATCTGATAATAGCCTTTAGGTTTGTGTGCAATACGGAGTTAGATACAGTGTGCGTACGTATAGGTTTATTCTGATTTGCTTATTTCATTCGCAATCCTCTGTATTCTATTTTCTCCGTTTGATTTTTTTAATTAATTAATTAAATAAGGAGTGTAGACTGTGTAGTACGGAGTATTAGTTATAGAGAGAACGGAATATGATGAGTGAGTAATAACCAGCTGCGGTGGCGGTAAAACCGGAAGGTACAAACATTAATTTTGGCTCTTTACTCGAAAACGTTACTGCTGTAAATTCCCGGTTCAGAAATATTAGCCGCGGATGGAATGGGACTCGGTCCACTTGGATGAAAAAAATACAAATTTATTGATTAAAAATTCTGGAAATATTTATTTAGTAAAATTTTCAATTTATTTGTCGCTTGTAAATTTTTGTGCAGTACGGAGTATATTTCAAATATAAATAACTTTAATATATTTTTTTTTTAAAAAGAGTCAAACTTATAAAGTTAGTATTTTTTACTCCAATAAAAATCCTTGAGAGATTCGATGAATTGACCGTATGAAACTTAGAAAAGAGAGCCTGCGTGCGTAGTAGTGTTGAAAAGTCATTTTCGTACGTAGATATTATTTGAGATTCCAGCAACAATGATAGATACCACACGAGGGGCAAAAGGTAATTAGACAAGGATGACAAGTCATTTTCAAGACACCACTACTAGTATAATTTCAAGGCGTAGATTGATTATGGCAAAAAGTTCGGCAAATAAAGTTCGACCTAGTTTAAATTGGAGTACTGTTTATCAAATCGACTTATTGTCACGTTTGTTCAAACTGAATACATCATCAATCAATGTAAGAAGTTCAATAACGAATAAATATTCGATTGATTGAATAAACATAAAATATTTTTTTTATTGAGAAAGTATTTCAGAGAATTTGCACATTTTTTGTTATTAAACATATCAACTTAATATGTATATTATTAAAATAATTTTTTTTACTTTAAAATAAAAATTTTACTTTTATTTTTTAAATATTTTTGTAAATTTTTTATGTTTTTAAAATAAAAACAATTTTTTTTAATTTTTTTTAAATATTTTTGTTACACCAGGGACATGTAAGGGAGGTTCCATCCTAAAATAAATTGGTACTAGGTGGAGTAGTTCCCTACTATTATATTTTGATCCTCTTTTCCTCAAACTTTCAATGTGGAACAACTCACAAGTGAACACAACACACACAATTTTAACACAAATAATTATAAATACTCCTATATTTATATGATTTGTGGAAAATGAAGTATTTAAATATGTTTTACGTATAGACTGTAGTAAGATATGCACGTGACGAGATCCTAATCGAATGCATCCATGTATGCGAGTGCCACAACTCACATGTGAACAATGGGAGGGAGAGCACGGTATAAGGAATTAATAGCCGAATAGGACAATGAGAAATGCATGTAGGTTAATTATTAGAATATAATTAAATGAAAATGATTTCTCAGGAAATAAATAAATACTGCAGTTATTACAGAATGTGTGTAGTACGGACTTCAATACTTACTTACATTCATGGTTCTAAAAATCCTCGCCTAACTTCGATTAATTTCCGCCTAGGCTTTAGGCTGTATTCGACCGCCTCGATTTTAGGTTCTAGACCCCTAACCCGCCTAAGCGTCGCCTAAACCCGCCCAGACCCGTCTAAACTCGCTTTGGACTGCCTAAGTTCAATTAATTTCGTCTTTACTTACTTAGACGGTTCTCGAGCAGATTTAACTGAACAATCAAATTAGATGCAAATCTTGATAAATCAAATAAAATAGATGATGTTATGATAAATTTTGAGTTACAAAACCAAAATTTGAAAAAAATATTAAATATATAATGAAAATGATCTAAAATTTTAAAATTACAAACTATTTTTTTATTATTTTACTATGTTAAACTTGTGATTAATACTATATTTAGATTATTTATTGATTATTTTGTTCAAAATATTAATTTATTATGCATAGAAATATTTTTAAAATATTATATTAATTAATTAAATATAAAAAAGTAAAACGATTAATTCTATTTTTAAAATATTATATTAATTAATTAAATATAAAAAAGTAAAACGATTAATCCCCGCCTAGTCCTCGATTAATCTCTCTAGGCGTTAGACCCTTAGTCACCGTCCGACTAGCGCGCCTTTTAAAATCTTACAGTATAGTCCAATGATAATTAATGGGCGAAGTATTATTAATTACAATTATTACTGTATTTTAAAGACTTTAGACATAGTTCAAAGCGTGCGGGATGATGAACTCGAATTCATCATGAAATTACGAAAAGGGCCACCTAAAATCGTGGTGGGCAAAATCACAGATTTTGGCCCGTTGCGCCACACTTCGCATTTTGGATTCTTCGTAGCAAACACTACCATAGAAGAAAGATTTAAAAAAATATACCACTCTCAACTTTTATCAGCAAAAGATATTTTCGAAATCATACAGTGCCTTCTCCGAATTTCACATTCATCAGCTGCAACAGATTCTGGATTCACCGATCACTGTAGGTCGAGCGATTAACTTATCACTAAACTGTTTAATTTTGTTGATTAATCAGACTTCGATGGGAGGTGTAGTCGGCAAATGTGGATCTCCGAGAGCTTCTTCGCCGGAGACGAAGCTCGAGTCCAAGATAATCGAGGCGATTCAGAAAAGGGGAGCCGGAGGGAGCACTGTAAATTCCTTCAACACTATTATCCTGAAATTCCCCAAAATCGACGAAAACCTAAGGAAATGCAAATCGACATTCGAAGAATTCGATGAGAAATCCTCAACAAATTTCGGTCGATGAAATGAATTGAATCGAAATTGGGGTTTGATCTGTTTTTCCCCAACAGACGCGGATCGAAACGGTGCGATAGACCCACAGGAGCTGAAGTGCTGCTTTCACAAGCTCCGGATCGATTTCACCGGCGACGAACAGATCAATGATCTGTTCGAGGCCTGCGGAATAAGCGAATACACGGGGATGAAATTCAACGATTTCGTAGTTGCTCTTTGCCTCGTCTACCTTCTCAAGGAAGACCCGATCCCCGGGCAGGGCGAGTCCACGATGCTGACCCTCGAGGCTACTTTCGAGACGTTGGTCGATGCTTTCGTGTTCTTGGACAAGAACAAGGACGGGCACGTGAGCAAGGGCGAGATGGTTGACACGATAAACGAAACTATTTCGGGCGGGCGATCGTCTGGAAGAATCGCCATGAAACGATTCGGTTGGTGTTTTTGAAAAATAGAATGCATTTGTTTGAAGTGATCAGTCACAGAGGTTTACAGGTATTGTTTTTTGTTTTTGTTTTCAGAGGAGATGGACTGGGACAAGAATGGGATGGTGAATTTCAAGGAGTTTCTGTTTGCATTCACCCATTGGGTTGGAATCGACTGTATGGACGATGACGAGAAATGCCTGACCGGTTCTTGGCCTTTGATTGATCTTTCATCTTAGGCGACTGACTCTGATGCTCTATCTTGTGTTTCATACACCTCAATTTATCTTAGAAATGTGATATTAGTGCTCTTTGGATTTCAGTTAAGGTTTCTCGAGTAGATTAGGTATTCAACAACCATCTTCACATAGGTGTCATATATGAAAACCATATTCATACAATATTGTAAAAATAATTTAATAAATAAGAAAAAAAAATCATATTAAGAAAATATGGGAGATGAAGAGGGGTAGGTAAAAAAACGGTATTAGGAAGGACCAATCTGAGTTGATTTATGGGTGACTTGATCCAGTACGCAAATAGATAGCACAACAAGGTTAACTTGAACATGTAGCACCAGTGGTCTAGTGGTAGAATAGTATCCTGCCACGGTACAGACCCGGGTTCGATTCCCGGCTGGTGCATGCTGTGATGATATTTGTGGTTTATTGTGGATATTGGGTTATCCACTGTTCTCCGATAGTAGGACGAATTCTGAACTGTATCTGAGCTTCTCTATTTTATAACCTTAAATTTTATTTTAAATTTATTTACATTTCATTATTATATAATACTCAACATACTGTATATTATTATTATTATTATCTCATTCTTTAATTTCCACACAAGTTTCATTCTTGTATGAGCACATTCTACAAATAATTAATATATTATATATAAATTAAATCAATTTTATCAATACAAAACCTTAAATTAAATGACAATGGCATTACAACTTACAAACCCATACCCCTATAAGCAAGCATTACACTCACATATGCTTCATACTCACGAGGAATACTAGTAGTATTTAATAACAAAGCCACACTTCATTTGATATATTGAGACAGATTAGGACCGGACAAGACTGCACCACCAGTGCTCCCGACAGTCGTGGCTGGCAAGCACAGCAAAGACAACATGCTATGTCAAAACTGCTTTCACACGCAGAGCAGACATTTACCATTTTACAGTTTACACCCTCGTCTTCGCTCTCTTCATTCCGAGGCTGTTGTGGAAGGGGGAAACCGAACCGCCTGACATTCCGGAACTTTCTTCCCTAAGTGTGCCGTTCAGCATCGCTAGTTCGCGCAGTTGCTGTTTCTTATAAAAGTCTTCAGACTCATCCTGCATTATTATTATGATGGAAGGAATATTATTAGAAAGAAAGCGCAGATAAGCAGAGTTGAAGAAAATGATAGTTAAGGATATTTCGATGGTGGGCGGAAGACGTTACCAATGGCTTTAGTAAATCTTCAAGTATCTCACATGCCTGCATTAGACGAGCATCGATTATCTCCACAGGCAGTTCCGCCTCAACTAGTATGTGAAGAGGTTCGTTAAGGTGCTCGTATCCTGGTTTCCCTCTCATCATCTCTTCCTTCAGATCATATAGCTTATAAACATTAGCGTTGAAAAAAAAAATCACGAACAACGTACAAATTAACAAGAAAACAGAAATATACGTTGATGCAAATCAAATTTTGTTCCTAGGATGAAAGAGAATAAAATTGACAAGGAATCTAAATTACCCTTGTTGGGTCCTTGATACTGCCACGCCCCCTAATCAAAACACGACAATCGGTAGTTAATTCCACACGCTTCAGTGAATTTCCTCTAGGACCAAGGAGCCGACCAACAAAATTAAACTGCGCACAAACAAAAAAGCATGAAAAAATAAATAGAACGCAACAGACAAAAATCACACCAGGAGTGAAAACCACTTGGAGGAATATTATTACATGAGGATATTGGTCGACTGGAATATCGACCCTGATTGTTCTCTTGACTATGAGACCTGACGAACTACCTTGGGAAGCAAGCCAGTTCTGGGCAGAAGAGGGTTGCATTAAACCTGTCATCTGCGCATTATAATCCCACCCATATACATTGTGAGTAAATAAAGAAATGTAGTATTAAGATAATGGAATACATTATCTGTGTTTTTCAACTTTCAACATTAAGAGGGTGTTCAGCTGAGTTTATCTTAAAGATCCTAAGAGCCTCTACAGCTTATAAAACATGCTTATATGTCTGGATAAAAAAGATGTTTGAACTTATAAGATTTTTTTACAGTGTTTTTAAAATAAAGTATCTTATAAGATATTAAAAATATTGGGGTGGGGGTATTTTTTTATTTTTATTTTTTAATCTAGAAATGTATCTTTATAAACACTATAGAAAAAAATACCTATCAAAATTGGAGTGCTTATAAGACCAGTCAAACACCCTCTAAATATCTAGAGTATTAAACAGTCTCAGGAGGAAAAATGAATGTAGAAATAGATCATACAACTGATAAAAGTTCTCAAAGGATGGGAACACAAGCAAGATAGCCCTGAGACAACTGATAAAATAAGAGATCTAGCAACAGCATAACAGTTTACCATTGGATGGAGGATAAGTTATAGTGTTCGTTGGAAGTCAAACCATAGGCTAAATATTGCCCCAACGAAACCATGTCCATAGTTAAAAGTCACGAGGAGTGACATCCCTCGGATAAGATTAGAGTTACACAACAGTACAGTGGTATCCTACATGTTAGATCTAATTAGTTAAAGCTGCAAGGTGGTTAACAAAAGGCGCAATACTGTATCTTACATGTGGCGTTAATCTAATTTAATTCTTGAAGTGGTTAGCTTGAAACTACCTGTCATAAGAAGTTGAACCTCAAAGCACCAACAATTAATAGTAAAGTTAGGATGGAAATTAAAGTTTTATTTTTTTTAACAGTAAAGAATTAGATCAAACAGAAAGTCATGTTAATGGTCAGTATTCCATACTTCTGATTGAAATGGTGATCCCCATATGTTCATGTTAGCTCCTCCATTTGAATATAATCCGCCTGAAGAAGCCAGAGGGCTCGCGTGTTCGAGCACACTTTGTTCTAAAACCGATGCATTCCCCAATAGTGTTGTTACACGCAATATTTCTGTGTCAAAAAGGTCAATTTCCAAAGAAATAAGATGTACCAGTTAGCATTGTTAATAATTAGGGAGGCAGTCATATGGACTGTGTTAAACTGGTTAGTAAAATTTCTGGAAAAGTAAATAGGAGATTGAGCTAAAGTTAATAATTGTTTAGTAAATACCACACGATATTTTCGCAAAATAAATGTTCACACCAAAAGCTTATTATTAGACCTAAGAAATGTGGTTAGCCACTATATGATACCCAACAAGGAGAGTTAGCATGCCTGTCTAAAGACGAAAATCCAAAGAGCCTGCCCCTAATATTTACAAGCTCATCGATAGTTAATTGTTTTCTTCACCGCACCTTTTAGGTTCTTCATTTATTTATCTACCGTTAACAGAACTCACTCCTAAGAAAATACAAATCAAGTTAGCCTCAACTTATACAGTTTATAATAAAATCATTCAGACATTACTCTTCCTGGAATATATCGATGCCTTTGAACAGTGTAAACATTGTGATACCAAGTGTCATACATCTAAGTAGAAAAAATCGATCATGAAATACAATGATTTCAGATTCCATATTTTGGACCACAACGGTTAGAGAAGTTTCTAAGTACTCAGAAAGAAGATTAGTATTAACCGAACCTACTTGTATTTTCTCTGTTTCGGGGATACATGCTGCATTAAAGAGTTATCACACTACATAGAGTGGCTACAATAACATCAGTCAGGACATCGGTTGTTGTATGGAGACATTCTGAATGTCGTGAAGAAGCAAAATGCTATGCATGGTTGTGTGCTTTAGTGAAAGTCTATAACGGAAATGAAGTTCTTTTTATTTTTCATAATTTCATGGCAATGCGATTTCAAAAATGCGAATCCAAAACGCCATTCAATTAGTTGGTACTTCAATTCTACACAAGAGAGAGTTTAATTAGAAGAGATGAATCATAACTCACCCTGATTTAGCAAGCGGTAGCTATTGGGCAGCACAGCGATAAAGGGATTGAGTTTGTTACGTTCGCCCAGAAGCTCCGAGAGATACCTGTCGGAGGTGCAATCAAATAACTCAGCTTCCATAAATTTTTTCGAGATACTAGCTAAAGGAATTCGATCATCATCGTATTTCAAAGAACAACGATGTATTCTAATCCAAGTACATAATCAGAACAAAGAAAACATTCAGACCCCATGATTATATATCAAACACCGAGAACAATCACAGAGGTCTATTGGTATCAATAAGCAATCCAAAAGTTTAGGAGTAAAGTTTACACAATCTAGCTTTGGTACATGAATAAATAAAAACAATCGGAATCAGAATCGGAATTACTTTTCTTGGTCGGCGATGGCGGCAGCGATGTGGGGAGAGTGAGAGGCGGAGGGAGATGGTGAGTACGCCATGTACCTTCCGGAGGACATTTTCCGGGAGCGTCTTCAGATCCACCGACGACCGACTTAGAGTGTCAGCTGTTGAGCTCCACTTGTAATTTGTTTATTCAAGGGTGGCAACTCGCCGATTATATATATATATATATATATATTTAATAAAAATAAAAAGGGAAATAACTTTTGAGTGTAGATGCAGAGAGAGGCTTTTGTGGTGTGTAGGGTAAGCCAAACAACAGCTGCCCCGTAAGTGGTCGTCACCCATCATTGATTCACCTCAATCATGTGACCTTTAATTAAATCTTTTTTATGTGTTTAATTATAATTTAATTTTTTAACTTAGTTTTTAAACATTATTCACAATTATTTTACTTTTAACATATATATATATTTTTTAATTTTTTTCATTTTTTAATTAAAAATTAAAATTATTAATAAAAGTATATTTTCTTAATTTTAGTGGTCAAATTCTATTTTTCTTTATGTTGTTTGGCAAAGAACTATTTTTCTAATATTTCATAATCCTAACAAAATCATTTTTATTCAGTTTTTTAAACAATCACGAAATTATCTTATTTTTTAAATTAAAAAAATCATTTTTACTAATATTTTTTATAAATAAATCAAAAAATATTATTTGCCATTTTCCTTAATATTATCATACCATATGACTCCCAACACTTTTTTCTTAGTTTTGGCTAGAACTACTATAGTCCTATATGCAACATAAATTTTCTTGTGAAGTCTTCTTACAATACTCTTAGATCTTTGCTATTATAAGACCTCTAACTGAGCCAACAAAGGCAAACAAGATCACAATGAAGCTAATGAAGCTATACGTCCGAAGAACTATCGATTCCCTCACCCAAATCCCAATCTTCTTCTGAGCCAAGTACATCTCTACCGGAAAATAAACAACTACAGGCCAGAAGTTTATCGATCCGGCCACCCCAACTACTTGGTTAAAATACGGAAACAGCATCGCAAATCCCGTCGTGAGTCCAACATACGCAGTTCGAAAACACAACCTCATCAGGTTCAGCCTCAAAGCAGGAAGCACGCTAAGGTCATCGTTCACAAGTCTGTTGTCGGGGAACTTCTTCACGAACCATTGCTCGACGCTCGCGAACATCGGTTGACTGTAAACCTGGTAAATGCACATTCAAAACGAGACTAAGGCTATGTTCTTTTGGACTTATTTTCAGTTCAGTTCAGTTCGATTAAGTTCGTTTCAAAATAAATTAAAATAAAATAAATAAAAAATGTTTTGAATCAATAATTTTAGGTATAAAATCTAATTAGTATTAAAATATTATTAATATTTTTAAGAAAATATTGAAAAACTTATAAAACTTATTATTATTTTTATAAGAAAATCAATTCAATTCAGGCCGCGTCCATTCAAATTCATTCAGTTCAGTTCAATTCAGTTCAGATTCATTCAGTTCAGTTCAATTCAGTTCAGATTCATTCAGTTCAGTTCAACTCGTTTCAGTTCAGTTTAGATTCATTCAGTTCAGTTCAACTCGTTTCAGTCCAAAAGAACATAGTCTAAATTGAGTTTGATAATAAGTGATGAGATGAATATGCACCTGATATCCTCCAAAAAGATGAACGACAACACATGCATTGGCGAAATCTATGAGCCAGAAGGGCTCGTAGAACCCAAAGCCGGTCAAGAGGTTTCCGGGAGTCGAATTCCCAAAGGCTGCGTAACCGAGCCCTCCGCAGCACAAGTAGACGGAAGTTGTAATGCAGACTGCGATCAAGGATGACTTCTTCATGACAAGCTTTTCCGGTGGTTTCGACTTTAGAGTATCCTATAAAAACAAATTATATATGAAGTTTAACTTCTAAGGTCTGATTCAAGGGTACCCAATTCTCTCACCATTATCTCCAGAAAAACGATAGAAAAAGGGAAAGCATAGGCAATGTCCCCAAGTGCTTGGGCAATCGACCACACTTTTTCAGCCGGAGTAGACGCCGCAACCCCCAAGATACTGCCTTTGATTTCTCCGTTTTCTGCAAATTTATTTCCGAGAGGCTTCAACATTAGGATCAAACAGTAAGATCAACACGTTTTTTCTAAATTGCATACCGATAACTTTAGCCAGGCCAAGTGCTATTCCTATAATAGAATACGCAAAGGACATGATAGCCGCGACAACAGAGAGCCACTCTGTATTCCGGAAATCGGGTATTTGAGAAATGAAGACCTGAACGATACCAAATGCAAGCGTGGAATACGCGTTTCCGTTTTCACAAGCAGCCTTGTGCCCTTTGCTGTGGTAACAATTGGACCTTTGAATTGCTCTGATCAAGAAAGTGTTCAAAATAAGTAGCATGTTTTGTACGCATATAAGTAAAACTTATCGATGCAATATTTACCTGATGCTGGAGGAGGATGTAATGGTGTACACAATTCCTGCCTTGACTAAATTTACCCGAACAATAACAGCACACGCCCACGCGTGCTTCTCCCCTGATCAGACGAAATATCGCGCACAACAATCATCGTGTATTTCATGTATCCCACAATTAAAGATCTTAATCATGATTACCTAGAATCCTTTGAACAGCATCCAAGAACGAGCTATTATTATTGTTGTGCTCCATATAGCAGTGGCAGAGGAGAAGCGCAGAGGTGAGGGTAACCGATGCGAAAGTCAACATGGTCAACGGGCCCGCGATCCATCCGAGTCGAGACATGCTCCATGCTAACGAGAGCACACCGGAGCCGATCACTGCGGTTATTATATGTGCCAAAGCAGTCCATGTAGTGCCTGATCATATTATATATATAGAGAGAGAGATAAACATAACAGAATCAATCGACGCAGCTTTTTTACACCGAAAAACGAGAGATATAAAAACCTGTCTTATGGTCGATACGGGCATCCTCAACAAATCGATGATCGTCTGAGATCAACGGCGTGCGCTGACCATCGTTGCGACACGTGTCGATGGCCATGGCGCAGGATAGACAGACAGAACAGAGTTTACAGAGTTCTAAGTTAATACTTCACACATACATCATGTCTAGATACATTAGGACCACCAATATATTGACAACGAAAAAGGATTCTCACCTAATGAATTTTTTCCTAATATGCAATCTTGACCGTTTATTTTATATACAATCATTCATTGCAACTGGCTTTGAGTCTTCCACAAATAGAATATTCAAGTGTCTTATATTATTGGCTATTGAATAATAACAATACCTCTTTAAAAAACATACAATAAAATGTGACACAACACACAGTACTACTGAACACACAATGAAGCTCAAAGTTCAATTGTCAAGTTCCATTGGTATAACTCCTCCTCTGGAACTGGTAACCTAAGAGTGACGAACCCTGAGCTTTCGTCGTATTCAAAAGCATCGTCTTTTCCGTCGACAACTATCTTCTTAGGCCTCACCGAAGAATAAGCCCCGAACACACCACACCCAACGACCCTCAGATCGACATTTCCACCCTTCTCGATTTCATAGTTCACCTGTTTTACAGCTCCACCGGAGTTGAACATCTTAACCAGACCTATCGGAGCAAATGCAGCCCCAGTGGAAAGCTGTCTGACGGGGACAACTGTGAATACTTCGTACTCACGAGCTTTCAGTTCAACGGGCAGCGTTGTCTTGGCTCGGACATAAACAAGTGCTCCTGCAGTAGCATTACCGATATTCAAATTGATCGATGAGAGGGAGAGAGAAAAATAAACGTACCGCCTCTGTGAGAATACATAACGCAATCTCCGTTCCATTCGCTTCCGGCGATGCTCGGAAGGTATTGAACATCTGTTGCTTGCACAGAACTCGAGATTGTTTTCGGATGTTCGTCGTGGATTCGGTACTTTATACTGTCCCTGCACCAGGAAGCTCCTTGGCAATTGAAAACGCCGACGACCCCACTAAAATCGTTCAAGTTCCAAATCTTCAAAAGACTGCCAAAAAGAAAAAAAGGGTCAGGAAAAAAAATATGTTATAATTTGTTTGTTCATATTCCATGTATATATATATACCTTTTCCCATCTTTGGTAGGATCGGAAAACAAGCAATCTCTAGTCGGCCTTCCGGGAAGTTTGGCCCTCAGCGTGGAGCCATCGGGAAGTACGAGCTTTCTTAAAACATCGAAATCGTGCTTTCCGGGTTTGTCACTGCATGTCGAGATGAAAATCATGTAAAAAACAATGAAAGCGTAAATATACGAAATGGGACTAGGACTAAGAGAAGCAGAACCTGACATAGATCGCGCAGCCTCCAACGGCACGAGCAGCCCCGTGGTATTCAGCCATTGGATGCAAGCTCTAAGATTAGGAAAAAAAAAAAAAAAGCAATTAGAACAAAGACAAGTGTAGTAAGAACTCAATAGTATAATACTCACATGAAACATATCCCAATCGGGCTGCATGAACTCTCCGAGGAAAATGGTGTTGTAAGCAACCGATGCCACGTGGATCGTGTGCGACGCCTGGTCCCTCGGAAAGAAATCATCCGACGCTCTAATAACACCAGATTTCTTCGTACTGCACCAACAACATATACATTAACTAGGGAAAAGTAAACGAAAAATAAAATTCGACTCTAATTAATTAATTATTACTTGTACAAAGCATCGGTGACATGGCTCATGCAAGCGATAATCCCGTTGTTCGTAAAGTTTCTAGAAACAGACGCCTCTAACGCCTCGTGGTATTTTCCGGCAAGCTTCACCCTCCCGCCGAACCCGACCCCTAGGGTCTCGAGTATGCTCTGGTTATCCACTTTGACCCCGTTGACTCCGGCTGAAGCAAGGTAAGAGTGAAGATCGTTGTAGAAGGCGTGGATCTTTTCGGGGTCCACAAGGCCAACCTTGTTTGTCATTATGCTGTCCAAAACAAAGCACACGCCGTTTGACTCGACCCCGGGAGACGGGACGGCGTCTACTATCTTGGGTTTATACTGGGTCAACCCTGGGTCAACACCACCCCAATACCCAACTATCGCGTGCCAGTTGTAAACATACCTGAAAAATCGAGGGCAAATGTGTATATAGAGTATAAAACATGTTATGGGAATAGTATGGGATGAAAGATTTTTTTTTTTTTTTGGTACTTGAGGGCGAATTGGTCTTTGATGTCGGTGACGAATTCGCGAAGGCCCGTCTTTGTTCCGTTTTGGAACTTGTGGTTCTCTTTGACGTGAGATAATCGGTCAGCTAAACTGTGGAGAAAATCAAAATGCAAATATCATTTTTAACTAAAATCTAAACAGTTTGATTCAGGTGTTTCGTTCGGGTTGCGTACTTGGCAGTGTCCTCGAGTTTGGATTTTGTACTTGTGGAATCCATACTGACCGATTGCCATCCGTCGTCGATGATGACAAACTTGGGGGGAGCTCCGCCTTTGGACAAACTTCAAAAAGGAAAAAAACACGAAAGTACTAATTAAATACAGATAATCAGTAGAATAATTATAGAGTATACGAATATCCAAGAAACGCAAAGGCACCTATTTAGGCCTTCCTTCACTCCCTCGGCTGTGACATCGGTGTAAAAAGCGTCCCACGTGCACCATCCGAACCAGTTGAGCATATCGGGCATCTGAACAAAGACAGAGTGGGATATTCTTACAGAAATAGAACTCGTGATTGAATAAAAGTCGCATCGGAAATAGAAGGTTTTTACCTCTTTTTTATCACGATGGTTGAATGTCTGCAAGTGAGTTTCCAAATACCTGTGTTTAAGCATTTTTTTAGTAAGAAAACACGACAAGAATATCTCGATGAAGACAACACACACGAAAGTTGCGTCATTTAGCAGGAAAACACGACAAGAATATCCAACAAAAAAAGATCGAATTCATCCAAGTTCATCTCCAACTAGTTAGTAAAAGGAAATGAAGTATATACATACTTAATCGAATTCTCGATTAGCCTATACGGATCGTTCCCAGCTGCCACATAAACCAAATGTCTCCCTTCACATTCTTGCACAGAAGGATCGCCTGCATATCACAACAATTTCAATTATCCAAAAACCGAAATCCCAACTCAACAAAACAAAATCGAATAATGTAATTAGTACCACTCTCCAAGCAGATCTCCAACTCATCATCAGCATTCCCCTGAAGCACAGCCCGGAAATCCCCTTCGATTATCGGCAAGAAAACGACATAGCTCACTGATTCCGACTCGGGTACCTCGACCATTAGGAACTGAGTCTCGGGGGGTATGTCGAGACCACGGGTCCCGATCCGCTGAGTCATCCACCACAACTTGAAGCGGTAGAGACACAAGTATCTTAATCCCCTGCATACATGTAAATTATGTAATTACTATTGAACTGTGCCCTAAAGACTAACAACAGAAAGATCACATTTTTCTTATGTAACTATTCTTAACACAAACAAAGAAATGATTTTTCATTTCAAAAAAGAATAAGAAAAGTTACTTGAGTTTTCCAACTGGAATTACGAGGCGGCTGGCATGGCGATCGGATTGAAGGCCGATGAAAGCTCCTTGGGTGTTTTCCGGTGAGGTTAGGGTAACGTTGGGATGGACGTCGGTGAGAATGCGGTTGCCGGAGACTCTGAACTCTCCGTCGGCGAGAGATAGCTCGTTAGCTGCTGCTGATCCAACGGTCGCCATTTTCTTTCTCTGGACTGGGTGCAGCAGAGAGATTGATTCTTGGTTCTAATAATAAGTGTTGTGATTCGATGGAATAAATAATAATATAATAATGGGATAAAAGGAAAGTGATTTTGTATGGTAGAGAGAAACATGTGAGACGGTAATGATTGATGTTCGATGCTGATTCATTGTGTCGTGGAAATTATGTTTGAATTTTAGAATCAAATTCGATTACAGCGATGGCGCCTAAATAATTGAGGGGCTTCTTGTTCACTTTTAAGAAAGCCATCTGTCAATTATTGTGTTCACCTTACTTTGTGCTGCAGCTGTTCGATCGAGAGAGTTCTCGACCAAGGTTTTAGACGAGAGATAGTCGGGTCATCTTTTTATACGTAGTATTTAAGTTATCCACAAGTGACAAGTTCTTCGAATTCAAATAGGTAAATGCACACCATGCTATTTGAGGGCGTGCTCATTAAGATCATCCACTAATAATTGTGCCGCCATGGTCACCACACTGTCAATATATCACAATATTTTTTTCAGCTCGGCCCCACAAATGGGCCAAGCTGCATCAGACAAATTTGAGGCCCAAATAACATTTTTGCCTTTTCATCATTTGATTTTGATTGGAAAAATTATTATTTCCCTATGAATTTTTAATTTAATTTAATTTTGGTTTTGATTTTGATTGGAAAAATGATCTTAGGTCTACACTCCCAATCTCCCATAGCAAAAAAAAAAAAAATGCTCAGAGGTCCATTGTATTGCCATGGTTGGGCAAAATTACCGACCGACGGAGTTCGTACAGAGAAACTAAATTCTCAAAATCGAAAAGGCTTATCACAAGTTTAGGGTGAAGAGAAAATCATGGCCCAAGATCCATTGTATTGCTATGAAAACTGTTACAGGATCGTCGTCACGGTGGAGGTAATCATCAACATATCGATCCCGCAAGTATCGTTCGCCGTAATGCTCCACCCGAATAGTGGGTCCTAATGTCGCTAATGTGATTCTGTGAAGATGGTGATGATGACGAAAGGGTGTTTTAGGTACTATAAGTATTTTTATAATAATAAAAAAAAAGGGTGTGCTCAGTAAAATTAGAGGTGCAAACATCATCAACCTTTTTTTTAATTTAAACTGATAGAGTGATAGTATACGGAGTAATAGTTATTTTTTTTATTAATCTTGTATAAATTTAATTATATTTATCAATATAAAATTTTATTATAAATATATTTTATATTTTTACTAAGTTTAATAATGGGAAAATGGCAATAAGGTCAATTTTCAACATTTTTTAACCAATAAGGTCAAGTTCCAATTTATGTGTCAATTAGGCATTTTTGTTCCAATTGGGCCAAAAAAATGTACATGGAAGGACGAAAATACCCTTACTCTATTTCTACTCAACCCACCCCACACCTACCCCACCTCACCCCTGCCCAGACACTGAATACCATGAAAAAACACTGAACGTCAGATTTTTTTTTCTACTCAACACACCCCACCCCAAAAGACACTGAATGTCAGACACTGAATGTCAGACACTGAATGTCAGACACTGAATAACACTAAATAACACTGAATAACATTCAAAGACACTGAATAACATTAAAAGACACTTAATAACATTAAAAAACACTTAATAACATTAAAAAACACTGAATAACACTGAATACCATTAAAAGACACTGAATACCATTAAAAGACACTGAATACTATTAAAAAACATTGAATGAATAATATTGAATAACACTGAAAGACACTGAATAACATTAAAAGACACTGAATAACACTGAAAGACACTGAATAACATTAAAAAACACTGAATCACACTGAATAACACTGAAAGACACTGAATAACATTAAAAGACACTGAATAACACTGAATAACATTAAAAGACACTGAATAACATTAAAAGACACTGAATAACATTAAAAGACACTGAATAACACTGAATAACACTGAATAATATTAAAAGACACTTAATAACACTGAAAGACAGTGAATAACATTAAAAGATACTGAATAACATTAAAAGACACTGAAAAACACTGAATAACACTGAATAACACTGAATACCATTAAAAGACACTGAATACCATTAAAAGACACTGAACTCACCCCAGACACTGAATACCATTAAAATACACTGAATGTCAGAATTTTTTTTCTACTCAACTCACCCCACCTCCTGACACTGAATACCATTAAAATACACGGTATATATCAAGGAGACCAATAGGTGCCATTAAAATACACGGTATAAAATTACATTTATAGAATTCCATATATCCAAAATCAAGATTTCAAAGAGTAAGAACATGTGTACACAATTATCAGATAAAGTATTCATCAAACTAAGATATACGAAAATCTATGAACTCACCACAAGCTTGAGGTCGGACATGGCGAACGAAGATTTTGATATTTACGAGCTTGCGAATTGGAAATCGCTCTCCGCCGAATCTCCCTCTCCCCTCTATCTCACACACTTGAACATGGATGGGTCAATGGGAGAAACCTGAACATGATAATCAAGCGATCACCCCGAGAAACCTGAACATGAAAATCAAGCGATCACATATTCAATATATATACACTGAAGAGTGAAAATGAAACCAAACTCTTGGCTCGACCTCGTCTCGATCACCCCGAGAGACAACCTCACCCATCCGCTCGACGAAATCGACCTGCTGAAATTGGTAACGAAAGACCCGTCCAACCCGATGAATCTCGACAACTGAGACGGCGAGAGAGGAGACACTTCGTGTTTCGAGAGCTTCCCTTGTGTAGACTCGCTCTTCTCGTCTAACCAGAGGTGTTCGTCTCTACGGTGGCTAAATTGTACAGTGCGTGCAGTACCCCTTCCTTTTCCGCGATCCTGATTTGAGATTCGGAGCTCGCCGAGATCAGCTCCAAAATCTTCGCCCGATTTCGCCTTCGATTTCGTGCTTCCTTCCCGCAAAACCTCATTCGGATCAGATCAGATCCAAAATCTCGACAATCGCTTCCCGAATTCGGATCTCGTCGGAATTCGCGAGGGCGTCGACGAGCTTGGACACCGATTCGTCCAATTCAGCGACAATTTCAGATTCTCCTCCGACGCAGTCGCGAACTCGACGAGCTTCCCCAGCGAGGCGGCGTGGAATTGGGCGCCGGCGATGATGGTTGCCACTTGGTGCTTGGAAATCGACGGCGCGAGAATGCCGTCGGCGTGCGAGATCCAGAGGTGGATGAGGCGTCGGAGCGTGAGATTAGGGGTCGTGACGATCGACGCTCCGGTGGTTTGGCTGGTCTGGAGTCGCCGACAGCGGCGTTCGCCGAGGCGATGAAGACGGTGACGCGAATCAGAGGAAGACGGAGGAAGAGGGGAGGTGGAATTCGGGGGGTTCAGCCTCTGTGTGTCTCGTAAGGAATAGGGGAAGATATAAAAGGAAGGGTAAGGATGTCTTTACACATTTTAGGCGGCCTAATTGACACGCGTAATTTCTCGAAAGCCTTATTGCCGAAAAAATGTTGAAAAATAGCCTTATTGCCATTTTTTCCTTAAAATATATATAATATTATTTTTTTATTTAAAAATATCAGACCATTTTCTTCTTGAGTACTCGGGACATTTTCCAATTGGTTACTCATCTTAGAATTATTACAAAGCAAGCACTTTTAATTTTTGAGTTCTTATACATTTTCTTCCTACTCGAGACACAGGTCACTCATATATCTTTGAATTACTCATCAGCAATCACTACTTTGAAATTTTTATATGAAGATACATCTTATTGATATAAATAGCATATTCAATTCTTTTAATTTATGAGCGTTATGTTAATTTTCAAATCGTTTGTATTGAATGCACTCTTAATGTGAGGCGATGTGATACATATTCTTAATATACAAGAGATCAAAGTATATAATATGGAGTATTTTGTTTTTTCCTCACCCTATCGCCATTTAATTAAGTGACAGAATAGACAAAAGTATGACGATGACACATCTCTCACTATTTATTTAAATATTACTAATAAAAATTTACCCACGTGATTGGAATTAATATACGGATCATAAAAATGAATTTAGGGTACAGAATCAACGTGATCTTTAGATAATTTGAAGTACAAAATGACGAATCTTTCTAATTGTATGCCTCATGCATGAGAATGATTTGAAAAAATATATTTACTAAATATTCACTTTTGACTTAAAAGACGTAAGATTTGTACAGTACCGTATTTTATATAATAAAACGTTACTTCTAAGAAATGTGCACACATGACAAATTTGATCGTTTTAATTCAAAAATTAATATATTAATTACGACTATAAAAGTTGGATTACAATTCTCTAATGATTTCCAACACACGAAAAGGGGCAAGATATTTTCATTGAAAATCATTTCTTCTCTATTTAGTATTATTGATCATATCCATTGAGAAAGACAAAAATATGCAAAAAAAATCATGACGTGATGCTCAAAAATAGTTCTAGAAGGTAAGTTGTTTTTTTTTTTATAAGGAGGAGAGACGAGAAATTCCACCCACCCGATCGGAGGTCCCTCGATCGGATAGGATGTAAATCGAGGAATGTGCCCGAGTAGCAGACACCTGTGCGAGAGAGCCAACAGGTCGAACCCCAGGACAAACCTTCATAATATTTCAATGAAAATTTGTCCCATCCGAGATTCGAACCCTGCGTCGCCGAGGAATTACACCCACATCATCACAGGCCTTACCACTCGGCTATGCTCCTGGGGACAGGTAAGTTGTTTTTTGATGACACGTTAATGTAAAATATATTCTCTATTTGTGTAGAATTTTTATGAGGCCCGTGAAAGTATGAAAAACAAGAATCGAATAGAAAGCAAATAAAAAAGAAAAAAAAATAAGTGAAAATTCAAATCGAAAAAAACCACAAGAACACGATGAAAAATCTATCTATCTATACATATATAATTCCTGAATCTCTTCATGCCACGTGGACCAATAAAAAAAAGTTTAATATGGTTGTGTTCACACTATAAATTATAAATAAAAATAATAATATTTAACTATAAATTATAAATAAAAACAATAATATTATTATTAAATCAAAATTTATACATTAATATAATTCTTTGAAAGATTTTTATATTCATTAAATTTTCACGGTTTAGAAATTTTTTTATTTCTTTCTATTTGCATAATTTTTTTTTTATTCTCATCAAACATATTCTCCTCATATTCCCAAATTTCAACTGATCTGGTCATTTTCCAAGAAAAAACCGGACGCGTTTCATAGAATATCTCGAGATCAATTCGCCGAGGTATTTAATGTTCTCATGCTTCAATATTTCTGCGTATATATATATATATATATATATATATATATATATATATATATATATATATATATATATATATATATATATATATATATATATATATATATATTCGTTTTTTTTATCTTTTACAGAATTTTATGTACGCTTTAATTATTTCATTATACATTTTTTTTCGTTTTTCTCTAATTTCAAATTTGTATATATTTTTTTTTTGCAGAATCAAATTCAGGTATAATTTATTAATAGATTTTTTTTTCAATATCTCATAAATTGAATTGAAATTTTAGTCTACAGTCTGTTTGGAATGTGATTCTCTTTAGTAAGTGTAGAATTGATACAAGATTTGATAAACGACGACTATGAAAAGGTTTGCATATCTATTTGCTAAGTGCAATGTTAATCGATCGAAAGAAAAATAAATTAATCTTTTCTATTTTACTGTTCTATTTTCGATGAGCTAATTATGTACGGATCGCAGCCGCGGTGGTTCCCTTCAAAGCTTAATCATGATTCTCGAATTTTGCTCTCTTCGTTCTATATTTTTTTTTACTGTAGGTGAGATCAATATGATGGTGTCGAATTTTTAAATATTAAAAATAATCAAATAAATAAAATATCTTCTATAATGAGATTTTATACTTTATTTTCATAATTTTATTATTATTTAGTTGAGAATGAAATATAATTTAACTAAAAATAATAATTATTATATATCAATTTAATTTAATAGATCACCTCATATACTTTTGAAGTTTGAATTATAAAAAAAATAGTTGGCTTATAGAAATAATAATTCAACAATTTTATTTAATTGTTAAATTAAAAACTTATTTCTCTTAAAAACTTAATTTTTTTATTTTATTTGTATTTTGATTATTTTATAAATCGATAATATTTAATTTAATTGTTAATTTTATAATTTTATAATTTTATTTAAATTTTGGGAGGTCCTGATCCAGTCTCGGTCTCAACCCGGATATAAATTTTCATGTGCATCAATTCAAAAAACAAATACCACGTGAATCGCATCGCACGGGGCAGCGGTACTAGTTCATTATAATTCATCATATAATTACAAAAGATGTATATTTATTTATCTCAAAGGTAACTACTCTCTAATGGTGTTCAAAACATTGTTAATCGTAGTATCCGTGTAATTTCACATCTACTAATTAAGAAAATAAATTATTAATTTAATTTTCAGGCCTAAACTGCAAATAAAGTTTTTTTTCTAGGTTAATTGCAAATAAAGTTTTTTTTGTAAAAATCAATTACATAGAAAAATAAAGAGTACGATACAGACGCATAGACGCATGAAAAAAAAAGTTAAGAACGGAAGAAACACTAAAATACGTCATGCTCGAAAACAACATTGACTGACTTGTGCTATCCGGACATCAAGCTTGCGGGCTCGAGTGAACTGCCATAAACAAAACACTTTTTTTCTTGTTCATACTCCTTCAACCTCGTCCACAATCGGTTTTGAGAGTTATATTTGAACACTACTCCTTTCTAAGTTTCTTAGACACGTAATTAAAAAAAATTGAAAAAAAGTAAAACTAATATTGTCTTTAAAACAAGAAAACGGTTGACCAAATTGGCAAACAGTTCTGGGACGGAAGGAGTAATAAATTTTAGTACAAATAGAAAATTAAATAAAAAATACATGTGCTATTTTAATTTCACCGTAAAAGTATCATTTTTTGTTGTATTACCATAAAAGGCCTATCTATACCACTAAATTTTTTTGATTCTTTATAAAATTTTGTTAAATACTTAAATAATTATAATTACGCATACTAAAAAAATAAAAAACTATAGATGAAATACCTATATCATGCACCTAGTGTATGATTTATTGTACACCTAGTCTAAATCTTCATTATAAATATACAAAAACATCATCGAAAGTAAATAAATCATCATCAAAACATTTCAAGAAAATATTCATTAGTAACATTAAAATCATCATTACAAAACATTTTAAAAAAATATTCATTAAGTAACACTAAAATCATCATTATAATTAACTCCGGAGAAAGTGGGTACACAATTCTTCTTTTACCCACGGGTGTAAGTTATACCTCCTAAATTAGGGCAACCCCAATGGTCATGAAATGGCCCTTGCCATTTCCAAAATTTGGCAAAAATAAAAAAAAACCTACCCCAATGGTGAAAATGGCAAGGGCCAAAAAATAGCCATGGCCAAAATTCTAGCCATTTATCCTAATATTTGGGTGGGAAAATGGCTAGGGCTATTCTTGCCACCTCACACTACACATTAATTAATTAATAAAATAGTATATTTTTTGTTTATTTAACTATTATTAATAATAAAAAAATGATTAATTTTCAATATTAATTTGAAAAAATGAAACGAAATTTACGTTAAAAAAACTATAATTATTTAATACATTATTTTAGATTTTACTATTGTATATATAATTTAAAGATGTGAATTTGATGTACAATTTAATGTGATAACTATATTTATTTAATACATTATTTTAGATTTTACTATTGTATATATAATTTAAAGATGTGAATTTGATGTACAATTTAATGTGATTGTTGTAGGGTTGATTGAGTTGTTAAATTTAATATCAAGGTGTAGGTTGATAGTTGGTACTCGGTAGGTGATCAATTTAATAAATTATTTTAAATTTTAATATTGTGTATATAATTTATGGAAAAACATTATATTAAAAAAATGTCAAAAAGCTAAAAATATTATTTTTTAATAAAAAATGGCCTTAGCTATTTTTATACCATTGGGGTATATTTTAAAAATGGCAAATGACAAGGGCTATTTTTTGGCCAAAATAGCAAATGGCAAGAGCCATTTTGGCAAAACCATTAGGGTTGCTCTTACCGTTTACAATTTAATTTTTCATTTTTAATTTTTTTTATTAATTAGAGTAATTTAAAATTATAATTATAAAACAGAGTAATAACTGTGTAACTAATATACTTAATAATTGCCCGCCGTATAATTAACAGAATTAAAATAATATTATGTAATCTCTGCTATTATTGATAATTAAAAAAAAGTGAGTTATTTAATTTTAACAAAATTTTAAAATTTTATATTCATTCAAAATCACCTGAAAAATAAAGTCACATGACTGAACTTACTATCTTTATCCGGGAAATAATCATATTTTTAATATAAAAAGAAAGTGTGATAATTTTATAAATATTTGTATAATTACTCATTCGATCTCTCTCAAACTAGTTGACACACACATTATCACATGCCTTACCAATTACTACTCGACTATGCTCTGGGTACAATGTGATGATACATTTAAAAATATTACTGTAATTTTGGTGCAGTATTGATCATTTAAAGTTTGATTGCACTTTACTTATATACAAGTTTCTAAAAATCGGGCCTAGGCGGCGCCTAGGCCCTAGGCGGAGGTATACCGCCCGGATTTTTCATCCTAGGCGGCTAGTCGGGTTCAGGCGGCCTAGTCGGGGATTAATCGGGCCTAAACGGTTTCGAATAAAAAAATTAAAATAATATTTTTTTTCGTTTATTTGCGAATTTAACGTTTTTATTGGCTACAAATGTTTAAATGATATTTTTTGTGTTAAAGAGCTTAAAAAATGTTTTTTAATATAATTTGTGAAATATGATGAAAATTTGTGTAATATTTTCACTTTATTAAATTTATAAACAAATATGTTATTTATTTTTCATTTTAAAATGATTCTGAATGGACAATACAAAATTTCCATAATTTTATTCAGAGTACAGTATTTATAATCCAATCCATGTGCCGCGTCAGCACACGGAAAATAATCCCTGCAAACAAGCACACAGAGCTTTGGGTGTGGCCTAGGGCTGGTCCCACCCTTATCCCTTTCATGACTCTCTCTTCCATATAACCCATATTCCCATTCCCTTTCCCATCCCCAATTCCAATCCGATTTTTATTCGCCGAAAAATCTACAATTTCTCTCTTCATCTCAATCAATGCAGGGAACCCTAAGCCTCTCTCTCAAGCTCTCATTCCCACTACGGCAATCGCGCCACCGCCAATTGACCGTGCGCGCCGCCGTGGCCGAGGTCTCGCATCCCTCGTCGTCGACGGCAGCCGCCAGGAGGAGCCTCTACGAGGTCCTTCGGGTCAGGCGAAACGCGACGCCGGTCGAGATCAAGACGGCGTACCGTACGCTCGCCAAACTGTACCATCCAGATTCGACCTCGCGATTCATGGATTCCTCGATGGCCGCTGCCGCCGCCGCCGCCGCCGCGTCGTCATCGGACGGCCGCGATTTCATCGAGATCAACAAAGCTTATGCGACCCTCTCCGATCCTGACGCCAGAGCGGTGTACGACTTGAAATTGAGCGCCGATTCGCAACGGCGGTGGGATACGGTCGGTTCGTCTGGGTACCGGGCCCCCGGTCGGGGTAGATATTACCCGACCCGGAGATGGGAAACGGATCAGTGCTGGTGATGACGTTGCCAACTGCTGGAGTAGAAAAAAGAATTTGTGTAAATTATTGAGGTTCTGTTAGTTGCGAATCAAGTCAAATTTATGTATAAAATTGGTTGTAGCTTTAGTTTTTGTAAACACGCAACCACGGTTTTTTTATAAAAATACTTTAAATTATTACTATAAAATGATAATTAAAAATAAAAAATACGTCTCAAATGAGTAGTACTCCTCGCTCTCCAAAGACACTTGTCATACTTTCCTTTTAGAGGTGTCCAAAGTTGACACACCCCAAAAAAGGAAATAATTATTCTAATTTTTTCATTTTAATATACAATTTTATTCTACTTTACCTCACCTACTTTTTAAACTTTATTCACAACTACTTTATTTTTCACTTTTAAAATATATATTTACTCTTTACTTTTTAATTAAAAAATTAAAAAATAATAATTTTCTTAAACTCCGTATCCAGCAAAGTACGACATCTATTAATGGCCGGAGGTAGTACTAAATAACTAATAAACAATAAATATTTCATCTTTTAAACCTCACAAAACATGAAAATACACTCCTGCCCTCAAGCTGGATTATAAAACGTCAGGGTTTTACCACCACCTGCCGCCTGCCGGTAAATAATTGAAGTATTGAAGACGTAAGAAAGAATTCACAGAGACGTGATAGTTCCAGGTCAGTAGTAGTAGCAGTCAACGGCGTGGACGATAAGCAAACACCAACCGAAATCGAAATCCCCTTTCTATTTACATCACAATAAAATTAAAGTACTTTTTTTTATCTTATACTCTAATTATTTACTAGTCGGTGAAATCGAATTCAGTCGCGCCGGAGAAGATGAAGATCACCGTAATGACCGTCGACGAACAAATCGTCACGCTGGAAATCGATCGGGACGAATCTGTAATTCACCCTATCCCCAAACCCCTCTGCCTGGTACATTACTCCTTATTGATATCTAACTGTATGTGCTTCGGAAACAGGTTGAGAACTTGAAAGCTTTGCTGGAGGTTGAGGTTAGATCAGCCGGTTGCTCTTTTTGTTTTTCATTTTTATCTTTTCTTTATGATAATAATTTGCAATTGTAATTTGAATGAAACAGACACGGGTGCCTCTGCTACAACAGCAGCTGCTATACAATGGAAATGAAATGAGGAATTCGGTGAAATTGAGCGCAGTTGGTGTTTGTGATGGAGATTTAGTAATGATGGTTTCAAGCGCTGCTTCGTCTACTCGGGCGAGGTTCCGTATATATTATTTTCCTTTCCGCCCATTCATTCTATATGTGGTGTTATCTGTTTATCTGTGAAGCATTGAGACTTGACATTGTATATGTGGTGCAACCCTTTTTGTTTGCAGATTATTAAGTTGCTTCTAAGTGTGTTTGAATGCATTTGTAGATAAAATTTCATTTTTTTTATATTGTGAGTTTCACCCTATAAATTGTAGAGCTGGAGCATCTGCAAATGAAGCCGTGAGCATCAATCCTGACGGATCAGCTGTAAACCCTTCAGGTTTCCAGCAGCAATTACGTGGAGACTCTAATTTGATGGCCCAACTTTTTCAGGTATGGAAATTTGCGAACTTGTTGGTATGACTAGACATTCGAGGGCAAACTATTTTTTTTTCTTTAGTCCTGATAAATAATTTCCGGGTATGTAATACTGAAATTTCAAGGTACAGTATATGTTTTACCATTGAACATTTTATTGATTCTTTCATGTGCCATGTAAACTGATAGAGTGATCCTGAGTTAGCACAAACTATAGTTGGAAATGATCTCAATAGGATGCAAGATATTTTGCGTGCACGGAATCAGCAGAGATCTAATCTAAAGCGTAAACAAGAAGAGGAGATGGTTAGTACTACTTCATCTATTCCTTCATCTTTTAGATTTGGGTCCCAGTATGCACTGGTTTAGTTTTGAAAATATGGTCCCTTGGTAAATTGTTACTGTTCTTACTTCTTACAGGCTACAGCTCAAGAAAAAAAACTAGCTACTTAATAGATATGGCGTTTCACCTTTTCCAAATTGCAAAGATATCAATGAGAGTTTATCCAATTAAAATAAATGTACTTTTGATTGATCTACATCATATAATATCTATCAAATTCCAACTGTTTAGACATTATAGATCTTTTTCTATGTTTCTAGGCTTGAACTGATAACTGTAATCTGGTTGCACTCAATATCCCACGGTTCTTAAATTTGTGGATAATTGTTAGTTAGAAAGTGTCGTTCTATTATCCAATATTTTTATAATCTTATTTGTTTTCCTCTAATGTGCATAGGCCTTACTTTATGCCGATCCATTTGATGTGGAGGCGCAAAAGAAAATTGAAGCTGCTATTCGCCAGGTTGGGCAGCTTCCTTTATTTTATATTCTATGTGAATTACGATGAGTATATTTAAATGGGTTAAAACCTTCATGTAATTGTTGATTGATCAAATCTTTTAAAAATCTATTTTCTGGCTTTCCACCTAATAAATTGCAGCTTGCATTTTATTCAGTACACACGACTTGTGAACTTAGTATTTTTCTGTGAATATTGAGAGTATTTGTGGGCCTGTGGCTAACACTCGATGAGAATTAATGGCCATTTTGCACTTAGATTCCAAAAAGTTTTACGGCTAATAAATTTGGTTCAAAGTCTTTTTTTTTCTTATTGATTTTGTATGTGTTCAGAACTTGCAGGATGAATTATGTTTTGTATCTAAAGCAATTCATTTTGTGGTTGTCTTGTAAAACTCTGGTAGTGAACATTTCATTGAAATTCATTTATTTGATTGGCTCTTACGGAATGACATTCATGATTGGCAGGAAGGTATTGATGAGAACTGGGCCGCAGCCTTGGAACACAACCCTGAAGCATTTGCTAGAGTGGTATTTGTGATTGCAAGCTTTCTTGTTGAAAATTATGTGTTTATTTTTGTACGAGTAGCATTAAAATTTATATATTCTCTTTTCCAGGTAATGTTGTATGTTGACATGGAAGTTAATGGTGTTCCATTGAAGGTACTGTCTTGGTAAAGTAGGAGGTTTACGTTTGTTATGTTCTCTTTCATCAGCCTACCCCTATACACGGAAGTCGAGAAATTGAAGTATCAATAGAAAACCCCAATATGGCTAGATTCTCTTAATCTTTCAGATTGGGCTTCATTTCTGCGTTTTGGGTATATCTAAGATGGTTTAACTTGTCAAATAATTCACTACACTGAATTTTTCAATTTAGAAAGTGCCACTTGGATGGGACTTTTAACTTTGGTTAAAACACCATTTTGTATACATGGACTATGCTTCTTCTAATGTGCTAATGATTTATTCTTACTATTTTAATAAATTTATACAATTCTATTGTCTTTCTTTAAGGCTTTTGTTGACAGTGGAGCTCAGTCAACAATTATATCTAAAAGCTGTGCCGAACGTTTAGGGTATGCACATTTCTTGCTTTCTGTTGCATGGTAGACTAGAAGAGACTATTCCTTTCTTTATTTTCACTGTTCATATGAATTTTGATGGCTATTTTCTTCTTCGTTTAGACTCCTGAGGCTTTTGGATACGCGGTATAAGGGAATAGCTCATGGAGTTGGTCAGTCTGAAATTTTAGGTCGGATACATGTTGCCCCAATCAAGGTAAGAAAACAATATGTCTAATTAGGACCTGTTCTTTTGGACTTAATTTCAGTTTAATTCAGTTCAGTTCAGATCGTTTAAGTTCAATTCAGTTCAGTTCAGATCGCTTCAAAATAAATTAAAATAAAAATAAATAAAAAATAATTTCAATCTATAATTTTAAATATACAATCTAATTACCCTCATAATATTATTAATATTTTAAAAAAATATTTAAAATTTTATATAAATTATTATTATTTTTATAAAAAATCAATTCAGTTCAGTTCAAATCGCTTAAGTTCAGTTCAGTTCAGCCGGTTTCAGTCCAAAAGAACAGGTCCTTACTCCTTGTCACAAAATACGTTTTTCTATTAATCGTGACCTGTTTGCAAATTGAATAATGTGGTAGATTGGAACTATATATTATCCTTGCTCCTTTGTCGTATTGGATGCACCCAACATGGAGTTTCTCTTTGGCCTGGATATGCTTCGGAAGCACCAAGTAACATCTTTATCTCTAATTATTTGTGTTTTCTTATTTGTTCAATCCAACCTTTTCATAAATGTACTTAAAACTACCATGGTTTGCAGTGCATTATTGATCTGAAGGAGAACGTGTTGAGAGTTGGTGGAGGGGAGGTTTCTGTACCTTTTCTGGCAGGTAGTTATTCGGATTTTGTGGCTATCTGTTTCTGTGAGGCTTACTGTGTTCAGTTTTCTTTAAGTAGCCAAATCTAAGGATTTTAAACTTTGAATTTTCAATTTTATATAAATTGCAGAGAAGGACATCCCATCACAGTTTATGGATGAAGAGAGGTTTGCGAAGGAAGCTTCCAGTTCAGGGGCACAAGTAAGGATAGATTAGATCATACCATCTGTATGTTATATGTAAAAAAAACTGATGAATGCTTCTTCACTAGAATTTCTTCCATAATAATAAAATATCACGAGTCTAATTGCTGTATTGGTTTGGTATGCTATAATAGTGATTGTTGTTGCAAATTTGCAACCAAGTATTCTGATCAATGTCTTTTGAATTTCAGGCAACATCTGTTTCTAAAGAAAACATTATTGCACCAGGAGGTTCTTCTGGTTAGTTCCAACATTTCCTGAAGAACTTTTTAGTTGTTATTGCTTGTGACATTTTATTTCATCATTCCGACTCCTCCATGGACCTTTCTTGTGTTTATACTGAGCGGAGGTGATAGAGAGCAGTCTTTTAATTATGTCTTTTTAATTATTTATGGGCTTTAGAGTTTTGTTAGGTTTGGGCTTTAGGGTTAGGTTTATTTCTTATTTCTGCTCTTCTTATTTAAAGTGTCACGTAGGTTGATTAAAGGTATCGATTATTGAATTGAATTGGAGCCTGGAGGCTATTGGGCAAACCGAACTGGTGTTCGTGTTTGATTTTTCTCTTTCTCGATTTCTTTGTTTCTATCAAATTGGTCCGACCTGCCGGATCTCAACTTCTCTCCTTCTTCATCCCAATTTTTTTTTCCCTTTTTGAACCAGCGTTATGCTGACTCGTACTATTGCCGAAAGACTCGAGAACCTTGAACGCGAGCAGGTTAATGTGATGAACAAGCTGGCTGAACATTCCACACAACTCACCGAGATGCAATCGGGCTTGACGGAGATGTCGACCACCTTGGCTGCGCTCTCCCGCTCAATTCTGAAGTCCGACAAGGATCCGATTACACCACATGCGGAGGAGGAAGATTCTGTGTCGCATGATATCCCTACTTCGCGAGGTACACCGGCGATAGTGCAATTACCAACTTTCGAGGGCGTGGACCCGATCGCCTGGTTGGCTCGAGCCAACCAACAGTTCGAACTCCATGGCACGTCAGAAGGTTCGAAATTGACCGCCGCTGTGGTAGCAATGGACGGCTCGGCCCTGCATTGTATCACCTGGTTTCGAGGGCGGAAGGCCACTGTGACGTGGAAAGAGTTCTCGCAAGCCCTGGTGGCGAGATTCGATTCTCGGTTCAAAGGGAGCCCGTACGAAAAATTGGCGCGAGTTCGACAAACCGGGACAGTGGAGGAATATGTGAACGTGTTTGTACAACACGCCGGGCAGGTTCCTGGCCTTACGGATGCCCATTATTTGGGCTACTTCATGTCTGGACTCAAAACTCCGATCATCAACTCATTGCGTTTGCTCCGGCCAGAGTACTTGGAAACGGCAATGGAACTATCGCGGGATATTGAAGAAAATTTGCGGGCCGAGGGTCATGAAAAGATCGAAGGATCGAATACTTCAGGGCATCGCTTCCCCAGTTTTTCGCGCCCGTTCGGAGTGCATGCTAGGACCTTCACTGGTCCAGCGGGGGGTGATTCTGCCAGTCGCGTGCCTCGTCCAGTCGACCACTCAACGGCTGCTACTTCGGCAGCCTCGGAGGAGTCTACTACGCGCTCGAGTTTCTCTCGTCTCACATCGAATGAGCTGGCAGACTTGCGAGCTAAGGGATTGTGCTTCAAGTGTCGCAAAACTTACACACCGGGCCATGGGAAAGTTTGTCCTCTCAGAGAGCTACGAGTGTTGCTTGTAGAACCGGATGAGGCAGTAGACCTCCAACATTATGAATTTTATGAACCCACTGGCCAAGAAGAACTCAAGAAAAAGGAAGACGTTTTTCAACCTTGGGGACAAGGTTGATTTGCAGAGGGATGGAATTGATAGAGAGCAGTATTTTAATTATGTCTTTTTAATTATTTATGGGCTTTAGAGTTTTGTTAGGTTTGGGCTTTAGGGTTAGGTTTATTTCTTATTTCTGCTCTTTTTATTTAAAGTGTCACGTAGGTTGATTAAAGGTATCGATTATTGAATTGAATTGGAGCCTGGAGGCTATTGGGCAAACCGAACTGGTGTTCGTGTTTGATTTTTCTCTTTCTCGATTTCTTTGTTTCTATCAGGAGGCCTGGAGCTTCACAGTACATCCGTTAGTTTTTTACAATAGTTGGAACGATAATTTATTCATTCTATGCAATAATGCAACTAATGTTGGAGCTATCCAATATTAAATATTTGAGGAGTGGCTTGCATTTAACAAATGAAGGCTGAGATGTTAAAAATAAATATTGTAAGAAGGTATTTTTTTATTGGGTTGTTTTTAAAGAATGGGGTGTGCTTAGAATTACTTCGGATGCAAATAGTCACACCCTTGCCAAAACCTCTTACATAATACAGTATGTACATCTAATAGTTACAGGGATAAACTAATGTTCCTTTCTCGCGTGTAATGCAGGCAATGCTGGCAAGAATAGCTCTCAGGTACCATTACTTTAATTGCAACGATCTCTGCCTCATTTGACTAATTCGGTAGTGTTTTTATGAAACTAAGATATTAAAATCATGTACTTTAATTAACTTTTTATAGACACTCTGCTTTTATCAGTTTGAGAAATACTCCACACTTCTTGTACATAAACAATACTTTTATTTGTTTAAAAGATACTTGTGACTTGTCTCACTTTGAAACCGTCCCACACAAATTTCTGGGTTTATTTTCTATGTTTCAACTGTGATGATTGTATACATGAGCCTGTATGCTGTCCAAAACGAAACTGTAACTTGATCTCGGGGCATGATTTCAGGGACCCGAGTTTGAAGCGAAAGTTGCAAAGCTAGTAGAGCTCGGGTTTGGGAGGGAACAAGTAATTCAAGCTCTCAAGTTTTTTGATGGCAATGAAGAACAAGCAGCTGGATATCTTTTTGGTGGGTGAAACCTGACAATCGTAGGTGCAGTGAATCTCTATTTATTGTGTTTCTTTTTTCGGCATTCTGTATAAGAGACTAACATTAGAACCACTCATTTGACTGATCCATTACAACTGTGGGAACAAACATCCTGCAGTTTTTACTTGCTCTTGTTTTATAGACAATCTAATGTTCGGGAAAGTGATGACATTATCGAAAAAATAGAAATGAACTGTTGGATATTTTATTTTGTTTAAGTTATTCTTATTAATATTGACCCCAACCAACATATCATTAGTAGTACTTGGCAAACATGAAAGTAGAACATTCTCCTATTGGAAAAGTAGAGTCGCTTCTGTCTCCATCTCCTCTCTTGTTTTCGTAACCAGGGTAGTTCCGGATGTTGAAATCCGCCTTGTCAGCCAACTCCAATCGTGCCTTTTTCGCTAGTTCTTCAATCTCCCACTGTGAGAAGGGATACGCGGTTTTGTGAGTTATGTGAATCTCGCCTTTCTCAGTCAGCATTTCGTACGCATTCTTCAAGAAACCCCGCACCACATCCTTGTGAAGCCTGCATTTGCACAACATAGTCATACTCATATATCACCTCAGTCACTAGAGGGGGCATTCATGATTCATGTATAGGAAATCGAAACTTACGATATTTGGTAGGAACTGTGTTCAGCTGACGAAGTGTAACCTGCGTGTGGAAAATTAAAAACGACTCTATCGAACTTGCTACGCTCGAGTTCAATGTGATTTCTCATGGTGTTAGCATCAACGTTGTGTATTACAACACACCCCTTCCTTGTAAGCAAATCCAGGTTACCTGCTGCTGTGGGATGCTTCCTCCCTAACATCTCTACACAATTTGGTTGATTTTTAAGCTCAAAATAAAGGGGAATCCAAACCAATATGATCATTTATACCTTCAGAATCAAGACAAGTTGCAACCATGTTGGATGCATTGCCAAATGCTCTGGCTAAACATGCGGCGAACGAAAAATCTCCCTCGCCGACTAGCAGTATCCGATGACGGCTACTGTAGTGCTTAATCTGTTTCCCCTTTACTTGGGGCTGAACACCAACTGATGCTGATCCCATTTGCTTGATTTTTGTTCTAAGGTATAGTGCTCAAGCATCCTCCATATTATATGCAGTAAGTTTTTGTTTGATCTGTATGAAAGAATGTGAAAAGACAGTTTGATATGCACTGTAGTACTTATTTATTAACATATTCAATATGATTTAAGATTATTTTTTTTTTTTTTTAAATCTGGGCCTCTTCAAATTCCATATATCAATCTAGTAGTAGATCAGTAGATGCTGCTGCTATCAAGCAAGGAACATGAAAAAAATTTGGTTCTTGAGGAATGATGTTGGTTCTTTGATCAGACAATTTTTTGGTAATTTTAACCTCAAGATTTGATTTCTAATAGTTGGAAATGAGGTTGACTTCAACTAAAATTTCAAAACAACAAAAGAACTAAAAGATCATGAGGATTTAGCTTTTAATCCTCTACATCGTACACAACGTAGCGTTTGACAAATTTGTAGGTACAACACATTCCAACAGGAAAGGTCTTTTTGCTATTTCGTCCGTCTCCTTTCCTGTTTACATAACCGGGGTACTCAAACCTACTGAATCCCGCGCGTTCAATCAGCACGAGCCACGCCCGCTGTCCTAGTTTCTCGATCTCCCAGTTTGAGAATGGATGCGAAGTTTTGTGTGTCACATGAACCTGACCAAGTCCCTCTGTCAGCATGCTATACGCATTCCTCAGGAAGCCCCAGACAACTCTCTGATGGAGCCTACAGAGTTACACGGTGTTCAGCAAGAGGCTAGCTACTTGAAATGTTATATAAAAGGGGGTTAAGGTACTCACATTATTTGATACAAGTCGTGTTCGGGCCTGGTAAAACCCGCGTGGGGAAAATTAAACACGATTCGATCGAACTTCTTGCGCTTCAAATCGGGGTGTCGACGCATATTGGTGCAAGCGTCTACACCGTGCAGAATGGTGCATCCCTTGTGTTTGAGAAAAGCCAGATTCTGCAGTACCAGGCTCGAGTATTTCACCTGCAGCATCTCTGCATTTGTTCTCAAATCTCTATTAACACATTATCAATTATCATCACAAACAAACTACTGTACAAAATTTCAACAATACAATATACCTTGAGAGTCCAGAGAGGTTGCGACGATATTCGACCCGCTGCCGAACGCTGTGGCCAAACACACAGCGAAGGAGAAGTCTCCTTCGCCCACCAGCAATATTCGGATGACGGCTGCTGTAGTGCTTAATCCATTTCTCCTCCATTGTTTTAATGATCAATAAAACTAATCTACCTAACTCCCAAGTGTAAGATCATCCTCCCTCCTTTATATATACATCCATGATGAGATATTGGGATGATCTACCTTAGTTACTACCATCACTACTCCCAATTCCAAGATTCCAATGACAAAGAATGTGAAAAGTTTTGTTTGATACCAACAAACTCTGCATATTCTATGATAAAAATGCAATCTTTGATAGATATACACATGATCAAGAAGACATATCTAACCGTATTCGAATAGACTTTAAACTTCGGTAATTTCAAACTATTTCCTTCTTTGCATATAAGATATGGATTTTGATAACATGAATCTAGTTTTTGTTTAGAAAGTTCGAGTCAACCCATAGGCAGCGGTGGATATTTCAAAAACAAACAACCAACTTGATGATA
Organism: Euphrasia confusa; assembly: GCA_954870475.1. Lineage (NCBI taxonomy): Eukaryota > Viridiplantae > Streptophyta > Magnoliopsida > Lamiales > Orobanchaceae > Euphrasia > Euphrasia confusa. The sequence continues at coordinate 35,930,034 of OX940959.1, read as the reverse complement.
TTACTTGTATTAGAACATCAGATTACCTAGAAACAAGATCACAGTTATACTTGCATCAAGAAGCTAATACATAAAAATACATGAACTTAATTGTTGGCCTTTCTAATTCCGAATTTGTAGGTCTTGCTCGGGTTGCAATTGAAATTGTTATCGCCCCCGAACCCGTACTTGGTGTTGTACCCCGGATACTCCAGATGATGAAATCTCTCAGCCTCGATCAGCCTCAGCCCGTGGGAAAACGCAATGGATTCCAGATTCCATTCCGCATGGAACCCGTTGGTCTTGTGGGATATGTGAATCTCCCCATCTTCACCTATCATCTCTTTCGCGTTCTTCAGAAACAAACTCACGAGCCTCCTGTGACGCTGGAGTTGAGTTTCACGCGGCATGTTCTTGAAAAACCCAGAATGGGGGAAGTTGTAAACTACACGGTCGAATTTGAAATTCCCGAGCACAGGGTGGCTTGCCATGACAGTAGCGTCGAACTCATGCATGACGTGGCAGTCTCGCCTCCTTAGTTCCATAATGTTGAAGTAGGCTTTCTTGTAATTGTTCTTCAAAAACGCTGTAAAAGTAAAGCCACGATATTTCATCAAGCAATCGAGACAAGAAAGAATATGACGACAATGTCGAGTATGATCATACATTCAGAGTCTAGAGAAGTTGCGATCATGTTTGAAGCTCTACCGAAGGCCACGGCCAAGCAAGCGGAGAAGGAGAAATCTCCGTCTCCTACGATAAGTATTCGATGACGGCTACTGTAGTGCTTAATCCACCTGATCCCATCTACACTACCACTCCTAATAACAGCTTTCTTCTTCTCCTCACTCTCACAAGTCGAATTGGGCACGGATACTATCTTCTCTCGAGAAGGCACGTGACATTTGATGACATTCTCGACAGGCTCACGGGGCAGAACAGGCAATGGAGGGTCATAAGCATAAGCTTTGCCTGTTGTTGGTTTCCGAATAGGAAGAATCGGGGCGGCGTTTGAAGTTGGTTTTTTTTTCGGCCGGCGACAAAAGATGGAGGAGATGATGAAACAGAAGAGGGCCTTTATAGCCTTGTAGATTATACAGATTCCACTAACAATCGACCGGATACTGCTCTGTAGATTTCCCATTTATGTATATATTTAATGTTGTTTCTTGATTTGTAGGGTCTGCAGCACAAAAAAAAGTACAGTACTAATTTGAAATGCATGTGTGTGCTTCTTGATACGGTTAACAGAAAGTGACTGAAAATTAACCTTATCGGAAAGCAGGGGAAGAATTGAAGCTGCAAATCAAGTCAACCGGCGACGGCGACGGCGACGATCAACGCAAACTCATGATTCCGGCTTGCACTGTTTGTAAATGTGTGGTTGGGGATGAGTGGAGTTACCTTGGAACTTTGGTAATGACTAAAGATGATTGATTGCATAGAGAGTCAGAGACGTTTCAGGAAACAGAGCACTGTATCCTTTCATATTCTCTGCTTTAATTTGTTCATTGGCAGAGAGAAGTGAAGTGAGTGACATAAATAAATTAAATGAGAACTATCATAACTCTCTTCGTTTAACATCGAGAAATGAGTCATTTTTGTCTACATTCACGAGTAAAAATAATTACTCCGTTTAAGTAAAAAAAAGTTGCAGTCCTCTTTCCAAAAGAAATGATGGACACTTTATTTTTGTTCATTTCCAATTAATAATAACACTTTTTTTAATTAAATAATTATTTTTTAATTTTTTATTTTAAAAATTAATTTCATTCTTTATTTTTAAAATTTACTAGTTTTTCAAAATATACGAATATTAAAAATTAAGAGGGGTGTATTCGTAACCCGAATTTTCAAAAATCAATTAAAATCTAGAGGTATTCAATACAGATTTTAAAAAATCTATTAAAATCTACAGGTATTCAAACTTCAATAGATTTAAAAAAATTTAAAAGTCAACAGATTTCTATGGATTTCAACCCAAAAATACAAAAGAACTCTATAACTTGAAATCTCAGATAAATACATGAGATTTCTACTGATTTTTATTTTAATTGACAAATTAATTATTAAAAAAATAATAAAACTTAAAAAATATAAATAAACATAATAAAGTTAAAAAATATGAAACAAGATAAAAAAAATAACCAATTAATTATTAAAAAATAATAAAATTAAAAAATATATATATATAAATAAACATAATAATTAAAGTAAGAAAACATAAAATATATAAAAAAATCAAAAAATAATACTTATATTTTTTATATGCTTGATATGTATATATTTTTTATATGCTTGATATGTATATATACGCATTTTAATATTTTTTATATGCTTGATATGTATATATTCGTATTTTAATCAAAATTTACGAAGAATGTAAGTTAATTCATGGAGAACAAATATTGTTAATGATAGATGGAAAATGAGATGGATGTATGAAAATGAATTCATGTAGAACGAATATTGTTAATGTTATGTGGAAATTAATCAAAATTTACGAAGAAGAAGGTAAGCTAATTCATAGAGAACAAATATGGTTAAATAATATGGAAAACGAGGTGGATGTATGAAAATGAATTCATGGAGAAAGAATATTGTTAATGCTATGTGAAAATTGAGGTTGATATATTACAATGATGTAAATAAAGATGAAAATAATAATGATAAATAATTATAGGGAAAAATGGCAATAAGGCCATTTTTCAACATTTTTTGGCCAATAAGGCCAATTTCTAATTTTCGTGTCAATTAAGCCTTTTTGTTCCAATTAGGCCAAAAAATGTATTTTGGCAGACCAAAATACCCTCAATCAATCTTACCCCATCCCACCCCACCCCACCCTACCTAGGCACACCCCTCTCCTCCGTCTCCCCCGACGCAGTCGTCTCCTTCGACGACGTCCCCGCCCGCTTCGACGAGATCCCGGCCACCAGCGTCGTGAGCCTCGACGTCGACTTCTCGTCGAGCATTCCGAGGGCTAAATCGACGAGGGCTTTCTTGGCGCGGCGCAGCTGCCCTTCCCCGATGTTCCGGTTGCCGTCGAACGCGCAGAGCACGATCTCCAGCTGCTTCTGCCACTGCCGGATCTGCTCGATCCCGTCGCGGACGGCGTTGCAGACGTCGAGGGCCTTGACGTTGCGGTCGAAGAATTCGGCCACGTGGCGGTCGATTGGGGGTTTGCTGAAGGAGGCCCGATTGTGGAGGACGACGTCGTCGTTCTGTGAGGACATCTTCTTTCAATCGATCTTCCATTTGCTCCACCCTGCCCCTGTTAATACCCTACTTTTATTTGAAAAACAAATACTGATGAAGAGGCTGGCTATGGAAACTCTGAACCAAGCTTAAAGCAGGAAACATAAGAAAGCATGAGAGAATAAAAAATACATAACACTGAATACACCTAAAATTGTAAATGTGAATGATATTCAATGGTTTTTAATGATATTCAGTGTTTTTAATGATATTCAGTGTGTTTCAGTCGCACTCAGTGTGTTTTTTAATCGAACAGTGTTTTTTATTCTTATTCAGTGTGTTTTAGTCCTATTCAGTGTATTTTTTAATCGAACAGTGTTTTTCATTCTCATTCAGTGTGTTTCATCCTTATTCAGTGTTTCATTCTTATTCAGTGTTAAAATATGACATTCATTGTGTTTTTATGACATTCAGTGTTAAAATATGACACTCAGTGTTAAAATATGTCATTCAGTGTGTTAAAATATGACATTCAGTATGTTCAGTGTTAAAATATGTCATTCAGTGTTAAAATATGACATTCAGTGTTAAAATATGACATTCAGTGTGTTAAAATATGACATTCAGTATGTTCAGTGTTAAAATATGACATTCAGTGTTAAAATATGTCATTCAGTGTTAAAATATGACATTCAGTATGTTCAGTGTTAAAATATGTCATTCAGTGTTAATTAAAGAAAAGCCCCTATCTCATTCAGTGTTTTTACATGTCATTCAGTGTACTTATATGTTCAGTGTTTTTACATATCATTCAGTGTACTTATATGTTCAGTGTTTTTACATGTCATTCAGTGTAACCTTAAAAAAACACAATGAAAGCAATGAACAAAGATATCAATCGATCGCGAGAGAAGCAAGCTGCAGCCCATATCACTGACAATTAATATAATCACACAGCTTCAAAAGCAATCAACATATTCTTCCAATATTCTAAACATTACTTAACAAGAAAATTGGTTCAACACCACCCACTACCATTTTCTTTGTTCACAACAACCCCAAAAGATTAATCACCCCCAACAATATCAACGCGTTCTTCACCCCAATCCTAGACGGGTACCCCGCATCAGCCTTCGTCGGGTCCTTACTCTGGGCCAAGTACAAAAACCCGAAAGCCCCGACTATCGCCCCCATCTTGCACCTGAACCAACAACCTCGCATGCCACTGTCCTGGCAGTTGACGTGAGCACCGACAAGTCTTTCTAAGGGCCTATCTGGGATTCATATAAGGATTTCATTCAGCGAGTCGACCAATTCGCAATCGGATTTCAATACTACCTTCCTCGTACTATCACTACTAGTACCATCTGCAATCAAATTGAATAGACATCAATTTTTTAAATTAAAACATCTACTACAAGTTAATTATTTTATCATAGAATTTCTGAAAATAAAATCAGTTGGGGTTTTGCATCAATTTTAATTCGAACTCATAATCCAATTAAACACGAAACAATATGTACGTAATACAGTAAGAGGGGTGATGTGGGTACCTGTGATTGGTCTCCTCACTCTTCCTTATATGAGCACAAAAGCAATGCCCTGACCAAGCAAGGCGACAACAAATATAAATCATGTTATATACTTATATTCTTGTAAAAATCCACTACAGAATATTAGTAAATCATATCAAACAATACAAACTATATGAAATACGTATTTCGATCATCAAACAACAGGAAGAAAGTCACAAATACTAATCGCCATGATCCAAAGAAGCATAAGTAAACCTGAAGCATTGAAAATATCGGGATCGAGGAATTGATCCAGAAGCATTGAAAGGATCTAATCGTATAAATAAAATAAAAATAAAAACGAGGCAACCAAAATCAATCATCGAGGCAGGGGTGATACAGTGTGTAAGTAGACTTAGTTCAGTTCGGTGGACTCTGAATCAAGAAATTAAACACTCAATGAAAGCATAATGAAACCAAGCGCATGGTGGATGCACACTGACCGAACCGATTAAACACTGAGTGGCAAGCTCAATGCACAACCACTGAATGCATGCTCAATGAACACTGAATGTAACGACAAAACACTGAAATGCATAATAAAATCAAGAAAAAATAATGAATGATCTTGATTCTATAAAGTGTATATCGCCGTGACTAGAAAAAACTAAGAAAAAATAATGAATTTAGTTTATTGTTTCCATTCTTGATAAAAAGGAAAGGGAAGGTACTTAACATTCAATACAATAATATATATTGTATCAAATTTAAGTCTCATAAGCCGAGATTTTACAAGGTACAAAAACTTCAAGTGAAGGACCGAAAAATACCTCGATCCCAGCAAACAACTTGTCTGCACCGTCAGTTACCATGCTACATACTAACCCCGCAGGCCCATCAAGAGAAAAAGTAGCTTCGTTTTGAAAGTTCCATGCCTTCACAGCATTCTGCATTCCAACTAACACCCACTGGCCTTCAGAAATTAAACACCCGATTTCACCTTCGGTAGCTGAAGCACCCATACACTGAAAACAACATTAAACAATATAAGCAAACATAGTATTTACTACAAATTATAGTTCCATACTATAGAAAACAAAAACCAACCTGGCCATTGTGGCAATCCCATGCCCAGATAGTTTTGTCCTTTCCACATGAGTACAACTTATCACAGTCGGACGGGAGGGAAATCCCAGCAATACCCTAAGAGAAATCACATTGAACACATGTTAGTTAGTAAAACTTATAAGTAAATAACCAAGATAAACTCATTGTTGCAATCGAATCGACATCGCATATACGAAATCTATTAACCGTACGAATCGAAGAACCCCTCTTCACACACACGCACCCGATATTGAATTCAAATACATCAATTGAAATACAAGCAAAGCAAATCACATGGGGTACCTTGGCAATGGCGGATTCGAGAGCGGAGAAATCGATCCCCGGAACGGCCGAAGACGAAGCTCGGACCAGCCATCTACCGGGCTTCGCGAGCGGGCTCCAGATGTGGAGCTAAACGGTGAAAACGGAAGGGGTCGACGGCGGTCGGAGATGGTGGTGGCTCGGGCCTGAGACGTGGACGCGGCGATGTGGTGGTGTCGGGGCTTCGATCGGAAAGAGGCTGCGCGGATAACCGCCGGAGACGAGACCGCCGAGACGAAATCGGAGATCGAGGACGACGTCGAGAGCGACAAATGGTGCGACGACGCCTCGCGAGTGCCTCTGCCGTGCGGGGAGAATCGATCCGGCGACGGAGGAGACGGCGGAGGTGGGGCCCTGCCGAAGGTCGCGACGGCGATGGCGGAGTGCAGCGGGACCTCCGTCCTCCCCTTTGCCGACGTGGCGTGGATCGGGGTCCGGCGATTTCGTCGATCTCGATCTCAGCCTCACGATCCCCTTTCTCTACGGTCCCAAATTCATCAATTTCGTTGGTCTCAACTTCCCGTCCTCCGCGATCCAGACCGTCTGCGGCGTCACCCTGTACCCCGAAGCCTGCGTCGCCAGCCTCCTCCTCCTTCAACATCTCGAGAAGGTAAGGGAGAGGAGAGATGCGGTAGTGGAATTAGGGAAAGGGTAGTAGGGTCTTTACGCATTTTAGGCGGCTTAATTGGCACGCGTAATTTTTCGAAAGCCTTATTGCCGAAAAAATGTTGAAAAATGGCCTTATTGCCATTTTTCCCATAATTATATATATATATTTGAACTAATTATATATTTTATTTTCTAAACAATTTAGATTTTTTTTAAACAATTTGGATTTATTTATATATACAAGTTTATGGAAATTCATTTAAATCAATTAAAAAATGTATTTTTCAATTATTGTAAAATCTATGAAAATCTATAAAGTCAATAAAAAAAGTCAATCAAACTCTTTGTAGACTCCATGGTTTTAGAAAATTCACAAAAATCCATTGACTTTTAAAAGTCCAAAAAATCCATTAAAATTTCAATTGAATACACCTCCTAAATAAAATTAGAGTACTACATTACCTATTTTTATTTACTTTTACATCCAAATGTTTTTATTTTTTACATATTTTTTGGGACATGATGAAGGAGGAAGTATAGTGTACTTGTTCACTTGTGCAAAGATTGATAGTTTTACATATTTTTTGGGACATGATGAAGGAGGAAGTATAATAACCCAACTAATAGGAGCAGTAACAATAATATTGATGGAGTAAAAGCATCAAATTCAAAGTATATAATTAGGACACAAAATTTGGCAACAAACATACATTACTTATACTACTATAATTGTAGTAGAACCTCTACATTTTGATGTTAATAGCAGAATGTTTTGAATCCAAATTTGTAGGTCTTGCTCGGTTTGCAATTGAAATTGTTATCACCCCCGAACCCGTACTTGGTGTTGTACCCAGGATACTCCAGATGATGAAATCTGACGGCCTCAATCAACCTCAGCCCGTGGGAAGATGCAATGGATTCCAGCTTCCATTCCGCGTGGAATCCGTTTGTCTTGTGGGATATGTGGATCTCCCCATTTTCGCCTATCATCTCTTTCGCGTTCTTTAGAAACAAGCTCACGAGCCGCTTGTGACGCCGGAGTTGAGTCTCACGCGGGATGTTCTTGAAAAACCCTGCATGGGGAAAGTTGTAAATCACACGGTCGAACTTGAGGTTTCCGAGCACAGAGTGTTCTGCCACCTTAGTGGCATCAATGCCGTGCATGACCTTGCACTCTCGTTTAATTAGCTCCGTAATGTTGAAGAAGGCATTCCCGTAATTCTTCTCCAGAAACGCTAACACGATCAAACAAAATAGACACCTCTTTCTACATTATCTATGTCGCAAAGCGAAATAATAGAAAGAGTCTATTATATATACCTTTAGAGTCTAGAGAAGTTGCAATCATGTTGGAAGCCCTGCCAAAGGCCACAGCCAACGAAGCAGAGAAGGAGAAATCTCCGTCTCCCACCAGCAGTATCCGATGATGGTTACTGTAATGCTTAATCCACCTGATCCCTTCAACACTACTCTTTATCACTCTTTTCTCTTCTTCTTCTTCTTCTTCTTCTTCTTCTTCTTCTTCTTGAATAATAAGAACTGCAGATAAACACATTATCTCATCGCTCTCGCTTCTGACCGACTCGGGTACGGATATTATTGTATCTTGAGAAGACTCACGACCTTCAACAATATCCTCGTCACACTCATCAAAATAATAATCGTTAATTGGAGCTGCTCTTGGGTTTTGATTAGGAAGAATCGCGCCACCCGAATTTTTTTTCCTGAGCCACCTCCTCCAGAGTATAGAGAGGATGAAGTGGAACAGACCCTTTGCAGCTTTGGAGTAGATCAAACTTAGAAACCTACTGACGATCCCACTATCAATATTACGGATAGTGTCATGATGATCACTCTGCCTCGGCTCGTCTCGTGTGGATCCGAAGAAGCTGCTGTGAAGATTACCCATGTTTCTTGATTTTTGTTTTCCTAAGCCTGCACAAACACTAGGGTCTAGAGAAGTTGCAATCATGTTGGAAGCCCTGTCAAAGGCCACAGCCAAGGAAGCGGAAAAAGAGAAATCTCCGTCGCCCACAACAAGTATCCGATGACAGTTGCTGTAATGCTTGATCCACCTGATCCCTTCAACACTAATACTCTTTATCACTTTTCTCTTCTTCTTCTTCAACTAGTTCTTCTTCTTCATGCATAATAATTACTGGAGATAAACACACTATCTCCTCGCGCGCTCTCGCTTATGACTGTCTCAGGTATGGATATTATCTTATCCTGAGAAGATGCACGACCTTCAACAATATCCTCGACAAGGGGCTGAACGAACAACGCATGATGATCATAATCCTTGCTAATTGGAGTCGCTCTTGGATTTTGAATAGGAAGGATCGAATTTTGTTTCCTCCTCGGGAGTATAGAGATGATGAAGCGGAACAGACCCTTTGCAGCTTTGTAGTAGTTTAAACCACCATCATTACTGTTACCATTACCATTAAGGATGGAGTCAAGATGATGATGATGATGATGATGATGATGATGATCACCCTGCCTCATAGCTCCACCTTCTTCTTCGTCTCGGATGGATCCAAAGCTGCTGTGAAGATTACCCATATATGTTTCTTGATTTTTGTTTTTCCAAGCTTGCACAAACTAACACTGGGAATTACTCCCTAGTAACAAGAATTGAAGTGATTGCAAATTAAACTTGGTAAAGAAGATGATTGATTGCATAAATTAAGAGAAACTGAAGAAACCAAAGACCCCCCAATTGATTGCATTTGAGACGTTTCAAGAAACAGAGCAAGGGTGCCCTTTCATTTCATATTCTCTCCTTTTGTGAGTCACGTAAACTCACTCTAAGTAGTATTTAAGTGTTTTGCTCCATTTCATATTCTCTCCTTTTGTGAGTCACGTAAATTCACTCTAAGTAGTATTTAAGTGTTTTGCTAGGAAATAGTTTAATTCTCTCCATCTAACATCCAAAAATGAGTCATTTTTTAATGGATGTGTGAAAATAATTACTTTTTCTATTTCATAAATATAGTATTTTTTTTTTGGGAAGCAAATATTAAGAAACATGTGTTATGAATATTATTATATTATAGTGAATGACTTGTTGGCTAAGTCAGAAACACTAGATTGTATCCTATATAAAGGGGTCTCCCATATGAATGAATACAACAATTCACAAGAATTCATAACAATTCTATTCTCCTCTATGTTCTCTCTATATCTAATATATTATTCTCTCTCAATTCTCTTGAGTTTATAACACGTTATCAGCACGAAAGCTCAACTGCGTTCTTCATCGAAGTTCTACTCATTCAAGATCCGAACTCAAGGCAAGAATTTATATGTTTGCTAATATTCATTAATAATTATAAATATATCTACTTCTTCTACCTTCTTCTTAAATTCAAATGTTCCCGAAAAACATGATAATCTGATATTCTTGAAGTAATATCATATGTTCCCGAAGAACATTATAATATGATATTCTTGAAGTAATATCAAAACAACATTATAATATGATATTCTTGAAATAATATCAAATTGATTATGCCTAGTAAATCAATAAATTTTTAATATTCCTGAAGAATATTGTGACATGATATTCTCGAAGAAATATCAAAACTAAATGTTCCTGAAGAACATGATATGATACGAAATATCAAAATTAAATGTTTTTGAAGAACATCGTGCGAGTCTTTTGTGGTCAATCATATGAGAACTCGACCAATGAATCAATTGAGGTACTTCTTGAATTCCAAAGTGGGTGAAACTTTAGGAAAAGTTAATCAAATCCTTGTTGAATAGCCCGATGGTTATTTGCTTGAATATTGGGATAGCCACATGAGTTTAAATCCCCATGAAAAATTGATATTCCTGAAGTAATATCAAATCAATTATTTTTAATATATCAATTAAATTGAATGTTCCTGAAGAATATAAACTTGTTTAAATATTATATTGATCATTCTGGAAGAACATCATGATTTGATATTATTCGATAAATATCAAATTAAATTGCTCCCGTAGTAGCAATTAAGTTTTAAATGTTTCTGAAGAACATTATGATATGATATTCCCGCAGAAATATCAAATCAAATTTTTTCCTAGTGTAGCAATTAAAATTTATATTTTAAATCGATATTGATATAATACAAAATATTCTTGAAAGAATATTTTTATTGATTGCTCTGAGAAGAAGCAAAATTCAAACATTAAATGTTTTTGAATAACGTTACATGCTCCTGAAGAAGCAAAGTTCAAACATTAGATGTTCTTGAATAAAGTTAAATCACTCATAGTGAAACGCTAAATTCGATTGTTCTCGTTGAACCAATGATTATATATGAATTATCCCTGAAAAATATCTTTTGAAAATCGAGAATAAATGTACTATGTGGGTACTCATGGAAGAAAGTCGATTTCAATTAAATGTAATTTCTGAGAAAATTATATATTGAGATATATTTTGATCCCCGAAGGATCATTGATAAAACCTAATATTTTGATCCCGAATGATCATTGGTAAAGATACCGTATCCCCGAAGGATCATTGATAAAGATAATGTATCCCCGAAGGATCATTGGTAAATACTGTTATGCAAATTATGACATATTAAGAGTGAGCTCCGGAAGAGCTTTACTAATTACCCCCACGAGTACTACAAATGTAGTTAAACATGAAAATAATGCATATCATGAATGATTGTGCGTGGAAATGAATCAATCATTTCTCATCTGCGAATTAATATGCACCTTATATTCATATCACCCCTAAAGCGTATTTTTATGAACGGGCATAGTCGAAAATAAGGTACATTAAATATCTCGAGCCCACGATCCAGAAGATCATGATCCAGAAGATCGGTTTATAGCAATTACGATGGTTTGCATATTTAAGGAAGATCATTTCCCGGCATTAGGGGGAGATAAGAATATAAAAGTTATAAATGCCGAGAAATTTCTTTGAATGAAAACGATCTTCAAGTCTAGATCCACGCACGAATCAATTGAACCCGAAGTTCATTAAAATAAGTGACTTGCAATATTCAGCAAGTAATCTGTCAAATTAATGAAGGAGTGACAAAATCACATATATTTGTGATAAATGAACTATAAGAGTTCAAATACCAAAGACGCCTGAAGCGTAGTAGATCGATCTTAAGATATAAAATAAATCCGCGGAAAAACAAAGAAATTAAGTCACCCTCAAAATCTCCTGAAGAGAGTTAGATGGAAATCCCATTGAAAAAACATGTGCACATGATAATAGAAAATTGTGGGATTGCGGAACAACCAAATTAAATATTTTGGGAAATGATTAAGGATTTGGTTGATATATTGAATTGTCATCAAATGGAAAAATTAAAAGTCGTCAACGACATATTTGCCTCAAGAGTTGCTCTAGAAAACTTGGATCCAAAACTTAAATCAATAATAGTGTGCCGGCAGCACTCAAAGAAATAGAAATGAACAATTGAGGCTGAGCATGACTCGCTAAATAAAAGAGATATTTTGACTCTATAATACAAACCTCAAAATATTATCCCCGAAGGATATATGTGGGTGTTCGTACGAAAAACGAGCAATGATGTGGTGAGATATAAAAGCGAGATTAGTTGCTCAAGAGTTTTTTGCAGAAACTCGATGTTAATCAAATATTTTGAAAGATGACATTAAGTTCCGTTATTTAATATTTATGGCAGCAACAACGATAGATATATGCATCGAATGTATGATCTGACATTGTAAAATATCATATTACATATGTACAAAAATGATATTGAATATAAGGTCCCGAAGACCGGTGATTGGTCCCGAAGACCAGTGATTGCACTCTTTTTCCCTCTACTAAGTTTTTCCCACGAGATTTTCTTAGTTAAAGGTTTTTAACAAGACAATCACCACAATATAAATGTGAATGTCGTGTACTCTTTTCCTCGAGTATTTTTTCCTACAGGGTTTTATAACGAGGTTTTTAACGAGGCATGTACATCACTCGATAATAATTAATGAGGACATCAAAATGTTCCATATGAGTTTGTTTTCGAGATAAACTGAGGTATTGAACCTGAAGTTCAAATGATTGTGAATTGAAATTCACATTATTGTTCATTTGTCAAGAAATGTATATTGAACACTATATGCATTTAATATACTCCAGAAGAGTTACCGACCGGTTATAGCAATTGCGAATGCTCTAGTCAATAGATGTCTGGTAAAGGCATGTCCCTGAAGGACGAAAAATATACAATGATACAAATGAACGTGAAACTCGACAATTCAAAGGTTGGGTCCTGAAGACCAAAATTTATATTTGAATAACTAAGTTTTTCCTATATAGTTTTATTAGTTACAGGTTTTAATGAGAACGATTAATCACCAATAACTACTGTCAAAAAGTCAAAGATCTTCGGTGATTACAATCAGGGGGAGCAAGCTGTACTCTTTTTCCTTCGTCGAGGTTTTATCCCACTGGGTTTTCCTGGCAAGGTTTTAACGAGGCAGCAATCCTGTAAATAGTCATTCAAGGGGGAGTGTTATGAATATTATTATATTATAGTGAATGACTTGTTGGCTAAGTCAGAAACCCTAGATTGTATCCTATATAAAGGGGTCTCCCCATATGAATGAATACAACAATTCACAAGAATTCATAACAATTCTATTCTCTTCTATGTTCTCTCTATATCTAATATATTATTCTCTCTCAATTCTCTTGAGTTTATAACAACATGTTATTTTTTAATTTTTTAACCAAAGAATGGATGGTATTAATATATTTTTAAGTTAAAAAATTAAAGTATTTCCGAGTAAAGTTGAAAAATTAGTAGATAAATTAAAATAAAATTATATTTTAAATTGAAAAAGAAAAAAAAAATTGAGAGAGTCCTATTATTGTAAAAAGTCTACTTAAAAAAAGTGATTATGCAAAACTTTAAAATTTTGCAAATTATTTCAGTGAAACTTTTTCTAAGATCATTGCCAATTGTAAAATTATTCTCGGTACAAATTTATGTTATGTTTCATAAAAAATAAATTATAAAATATAATTATTTACTCAGATGAAAAATAATTACATGTCTCAATTATAATTATTTACTCAGATGAAAAATAATTACATGTTTCAATTGATTAAGAAATTAAATATAAATATATGAATATATATATATATATATATATATATATATATATATATATATATATATATATATATATATATATATATATATATATAAATTACTATATAAATTCAAATATTCAATCATTAACTTTTTTAGCCACAAAATACTAAAATTAAAATTCAAATAAAATTTAAAAAGTAAGTGAAAGCTTTTTTAGCCACAAAATATAAAATTAAAATTCAAATTTACGTTAGAAATCCTTAGATTACATTACATCTATTTATTTACGTTCAAATTTTATTTTAATATATTTTATATATAATAGTTTTAAATTTGTTTATTTTATTTAATGTTGTATATTAAATAGTAATGAAGTTCAACGTATTAAAATACATTTTAATACATTTTTCTTAATCATATGGTTATAACTTATACTATAAAATTATGTAGTTTGTTTTAAAATTTAACTAATACTATAAAATTATGTAGTTTATTTTAAAATTTAGAAACGTAAATATTATATAGTACAATATTTTTGTAAAATGTAAAACTAAAAATAAATGTTAACAGATTGTTTTTGTTGATTTTTAATATATAGATATTAATATAAAAAATTAAATTAAAATAAATACAATGAAAATTCAAAAAACAAATGTTTTATGAAAATTATAGTATAATAATAAGTTTTTCGTAACAAGTAAAATCATTAGTCTCCTTTCCCCAACAATACCTAAAATTAAACAATTTGATAACAAGACACAAATTTGGCAGCCAAGAAACATACAACATCAACTCGATCTCGTGTTTCAGGGAACTATTTTATTCACAGGCAAATAATGCATGAACTTATACATTAATAGCAGAGTGTTTTGAATCCAAATTTGTAGGTCTTGCTCGGTTTGCAATTGAAATTGTTATCACCCCCATACCCGTACTTGGAGTTGTACCCCGGGTACTCCAGATGACGAAATCTGACGGCCTCGATCAGCCTCAGCCCGTGGGAAGATGCAATGGATTCCAGATTCCATTCCGCGTGGAATCCGTTGGTCTTGTGGGATACGTGGATCTCCCCATCTTCACTTATCATCTCCCTCGCGTTCTTCAGAAACAGGCTCACGAGTCGCCTGTGACGTTTGAGCTGAGTTTCACGCGGCATGTTCTTGAAATACCCGGCAAAGGGGAAGTTGTAAATTATACGGTCGAATTTGAGATGTCCGAGCACAGAGTGTTCTGCCACTTTAGTCGCGTCGATTCCATGCATGACCTTGCACCCTCGATTCCTTAGTTCCGTAATGTTGAAGTGAGCATTCCCATAATTCTTCTCCAGAAACGCTGTTTGAAGATTCATATGTATTTAAGAACATGATCAAGCAAAATAAAAGTATATATATACCTTTAGAGTCTAGAGAAGTCGCAATCATGTTGGAAGCCCTGCCAAAGGCGACGGCCAACGAAGCAGAGAACGAGAAATCTCCATCTCCCACCAGCAGAATTCGATGACGATTGCTGTAATGCTTAATCCACCTAATCGATTCGGGTACGGGTATTATCTTATCTTGAGAAGATGAATGGCCTTCTTCAGCAATATCCTCGTCGCACTCATGAAAACAAGAATCGAGAAATGCATGATGATAATCGTTGCCGCATTTCGTAATTCGAGCTGCTCTTGGATCTCGAATAGGAAGAATCTGGATTTCGGAAGTTGACCGCCGGAGTATAGAGATGATGGAGCGGAACAAACCCTTTCTAGCTTTGTAGTAAGCTAAACTTGGAAACCTGAGGATCACACTATGATCACTCTGGCTCTGGCGTGGAGAAAGACTCGTGCTTCCACCTTTTTCTTCGTCGTCTAGTGAATCACAACCCGTGAATCTGAGGACGCCGTTATGAAGATCTCCCATGTTTCTTGATTTGTGATTTTTCCTAAGCCTGCACAAACACTAGAAAATAATGTATGTTTCCCATTTCTTCATTGAATTGGGTTTATCAGTTTATGATTATCTTATTTTTGCAGATAAAGATTTATGTACAGTATATGTTTTGGAGTGAAGATTGTGAAGTTATGGAGAGAGAAATAGATATCCATGATCTAGCTTACACTAACACCACTCACCCATAAATTGAAAACATGACCCCATATCCCTTGTTTATAGGAGTCAGTTAGTTGAAGAAGTTGTATTTTTTTTTATATATTAAATTTCACACTATTATTTCATATTCAGTTATAAGTAAATTAAAATAGAAAAATAAAATATACTTAGAAAACATATGTATATACATAGTTATATCAAATGCTGGGTTCACATGATAATTGAAATAAACAACACTTACAACACACAGCATATGAAGACAAGCTTCAAACAAAATTCATGAACTACACTTTAAGTGCGAACTTGTAGGTCTTGCTCGGGTAGCAGTCGAAGTTCTCGTCACCCCCAAACCCGCGTTTGGTGTTGTAGCCCGGATAGTGATGAAGCTTAAAATCGACCGCCTCTTTAAGCATGAGCCCGTGCGAAGAAGCCATTGATTCCAGCTTCCATTCAGCATGGACTCCGTTGGTCTTGTGAGATACGTGGATTTCACCGTCTTCGTTCAGCATTTCTTTCGCGTTTTTCAAAAACAGGCTCACGAGTCTCCTGTGACGTCTGCGAAATCAAAAGAACAAAAAAGATCCAAATTTAAGTAAACAGTCACAATTGCACACACAAAAAAAAAACTACAAGATTGATCGATACAAGTAGCTAGCTAGCTGCCCGACTTTAGCTTAGCTTCGCTCGGCAAGTTGAAAAATCCAGCGAACGGGAAGTTGAA
Organism: Euphrasia confusa; assembly: GCA_954870475.1. Lineage (NCBI taxonomy): Eukaryota > Viridiplantae > Streptophyta > Magnoliopsida > Lamiales > Orobanchaceae > Euphrasia > Euphrasia confusa. The sequence goes on along the minus strand of OX940959.1, from coordinate 35,913,407 downwards.
GACGATCCGGTCGAACTTGGTCCCACCGAGGAACTCGTGGTTAGCCATGACAGTGGCGTCGATCTCGTGCATAACCTTGCAGTTCCTAATTCCAAGCTCCACTAAGTTTGGCAAGGCATTCTCGTAATTCTTCACCAGAAAATCTACAAAAATGTTGGGTAGGATCAAACCGTTTAAATTTGTGTTTAGCCCCTACTAAAAAATAATTCAGCCCCTACGACTCGATTTTTCTGGCTCTGCCATTACCTTCGGAATTGAGGGATGTAGCAATCATGTTGGGCGCCCAACCAAAAGCCCTAGCCAGGCACGTGGAAAAGGAGAAATCTCCCTCGCCGACAAGCAGAATCCGGTGGCGATTGCTGTAGTGCCGGATCCTTCGGATCCCCTTCGCCGCCGGTGGATTGGGGGAACTTTTGACATCGGAGCGAGCCGAGCATTTTCCGGCCGACAGTCGAACAGCTGCGACCGAGTAATTGGGGGTTCCGTTGATCTCTTCGCCGTCGTCGTCCGTTAGGCTGCCGAGAAATCGGATGACGCTGAGCAGGATCCCCATGTTCTCGCTCTTGAATATCAACTGGTAAAATTCAAAATTCAAAAAAATTGAAATTGAATAATGATAATCGCCCTAAAAATTACTGTGCGTCAGTATACTTTTTTTTTGTGCATTCCCGAGATGATGCTGTAGTGGCGGCTGTTTAATGGAGTAGTAAATATCTGACGGTTGATCTTCCCGATCGCATATTCCCCTTTGTACTGTGCTCGAATTCAACTTGAAATAGAGGAGAATTGAAGAAGACGAAGTTACCGTCGTAGGATGATCGATGACTGATCAGAAAGATCTCGATCATCAGCGTTCGATCAAAAATACAAAAAATAGAAAATTATATAGGTATGTATAATTAGTAAAGTATATACATTCCAACTTCCAAGTTCCATTTGACGATACTTGGAATTTCGCGCAATACCCAATATGAAATTAAAGTTTCATTATACTTATATTTTTCAATTTAAAATACACCTTATACTATACTAGTACTCCGTAATTTTCAATTTAAAATACACATATACTTACTAGAATACTAGTACTCCGTATTTTTTATCAGTTACAATACAACTACATATTAATTGCAACGATTAATCAAAAACAGTTTTAGAAAAAAAATGCAATTAGTATACTTTTTTGCTCTTTCATTTTTTGAGATTTCTGATAGCTACAGTTCTTCCTATTCCTATGTATCTACAAACTCTTTTATTTTTTCTCTTATATGATATACTGTATCTACAAACTCTTTTATTTTTTCTCTTATATGATATTGATCGTTAACAAAAAAAAAAGTTAATTTAATTTTCAATTTTGGCTTGTTTATTTTTTAAATTAAAAAAAAAACTCTAAATTAAAATAAAAAATAAAAAACATTAGTGCCAAATAATCAATCACACTTTCTTTATTGAAAATTTCAAAATAATTACAATTAGAAAAATCTTTTACTTACTCTAGTAATCAATTTACCTTTTAAACTTACAATTATATTTTTACGTTTCAAATTTTATTTAAAATATATGATATTTTCTTAATCTTTATACTAAAAAAACGTGAATATTGCATCGGAATAGGATAAAAAATATTACTTTCGATTCTGAAGAGTCTTCACACTTCCTTTGTAATTTACAAATAAATTGTGCAGACTCAGATTATTTTTCTAAATTTGTCTTAGAAACATAACTTAAAAATGAATATTTATCTTATTTAGAGAGAATATTTACGTTTGTACAAATATTTTGAACATAAATAGTTTATGTGGTAAATATTTTTTAAACTCAATAGGGGGTTTGCTGGCTAATTCGTTACACAATCAACAACAAATTTCTTCCCCTTAGTAAGTTAGCTAGCTTTTGGTTCTATGAATTCCATTGGGTCAGGTAATAAGGGCTGGCTTGACCCATTGGCCATTGCACTTGGTACTAAGTTACCTGTCACTTTAGCTACTTTCTTAATGGGTAAGCATGTCACCCTACTTTCTCCACTCCTCAAAAGGTGTTGTGGTAGTAGTAGACTAGTAGTAACTATAAAGAAGAAGATGAACTAATAACGTGATTGATCATACCACCAAATTCACATCCCACCGTTGATCTGTCCACTACGGACAGCCCCAATTTTTGAATTAATTACATTTTCACCCCGCCACTTTTCCCTTTTGGCGTTTTCTTCTTCCAACACCCAAAATAATAAAAATTCAAACTTTACTTTTCCCTGTTTTCAAACCCCACTAACATTCAAAAGCTTCTCTCTTTTCCTCTCCTTCCTTCCCCTTCTCCACTTCCAAGTTATATTTAAGTTTCAAACTCTTCTCCATTCTCATTCCTTCGTACAACACATTTTCTTGAAAAAAAAAAAACATGGATCCCCTTTCAACATCCCCACAATCCACACCAACTCCCCACAAGCAAAACAGGTTGTCGCCTATTTTCCAATCAGTATTGCCTAAACAATCCAGAAGCCAGCACACTCTCACGCCTGACTCCCTTCTGTACACCAGCAAGCTCAGATCAAGAGACCAACCGATCCTCAGACAACCTCGGAAGACCAAACCCATAGTTTGGTTCGCAGCCATCCTCTGCATGATATTCATCGTCGTCGTCATCTTCCTCGGAATAGCAACCCTCATCGTCTATATCACCGTGCAGCCTCGAAACCCTTCGTTCGACGCGCCTTCTGCAACCATCAACGCTGTCTACTTCAACCCGCCACAGTTCATCAACGGCGAAGTAACATTTCTGGCAAACATTTCCAACCCGAACAGGAGATTGAGTGCTAGGTTTGAGCACCTTCACGTGGAGCTCTACTTTTCAGAGAGTCTAATAGCGACTCAGGTTCTTGTGCCGTTCAGTGAGAGACCCAGAGAGTCCCGACTGGTGTCCGTACGCTTGGTGTGGGGCTCGGTTTTCTTGCCACCGGATCTTGTTGTGGATATTCTGGAGCAGGCGCAGAGGAATAGGGTTGTGTACAATCTGAAAGGAGCTTTCAGGGTGAGAGTTAAGACGGGCCTCATCCATTACTCTTACTGGATGCATTTAGATTGCCAACTGGAAATGACGAGTCCACCTAACAGTGTACTGGTAACGCATAGTTGCACGACCAAGAGATAGAGGCAGGAATATGTTTATTAAACATACAAAGATTTATTCAGTGCCAATGTAATTGTGATGGGAGTTTCATAGAAATCAGCATATAAAGAAAAATATTTTGTCCAAACGAACAAACAAGTGCAGTTAATAAGCTTATACATATCGATAAAGCTTCAAAGGGAAGAAAGGCTTTTCCACCCTACAAAAACAAGGACTTATCTATTCCTATACAAGGCTTTCGAAACCTTCGATAGTTAGCACTTCGGTTTTTTGGGTCATCCCCAAATTTTCAATCCTTATAGTGGTATGAATGATCATCTTACTTGATCCCCTTTAATAGAGATATACTGTAGTATATACCACAAAGCAAAAAGATTCTGCTTTTCCAACATATGTTCTTACTACACCATGTGGCAGCAATCTTAGACTTCTAATTCATTTGCAGATTAAATTAAATAAAACACATGGGTTGTAGTTGCTGGTACAGCAAGATGATCTGATATAAGATTGAAAATCCAACACTGAAAAAAGAGTCATACATATGACCCAGACAGTCGGACACACAAATTTGCATCTCGCTACATTAAAAGCATCCGACAAACTCGCATGCAATCACAGTATCAAATAGCACTTTGAATCCCCTAGTTCTTGATATGATGACCGGATTGTTAATTTGTTATGTTCAAAAGTCGATAAAGGGCAGGCACCCCTATACTAAACTTATTCCATGGATATGCAACTAAACTATTGACATGTTACTTTGTTCTCCTAGGAAGCAAGTTAGGTCAATTATGCGAGCAGTCGAACACTGGAAAATCCTAAGTATAAATTAAGCAATATGACTCCCATACTTAGAGATTGTGGACAAAACAATTAATCGCATCCACCAGGTATAACTTATAAGGATATCCGAACAAATGAAAGATACCAGTGCTATAAGTCCATTATATCTTCAAACAACTACAGACATTCATGTCAACAATTTCAAAAGCAATAGTATCAATCTGAACAGAATTCTAAAGAGAGAAAAACCTCCAACGGGTACCAGATTTCATGGACCGCCAATTTCTGCTGGTGTCTTTGCCGTGATTGACAAGGCGTGTAATCCACTCTGCAACTCATCTTGCAATAAGCTATAAATCAATCTATGCCTTTTAACTAAACTCTTCCCTTCAAACTCTTTGGAAACCACTTTCACATTGAAATGTGTCTCCCCATCACTTCCTCTAACACCGGCATGGCCCGCGTGCTGATAAGACACATCCTCGACTTCTAACTCCAAAGGACTCAACTCTTTCTCCAGTGTCTCCTTAATCCTCATCCCTCTACCCTCCAACACACTTCCATGACCCGAATCCTTCCCCAAATCTCCAACAGTCTCACTAGGCTTCACCCCGCCATTTCCTGTATCATCGTTGGATGCTAAAACAACCGGATCCTCTTGTTGGCCCTTGTTACCCTTATCGGCTTCAACGTACAATTGCAAAGCCTTTTTCTGCATAAGCTTCAACATATTCAAGAACCCATTATTCCTGGATGGGGTCAGACTCTGTTGTAACCCTAAAAGCACCGCAAAATCCGGCGACACCCTAACAATCTCCTCTACCGACCGCCCCGAAAGGCCTTGAACTAGCAGAGCCGCAAGCCCTTTAGTCAGAACCGAATCGGAATCCGCTTCGAAGATGACATTTTTATCATCGTCGAGATACGCCCGGACCCAAACCTGCGAAACACAACCTTGAACCTTGTTCTCGATCGTTTTGTACTGGGATTCCAAGGGGCTTAGGTTTCTACCGTAGAACAATAGCTGCTCGTACTTGGATTTGGGTTCTTGAACTCCCTGAAACAGTTTGACGATTTCTTGGAGCCTCGGAGGGAGCTCTTCGACGGGCTGCAGAGAAGCTGTAGGTGTAGACGATGAGAAAACGGGATTTTTGGTGGATAATCTTTGGAAAGTGATGGGCTTGCAGAAGAAGAATTTCGGGGGAAATAATGGGGTTTTCAAGGGTTTCAGGAACGGCGTTGTGAGGTGGTGGAAGAGAAGAGATTGGGGTATTCTGGTGGAAATCAACATAATTATTTTCTTCTTCTCTTTTCTTTGTTTCTGATCGACCAAATATTTATGTTAATTTCTTGAGCAGCAATTCTCGAATGAAATTGGGGCTTGCGGTTCTGATTAGGTACCGAATACTGATACCGAATAGTCACCCCATATCGAGTAGGACTATCGAGGAGATCGGGTCCAACACGAGTAATATTATCCCAATAATCAAATACGCCACTATTACTGTGGGTGGTAAAATATTACTGATAAAAAAATGTAAAGAAACCATTTTTACTGACAGAGTGATAGGTGAAATTTTGGCGCGCTCTGATTTATTAGGGTTAAGTCTCCCTTGAATTTCCTTCATCGTTCAAACCATGGCATTCTCTCCCGGGATTTTTTCGCATGGGTTTGCAGTCAAACCCCACTACCGAGTCTTCTTGATTTCCTGGTCAGTACATTCTTCATTCTCTGGCTTTTGTTTTCCTGTCCATTTTTTTTATTTCTGTAAAAATCGAAAAACATCAATTTGGGAAAAGGGTCAATCTGATAAGAAGAAATAAGAGTGTGTAAAACTAATTCTTTGCTAGTTTTCTCTGAAAAGAATTTATATTTATGGTTAAAAAAGGGGCAATGCCATAAGAAGAGACTACAGTAGCTCTTTTCCTGGAAATTGCATTCCTAGGAAATCCTCGGAGAACGAAGGAAGTGGAGCTGCTTCTTTGCCCTTGAAGTATACAGAGGAAAGGCACAATGGGCCGGAGAGGGTTGACTTTCGCAAGAACTTGAGCAGGAGGTTTTCAGATGCCAACTCCGCCAACCGTGGTGACATGAGTTATGGGTTGAATAGTATGGGTATGATTTTGTTATAGTAGCCTATGTTTGTGTGGAAATGTTACACTGGCTCCTTATGTGTTTTGTGTTACACTTGTTTTACGTGTTGAAATATCTAGCGGGGGAAGAAGAGGTCGAGGGAGATTCTATTACTGATGAAGATAATAGTAGAGGATTTAGTAGAATTCAACCAGGACAAAGTCGGCAAGATGTGGAGAAGTTGGGGATTGAGTTACTTGCTTCCAGGTTAGTCATTTTGTATAACTTTATATTGTCTCATTATGTTAGTGTTGACTGAGAGATTTTGTGGTGCACAAGATGTGTCAAGCACAACACAGCTTTTCAAATTATATGAATTGGATGATGATGACATCACTTGGTTTAGTTTGATTCCAGAATAAGAACATTGTTGAGTATATGGGCACCTTGAATCCCTGTGTAGTTTTGGACTCGGTGAAAGGCTTTCCTGTTGAAAATATTCCTTGAAAAACTGGTTTCTATGGCAATATATGTACTTCAATGCTTATCTGGTTCTTTCACAGTGCCCTATCTTTTTTGAAGAAACATAACTCTCTGATGAGGTTTATTTCTTTGGTTTAGTTAGGGCATTAAGCATTGGATGTGTCGAAAAGAACAGGAGATAATAGGGCTTGTTTGTTTTGTGATTGGATATGTAAATCAGAATATCAGTACCCGTTTGTTTAGGACTCAAATTTTCAATATTCAAAAAACGTAACACCTAACATATTACAGTACATATATTATCAATTTATCATCTTATTCAACAAATGTATGTTATCATGTTCACACGTATACTTTTTTTTTTTATCTCATCATCTTTATTTATAAAGAATTAAATTCAACCAAATAATATAACATCATTCATATTCCATGATTCCAGACATGATTTGTCGTCTACACTGATAAAATAATATGATCTTCCTGCATTCAGGCATAAATTAGTTAGCATCATCAACTTTTTAAACATGATTTGACATCTATAATAAAACGTTAATTGGATCATACACGTTACAATAGACAATGATTCTTACTATTCATAGAACTCTAAAACCCCAATCGTAAAACAAACATAACCTAATAGTAGTGCTAAAAGAATCTCCATTTTATTGCAAATGTCTCCTTTCACGCATACTTTGATGATGGAATGAACTACCAGCTGAGTTATCGGTCACCAGACTTTTATAATAAGAGTGCAAATGCTTCGAGTATACCATATTTTACTTGCTTGTGTAATAATTTTATTTTATTTGTACTCGATCTTTTTTGTCTGAGATATGCTCTAATTATTTCCAGAGCATTTACTGCTGTGGAGCTGAAGAAGAAACTGCAAGCAAAGAAATTCCCGCTTAACATTGTCGAGACAGTGATAACTGACTTCCAGAGCAGGTTCATTCCCTAGAAATGTTTTTTTCTTATAACTTATTCATAACATGAAAATAAGATTTCTATTTCTAAGCCTGTTAATTTTTATTGAAGGTTTGGTGTGTATTTTCATGTTTACCCACCTGGATATCTCTAGCAAGTCCTTGATCCTTTTTTTCTTAACTGTGTAGGGGTCTGATTAATGACTGCTTATATGCGGAAGCATATTCTCGATCCAGATGGTCGTCCTCAAGCTGGGGTCTTCGGCGAATTAAACAAGTAAATAATACTCTATATTGTGAAACGAATATTACTCTATGGATCCTTAGTTTAAGGGAAAGATTTCCCAACACCCCATGAACCCGAGAAGTGAAAATTCACATACATACTAATTATTGCCTTATATGTGCCAACGATATGTTTCTTTAACTTATATCTTGAACCAGTGTCCATTTTGTAATACGAGTCATCCATTATGTACATCACAAATTGAAATAATTATTCTGGTCTGTGTGCTAAAGTTAATTATATCAGATATGTTTTTAAGAAGGGCCCGATTTCTGGATTATTAGTTGTTCAAGCATTTCTATGAAGGAATAATTACAAAAGCTCTTCCTTAGGCCTGAGTTTAATCTTAAAACCAAAACAAAAAGAAAATTTCACTAAAATTTGCAAATAACCCCTTGAAGTTTGTTTTTTTACTTGCATATGTAATTCCAAACCACAAGGGCTTATATGTAATTTTGAAAGATAAGTCGATAAATTTATAGTCAGGCAAAATCCGAGAGGTATTTTTTTAATGTTAATTGTTAACCCTTATTCTTTATTAAACTTACACTTGGTTGATCTTGAATTGAAAGGCTTTAAATTTTTTACTTAATATTATAATTAGTATTACTTGAAAAGGGAGAAACACTTGCCTCTAATTGCATTACATTTCCCTTAATTTAGGCATTATCCAAGAAGGGTGTAAGCGAAGTGGATACACAGAAAGCGATAAAACAAGTGTTCGAGGGTGAAGAAAGCGAAGATCAAGAATCTGGAATCACCATGTCAAAGCTATCTCTTGATCAGTTGTATGTTCAAGCCTCGAAGCAATGGCAGCGAAGCCGTGGGTCCCCCCAAGAGACACGAAAGTCGAGAATGGTCCGTTGGCTTCAATACCGTGGATTCAATTGGAGTGTCACTAATTATGTCCTAAAGAAGTTGGGATCGGAGAATCCTTCCTAGAGGAAAACACCCGTCGCTTTGAAACTCTGTCCCGTTCCTGTCGTGAACCAATCTAACTGGTCAAGTGTACCATGATATACGCATGCAGTAAATGATGAAAGGAACTACTGGAAGGAGGCTAAGTCGCTATCATATCTCCAAGGGATGTTGGTACATTCTGAAAACAGATTTCTGCCTTCATTTCACTTTATTTATATATCCTTCTTTTCCAATTTTTTTTTTTTTTTTTTGGATTTTAGATGGTGGGTAAAACATTGGTACACCAGTAGGGTAGTTTGGAATGGCATATTTCTGGTTGGGGAGAAAGGTGAAAAAGGTAGGGCCTTTGACCCTACTTGTATCTATTATTATTAAATTCCACTTTTTCATGTTGAAATTATGGCTTCTAATTTTCAAAATTTTATTGGCAAATTTTCATTTTCATTCCTAATTTTGTTTAAAAGAGTTGGTGTTTTTCGTTGCATAATTCTGCGGTAGTGACGACTTTGATCACATTTGAATACACGCTCTTATAATTTTGGTTCTATATTTTTGTAAAATTGAGACATTTCTTCAAATTACTGTATATAGAACCAAAGACTGCAACTTTCTCAAAGTTTCAGAATTTGAAAACAGGGATAAAAATTCAGAACCCTTGACAATATTAGTACATGCTTCATTTTTTTTTCTTTTCTTACAATACATTTACTCACTGTGTTACATGAGGGGCAGAAACGACTTTTCACACATGCCCCTCTGGTTCTCTGTTACAACACTCTCACTCTACAAGATTATTAACAAAAAAAAATTAACACAACAATCTGATTACTGAACTTATGGTACACACTTAGATGACATCTTCTACCTGTCATGATCTACTGCATGCAGCAGCAGCTCCTGCACAATATGCACAAAAAGGCGTTTTCTCTCTCGAAGCCACGAACTATTTAATTCAAGCAGACTCGTCGGAGAATGCGAACGAGCAGCTAGAGGATCCGTGACCGAGCATTTTCATCGGTGGGCCCGACACATTTCCCTTCAGCAAATCTGTCTCTGACCTTGTGGGGTCCACGTATCGAATCTCCTGCAGCATGGCCACGACGTCCTTCATCATGGGTCGATCACTCCCCCGCGTGCTCAGGCACAAAAACGCAACAGCCAACGTCTGCAGCATTTCGTGCATCTGGGGGTCGGCTCGCCCCCTCAGCCTCGGGTCGAGCACTTCGACCGGGTCCCGCTTTCCGTTCAAGTGCTCGCGGACCCACTCCACCAAATGCGACCCCCCAGGCAGCGTGGGGTCCAGCGGGTGTCGCCCCGTCAGCACTTCCAGCAGAACCACTCCAAAGCTGTAAACGTCGCTCTTCTCCGTGATCCTCTGCATGGAAGCATGTTCTGCAAAAGAAGAAAAACGAGTAAGTTTTATGTATGCAGCAGTTTTGACTTTTGAGTCGAAGAGTGTTTTCCTACCTGGAGCCATGTATCCGTAAGAACCAGCAAGATTCGGCCTTTGACTCTGTTTCGTTGCGTCCACGTCATCACTTCCGACGAGCTTCGCCAGCCCGAAGTCAGCGAGGTAGGGCTCCATGCGATGCCCTAACAGAACATTCATGGCTTTCACGTCCCCATGCATGATAGGCGGCACACAGTCATGGTGCAAGTACGCGAGCGCGTGTGAAGTTCCGAGAATGACCTCGAACCTAGCCTCCCATCCGACCCCTCCTCCTTTACCCGTTCCGTGAAGAAGCGAACTCAAGCTCCCGTTCGGAAGGTAGTCGTAAAACAGCAGCTTCATAGCCCTGTTCGAACCCCACCCCAAAAGCCTCACGATGTTCTTGTGTCTGATAGATCCGAGCGTTCGAATCTCGGAATCGAACGCTCCCGATTCCTCCGAAGACCACATCTTTTTAACCGCTAAAGTCTCCCCGTCGAGAACAGTCACCCTGTAAACGACCCCCGAGCTCCCTGTCCCCACCACGTTCGACGAAGTGAGCTCCTTCACCACTTCGTCCATCGAGAATTCCAGCTTCTGATAAAACCTCGTCTCCCAAAAGTTATTGCTTCCCGTTGACTCGCGATTGTTAGCCATCTGAGTCTTGACTAGAACGTAGACTGCCAGCAGCACGAGCACCACGCTCACGCTGACTAGGACCGCCATCACTAGTTTCATGGTGGCCTTCCGATGGCCGTGGGGCTCGATTCCGTCGGCCGGAGTTCTGACCCCGCCGGAGACGTACAGATTCTTGTTTCCGTCGAGGTCGGCGAGAGGGAGCTTGCGGAAAAACGGGGTGTCTGGCAAAGTTCCAGAGAAGTCGTTGAAGGAGATGTTGAGCGAGACGAGGTTCTGGAGGCTTTTGAGGACGTCTAGTTTCCCAGAGAACTTATTGTGGGAGAGATCGAGGGTTCCTAGTTTGTCGAGATTCGAAAACTCGGCCGGGATCTCGCCTATGAGTTGGTTGCAGCTGAGGTTGAGTGAGATTTCGAGCGATGGGAGTTGGGATAATTCTATCGGTATATCACCAGAGAAGCCGTTGCTTCCTAGGTCCAGTAACTGTAGCCTAGTGCAGGAAACGATCTCCGGTGGGATTTTTCCGGTGAGTTGATTTTTGCCGAGATTAAGTTTGTTTAATTGGGAAAGGGAGCCGATGGCAGGGGTTAACGGACCTATAAGCCTGTTATCGGAAATGTCCAAAAACTGTAGACTTTTCGGTAGAGTATCAGGCAGAGAGCCGGATATCGAGTTCGAGTGAAAATCGAGAAACTCGAGATTTTCGCACCCCGAAATGGAAGGAGGAATGTTCCCGACAAGGCGGTTACTACTGAGATCGAGAAAATTCAAATTTACCAACTTTCCGATTTCCGCTGGAACAGTACCTCCCAGCATGTTATCGTTCATCCTGAATCTGTACAGGTTCGTACAGTTCCCGACATCAGGCGGTATGAAGCCCGTCAGGCTATTCGAGAGAAGCAGCAATTTCGTTAGATTCTGAAGCGCGAAAATCTGTTTAGGCACCGGCCCGAAAAGCCCGTTGTAAGAAAGATCGAGCGCCTGGAGATTCTCGCACTCGGATAAAGCTTCCGGAATGTTTCCCGTCAAGTTATTCCTCCAGGCGAAGAAGAGAGTAAGGCTGGGCAGCCTCCCGATTCCGGCCGGAATCTCGCCGGAGATTCGATTGTTGTCGACTTCCAAATGAGTCAGAGCGACACAGCTGGTGAGTTCGGAGGGTATAGTACCTGACAACTGATTGACACTCAGTTGCAGCTCCTGGAGATTGAGAAGGTTCCGGAAGCTCGTCGGGATTGTTCCGGTCAAAAGATTGACCGATAAGTCAACGACTCGCAACTCTCGACAGCTCCCGAGCTCGTACGGGATCGTCCCGACTAAGCTGTTCTGCCATAGCAACACCGACTGGAGGTTCTTCAGGCTCCCGATGCTCCTCGGAATCGAGCCCGTGATTGAATTCTCGTACAGGTATAAATTCTGGAGCTGAGTGCAGTTCCCTATCTCCTCCGGTATGGGGCCCGACAGAAGAGAAGTATACAGAGCGATCGTTTGGAGCTTTTTCAGGTTTCCGATCGAAGAAGGCAGGCTGCCGGAGATCCCTGTTTCGGCTACTCCGAGAATGACTAAATTCGTGCAGTTGCCGATTTCGTCAGGCAACGGGCCGGTGAGGTTCTGGTTCCCGCCGGCCCGGAAGGCCTCGAGGCTCCTCAGCCTCCCGACGCTCGCCGGAATCTCGCCGGAGAGATTGTTGTCGAAGAGCATGAGGGTCTGGAGGCGGGAGAGGTTGCCGACGTCCGACGGGATCGGGCCCTCGAGGTAGTTCGTGTTGAGGGATAAGCCCGTGAGGTTGTAAAGCCCGCAGATTCGGGCCGGGATTCGGCCCGAGATCGAGTTGTCGCTGACGTCGACGGAGACGAGGGCGGCGTAGTCCCCGAACTCGTCCGGGATAGGGCCGGTGAGGTTGGCGGAGGAGAGGATTAGGGTGGTGAGTGACGTCAGGGGTTGGAAGGTGGAGGGGAGTGGGCCCCGCAGGTCGAGGGACTTGAGGATTAGCTTGTCCACGTGGCCGGTGGGGTCGCAGGTGACTCCGAACCAGAGGCAGGGGTTCCGGTCGGAGGAGGTCCACGACCGGAGGGCTCCGGTGGGGTCGATTAAGGTGGACTTCCATCGCAAGAGAGATTGGGCTTCGTTGTCTATGGAAATTGAAGTCGAGAAGAGGAGGGAGAGGATGAAGAGAGTTGGGAAAAGGGTTTTGTCGGGAAAGGGGATTTGGTGCTCCGGCGGCATTGCGGAGGGCGGTGGCGGCGGTGATCGGTGGTTGGGGGTATTTGAGCCATTTCTGATTCTTTTGTCGTGGTTGTTTATAGATGTTGAGAACAGTAAAGAGAGAGAGAGAGAGAGAGAGAGAAAGGAGAGATCTGGATCCAATAATGGCACTTTGGATTTAGTATTAATTAATATATCATTAATTGTTATTTTATTAGGGGGGTTGGGGTTAAGAGGAAGATGGTGATGGAGATGGGGGAGCTGTGTATTCAGGATTAATTAATCTGGTAACTGATTAATTAGACCCGGTCAGCTCGGGTTCGAGTTTGAGTGAAAAATAACTCGGTCGAGCTTTGAAAAAGTCGGTTGGAAATTATAGACTGGTTTGAGTTTGAGGGTGTAATTTGTGTTGTACTATGGAAACCAAGATTTGGGTCCTCTCATTCAATTTGTGTAGTGTTGAGTATAAATTTTTGAAGTTAATAGTTAACTGGTTGTAAAATGAATGATATTAATTGTGCCATTTAAAGACTATCATAACTTCTTTATTACAAAAAAATTTTTGATTGTTGTGTATCAATTTAATAATATAAGGACCACAAAGCAACCTTGTTTAATCCATTGATTAATCAACTTAATCTACATTTTCTCTTCATTTTTACAATTTGTAGTTTTCATCTGGTATTTTCACCGAGATAAAAAATGATAGTACAAAATAAAAAAAGACTGATCCAAATAATGGTCGAATTATTGAATGAGAGAAAAAGAAAAGGATGTGACTTTTATTTTACAATTGAATCACAATTCGGGGTACTATTTTTCACCAATTCGGGAAGTTCAACTTTTAGCAAGTCAATTCCTGCAAAAGTTAATTGATCACTTAAAATCTGTTGTATTTTGGGTTTTTGATACATTGTGCAATTTCATCATATCTTGTCGTACTATTTTCTTGTGGCCAGCTGGTGAGATGATGCACAGGCAATTGATTTTTTTTATAAGGAGGAGAGACGAGAAACTTCACCCCCACCCGATCGGAGGTCCTTGGGTAAGATGTAAATCGAGGAATGTGCCCGAGTAGCAGACACCTGTGCGAGAGAGCCAACAGGTCGAACCTCAGGACAAACCTTCATAATATTTCAATGAAAATTTGTCCCATCCGAGATTCAAACCCTGAATCGCCGGGGAATTACACCCACATCATCACAGGCCTTATCACTCGGCTATGCTCCTGGGGACGCACAGGCAATTGATTTCATACTTGTTTCATCCATTTTTCATAGAAATAGTTCGACTCGCTTTTGCGGAGTTTCGAGCCAACTTTATTGATCGATCTCTCTCTCAACGTAGATCTTTACCCCGATGACAATGGATTGGTGGAACCTCTTACGAAAACCAGCATAATGAAGTCGCTCGATTTTCATAGCACGTATAAATTGATCGAATTCGGTTAAATTCTTAGAAGAACAAATTAAAAGTAAGGTAATGTGAAATCAAGAATACTTACTATAATTAATGTAGTGGATAGATCTAATTTTGTGTCTTTATTAGGTGAGGAATCAAAATGAAATGGAGTTGTGAAGGTAACATGAGCTTTTGAGAGTGAGGCTAATTATGTCATTTTAATAATCTGCAAATGTGGTCACCCTGTCGGCCTGTATGGCTGTTCGAAGGATTAATTAATTAATTAAACAATTAATTAAATTAATGTAAATCGTGTTTTAGTGGAATGGAAGCGACACTCTAATACACAGTAGCAGCAACTACGTAATTACATTTATTAGGTATTTATTAATTTAAAACAAAAACACTATATGTCTTAATTTAATCACGAGATAGATCGGTCCACGTGCCACCACAACGAAGCATAGTGATCGTGATGTCACACCGTAAAATAAAATACATAAAATATTATAGTAAGAATTTTATTACTTCATTTTTTTACATTTAGTAATAATTTATTAATTATTCGAGGATGTTGTTTTAAACATAAAATACATTCGGGAGCGTTAATCCCTAAATGAGTTTAATATACTGTATATGTTTCTTAGAAAAGTTGAAATGCATCATAATTAATTACTTCTGATTAAAGTAAAAATGTAGGAAAGGTTCTTTTATTTTATTTTATTGCAAGTACTAATTAATTTCTTGTGTTTGTGATCAATCGAATGTTGGTTAATTTTCTGTACTATAATTTATCATATGCATATATAATATGGTTCGACATATTATTATGTTCAAGGTGAAACGACTTTCGGGCTTGAAATCACACATTTGATTCACCCTTCTTTTTACCTTGAATCCAATAATTAGTTCACTTTCTTGCCTTTACTAGGAAAGGTGTACGGTTTTCACATTTTGTGAAAGATCTATCTCGAGCCATAAAAACACGTATCTTTAGGAACGTGGCATGCATGTGAAATGTGATCTCTCTCGATCCATTTAAAGAAATTGCGTTCTTAATTAATTGTTTGTTTTTTATTGGAAAAATGGAGTTGTAGCGTACGATATTTGAATTATTTTTCACATATACAAACATGTATTAGTATGGATCAAACACAAAATAACACGATTATGAAGAACTTTTCAATAAAAAAAAATATGTTGGTGGAGGCTTTGCCACGGAATGTAATGTATTTTCTTTTGTATTTATATATGACAAGTTGATTGAATTTATTGAGTGCAAGAGAGACGAAAATAATCGTATGTATATATCTCACTGGAGAACAGAATTTTGTAATTGTTTCGTGTTTCTCGTTCTACTATATAAATTATTTCAAAATTGTTTATAATCAGTCATTATAATTTTAAGGTAACTTGTTGATTATAATTATAATTAGTCATTATAATTAGTCATATATATATCAACTTCTAACACTCATTTTCAATGCTTGAAAGAGTTTTAACTTTTAAAGCAAATATAAATTATCCTATTTGTTCCATAATTTGTCTTTAGTTCCTTTCTATGTATGTTTGATGTGAACTAGTAAAGTCTTCCTTAGTTTTCATAATAGCTTCCGCCTTCGGCCTATACAATGATTATTTGTATAAAAGATTAAGAAATTAAATTTGCTATAAGAATGATAATTCATAATTAGTCGCATCAAAAGGCCAAAATCATGTCATTTATCTTTCCTTAATTTCGGGATTTTGTAGAGCTTAATATATAATTAATTAACCTAAGTATCATCAAAAGAAGCTTTATAACCTTTACCTAAATCAGAACTTTAAATGTTCTTTTGATTTTGAGTCAAACCTCGTGTGCTCGACTGCTTTGCTTTGCTCTCCATAATACTTCTACTTAATTAATACTACAACGTAATACTAATAATTAAGCACCTAAAAAGCAAAAGTTATAATTGTCCAAACAAAATCAAACTCCTTTTCTTAATAGGGTTGTAAAGGAATCTGTGTCTCTCTATACTGTATTTGATGTTAGAAATCTAATGATAGGATATTTTTAAATTTTAAGTCTAAAATATTCAACCCAAATCGGACTGAATCGATAGAGCTCAACACCCCAAGTTAATTATTTGTATATTAGTACAAACTTGACAAATTAATTAACTCCTGAGCTGATTGGATAAGCACGGTTTATATGAATATTAGTACAAATTATTTTTGTTCAAAAAAAATATTTTATTTAAGGGAAAAATGGCAATAAGACCATTTTTCAACATTTTTTCGGCAATAAGGCTTTCGAAAAATTACGCGTGCCAATTAGGCCGCCTAAAATGTGTAAAGACATCGTTGCCCTCGCATATATACACATTTGAACAAACGGTTTCAGCAATTAATTTCATTATTTCCCGCACACACGAACTCCCACACACACGAAACCCACACCTCCCTCCATTACTTTCTCTCTTTTCTCTCTCGGCTCCCGCTCGAAAACTCACAGAAAAAAACCGAAACCAAGCTTCGTAACCACCACCGCGAAATCCTCTCATCTCTCTGCTTGCTCAGTTCGATTATTATCAGATGGCGCCGTCGAAGAAAACCGCCGCCGCGAAGAGAACCGCCGGGAAGAAATCGACTCCAACCGCCGCTGCTGCTTCAGAGAACACGGAACGGAGGCTTGTTCAGTACACTCCGTCGAGTGAAGAGCAGGCGAGCCCTATCCCTCAGCCTGCCGCCGGCGAGAAGAAGGAGAGGAAGTAAGTATTTCGAACCCTAATTCAACCGATTTTCAATTTCAATCTGTTAATTTCCATTGCATGAATGAATTTTGTGTGTTTTGATGGAGGTTCGGTGTGGTTGTGTGTTCATCAGTGTTGATTGTGTGTGTTGGTGGCCGTTCAGTGTTAATATGTTCTGTTCAGTGTTAAATTTTCCTGCTCAGTGTTTGTTTATCCCTGCTCAGTGTCTCTTTATGCCACCCAGTGCAATTGCATGGCCACTCAGTGTTGATTGTGTGTGTTGGTGGCCGTTCAGTGTTAAATTGTTCTGTTCAGTGTTAAATTGTCCTGCTCAGTGTGAAATTATGCCTGCTCAGTGTCTCTGCATGCCACCCAGTGCCCTGTGTGTGCCACTCAGTGTTGATTGTGTGTGTTGGGTGTATGTTCAGTGTTAAAATGTTCTGTTCAGTGCCTCATCATGCCTGTTCAGTGCCTCTTCAGTGCCACTCAGTGCAATTACATGGCCACTCAGTGTTGTATATGCCTGTTCAGTGTTGTATATGCCCTGTTCATTGCTTTGTACTCACATCGGTGTGTGTTTTTTTGGTGTTCGTTCCAGGTCCTATAAACAGATGAGGTCCAACTTGCTGACCATCATCCGGACGATTGATGAGATCAAGGACAAGCTGAAGCCGGGGCACGACGAGTATCTGAAGATGACCCCCTTCTACCATCTCTTCAAGAGCATTAAGGATCAGAGGCTGACCATCCTCCACACCCGAAAGAGCGACGCTGCGATAGCTGCCGTGCTGGAGCAGATGGATGCCGGCGCTCGTACTATTAAGCTCGGCAGCAAAGATGTCAGGATCACTCCCGAGGATGTCGATCTTATATTTGGAATCGTAGGCGGGAGTAGGAAGCTCGATATCAGTTCGAGGTCCAAGTGCGATAACAAAAGATTCAGGGAGAGGATGTTCCCGGGGGAGAAGACGCTGAACCCGAAGCTGCTGAATGAAAAGCTCGATATTTTGGTGAAGCGTCGGAGTCGCAAGCCTCAGGCTCTTGCTGATGTAGCTCGGCTCCTCTCTTTGACAGTGATCGGCACTGTCTTCTTCTCCACTTCCTCCGTCACGATCCAATGTAAGTGGTCGGATTATGTTGTGGATCTGGAGTCGATGCAGAGCTACAACTGGGGCGAGGCGATTCTCAAGGCCCTTTGCGACTCGGCAGCTGCGAACAGGGGCAACCCGCAGAATACACAAGGCTGCACGATACTGCTTCTGGTATGTGCTTCTACTTGCTGTTCTTCACAATCGTCTTGCCGTCTTTTTTATTTTTTCATTCCTTGATATTTACCTCGGGTTTTTTTGTTTGGTTTTTGTGCAGTTCTGGCTTTGTGAGCACACAAAGCTGGCAAAAAGGCTGGAGAACGAGCACCTCCCCCGGGTCCTGAACTGGCATCTCAATGACCTTTCGAATGTGACCAAGGAGACCCTGGCGGGTCTCGCGGACGAGGCGGTAAATATCTTCTCTCTTTCTTCTGCTTCTTCTTTTAATTCTGTTTTGTTTTATGATTCAGTGTCCGTCGACAGTGTTTATTGAGGTTCAGTGTTTATTGCTTGCTGTTCAGTGTGAAATATTGAGGTTCAGTGTGAAATATTGAGGTTCAGTGTTTATTGCTTGCTGTTCAGTGTGATATTCATGCACACAGTGCCTGTGGGTGGACAGTGTGAATGATGTTCTGGTTCAGTGCTTTTTTATGCTGTTCAGTGTCAAAGTAGGATAATTGCGATGTTCAGTGCTTATTAATGTTGTTCAGTGTCACTCACTTGAGGGGTGATGATGTTTTTTTGAGTTCTAACGCGTGATGTCCGTGTCTGACAGGTGGATGCTCGTCTTCTGAAACACGGAAAGACGGTGGCGGAGATCCATGCGTACAAGGGCTACCTTTCCTACAAAGCAATCGTGAACACTCCGCGTGCGGCGGAGAGCGAGGACGAAGGGCGGTCTGATGACGATGATGATGACGATGACGAGCATCCGGGCTCTGATTCGTCGAGCCCTGAGGAGGAAGAGGAACAAAAAAGAAAAGGCCCCGAGGGCGGGCCTTCTGGAGACGAGCAGTCGTCAGATGGGGAAGACGTCGACGACGACGACGACAGTTCTTCCGGGCGGCATCAGGAGATGGCCTGCATAGTCCCGGAGCCGGAGGACGAGGGTGGGCCTTCCGAACAGCAGCAGCCCGATGAGGAACGCCCCGCTGTTTCTGCTGCTGAATCCGAGAGGTTGCTCAACAACCTCCTGTCGGAGAATCAAGATCTCTCCAGTGCTGTGAGGGATCTCCAATCCAAGCTCGATAGCACGACTTCTCGGCTGAACGAAGCGACAAGTGCTAACGTCGAGCTGGAAGGCGAAAACCAGCGTCTGAAGAGGAGGAGCTCCGAGGAGGAGGAGGAGCTGAAAAATCTGAGGGCCCGAGTGAAAGAGCTCGAGGAAGAATTGATCAAGAAGGCGAACGATCAGAATAATCCGGTGACCGAGGCGGGAGAGGCTCGAAGCTCCGGTGAGGAGGAGGAGGAAGTGCGGCTTCTGAGGGCTAGAGTGAAAGAGCTCGAGGACGAAGTGGATGTGTTGAAGAACGCGTTGGCCGACCTTCAGATGTCGTCGGTCATGAACGAATACGAAAAAGTCCAGATCGAGTCTCTGGAGTCGGACCTGAAAGCGCAAGAACTCGTCCACAGAGCCCAGATCGAGGCTCTGCAGAAAGTCGTCCAGGAACGGGAAGATGAAGTCTTGAGTCTCCAGGCGGAGTTGTGCGTCTACGAGATTGACCGCAACAAGGACGATGAAGAAGAAGGGAGCCCGTTGAGACCGGAAGCTGAAAAGATAGAGCCTTCGAGCAAGGCGAAGACCAGGTCGATGGTGCGACGGGTCAAGGGCAGGAAAAGGAAGCCGGCCAACGGCGACGACGACGATTTTCAGTACGATCCCCCTGCCCCTGCCGCAAAGAAGAAGGCGATCAAGAAGGGTAAGAAGGTGGTGCAGGAGGCGAGCCAGAAACCGATCCGCTGTGATTACAATGAGGATCATCTCAACTTCTTGATGAGCGTGAACAAGAAATTTGATGTGAACTGCGGGTTGGAATTGGAGCCGGAAATCCTCGACAAAATCATCCTCCACAACAGCGACCCAAAAACGTGAGTGAAGCTTCTTTTATTTTCCTTCTTTCACATTCTGTCTTTCCCTTCTTTCTTTCTTTCTTTCGTTTTTTTTTTGTGCTAAGAATGTGTTTTTATTTTTATTTTTTTCCCTTTTTTTTTGACAATCAGGTGGACGATGAAGTTCTTTCCCCGTATAAACACAGTCGTGACGGTGGCTGACATTACCGACATGATGAAGTGCACCTTCATCAGCAATCATGTGGTCGACGCCTTTGCTGAGTCGCTGCATCGAGACCACAACAAGAAGCTGGAGGCTCTGATACTCCCCTCGCACTGTTGGGTGAGTCTTTCCTGCATTTGCATTCAGTGTTTTTAGTGGTTGTACAGTGTGTTGGTGTCTGTTCAGTGTTTTTATGTGCTGTTCAGTGTCATTGCTGTTGATCAGTGCTTATGTATGCTGCTCAGTGTTTCTAATGAGCTGCTCAGTGTGTGTGTTTTCTGTTCAGTGTTATTGAAGGTTGATCAGTGTTTATCATCAACATTCAGTGCTAATATGTGATGTTCAGTGTTATAATGCCCTGTTCAGTGCTCATTGAGTTCATCCTTTCTTAATAAAAACTCTGTTTTTTTTTTCTTTCTCGCAGACTTCCATCGTCACGGGACGTCATGACAACCAGAAAATGTACCAAACAATCACAGATATGATCCCGTGCGTGCGAGAAGGGATTATAATGTTCCCGATTTTGTCTCCTGGGATGAAAAAGACTGCAACTCCCAACCATTTTACGCTGCTCGTCTGCGACTTCGTCAAAGAGAAATGGCTATTCTACAACTCGATTCAACCCAGGGGGTCGAAATCGAAGGACCATTACATGGCGAATGCAGCGGAATTGGTACGTCTACTGTATTTTAGTCGATTTTTAAAAACGGTTCCCTTTCTAACGATAACTGACAAACTGTATTGTTTCGTACATTTCAGAAAGAAAAGGTGGAGACCAACGTGGGACAAATGCTGGAGAAAGCGGGGAAGTGTGGTTTCCCGATACTTGGAATCGAGGCCGTGAAGCCTCTCCCACAGCAAGCCCCAACTCTGTAAGTATCTCAGTGCATAATTAACACATTCAGTGTTGTGTTTTCTGAAAGATTCATTTTTATGCCTGTTCAGTGTTATATTTATGCATTCAGTGTCAGTGTTTCTTTTTTTTTTCGTCTGACTCCTCCACGTCTGTCACTGTCCAGGAATGAATGTGCCTTGTACGTATGCTACTACATGGAGAAGATTCTGAAGAAAGAGCCCATTCCGGACAAGGTCAGGACGGAAGAGTTCCAAGAATTCAAGGGTTACGTGATACGAACCATCCTGACCATGAAGGAGAAGTAGTGACCTTGGGGCTGTGCGCGTTTTCTGTTTAGTTTTGGTTGAAAAAAAACAAGAAGTGTTTTTTCTGTAAATGTATGAACATGATTGTGTTTGGGTTTAGTTTCTGTAAAAACAAAAAATTGTGTTTTTTGTTCATATTTCTGGGCAGTTTTTAGTTGAACACAGTTGTGATGATATTGCTTGTTATTCAGTGTTAATTCTGTCTGTTCAGTGTTGGCAGTGTTTATTCTTCCAATTCAGTGCCATCAGTGTTAATCTTGTCCACTCAGTGTCAGCAACTAAGGCTTATTGAATTGAAACATTGAAAAACAAGATAAAAGAACAAATTAAACACACTCCAAATGCAAAAATTACAAGATACAAGAACAAATTAAACACACTCCAAGACCATAACTGAACAAGAAACAAATCACATAATGTTAAAATCACGTGTTTTTTTGAGATGACAGTCAGTCAGTGTGTTTATGAGCCAAACAGTGCCTGTCACTGACAGTCAGTGTTTTTTCACCCCATTCAGTGTCACTGATCACAGAAATCATGTCGAAAAAACACAACGAAGATCCAAAATAAGAAAAAAAGCCTACTAACTAACTAACTAGGGTACAGGCTCCGTGCACGTTTTCTTGTTGTGATTGCCGACACGTCCGCACCTCCCGCACTTCATGGCTCTCGGGATGTGCTCACCCCTGGACGGAATCCTCTTCTTCTTAGGTCTTCCAGGGGGCCTCTTCGATGTTGGCGGCTCGATCATGACGTTCCCTGGCACGTTCGAAGGTTGATCAAACATGGAAACCGGCTGAAGCGGATCGGCATAAGACCTTGCGTAGCTCTCTGCGTGGTAAAACTTGTCCACGAACGAGGCCATCGGCTTCCCGGACCGCAGAATGCACGCAGCTGCGTGGGAACACGGAACCCCTGTAATCTGCCACTGGCAGCAGGTGCACGTCTGATCAGCGATATTGACCACGACGGACGGAACGCACTGCACTTCGAAAACCGTTTCGGACGACCCCACAACCACCCATTTCCTGCCTTCGTTGATGGCTTCACCCAGCTTCTTCTCAACGGACGGGCAGAAAGCCGTAGTCCACTTCCTGCTCCTGGCCCCCCTGTCTGATTCAGTGTTAAACAAGGCCAGTCAGTGCTTGAACAAGGCTAACAGTGTTAAAAGAGTGCAATCAGTGTTTGAGATTGATAAACCCTCATCATACCGTGGAAAAAGGTCATCAGCTTCAGCCTGATTGTGTTGACCAACGCCGTGATCGGAAGATGTCGGGCTTCCATGATCCATTTGTTGAACGACTCCGCGGCGTTGGACGACATCTCGCCGTACCTCTTCCCCGAGAAGTACACGTTGGCCCAATTCTTTGGATCCATGTTCTCGAAAAACACTTTCGCTGTCTGGCCTCCCTCTTTCAACAGCTCGTCCATGCTCAGTTGGTAGGCTTCGACGGTGGTTGCGTACGCGCATTTCAGGAAATTCCACACCACACCTTTTCGTAACATCTTGGTCGCCCATCTGCCTCTGAATTTGTCTTTCAGGTTCAGCTTCAAGTGATTGATGCAGTAGCCGTGCGGGGACCCTGGGAACACCCTGCTCATCGCCTCGAGCAGCCCGAGATTCCTGTCCGACACGAAAGTAACGGTGCGAGAAGTAGGCAGGATGTGCTTCAGGTTGTCCAGAAACCACTTCCAGTTAGCATAGTTCTCGGAATCGACAACGGCGTAAGCCAGCGGGTACAACCCTGCATTCACGAGACACGAACAAAAAAAAAAAAAAACACTTCAGTCAGTGTGAATAGCACCCATTCAGTGTTGAAAATACAGATTCAGTGCTGGAAGCAACAAGGGTCAGTTTCAGTGTTAAAAAGTTGGATTCAATGTGCATTTCAAACCGTCAGTGTTCCACATACCTCCGTCGCCGTCCTTGCCCGTAGCAGCGAGCAAATGGCCCTTGAACCTCCCCTTCAGGAACGTGCCGTCCAGAAACAGCAAAGGGCGACAGTGGTTCATCCCGTCGATGCAAGCCTTCATCGAGATGAAGACCCTGCGAAACTTCCTGGACGCCTCGTTGAATTCGAGCAGCAGGTGCGACCCAGGGTTGGAGTCCGATATTGCCTGCAGGTGCTTGGTCAGTGCGGCAAAGGAATCTTTATCGTCGCCGTGAATCAGCTTCCTGGCCTTCTCGAGCGCATCCAGAGCGAGGCCAGGCGAGATCTCCAGGCCGTAGTGATGCTGGAAGTTTCTCACGACTTGGACCGGACGAGTCAGCGTGCTTTTCCGTACCTCCTCGACTATCAAACTGGAAACCAAGTCCGAGCAGACGCGCCTGTGCTTCAGGGATCGAAAGCACGCGCCGCAGCTGTGCTCGTTACTCAGCTGCTTGACGTAGAAGAAGCCGTTGCTTCGATCCATCACGGCGCACACGGACCAGTTGCATCCCGTGCTGCTTTTCTTCGAGCACACGGCAGAAACCTTTTCGGGTCTGTTCTTCACGTACTCGAAATCGAATCCCACTCCGACTGCCACCTTACAGAGCGCGTTTCGAAAGTCCGGGGCGCCTCCTTGGAACATCTGACCGACACCAGAAATCTCTTTGTCCCAGCCATCGGTCAACAGCACTTTAGAACTCGACGGACCAAACAGGCGGAACATATCCTCTGCTTCGAATCCCTCGTTGTTTTCTGCTCCAATCGCACTGACAGCGCTGCTGTTGGACACCGTCGAGAACACAGAACTAGAGGTGCGGTCTTCAGTCGCGACGGAAATGTCGATGCTCACCCGAGCACACGGCAGAAACCTTTTCGGGTCTGTTCTTCACGTACTCGAAATCGAATCCCACTCCGACTGCCACCTTACAGAGCGCGTTTCGAAAGTCCGGGGCGCCTCCTTGGAACATCTGACCGACACCAGAAATCTCTTTGTCCCAGCCATCGGTCAACAGCACTTTAGAACTCGACGGACCAAACAGGCGGAACATATCCTCTGCTTCGAATCCCTCGTTGTTTTCTGCTCCAGTCGCACTGACAGCGCTGCTGTTGGACACCGTCGAGAACACAGAACTAGAGGTGCGGTCTTCAGTCGCGACGGAAATGTCGATGCTCACCCGAGGCAGCTTGTGAAGCGCAGCTAGGGATACCATGTTCGACATGTCCGCATCGGTTGAGAGCACACAGTTTGGGAAATCGGGTACAGAGTAATGCATGCCGTACGCGACGTCTCGGAGCTCAGGCCACTGAAGCTCGACTGTTTCCTTCAGCTGGTGAAGGGCGGCAGCACGGGAGGAATCGATTCTGGACACCAAATTCTCACCGCCGAATGCACAGAATGCGAAAACATCGGCCCCTGCTGCTGAAAAAAAAAACACAAAAAAATAACGACTCACAGTCAGCGCACGATTTTTTTAAGGAATGCATGAAACGAAAACACTGAACATTTCAAACAGTGTCATTCAATGTGTGTCCCTGTCTGTTCAGTGCTAAAAAATGGTGTTCAGTGCTATTGGAGTGTGTTCAGTGCTGTTCAGTGCTATTGGAGTGTGTTCAGTGCCATAAAAGTGTGCTCAGTGTTTGTTTGATTGTGTGGTTCAGTGTGTGTTGCCTCAGACTAGACAGTGTTTTTAAGACCTGTTCAGTGTTAAATGAATCACAGTCAAAGGAACAGTGCTTTTGAGGCCTGTTCAGTGTCAAAGTCAGACTAGACAGTGTTGTTTTTTTTTTTTTTTAAACTCAAAGAGTCTTATTAAGCAAGCAGCAAGTAATTCAATCACGAGCAGTACAACGAAGACAAGTCGTCGTCAAAAATCACAGGAAACAGAAAAAACGACAAAAAACAAAATTTAACAACAATAATAATGAGACGGAGGAAGTCTTGGGTCACGACGAGGGGGGTCCCTGACCGGGCGCACCATCGACTGGCCATTTTGATCGAATACGCCAACCGAGAATCTTCTTCCTCCGGTCCAGGTAACCCGGATGTTCCAGCCTTCCTGCACTCCAAACTCTCGAACGAGGCGTTCCCAGTTGAATCCGTGGATGGCAGTTTGATTCCGATGAGTGGTGAGAGGGACGTGCCATTTCTGGTCCAGGGAGTCCGTCAGAACGATGAAATTACCCATTTCGTCCTTGATCGGACGAACAAAGACAGCCGGGAGGGGAAACTTTTCTTTATGCCAACGGCCATTGAATCTTTGCTCGGTCCAGTGAGAACCATTCCAAGATTCAACCCCCCGACTTCTTGCCGTCTGCCCTGGCTCCCGATCCAGTGTGCCCGGTCGCCTAGGCATCATTGGTGGCCCCCGACGGATTGGCCCGCCATTGAATCCTTGTTCGGGCGACGAGGGAGGAGGACTGTTATTCATAAATTCTGCCTCGCTTGGTGTCGGTCCTGGCTCTCGATCGAGTGTTCCCCTTCGCCTCGGCATCGTTGCTGGCTGCTCAACCCCCGATCGAACAGAAACGAGATGAGGAAACCAGAGAGAAATGACGAGGTATTTATAACCGTAATCACACTAACAAGGCAGTAAATGCCTCAACCCTCAACTAACATGGCAGGCATTTATTGAAAGGGAGACAGGTCAATGCCTCAAAGGAAACAAAGTCAACACACACTGATTCCTGTAACACATTGCATTTCCAACGAGATAATAACAGGTACCATAGTATCCTAGGGGAAACAAACAAGCTGTTACTCATTCTGACACTGAATGAAGCAAATAAACACTGAATCCACATGGTTGAATATGGATTCAGTGTGCAACAGGTGTCTACAGTGTGGAAGAGCAATTAGTCCGGCTCAATGCACACTGAATCAAGCAATTAGACACTGACTGAAAACAAGCTCAGTCAATCCACACAATGTGTTACAGGAATTAGACACTGACTGAGCCAATTTAGCACTGAATGGCAAGCTCAGTGCAGGAACACTGAGTGCATGGTGAATTACACACTGAATGATCCAATTTAGCACTGAATGGCAAGCTCAGTGCAGGAACACTGAATGCATGCACACTGAACGCTGAGTGCATGGTGATTTGACACTGAATGCAACGAAAAAACACTGAACATGCATAACAAAAATCAATCAACACAGAATGCATGAACAACGCACACTGAATCAATCGACACACACACTGTGCATGCATGCTGAATGAAGCTTTTAAGCACTGAACGGGTACGTGTATTCGAAATCGCGTACCTGGATTCGAAATCGACGGCAAGGAGGGCGGCGGCGCCTCTGACATCTGAATTGAGACAGGAACGGCGGCGGCGGCGATGAAATCGATCGATCGATCGATGCCAAGGGAGACGGACTGCATGGAATCGCGGCTGAGAATTGGAGCTGCTAACCGGCGGCGACCTTCCCCCTCTCCTTGGCTTGAACGCGGCGGCGACGGAGATGAAATCCTTCGGCTCGATTGTGAATAGCAGCAGCGGCGGCGGAGCTGAGAGAGAGAGAGAGAGAGAGACAGAGAATTGAATGTGCCCGATTTGATTTTTTTTTTCCCCAGCTCGTCGAATTGTGAAAGGTAATATGGAAGGGTAATTTCGTCATTCCATATACATTTTTGTGGCCTAATTGACACAAAATGGCCTAATTGACACCAAATTTACAAATTAGCCTTATTGGACAAAAAATGCTGAAAAATGGCCTAAATGCCATTTTTCCCTTTATTTAAATACAAAAATTCCTAGTAAACAATAGAGTATAACTACTTATCACAAAGTATAATTGTAATACAAAATCAAAATCATAAAGGTCGTAATTTTATTTCAAAATTGTGTTATTTGTTTTCAAAATCACTCAACTCAGGATCTCCTGATCTCATATTCCGTGTAGCATTGGCATTAATTCCGTTTGGTAGTACATGTCTCAATTTCATCCATACAGAATATATTATTCCCTTTTCAAGTCTATATCAATCCGTTTACTCTCGTACAAAATGATTAGTCCATCACATTTTTTTATATGTTGGTGATATTACATAGTTTCAAGAAAATAGCCTTAATACAAGGGAGGGACTTAAATTTAAAAAAAGGCGCGTTCTCTTTCTCTGTACTTGGGAAAACCTCCCGAGCATAGTGGAAGCCAGAATCATCTCTATTCAAAACTGGGCACAATGTTTCTCCATCGACGACATAGTTTGGTTAGTAAGTGTCACCTGCCAAAGCACTTCAAAACTGAAGACGTCAAAGATGATGAAATGAACTTCAGCCCCGTTGATCCACCAGGAAAGTAAGATATGGCATAGTATGCTAGTGCCATGACCTACAACCACATGAACATTTACGGATCAGATTATTAAACTTAGTCGTCAGGGAAAAATGAAAAACTGCAAACCAGAAACTTGTTTCCAAAAAAATGAGAAAAGGAAAAAAGCATGTATATTCGCCTAATACCTGGAGCACTGAGAAAAGCACAGATAGAACATAGCTATGTAGCACCATAGAGACGTAAATGGTCCCGATCATACAGCCAATGAACCCTGCCGTAAATGGAAGCCTCTGACAGGAAAACATGAGAATGAGGATATTAGAGGAGATGCAAAAATATAGATATAGTAGAGATGAGTAGAAAGGACTATTTTGTAGGAGTGATTTGGCACCTCCTTTGACGTCATGTGGCTGAACTGATTCTTTGGACCTCTAAGGGCGAAAAATGACCCAACGATGAAACCACATCCAACGGTAAAGCAGATGGCGAATTTCTGAGGTAAAATCACAATAACCGGAAGGAATAAAGTGAATGCTATAAATACAAAGAAGACTCCACTTGCCAGTAGCAAGCCAAAATACATGAGTGCTTTTCCAGATGGGATGCCACTTGTCGCAGACTGTAAACTTCCTGGTATGCCACTTACTCCTTTGGAAACCCTATAACAAAATAATTAATCACTTAGAAAAAATGAAACATGAGAAATTATGGACTCTGTGAAAGTGGTAAGTAATCAAACAATTGGCTAATATACATTATCTATAAGAAAGAAAAGTGACAAGATCGCCAGTGATGAAGGAGAATTACATAAAGCAAAGTATGACTGAAAATTCTAATCTTAAAATTTGATAATAATCTATATCGAATTCCTCTTCTTTATTTTTTCCTTGTGATAACAGCACATTGTTTAGTAGGAGAAGGTTAAGGAAAATAAAATGATGGGATAAATATGAGGGTGTGCCTCACAAGTCATAATTAGAAACATGGATGTGCGACGTGAATGTTTCCTAGAAGCTGTATAACATATATTGTCAAAGTCATAGGGTCCAACCATAACAATTTTTCAAATCCCTTTTATGTCCAAATATTTTATAGCCACAAAACCTTTAATTTCAAATGCTTGAATTTAAACGCAAACCACGCCTAGAACATTACAACTCATTTGCACTTAAAAACTTGCAATCCAAAGTCCCTCAACGCTTGTAGCCATAAAATATTCATCTACTTTCTCCACAAAGAAAGGATTCCAATAACCCTGAAAAAACATTAATTTGGTACTCCTCGCTATCCAACCGTAATAAGGTCTAACAGTACTAGTTTTCAGTCTACAGTGTTGAGATAGGTTAACTATCACGAGGGACACTTTTATTGGTGTACAAAGACAATTTACTAATGATCTTATTTTTTATCTACCTTCTCCATCCTGTCTGGTGTTCGCATCTGAGTTCAGTCAATTTACTGATTGATGAAAAACTATTTTAAAGAGTCGGATTTGAGGCGTGAAGAGTACATCTCAACTTTTTCGCACAATATCATGCATTCCTATAATTACAAACTATTGTACTGTATATTGTTTTTTTTTTTAAATTATCTGGAATATAAAAAAAAATCAATAAAACAATTAAATTTGAATTGTTAATCATTTAAAAAATACTTGACAGCTCCTCAAAAAATAAATTTGAAGGCTGCATGCTAGGAAGCACGGGGACGGATACGGTACGATACGGATACGGGAAAACGGCAATATTAAAAAAACTAAGATACGGATACGTTGAAAATACGTTTATTTTTATTAATTTTTTAATATATATTTATTATTATATAACTTTTTTAATATATATATAATATAACAGCAGCATTTATTAGTCATAATATTAAATACATAGTATATAATTCAGTCCATATGGGCAATTAATATTTCATAGTCATATTAATAGAGATTGAGAGAGCAGTTACTGTATTTGGAACGGTTTCTCCACTAATTCAGGAACCCTTATTTTCTGAATATCAATTAAAGAGAAAAAAACGTGTTTAAAACGTTTCTGGCCGTTTTCTTCCCGTATACGTTTCCCAAACGTTTTGGGAACGGGAACGGCACCCTCCCAGCCGTCCCCGTGCTTCCTAGGCTGCATGTATAGAAGTAGCATTGTAGAATGATACTCCCTCAAATAAAAACAGCATTGTAGCTCAGTGCCTCAGTTCCACCGGGGCACCAACAAAGAAAAGGTTGCTGCGTTTAACCGGGCACTTGGATTCGGGTAAAAGCTCTAAAATCCTTTAAAAAAACTTCAAAGAAGACTCGTCGCCTCTTGCGAGGGACTTGCACACCTCAGCCGCAAGAGGCGGGCTTCCTTGTACATACGACCAACTCGTAAGAGTCAAGGCGTACGACTTGAGTCAGTTGACCCTTTTTTTTTTAGAACACTGAAGAAGTTAAGTTCGTTAAACAATGCATTTTGGGGAATGTAAGATTGGGTGTAGGAATATATATATAGGGGGTAAGGCTGTTTCATAAACTTCCCCTGATCATCAATGGTCTTCTGTTAAACGTTCTTTTATTGACATAAGAATTAACCTTCGGTTATGATTGCATTAAGAGAAAAAGAATTGACCAATTAAAATAAGGGATACAGTTATACAGAAACATACATGATGTTAAGGAGATCTTAATAAAAACTGAATATCACAAAGCATAAAAAGAATAAATATTTTTAAGGGGCAACTGCACTAGCTTCCAACAGAGAGGTGGTATCAAACACTAAAGACATACTCATTTGTTACAAACAACCGGTTAACAAATTTAATCTGCACACCATATATAGATAATATAAGAGAAGCTAACAGGAACACACTGATTTCTTGCATTCCTGTTAGTCATATGAAAATGCAAACCCAAGTCGAACATATATAACGTTGCTCAGTACCTACCCGAGACCACCTCTGTGAGTCATTTGCATCATTAGATGTCACAATTTCCCTCCCAATATTTCAGAAACTTTGAAATAGTTGGATTCCAAAAATGCTATATTTATGATTAGGAAAAGGCTTATTCACCCCAATAGATGTCAGAATAAACTAGAGATTCTACAGTAGATTTAATCTGGCGGTTTTTCGACACGACCACTAGAATTATTTTTGCATCCTTATCCATCAAGGTCTAAATAATCAGCCAGGCCCCCTAGTTTGTTTATACAATTTCAGCACCAATCAATCTTTGTAACCTCACCCACGACTTCTGATTTACGGAATTAACTCACATTTACGAAGGACTAAACTTCACTAATCATCTCAATAGTCAATAGCTCATATATTTTCAATATAAAATAACGAATTTGGAGACTGGATCTAAGAAAATTCTTACACATTGAAGGTGCCTGATACGGTGTCGTTTGCGGACCTAACAGCTGATTCGATGTCGAATACTCCGGCGAGGGAGGAGCCGCTGCTACTCTCTTCGGAAGATCTAGCGGCGGCGTAGGAATTCCAATCCGCGAGCAGGGAAGAGGAGGACGAAAACGGCGTCGGCTGTAGAGGTTTTTCATTATCACCGACGCCCCCGGAAAACCAGTTCTGCATTGTACGAGGGGAGAATACGATTTCTGGATCCTTGCGATGTTTAATGGATCGATCGAGTGCTGTGCCTTTTCTGGGCAAAAGAAAATAAAATCCCCACCGGAGTCCCGGACCCTTGGTTGCTAAGCAAAAGTGGGTGCGGTAAAAATAATGTTAAATTTTGATTTTTGAATTTTAAAAGGTATTTTCTTCAATATTTTCATTATTTTGACTAATACTAATTTTTTTTTTAAAATAGTAGTACTACATATTTTTATTATGTTGATTTTTTATATTTAAAATGAAAAAATAAAATTATTAAGTACTAAATAAAATAAGAAAAGTAAATAAAAATTTAAGAGTATAATATATATTTTAAAATAAAAAATAAATACTTTCTCCGATTCATAATAACATGACAACTTTTTTTAAATAGACATTTCACAATAATAGGACCTTCAAAAAAAGAAGATAAATACTCTTATTTTTTCACTTTAAAATACAATTTTACTCTTATTTTATCATTTTACTATTTCAACTTCACTCACAAACATACATTTATACCTTTTATTTTTTGGTAAAAAATCAAAAAATAACACTTTTTGATTTTTGTGCCCGAGGAAAGGGTTCTATATTTATGAATCGAGGTGAGTAATTTTTTTTAAGAGTGTTAATATATACTCCAACAAAAGATGCAATACTTCCTTTCAAAATATTAAGTATAAAAATTTATTCGTAAATTAATTATCATTTATTTATTATAATTAAAAAAATATAACATTTTTATGATAAAATAACACAATATATATTGTTCATCTTATATTTTATTTTATTTAATTTTTTTTAAAATATATTCAAATATTCAAACGAATACAAATACGGATAATTGAATATGCATACGAATCAAATTGTCAAATATACGATTCGATTCGTTTACACCTCTA
Source organism: Euphrasia confusa (assembly GCA_954870475.1). Lineage (NCBI taxonomy): Eukaryota > Viridiplantae > Streptophyta > Magnoliopsida > Lamiales > Orobanchaceae > Euphrasia > Euphrasia confusa. The sequence goes on along the minus strand of OX940959.1, from coordinate 35,881,178 downwards.
ACTGTAACTAGGTATAAACTATTTTTTTTTTAACAACGTTCCTTCTTTTAATTAGACTCATTATAAAAGTTTCATTTTCATTTTCATTTTCAAATTAAAATATACATTATTATATCAATGTTTCTTTAAAAATAAGTAAAAAATCACTTGTTTTTAGGGTGATTTTTTAAAAAGGATAAATTTAAATAATTAGTGATAATTTAATAAATTAGTTTTTCTTAATTATAAATATGAGTAAACTTACAAAAATACCTTTTTTATTTAAACATAGGTGTGTGGTTATTACTTAACCATCAAGGATATTATAATAATTATTTTACTCTTTTTTATAATTATAAATTTTATAATACCTCAAATAATAATAAAAAACTATTTTTAATTTGAAAATATATTTTATGAGGTTTGAAATGTAAATTAATAAACCAAAATATCTTTTTTCTTAAATATTTCTATTTTTTATCTCATTACTCTGGTGTGATTATTATTTTGAGATGTATAAAATTATTTTTTTACATCTTACATAAATGTAATTTTATATAATTTATTAATATGATATTGTGTAATTTACTAATTTAATTCGTTAAATTTAATTTTTTACTATAAATAAATTGAAAATTTTCAACAATTGAACTACATAAATTCTGAACAATTAAAAAATTGAAAAAAAAAGATCGAAAGGAAAATAGATGAGGATGAAAGTTGTTATGATCATTTTTTTTATGTTGATTGTATCGGCATCAGCAAAGATTGGTTATACAAATTGTTTAAATCTTTGTCTCTATCAGAAAACATGTCGTTTGCTACTATCATATAGATCGAGGATATCATGTTTAGGAAAGTGTGCTTTTGATTGTAGAAAGCATCGATCTGGTCGTTGATCGTTATTTTCTTTTTTGGTTGCGACGCGTAAATATCATATGGCACAACAACATATAGTCAACGTGTTTTTTTTACCATATCACTTAATAAATATACGTTTACATAAATTTGAATCAATATCATATGGCACAACAACATATAGTCAACGTGTTTTTTTTACCATATCACTTAATAAATATACGTTTACATAAATTTGAATCCAACGGAGAAATCAATACTCAAACCTTAAAGAATATTATCGAAATATTATTTTATGCTATTTTTTATACTCTTTTTTATTAATAACCAATATATTTACAAATTTATAATTTAACTCCAAAACTTTTGACATTAAAAAATTTAATAAATATTATTTTTTAATTTAAAAATTTTAACATAATAAATATAAAAAATACTAAAATAAAATATTAATTAATTAGATAATTTAACATTTAATTATAATTTATATTGTGATTATTTTTATTTCGTTTTTAAAAATATTTTTATCAAAATTTAGTTTAATTATTAATGATATTATTATTAAAAAAAATTATATTACAACAAATATTAAATAAGAAATTAAAAAAAAAATTAATAGCTCATTTTTATTAATTTATATAAAAAAAGATTATTTTATACCTAGAATAGTTTTTTTTATTTGAGTTTAAGTAAATTTTAATTTAATTATTTTTTTGCGTGGTCCCACCACCCTCAAACCAATAATAAAATTATGTTTGGGCATATCCATCCCCTTACTTCAAAATAGATCTCCTTTACTTTTAAAATATGTCAGTTATTCCAAAGTTTTGGTATCAGTTAGAGATGCTTTTAGATCTAAAGAAGTACTGTAACTATTATTCTAGTAAATAACTTTGTAGAACCATCTTGACCATTCGGGTGGTGCTCGAGCTCGGTGCTGGCTGTGGCCTGGTGTTCACTGGTGCCCATTGCCTGCTGGGTTCTGCGCTAACTGGAGCTCATTGCCCTCAGGATGTGGGGGGCAAGGTCCGATGAAGGCACACGAGGCTTCACACGAGCACCGAGCAAACATTTATGATGAAATAAGATAGAATTATGTGCAACAATAACTCGACAAGTTATCTCCACAGAATGTGCAGGTGTTAAAAGTTTAAAACATGCTCACTTGGGTGAGAAGTGAGAACTGAGAACCATCATTGAATTCAACAGCCTTTAAAGTTTAAAGAACAATTTGATGAGATCATCCACCAAAAGCAAGAAATAAGATTACTCAAAAAATTAATGCCAAGGGTAACATCAACACGACTAAGGAATCGTAAGGAAAATTTAAAAATAGACTTCGTAAGGAATCGTGTGTAAATATACCTTGTACAAGGAGATATTAAAGTTCTTCGCTTACTTTTTTGAGAGCTTTTCTTATTGTAAAGGTCTGTACCTGTATGGTAATCTCAGCTTTTCTTATTGTAAAGGTCTGCACCTGTATGGTTACCTCACAATATTCGTACGCTTCACGTCTACTCTCTGCTAAACCGATCGAGAATACTGCATGGAATGTACCACGTCATACTGTCAATGTCCTAAATCACTACATATTTATATTATATTGCCAGAATCAACATTCATGTCACTATTACACGAGAAACAGAGTATATGATAAGTACAGTACATAACACATCAGAAATCTTGACAATAACATTATAAATAGAAGTTGGTGATCTCTGTCTGGTTTTCTGATTAATGCTCCAAGAAACACATTGCTCGATTTCATCTACCACATATAGATATAGGTATGATAATACATGAACACAATGGGGCAAGGGACAGATAACAGTTAGACATCTTCCCTAAGAGTTATCATCACAATAGCAAAATATAACACCAATCCCAACAGCAGAATATAAACCCCAAACTTGCAAACTGGTAGAGAGATGATAACTAATTATGTAAGGATTTCCCCTTGTAACAATATTGCCAGAATTGGAGAATTACTTGAAATGAACAACATTGATAGTGTTGGATGAGAAGAGTATTCAGGGTGCAATGTCGACAAACCATAAAAAAATCAAACAGCAGTAATAACAACAAAAATAAAGGTATTTCAAAAAATATAATCATATTCATATATAGGTATAAACCCAGGAATGAAGAATAACAATGACATAAATACGAAAAATTAAGCCTTCCAAAAAGAAAACCTTTGATGAATAAAAACGAAAAAAGTAGATAGCTACTAAAGTAAACTAATCAAAATCATGCTCGAGGTCGAGGATGTTTCTTGCAGTCCCTAGAAAAGTGTCCAAACTTGCCACAATTATAGCATTCACCACTTTTGCCTCCCCCAACCTTTCCAGAATCACCACCACCACCACCGGCGCCGTCCCCTTGTGAAGGGCAGTTTCTCTTCAAGTGCCCTGGCTGTTGACAGTTATAACAAACCCTCTCCTGATACTCACCTTCTCCACCACCAGAAGTACAGTCTCTCACCAAATGCCCTGGCTGTTTACAGGTATAGCAAGTCTTTTCCACGCGCCCACCACCACGAGCTTCAGAGGGACATTCCCTCGCCAGATGCCCAACGCCTCTGCAGTTATAACAGATTACTTCATTCTCACAATCCTGTGCCCTGTGCCCCAACTCCCCACAAGAATAACACCCTCGGCCGCCGCCGCCACCACCATTGCCGTTGCTTCTCCTCTCGACGTACCCATTGTCGCCGTTCCTCCGTTCGCTGGTTCCACGGCCGCGACTGTTGCGACTAATACTCCTCCGAGGAGCCGTGTCGACGGGGCCTCCGCCAGGGGCGGTGACATCAGCAGCTTTGTACTTGTCTTTGTCTAGGACGATGTTGAACTCCACCTCCTGGCCGGCGCGCAACGTACGGTAGCCGTCGAGCTTGATGTCGGTTTGATGGACGAAGAGATCATCGTCGCCTTCGTCAAGTTTGATGAAGCCGTACCCTTTTTGATTGTTGAATCTCTGCACAACTCCCTTGGATCGAGGTACATTCTCCTCAGCCATTGATGGAAAGTAAGAAATTAGCGATTAAGGAAAAATCTGAATGAAGCCCTAACAAAACTGGAAGAAATCAAAAGCCCTAGATATTGCTTTTACCGTGCGAGTTTATCCTAAATTTATAGCCGAGTATTCCTACTCCACACAAACCCTATTCACCCTATTTCATGACGGTTCATAGATTTTTAATTCCAAAATAATAATTAAATTGATTTCCTTTTTTCACCTGAAACTTTAGTCTCACGTAATTGATTCTATGTTATATTTAGATATTTATATTTTTTAATTAAAGGAAATATTGTCCTGTTATTTAGGTACCCTATTTCATGACGGTTCATATATTTTAATTCTAAAATAACAATTAAATTGATTTCGTTTTTTTCACCTGAAACTTTAGTCTCACGTAATTCTATGTTATATTTAGATAAAATATTGTCCCAGGTCCTGTTATTTAGGTATTCTATATTTTCTTAACAAATATTAAAAAATCTACAACAAAATTAAAATATCTCTCCCTAATTTTGATTATTATAATAATATTTAAAAATAATGTATACAAATTTGTTTATGGGAATAAGATGCTCCAACAGAATCCAATAATTTGCGCTATTTTCATTGAATTCAACTGTCACAAGTAATAAGCATTGATGAGCTGATCTATTCCAGCATCCCATTCCATATTGCACAGAAATTTCTTGAACCTAAAACTCGAAAAAATGTTTCTCACAACACTTTCAAGAGCTGGACTTCAAAAATCAACGGTTCCTTTGCATGCGACAGAAGGCTACGCCGAGGACCAAACTGCACCACAACAACGAAAGATTATAAGATGAAAATATGAGATACATAAAAAGCAATACAAATTGGGGTACCTCTTCGGGAATTGGCTGTAAGGTGTCGCTGATATATCCTACATGAGGAGGTATTAAAGCCCTTCGCTTTCCTATTGTAAGTCAACAGAAGTTCTAAGAAGATTGTACAATGAAATATCATAACTTTACAGATCGAACTTTTAGTGTCAGCAATAAATGTTTGAACCAACCTCCAACCTTCATGCCAATCAAAACCTCCTTTAGGCCTCTTATTATCTGCATATCCGAATGCGGATTGTAATATGCAAGAAAAGGTACTGGATTCAATGGTTTACAAATGAATACGTTATACATAAGATTATCCTATACAAATAGTCGAGAAACATTGATATCTTCTTTATTCAATTATATGTTGATAAATTCACTTCTGGAGAAATTAACACAATCAAATCTTAATTGGTTGGATTTGAATGAGAGCTTTCCTTGTTGTAAAACTCTGCAACTATCAAGTTGAAAGGGAAATAATGCGCAACAACATTTTTTAAGTGCTACTTTACTCTTTCGTAAAAGCATTAATTATGCTAACCTGGTCTTCAACCAAAGGAAGTGTGACTGGTGAACTCTCTCCGTTAAACTGATCGACAGTGCTACATGGAAAATATTAAGACAATGTTTAAATGAAATATAAAAGCTATCACCAAGCAAATAATTAAAAAAAAAAACATGTAGTTATTATACCTATGAACAAAGTATCCATTTGACCGCCGGCATACGTAATTAAACTCTACAGTGTCTCCTTCGTGAGCTTCCTGTCCTTGTCCTTCCACAATGTCTTCGACAAACATCCAGAAACTTATTAGACATCATAGATAATTGGGCTACATCAAGTGTCTGAAACATCTCTTTCCAACACACTGGCCCCACCTAAACCCTGCCTTTGCTCAAAGGAACAAATTGCTTGATAACATTAATTTTATGGGGGAGATATGAATATAGCTCAGATTGGGTAGAAACACGTTTTCGTTTGTCGATTGCACACATGGAGATAGACAAAACTTTGATCCTAAAAAGTCGGGAATATTTTACCTTGTATCCTCACTCCACTAGCTAGCTTCAGTGTCCTGGAAGCTTCAAAAACCAGAGCAGCCATCATGCATCTTACCAACTCCATTACATACAAAAAGAAGATGAAAAAAACTCCGACAAGGACATACCTAAGCACATCCGGTTCCTTCATCTCCTGCATTGGGGCAGCAAGAACAGTATTCCCGAGTATCAAATTAACTCCCAAAAGCCGAAAAATCACCCTTCTTCGCACATTATCTGTTGAAAGGGATGCATTTCCATCCTCCGTGTTTCTTTTTGCATATACCCTGAGTTCCTTTGTTTTCCTAATACCGTTGTCTTCAAATCATGACCAACGAGAAATGAAAGGGAGAAAGTGTAGTTAATGAAATATTCATATTTTTCAATGATTATGTAAGATGCAAAGAAGAGCAAACAAAAAAACACATAATTTTCATCAAAAGTTTCAATCAAAAAATCAATTACCAAAGTCAGTAACCATACTTTTGACCGGATGATTGCATAAGAAATCCCCCAATACACATAGATATCATCAAACCCTAAGTATAATGTCAAAATGTACTAACACATATAGTATTAAAATCGATTACATCACGATTACCGGTAAGTATTTACTGAGGCATTTTCTAGAATTACGAAACAGCAATTGAAGTACAAATCGAAGTATTGAAGAAGAAGGAATTTACCTCGGGCCGGAAATTGGAGAGAGACTTGAAATGCACGATCTTCCATTGTTTTGGATAACGTGATGAGATGGGAGGGAAGAGGGAACAGTCAGAAATTATACCCGGTTTCCGGTTCTGAAATTCGACCGGGTCATTAAACTGGGTAATTAAACTGAATAAATTGTAGTTTTATTAATTTTTGATAAAAAAACAAGGTAAAAATAAAATTTTGAAATTAATTAAAATAAGTGTAACAATTTTTTTAAATAATATGTAAAAATTAAGAATAACTTATATATATTTTTTAAAAGTAACATAATTATTTTATTGTAAATAGGCCCCTGTTTTATTGTGTACTACTAGTATACTACCTATATATTAAGCAAAGCAAAAAACCTTGAGCAACTTTAGTAATTGTGGAAAAATATTTGGGGATTGTTTGCAAATACATCAAACTTCAACACAACTTGCCCATCATTCATGCAGATCCACAACAAGATTTCTCAACACAAGTGACATCAAAATAGTATAGTACATGATTGGTCATTACCAGACTATTATACTGTAATATATTAACAGGAAACTTCAAAATGAAAACGTATAGTCCTCTGTGTCAGAAGCTTCCTGCCTGTGTGGAGTCCCACAACAATGTATTGGAGAGAGATCCAGAAATTAACTAGGCTTCATGGGTAACTAAACTAGCTTTTCACCACACTGGACCTGCACAATCCCCCTGCCTTTGCTCCAAGAAACAGATTGCTTGATAACTTCGTATACCATTTCAGGAGATCTTAACCATTAAAATATATACAAAATCGAAAGAATAGTTTCTAGCTGAAAACCCTTTCTCCCTGAGCAAAGCAAACATAGAAATAGACAAAGCTTTAAGTTCCATACTTGGATTTCCATCCTTTGCCTTTTGTTTCCCATAAATTAGTCTTCATTTGTAGTTAATACTATTGACCATCATGAACTGAAACCAAACAATCTAGTTAAGACTTTAATGATCAAGTAAGGTGGTAAGGATTTCTTGTAGTTCTACCAATGCCAATCATCACAGCTGGTACATTCATATACCATTTCAAAGTGTGATCGGCAGTTATACCATATTTACTGGCTATAAATGTATAAGAATTAAGAAATTCCCCTATAAGCACATATATCATTTAGATGACATTAATGTCAGATACAGCGAAAATCGCTGTCCTCTTTCGATTATCGATTGTACTAACACAAATAGTTTTCATCCTAACAAACAAAACATAACACCAAACTACCTCCGTGAAAAATGTATTGAATGTCAATTAAATCACATCCATTTAACTAGTAAGTATCTATTGAAAAATCTGTTGATCATGTGTGCAGCTAAATAAAGTCGGATAAAAATCTACTGCTGAAAACATATTAACCAAAATTCAAAGAGGAGAGAAGGAACTCAAAAACACAGCTAATTACACCTAGAGCCTCAATGCAGATGTTAAGAAAACCATGAAAATAATAGGCATATTAAAAACCGCAAATAACAACAAACTAAGCCGTCCAAAAGAAAACCACGAATAGAAAATAAACGATAGCTGCAAACAAAAGGCAACTAATCATATCCTGCCTGAAGATATTGTTCGCATTCCTTAGCCATGTGTCCAGGCTCACCACAATTGAAACATTTCCCCCCTCCAAACTTTCCCATACCACCAGCACTTTCTCGACTATAACCACTGCGGCCGACCACTCGCTCTCTCGCCAAGTGTCCAGGCTGCCCACGAGTAAAACTAGTCTCTCCACCACTGCCACCATCACCACGGCTGTAACCATTATTTCCACCACCACCACCATTACAGCCTCTGGCCAGGTGTCCTGACTGCCCACATTTAAAACATGTCCTTCCTTCGCTTATGCCACCACCACGGCCATAACCGCCGCCACCACCTCCGCGGGCCTCACTGGGGCAATCCCTTTTCATATGCCCAAATCCTCCGCAGTTGTAGCAGTCTCTACCGGGGCCGCCGGCGTTGTTGCAATCCCTCGCCACGTGTCCGCAATCTCCACAATTATAACACCCCCGGCCGCCCCCGCCGCCGCTCCGATTACCAAGCACGGAGCTTTCGTTTCTCCGATCACTAAATATATTGCCATCGCTTCTCCGATCACCGTAGCTACGGGTGTTGCCATTATTATTATCCCTCCGAGAAGTCAAATCGACGGTGACGTCAACAGCCCTGGTCTTGTCTCCTTCTAGGATTATGGTGAACTCAACCGCCTGGCCCTCCCGCAACGTGCGGTAGCCGTCGGATTTGATGGCGGTTTGGTGGACGAAGAGATCTTCGCCGCCTTCATCGGGTTGGATGAAGCCGAACCCTTTTCTGTCATAGAATCTCAACACAACACCTTTAGATCGACCTAACTTTTCCTCGGCCATTGATGGAAGACGATTGCTATGAAAGAAGCCCTAATCTTAGGGGATGTATTCAATTAATAATGGAATTTTAAAGTGTGTATTCAATCCGGATTTTTAAAACTCCATTAAAATCCAGAGGTATTTAATTATAATTTTAAAAAGTCTTTAAAAATTTGTAAGTATTTAAAAGTCTCTGGATTATATTATAATTTTAAAAAGTCTTTAAAAATCTGTAAGTATTTAAAAGTCTCTGGATTATAATGGATTTTAAAATTTTATGGATTTTGATGGATTCTCTTTACAAAATATAACTAAATTTGACTTTTCAAAATCTCTCATAATTATAATTATGAGAGATTTCAATGGATTTCTTTACGACACGAAAACTCAAATACAAAAAATAAAAATAAAACAATTGTTAGTCATTTGACAATAGTTACACAAATCACTCTATTCAAATTTTTATTTGAAAAAATTAATCTTATCATATTTTCGTTAAAAATAATATTTATATATGATATTAATAATAAATTACTTTGTGATGAAAATAAAAATTAGAATAATTAGAATAATAAATTATTTTTTGTTTTTTAATTTTTTTTTTTATATAAAAGTATGTTCATATAATTTGGATATAGTCGATATTTATGAAAGTTTACGTAAATCATATATATTTTACAATTCTTTAAAATTTATGAAAATTAATATAAAATTAATAATAAAATCGGTCAAATTCTCCATAAAATCTATAAATTTTCAAAATAAAAAAATCCTATAAAATCCTAATCGAATACACATTTATGGAGATTGAAAATCGAGTAGTGCTAATGCTATGTGGGAAATGAGACTCATGCATTACAATAATATAAATGAAGATAAAATAATAATGATGAATAATAATATTTATTTATTTTTGAACAAATGCATTTTTTGATAAATAATAATATTTATTTATTTTTGAACAAATGTATTTTTTGATAAATAATAATATTTATTTATTTTTGAACAATTTGAATTTTTTAAAATAATTAAGATTTTTTATATATAAAAGTTTAAAAAAATTCAAGTAAAACAATTTAAAAAATTATATTTGAAATTTATGAAAATCTATCAAAATCAATGGAAAAAAGTCAGTCAAACTCTACGTAGACTCCGTAGATTTAAAAAATCTATAAAAATCCACGTACTTTTAAAAGTCCAAAAAAATCCATCATTAAAAGTTCAAAAAAATCCATCAAAATCCCAGTTGAATACGCCCCCCTTAGAATACTAAATGAATTGTTTAAAAGTTTTAAAAATAAATTATTTTAATACACATTTAAATATTTTTTTAAAAATATTTTAAATAATTTAAATATTATTTTATGATACTTTTTGAAATGTTTTGAAAATATTTTGGATCACTTTAAAATTATTTTAAAACACTTTTAATTAATTTCAAATGTTTAAAATGTATTTCATAAAATTTGTACTCCACTTAATTTAAGTTTAAAAAATTACTCTACCTGTCACAAATGATTTAATTTAAGTTTAAAAAATTACTCTACCTGTCACAAATGAAAAAATAATTTGGTATTTAAAAAAAAAAAAAATTAAATTTTAAAGTTAAAAAAATAAATATAGACATCTGAAGTTATGAGACAATTTAAAATCAAAAGTATACAGTGAGTACTCTATAAAATAAAAATTGAAGCCTAAATTCTGTATAAGTCTTTCAAAATTATCTCAACACAGTTTGGGCCGGCACGAGAGGCCCAGATATTGAATTTCAGAATTATCTCAACACCACTGTCTAGGGCTCCGTCTCGGTCATCAATACGTTCGATTGGTACTCTTTCTTTTATCGAGCTTCCTTATCGAATTTTTGTTTCGGTAATTTTGCCTTTGATTTCGAGATTATCAAATCATTGGTCGGATGGGGAGGAGAAAGGAGCGCCGACATGCCGCAGTTAGCGCCGCTGGTCGTAGAGTTAAACTCGATCTGTTTGCGGAACCCTCCGGTCTGTATCTACAGCATCGTATTCATTATGTGCCTCCAGTTGTTAGATTTTGCGAATTTAGGTTTTGTAAGAGTGCAAGAGTGCCGTGTTGAATTATTTTTGAGATTTCTGGTTCTTCTTCCCTCTTGTATGTATATATAAGTATATCTATCAGCAGTACCTAAAAAACAGCTAATCTTATCTGTTTTTTTTTTGTTGGTTGAAATATATGTTTTTTTAGCTGAACCAGTTCATTAGTTGTTTCTTTGCTCTGATTGAATGTTTAGTTTTTTTCCTCATTGTTCGTCGTTTTGAGTATTTTGTTGTAGGCACTCAGACTAGAAAATTATATATGTGGATGTGGACTTTGTATACCTCTGTGAATTTGTCTTTCGTTTAATTTGGTGTTAACATATCATAGGAGATGTGGGTGGCTCTTCTCGTCAGGATGATGTTGGAGGGGACGTTGGCTCCAAATCCCAAGCGAATTTACCTAGTTCACCATCATCTTCAGGTGGGTTCCGTCAGTTTTCTTCAAAGGACTGCTCTTTGTAGAGAAGGCATGATGTGACCACATAATATTGATGGAAATTATTCGGTTTTATATGTGCAAGACATGTTATTTGCACCCCCGAAAATTTTGTTTTCAGACTGTAGGATGGCTGTGGTATTGGGATCATTCAAATGGTTATCAGACTACGACTGCCCCTGCCATAGTGTATTATTGTGTATAACTTTCGGCTTGTTCCCTTTTATGGCGGTATGAAGGCAGTTTGAAGTTCACAAGGATTGATCTTTCCCAATTGGTTCGTATGTCTTTTGCTTTATTTCCTTTTGGTGGTACTGATGGTTGGAATTTCTGGTACAGGTGTGATGGTCTCGATCATTGGTCTACACATTTGTCATCTATTTTAAACTAACTCTTTAGTGTTGTTTTGATTGGATGATTGTTTAATTTCTAAGTCCTATTAGGTCCGCAACATATTCTTCGGTTACAAATACATTGACTTGAGAGAAGTTCTAGATTTTTTTGGTGTTTGACATTATAGCATCTTGTCCACAGGACAACAGCCACAAAATCCTCTCCTACTGCTTGACCAATACAGTGATGATGAGTTGGATGAGGGTTCAAGTGAAGGAGATACTCATGCTGTTACAGACAATGCTTCTGTAGACATTGATGAGAAGGTAATTGAACAAACACTAAATACGTTTGCTATTTAGAAGATTCCACAGTTAAACTGCCTCCTGAATTGTGCTTTGAAATTAAGTAGTGGTTTTATCTATGAACTACACATTTTATCCTAGGGCTATAGTGTTTTGATCTTTTTCATTTGGTGAGCTAAATTTGTATCATCATTAGGTTTCTCAGGAAAAAAGTGCTGATGTGCAAGAAACTGAGGATATTAATATTAATCTTGACCAAGAACCTACGGGACAGTGTCTAATGGATAAAATTTCTGCATCTCAGGATCCTTCCCAGACACTTGAGAAAGGGAGCATTGCAGAAACTGGTTTTGATGATTTGCAAAAGCAGAAAAATAAAATGGAAGAAATTGCATCTCTTGCTGCATCTGATGAGCAACCAGTCATGGATGCGAGTTCTTATTGGAAGATGGTATTGCATGAAGAGAGTAATCAGTATTATTATTGGAACACTATCACAGGCGAAACATCATGGGATGTACCGGATATTCTTGCCAAGGCAAATGCTATGACATCCACAGAAAAAGTCATTGAGGACACTGAAGGAAAAATGGACGATATCATTGCCACAGCCAAATCAAGTTCGTCCTTGGACATGGAAGAAGGCGAAATGACCACCAATCAACTTAGTATTGATTCCATGGCCTATTGCCAATCCAGTGATGGCGCTGATCAAGGGATAAAACCAGATGGATCTAATGAAGGAATTAAAAAAAGTGAACATATTGGAGATAAAGAAGGCCATAGAGGTGCCAGCCAAAATAACGGAACTTCTTTATTTGGTACGCATCCTGTAAAAAGCAATGTTGATTCTAAATCAACCGATCTTTCTTCACAACTTATAAAGCACTGTGAATGCCTATTAGAAAGATTGAACAATGTGAAAGGGTACCGTCTAGAAGGTCAAGATAAAATGAAGTGCAGAGTGGAAATTGAGACCAGACTTACTGATATTAGGGCATTAGCATCTCATGGGTCATCTATGCTTCCTTATTGGATGCATTCTGAGGGTCAGATAAAACGACTTGAAGCTGCTGTAGAGGATGTCATTCAATGTAGCAACTCTGCTTCCCTAGATGAGTTTGAGGCTACACTAGAACAACGTGAAGGCTCTTGTGATGACACTCAAATTGGTGCAAGTGAAAAGAAGGCACAGTTTACTGCAGTGGAGTCTCACCCTGAGGGCCTCGTCATGAAATCAAATTATGAACCTAGTAGTAATATTGCCACTGTCCCAGAACATGCACACTCAATCTGGTATTCCAGCAACCATGCTGTCAACAACGTGGATGGAAAAAGTGAGATGACTGGAACTATAAAGGAAAGTGAACTAGCTCCTGAACATTCCCTTCATTCTGGTGAAGATGTAGATATGGATGTGGACATGGAAGTCGACGATACATCTTCAGTTAAGTCCCCACCTGTAGGTGCATCAGGTGCTCATTATATTACCTCAACAGAGCTACCGAATGTGCACTATGCACTTGCAGACCAGTCATCTGCAGTGCCAGGGGAAGTATCTAATGTTGCTCCTCTTGCTGCAGAGTGGATTCCCCCACCGCCTCCTGATAATGAATTTTTTCCTCCTCCACCTCCTGATGATGAACCTTTTCCTCCTCCGCCACCCGATGAGCCCCCAGAACCTTCCTATCCTACAGTGTCTCATCTGGGTTCAGTCCAACATTTTCCTTATCAAGAACAGTATACTATATCATACCCTGGCCCTAATCTTGATTATTATGGGCAAGCAAACCTTGAAGTTTCTGGCTCTGCATTGTTTACGCCGACTGATGGAGGGCAAGTACCTGTTTCCCACTTACCACATTATTATGAAGCGGCTGCAAATATATACCATGTTGCTCCTATGATAGTCAACCCTGTTGAGCCTACAGCATATTATGGTCTTCAAAATGGAATCCTAAATCCTGTTCCATTAACTGAAGGTGTATCGCAGTCTTCAAATGCTCCGAGTGAACCTGTTCACGAGACTCTAAACTCTGGTACATCAGGATCTGTGAATAATCACCCAGAATCTGGGTCCACGTTGTTGCTAGAGACTAATCTTAGTGATGTTAAGTCAGGTGATGCCCTGGCAAAGGCCCCTTCTAATGTTCCTGAAACTCATTTCTCCACTGGAGCTCCAACCACTATTTCTGTTGCAAATGGAGTTTCTGTCCCATCAACATCTGAAACAACCACTTCTGTTCCTGCTGCAGCTACTGCAACGACTTCCAAATCTCGATCCAAGGGTAATACTTTAAGCCCAAAATTTACTCTTGACAATACGATGTGTGTTTAGCTGATGTTAACATTGTGGTAGAAATGATTTTTTATATCAATGTCTTTTGTCTATGCCCTGCACAGAGGTAAACAACTAAATCTGTATACTTATGCTCTTATTCATATGCAATTTTTTTTTTGGCTGCCAATTGATGTTTGTGTGTATTTTATATCATCTCAGTGCCACGTAGCAAGAAACGTACTGTTGCAGTCGTATCCACATTGAGATCTAATAAGAAAGTTTCCAGTCTGGTGGATAAGGTTCTCATCAATTCATTCCTTGTAATCGTATCATTTTGTTTTTTCCTCCACATGATTCCTGATTATTGGTTATTTGTACCTTTTCATTAGTGGAAAGCAGCGAAAGAGGAATTACAAGAAGAGGAAGAAGAACCTGAAGATGCTTACGAAATCTTAGAGAAGAAACGGAAAAGGGAAATTGAGGTTTGAGTATGTTGCCATTTGTCTTTTCATTACAATTTTTAAGCTGTGTCTAACTTCCTTACAATTACAGGAATGGCGTGCACAACAGATTGCTAGTGGAGAGGCCAAAGATAATGCTAATTTTCAGCCATTGGGCGGTGATTGGTATGATCGTGAAATCTAGTATTTATAAATCTTAAAATTCTTTTAACCCATGAGTTTGTGTGTTCATGACACCTGGAATGTCCTTGGGCCTTTTACATAAACGAGGGGTATCAATTTTTTATGTTTATCATATCCTTGGTGTACTTATGTGTTACTTCATTGTCATGCAGGCGAGAACGAGTGAAGCGCAAGAGAGCAGAAAAGATGAAGGAAAGTGGACACTGTTCACCAGATGTTGCTGCACAACAGATTGCTAGTGGAGAGACCAAAGATAATGCTAATTCTAAGCCGTCGGGCAATGATTGGTATGATCGTGAAATCTAGTATTTATAATTCTTAAAATTCTTTAACCGTGAGTTCGTGTGTTCATGCACCTGGAATGACCTTGAGCCTTTTATGTAAACGAGAGCTGAAATCTGTATTAAAATTTTATGTTAACTTATCATCCTATGTGTACTTATGTGTGACTTCATTATCATGCAGGCGAGAACGAGTGAAGCGAAGGATAGCACAAAAGAGGAAGGAAAGCGGACAATGTTCACCAGATGTTGCTGCAGATGGAAATCGACAAACTGATCTTGTGGAGCTCTCGAAAGGTCTTCCATCAGGATGGCAGGTAATTCTCTACGCTCCCCCCTCTTTATCAGAATATGAGGTGGTAAGTGATTGGAGAGAATGAAATACCCCTGGTTCACCAGGAAGTGGTTTAAAATACTATTTAAGATGGTACGATTTTGAAAATAGTTAATACTATGTTTTTATTAATGTGTTTTTTTTTTTATAACTAAAAATGAAAAAACAGTCTGTATATTGAAGTTTTATGATGTTTCCATTGGGGTTGATTGTCGTATGGATTGTTTGGGCTCGACACTCCTGAATCTCTTCCATGACCAACTTTCTTGGTTGTGCCCATCTCCATTATTATCTTTCCTGAATGACACCTGAATCACTTTATTCATTTTTTGGTCATTTTAATCAGCTTGCAATTTGTTGGATCCTGAGAGAACTTTTATGTTGATACTCACTTACCCTATATAACCAATGCACTCTCCATTCCCTTTTCATCAGGCTTACTGGGATGATTCTTCGAAGAAGCCCTACTACGGAAATGTGCGGACATCAGAAACAAGCTGGACCAGGCCCACAGACTAGAAGGAATTGCATGGTTGAATTTGATCGAAGTTTAAGACATTACCGCATGGTAATGCGATCTCTTAGTTGAGCATGTATGATTGTGGAGATGACATTTTTTTTCTTCTAATGTTTAGGTAAATGCACATATGTACTAAAGAGAATCCCCAATGGCACAATAAGATACCAAATTTTGTGTAACTGGTCTTTTGCTGTCATGAATAGATAAACGTTCTTCCCCTGTTTTTTTACAGTACTAATAATGGTTGTACCTAAACGTAACTTACATTTCTATACATTTAATCGTCTCGATTATGTTAGAGACTACACAATCTGGTAACTGCATCAACACGAAGTAGAAATCACCTGAGTCGTATATTCATTGTTTTATTAATGAAATGATGTTCATGTTTAGCTTCAATAATAAAAAACAATCCAAAAGCAGAACACGCATAAAGTATGTATGTACTCCCTAGTCTCTGAGGCGAATCCGTCGCCCATAATTACTGGTGAGCTTCGATTTACACGCCTTCACTCACTCTAGTAACTTCGTAATCTTTCACAACATATGAACATCAATACACAATACACTTGTGTTCAAAAAGATCAAAAAAAGTAATGTTGAACCTAACAAGTCAAGAAGCACTTCTCACTCTATCCCTTGCTTACACAGAGGACAACATGAGATAATCTTGAGCCACTGGTCCACACAGTTCAGGTGGAATATGTGTGAACATGGCAACTGCCTAATCTCTTCCTTTTCTCTATACTTGGCCAAACATATACAACACTCCTGTCGAAAACGACAGATCAATCTGTAAGAATGAATGAAACTAACAGGTCGACACAAAAGACTCGTAGAGATATAAAGCACTAACCGGATCTTCTTGATTATCGACATCACCACTGTGTTTCCAGGTTGGGAGGATGGAGAGCTGTTCGTCGGTCGCTCCTTTCTGTCTCGAGGCCGTGTTCATGTTGTATCCTAGGAGGCTGCTAATCATCGGCACACAACAGCACAGCAGCACAAAGAGTATAAACGGGAAAGAGTAACTGACGGCATTCCAAGCTAAGAGGGAGATGCAGAGGACGTGGAGCTTCGGAGCACGGAGGTACGAGCCGAATCGCGAATCAAACACCCAGAAATTACCCATCACAAACCATATAGCAAAGAGAAGCTCGAGCGAAGCCTTGCATCTTTGCATGTACAGCAAGTTTCTGATCATCGACAAAAGACATCAAATATGTATGTTTCTACAGATGAATTACTATATGCTTTTCACTTTTGTTTAGTATACCTTGATTCTTCATGGTTTCTCTGGCTCTCAACATCAGAACCGACAGCGTCTCGTGGAGTCAGATGAACGAGGCGGTATCGAAAGTAGAGCTGCACGAGACTAAGGAAACACCCGAAAGCATAACCCGAGACCCAAAGTCTCATCGGCCAAACGGGCCTCTCCCCTTTGGAGACGACGAGAGTGTAAGCCGTTAGCCCGATTTGAACCACCGAGGCTGCGAACTCCACCATCATCCAGTTTCGAGAATCGAAAGGGTTGGGCCCGAGGCCCGGCCCAGTTCCGTTCTGGTAATGGAAAACTCTCCTCAAGAAACCGTACCATCTCGATCTCGACACTCTCATAGCTAACCTGATCAGCAGGGGAGGAGGTGTGCTCCGAAGAGGCCTAGTTTCCGGGCTCAAAGAAGCCCTTTCCACAGGCGAAACGGAGACAGCAGTCCCGGAATCGCATAGCGAATCGAGCGTGAATACGCTGTATCTCGTGTTCATGGAAGCTCGATTCTTCGACTACAGAATCGAATACATGGTGGGAGAATGAAATACAGAACACCTATTAGAAGGTGGGATGAGGAAGGAGATGGTGACCAAGAAACCAACGGGCTTGCTTTGGTTCAAAGAGAGTAAACAAAAACTATGTGTAAACGGTTGGCCTAACTCGGACAGCTCTATTTGTTCAACCACTAAGCAAGATTAAGGAAGAAGGAGAAAGATAGTTAAATATGGGATGTGGGTTCTTCAAGCAAACCCTAAAGATTTGATTTTTATCCTAAATCAAATCAAATCAAATAAATTCTTGAAAATGATTTTGAATTCTGGCGGGTGGAGTTTGTTAGCCAAATCGTTCATCTGATCGGACCGACCTCCCGCGGGGCCCACGGTTCTGATGGTAATAAATAAATAAATAATTCAAGATATACTATAGTCAAATATATCGTGTCACAGTTTTAATTTTATTTTTTTATAGTTAAAAAAAGCGTAAAATGTCCTATATATTATACTCCATGTCGACTGCTACCGACCTAACCAATTGGAACCCCTTTTAGATTTAATTGGTTGATCACTTAGTGTCATCTCTAATCGGATATTTCTTTTGTAGATTGAATTGTTATGTCGATTTCGTCTTCAAATTGATTTAGGATTGGAATTTGGAGGTTAGAATTGAGCTTCAATTCGGGTAATTCTTTTTTGTATGTGTGAAGTTTTTAGACGATTCGAAACCTCCAATGAACCGAAACGAAGTTCGATTTTAACCTCTAACTGGTAAATTATTTTGAAGACGAAATGCCGTTAACAAACTGAGATATATTGCTTTGTTTATGTGCTGTCGTTATTTGAGTTCGATTATTTAAAGTGGATGGATTCGATGAGTAATTTCAAGTAAATGTACTTTTCTTTGATTAGATTTTGTCTTTTGATCTTATCTTCTCTTGCCTGAAAACATTAATAAACAAAAAAAAAATATGTGGTTTTGAAGAGGTACAAGCGCCATCGAAAAATTGGAGGGCTTGACATTGTACATCAAGTCAAACTAGCCATTTGTTGTTCAGTACTTGGGTGCTTAAACTTGAGAACTCCAATATTCGCATCATAATCATATCAAGTATATTTGATAATCAAACTATTAGAAAAGAAAGAGTGCATTGCATTTCAATTTTTTTGGTATTCAATTAAACAAATACTCTCTTTCTCTCAATTAGTTATGCATTGTTTTATATAAATTTCAAATAAAAATGCATAAATAATTGAAACAAAAAAAAAAGTTGATAATGTATATATAAATTGGTATTTTGATACTTTTTTGTACTCAATTAACCGAACTTAGTATTGAGTACTCGAATTAAAAACACAAATTAAATACGAGATGGAAATATTCATTAATTAAATATGAATATTCAACAATTTAAAATGGAGTAATAGAGAATTGAAGCCCTATAGCCTGTTTTCAATACTCAGCAGCTTGATCAAACCAAGCATCCGCAATTTCAGAATCTCTCTGTCGAATGGCTTGTTCTCCCTTGTCGGCATAGGCGGGTTAATTCCTAATAGGCGGGTTAATTCCTTCCCTTAGAACCATACTTAGAGTTTCCTAACTCATACCTCATACCTCATACGGCTCATCTCTTTTGGTGTCTCCTTACCATACCTAAATAATGGGATTTCAATCCTATTTATAAAGTTAACCAAAGAAGTTTATTACATGAGTTTTAAACTGAAATTTGGATTCAATTTGTAAAAATAATCCGTTTTATTTCATTTTTTTCCCACCTTTAGAAGGAAAAATACCCCTCTATAATTTTCTCTCGATTCAAATTGAAAA
Organism: Euphrasia confusa; assembly: GCA_954870475.1. NCBI lineage: Eukaryota > Viridiplantae > Streptophyta > Magnoliopsida > Lamiales > Orobanchaceae > Euphrasia > Euphrasia confusa. Next base: position 35,861,573 of record OX940959.1, on the reverse strand, counting down.
GAATTGAAATTATTTCTAAACCAACATAATTTTAATAAGTATTGAGTATGAATATTGAATTGAATTAAATTGAATTAATACATAAATCTTTAATGAATAAACTATTTTATAATAACAATAATATATTACGGTAAATAATATATTACTTTAAAATTTAGAGTAAATAATAGTTTCATAAGTATTTTTGCATAACACGCTCCATTTCCAAAAAAGAGACCAAAAGAAAGAAAGAACTCTCAGGAGTCAGGTCCAGAAAAGCCTAATCTAAGATCAAACAATTTTTAATAACTGAAATTCTAGCTAGCTAATTTTTTTTATTTTTATTTTCAATTATTATTGTAATTTATCAACATTAATCATCAACGAGATGTAATCAGAGTGAATAAAAAAATGGTCACACAGAAAAAATGGTTTGACTGTACTCTGTAACAATGGGATCAAACAATTTTCTATTTCACATGTACAAACGAGAACAAGACACGCTCATCATACCCGCTGCCGAACCATGACAACCCGGAATAATGACACACGATCGTGAGACAGATCGAAGAACTAAAGCCATACCTCAAGCGATTCACAGAAGCATCGAACACTTAGAAACGGCTCGCACCTTTTAACCTATTATTCACTTTTCTTGGGTCCTTCCAAAACAAACTCAACGTACAACTCCTTGAGAGCAATTACAACAGTTGTTATCAGTGGCCCCATTATCGCTCCCTGCAGAAATTACACCGATAGTCAGAATTTGCCCGAGCAGAAAACAAATTGCATATAAAAGTAGTACTATGATGTAGCCAGTTAGAATGTTTATATTATCGGCCAAGAACAGATGTTATCTCGTATCAACTTGAAAGTAATGATCACAGAATTGGCTATACGATTATGTGCTATCTGCGAATCAACTATTTCATGTTTCATGACACCCGTTCCATTATGTACCGAAATCCTGTAGTCTGATTCTGTATACCAACTATACAGAACACTAAATATATTTTGACGATTGACGACACAACTGAGGACATCTAAGGTTGCATTTGGGTCGAAATGATATGATGAAGTCAATCACTGAATAATGAATTTCAAACTGGAAGCTATTTTTAGGAGTTTAAAAACCATCTTGTTAGGGGATTCATTTCAAATCATTTCATTGAATCTTAATTCCAACCTGATGAAATAAAAATACTAATATCAATATAGTAAAAACGAATAGGGGCGGTGTAGTAAAACTACCTCAAACGCAGAGGAGAACAAAGTCATCCCACCAATTATACTCAGTCCCGTAAGATAAGCACTATACCCCGGGATATCCTCCTGAATCTCCGTCGTTCCATACTCCATAAGCACCAGATGAATAAAAGACAACCCAACCGCAATCAAATATCTTCCTTCCAGCACCAACTCCAGAACAGCCGGAATCGTCGATATCCACGTCGGGAAAAGAGGCAGCAAACAACTAACAAACGCAAGCAAAGTCGACATATAACAAAAATGAACCGAGAACAACCTAAACAAGAGCCACGTCATACACCCCTGAAACAAAGCAATCTCGACCGTCGCCAAAAGCACTCCAGAGATCGCCTTATCCAGAACCTCCACGCACCTCGTCCTCGCCGGGTGCGAGATCGGGAGCATGCTCATCACCTGCTCCGTGACCCCACCAGACTCAGACGTGATCAGGTAATACAAAACCCAAAAGAAAACCATTGACTGAGAGACAAAGTTGAATATTCCAGCAGCGCCCGAGAGGATAGATTTGGCAATCAATATCACGAGATTCGCACTGACTCCAAGAACCGACTTACTACTGACCAACACACTCTGCATCACGTTGATTCCTTGAGAGGCGAACCCTTTGGCCTTAACCACCAAATCCTCTCGGCTGATCGAGACTTCTCTGAATATCGTGTCCATTTCAGAGTATATTCGACCCCACTGCCGTTCCCTGACTCTATCTTTAAGGCTCAAGAATTTCTCAGCGTAAGGGGACGGACTCATTAACTCGGTCGACTTCAAGGATGAGTTCCCGGAGGGGTTAAACACCACGAAATGCTTTATACCCGTAACGAATTCAGTCATATTATACTGCATTGCCAGAGTGTCTATTTGGTCGGAGACAGTCTCGTAGAGCTTAGTCGAGTACATGTCCACCATCCCAGGAACGTCGTTCTCATCCATCCATTTCTTGACCCCGATTTTCTCAGCGTAATTACTCTCCTCCACATGGGATTTCAGGGCAAAGACTGCGTCTTTACCCTCAACCCCGATTTTATACGAGAAGAAAACCATCCCGGCCAAGGACCCAACTATCATCCCTACAATCAATCCGACCGCCACAAGGGTTTGCAGCCTTTTCGATATCGCCTTCGTGAAGAACGAGCTGATCGAGAGCCTCCGGAAGCTATTGCATCGGAGCGTGGTGACTCTGTTCATGGTGGACTCGACCCCGTTGCTGGTGAACATGAACCCAAACACGAGAAGCGCGAAAGAGGCGAAGCTACCGACTTGCTCGTAAGCCATCACGAACACCCAGAACGAGACGAGCCACCTCAGCAGCTTGTAGAACCCGCTTTTTCTCTCCCTCGGAGGAGCGGCTTCTTTTGGCTTCCTCAGAGCAACTCTCGAGACCGAATCCTTGATTTCGACGAGGGTTCCGACGAAGACCCTGAAGAGGGCGACGGGGACGGCGAGGGTCGTCTCGGTGAGGCCCAATTTCAGGGGCTTGGACCAGAAGGCGACGAGGGTCTGCTGGACGCCTCTCAGAGGGATCGAACAGAGGATGGCCCAGAGAATGGGCCGGAGGAAATCGGCGAGGAGCCTGCAGACGCCGTAGAGGACGAAGATTGTGAAGGCGAGACCTGCCTGAGCCATGGTTATGTAGAGAGCGATGCGCACCTGGGGGTCGCCGGAGAGGGAATTGGCCGGGGGAGGGGGAGAAGGGGGCTCCGGCGGGGGACGGCGGGGCGTGTCCGGCTTTCTGACGGAGGCGGATCGGAACATGTCTTGCCAGGCGGGGGAGGATGTGACTGGTTTCGATTTGGGGTCGGAGTCGTATGGCACCATAGCCATATTTCTCTGTGCGAGAAAAGAATGGATTTTGAAGGACTTCCAGAAATGGATGGGTTTTTCTTCTTCTTATCGGTGTGTGTCTGTGTGAGAGAGAAAGGGGTGATTGGTATTGGAGGGGACGGGGAAATGGAATGAGTCAGTCGGTCGGTCAATGAATTTTATTCTACTGTTTGTCAGACGGTCAGACACAAAAGATGTTTTTCCTAGTTCACGGTATTTTTTTTTATATTTTTTCAGAGAGATTTTAAAATTTGATCACAGAGAAGAAAGGAACGGCGATCACAATGATTGAGAAATGCTCTCCTCCCCGTGGCGGATTCCCGATTGCCTACGTGGATTACACATAACATTAAAATAATAATATTTTAATTAATTAAATGATTTTCTCACCCTTCTCTCCTATCTCTTTAATTATTTATTTTCTGTATTTTCTGTGAAATCAGAAACGAGAACCCATGCACCCACCGTTTCTACGAAAACGCCTGCAAGTGATGTCGTTAAAGGCGCGGCTTGAAGACATCTCTTTCTGCGGCTTCCGTCAAGGCTTTGCCAGTTCATGTTATGAGTTAATTCTTAATATTTTTATTATTGTAGAGAAACAAATTAATAAACTCTAGACACTAAGAAAGTAAGAATGAGGAAATAAATAAATTTTGGATTTTTTTTTTATAATTTACATTTTACAGGAATTGCAAAGGGTGAGAAACGGTGGGTGGGTTCTTCTTTCTGATTTCACAGAATATACAGAAAATAAATAATTAAAGACAGAGGGGGAGAAGGGTGAGAAAATCATTTAATTAATTAAAATATTATTATTTTAATGTTATGTGTCAGTCCACGTAGGCAATCGGGAATCCCGGCCACGGGTAGGAGAGCATTTCTCCACAATGATTATTCGATTCAGAGCTGTCAGAGTTTCAAACAGGGTGTCGGGCTGTCGGCGTATAAATGGGCCACGGCCCATGTGGTGCACGATTGGGCCGGCTCATTTCGTGATCGGATGATGTCTTTGTATCTCTACAACATTTTGAATTTGGGTTGATTTTTTATCAACGGAATTGAATTTTTTTGATAATACAAAAAAGTCAAAAACAATTCGTTTTTTTTTTTTTTTCAATTTTAGATACATACTACGAACCTTGAATTTGATGGGTTTCCATCCAGGCTCCAGCTAGTTTTGAAGACGGTAGACATTGCCTTTTCTTTTCAAACACACGCAGACATATATACTTAAACATGTGCTTTTCTACTTAAATAAATAAAATCATAATTAAATTAAAAAAGAAAATTTAGTTTAAATCAACAATCAATCTCACGTAGAGCGTGCACTTTTTGTGTTTTATTTTCGAAATCTTAGTTTTGAAAAAAACAGAAGATGAAATTTAAAATACCATTATTAGCATGTAGTAGATTAATCGACTAGAGTGTGTAATAGGTCAGTCGAGAAGACATCTCATCAATAGATTAGACGGTAGATAAATGATTAGAGTGAAACAAAAAATTTATTTACTTGTTCAAAAATTACAAAAAAATAAAACTTTTTACTCTCCCTCTAATCTACCTCCTGATCAATTGATTTTGCTTATGGTTTTCGCTTGCAAAAAAATTATATACGATGTTACAAATGTTTTCATTGGACAATTTGAATTGTACTTGAAATCATTTATTGGACATCATTAATCTTCTCTGTTTGAGCAAGCAAACTACTTGCCGACGAAATCCAATAACTCCGAAAGTTTTATAAGATCGACTAAATAAAAAAAAAAATAATAATAATAAATGAATGGATGTTGTGCGTTTTTTGGATAGTTGGAAGCCAGTATTTGAAGAAAATTGCAAGAAAATTGAACTTCGAAAATTCTGCAAATGTGAATCGGAGGCAAATTATGAATGAAAAATTGATGAAAAATTATCATAATCCAAAACAAAAATTAAGTCAAGAATTACCATAATTGTTAGAACCTAAGTTTTACTTAAATTTTGTTTTTGTCTTCTATCACAAAGTTTCCTTCTCCAGATAGTGTCTTCAGCAGAGCCTACTTGAGCAAGTCTGAAAATAAAAATGAAAGAGTTGTTGTAGATTGTGTCTTGCACAGTAAAAGGTTTTGTAATTTTCCAATAGCCCCATTTGAAGAGAGTTGTGAGTCAAGCTAATTGAAATGATCAAATCAAGCATTGGAATTAGTCAAGGTTCTAAAAGTCATTAGGCGGTAGGCTAACGGTGACCAAGGCGTAGCGCCTAGAGAGATTAATAAGGAACTAGACGGCATTAATCATTTTACATTTTTATATTTAATTAATTATTATTATATTTAAAAAATAATTAAAATATACTCTCTTTGTCCCAGAGCTATATCAACGCTGACTTTTCTTGTTCGTCCAATACGTATGATAAACGATATACAAAAATTATGAAAAAATAACTAAAATAAAATTTAATAGTTAAATTTTATTTTAGTTATTTTTTCATAATTTTTGTATACCGTTTATCATACGTATTGGACGGTCAAGAAAAGTCAGCTTTGACTATAGCTCTGTGACATAGGGAGTATATATTTTGAAAAAAAAATGATTAGTTTTTTTACTTTCATTATATAATAATAACTTAATTTATCTTAATTTATAAATTAAATATGACTAAAATATACAATTATTTTTATTATATCTCACAAACAGTATAAAATATAATTTTATTAACCTCTATCACAAATAAAATATTATTTTTTAAATATTTGTAGTTGATAAAAACATTAATTTTGAAATTAGACGAAAAAAACATTATTTTAAAATTTTGTGTTTGAAACCGCCTAGGACGAATAATTCTCGACTAAACCCAATTAATCTCCACCTAGGCTGCCTAATCTCCGTCTAAGTCCTCCTAAATCCGCCTAGCTACCTTCTAAATTCGGGCAGTTGATCTCCGCCTAGCGCTTAGGCCCCGCCTAAACCCAATTTTTAGAACCATAGAATTAGAAGACTTGGGCTGCAAGTACCTTCGGTTAGGTCTTCCTTAATACTAAAAATGAATCCTACTAACACGCTTTGAGGAGTATTATAAATACAAGGTGGAGTTATTGAAGACACAAACTTGAAAAATATTATGAATAATATATAGGATTAGTTGTCAAAAGGTAGATTTATTGAAGACACACACTTGAAGAATATTATAAATAAATATATAGGATTAGTTGTCAAAAGCCTTTAAGCATTTCAATTTCACTGTAATCCATCTTGGTTCAAGAGTTTAGTTTCAGTTTAACTCTTGATTTTATCATTTGTATTCACTCTTAGATTTAGTGAAATCTTTTCAACCGTAAGGTCTGTTAAAAATCGATCACCCGACGTCTTATTTACGTATTCTCTAATTTTCAATTCCATCTGAAACCTATTTGGACTACCCAGAGTATTTTTAAATCTTCAGATGGAATTGAAAACTAGAGAATACAAAGATTAGTTATGAGCAAGGATAGATCAGAGCTGAAACACAACACATTCCAATACAACACTGTATTTCCAGAATCCATTAAATTAAATGTTCATAAAAAACTTGTTCACACCTAAACAAAAGTAGTCCTGCAAAGAGCGAGTCCGAAAACTATACTTGTACTGCTGCTGCATTCGGATAACTATAGTCCACCTCTTTTTTTCTTCATTTTGATATCTTCATCTCCTTCTCCTTGCACACATCCCTGCATTTATTTATACATTCAAATTCAAGAATATCAAGTGGTGACTGTTATATCCAATTCTGGTTGTTCAACACATACACATAATAATGACAATTCCCACTAACAAGCCAAGCAGAAGCAGGCACCAAAGCTAACTTAACTTACACGAAATTTATACTCCTACTCCCAGTCGGAGTAGCCATAGATCTCTGCTTCTTTGTCAGGTCTGATGAAGGCACCACAACGCCTCATGAGTCGTTCAATAGAATTATAAAGATGTCTTATTTCAATCTGTGGAGGTCGACGTGCAATTCGACCTAGACCTAGGGGTGTTCAAGAATGAGCCTAGACCGGTTGGTCCGGTTCGGTCTGGACCGGAAAAATTCCGGTCCGGTTTCAGGTTCGCATAAAAACTTAATTCCGGTTTCCGGTCCGGTTCCGGTTAAAAACCGGAATTGTCTGGTCCGGACCGAAAAAAACCGGTAAATAATATTTTTATTATTTTTTTAGTATTTAAATATTATTAAGTTCTCTAACATAGAATGTGTAATACCCGTTTTACTTTTAGTATTTAAATATAATATTTTGTGTTGACCGTTGACTTTGTAACCGGCACATCAATTTATCGGTTGTCGTGATATTTTTAGATTAATATTTCGAGACCAAAATTATTTGATGTGTATTTTATAAATGATTTTAATGTAGAAGAACCAAAAATATTTAGGGGTATACATTATATATTGTATTATAACTATATTATTATTACTATTAATATTATTATGAGTTGTTGTTTTTGAAAGGCGGCTTAAGAAAATAAAATTTATATACATCAATTGCATGTATTCTCTCTCTCCTAGCACACCACGTGCCCCACACCCCTTTCCCTTATATCACCCACCAACACACACACTAAACACACACACACTCAGAAATAACAGAGAGGAGAAGAAAGAAGAACAGAGGGAGATGAAGAATTCGTGAAGCGAGGAGGGCTGTGATTTCTTGAAATCTAAAGAGGAGGAGAGCTAGCAATTCGACCTTGGAGCTCATTTATTTCAGAATCAACGTATATAGAAGGCAAGGTTTTAAGTTATTTGAGTTTTCGATATCGAAAGTTTTCGTCTAGATTTCGATCTCAAATTATTGCGTTTTAGGGTTTGATTCTTATATCATATTGTGTATCCCTCGTTGAGTAGATGATTTCGGTACATATAACTTACTTCGTTGCTGTTGAAAGAGGCAAGTAGTTAAGTTTTTAAAGTTTCGATATCGATAAATATTTCGTCTACGTTTTTATTCCAGGTTGTTGAGTTTCAGTAGTTGAATTATATACCGTTGGATAGCTTTAGTTGCGAGGATCGTTTTGATATGTAGAACTCACGATTTCGACTTCGGAATCAAAAGATATAGCCGTCCGAAGTTTCAGGTGACATGCAGCCCGCTGGAGAGGGTGACGGGCAGCGACGGCTGCCAGCGGGCAGCGGGCGCAATTCCTTCCGTATTGACTTGTTTTCGTTTCGTACTTCCGAAATTCATAACTTTTGACTCGTAACTCCGTTTGACTATTATTATATAGTTTCGGAATCGTCTTTCAGCGTACTTCGACATAGAATAGGTTTCAGTTAATTATATGATTGTTTATGGATTATGATTTTGGTGATTAGCTATCATATATGGTTTATATTTTTGTGTATGTAGACCATGGTTATTAATTATTGTATGCCTGCTTATATGTATTATACTTGTTGTATATGTACACATGAGTATACGATACCGATGATGGCCGGTATAGCCGAGGTTGATACCATGTGATATTTATGTTGATTAATTTATTGGGATCAGGTGATCCATGATTTTATGATTTACTCGATTTGAGTCTTTTGATCTTTCGAGTTTTGTGTTTGACGCGTGTTGGCCGGTTGCCTTTTTATACACGTACATCGGTGACGACCGATAGCCCTACGGGAGGCGAACATTGATGTAGATGCGTAGCCTAGCACGTGCCTTTTAGTTGGCATCTGGGATGTCAGAGGTGCGTAGTCTAATCCATGTAGACCGAGGTTTGTAGTTGACGGGGTCACTACAGACTTGAGTCTAACCAACAGGTAGTGACAGAGGTGTTCGCCTGTAGTTAGGGTCGCGCCCTTCTGACAGCTTCACTGTCTGCTTACCTGGATGACATATAGATTTCGTTGGGGTGTACCAGCGATATTCTATTGTCGACTCCATCAGCGACATTTGATATGTTCGTTTGTATGGGATTGGACTTCGTGAGTGAGTGTCACTGGGGATTTGACTGCGAGTCTATCGGGATCGATGAACTCATCACTTAGTCTTGTTCGGTTTCTGATGATGGATAGCATGAGTGGCTTTCAGGCCAGTGCTTTATAGTGATGATATGACGGGTCTAGGATACTGGAGGACAGTGTGTCCAAGGATGGTTGAGACCGGATGGTTATTGTGTGTTTTATGACTGTTTGTTTGTGTGATACATGGTAGGAGATTATAACTCTTGTCAGCGTATTAGACGCTGACCTTGCCGTGTATATTTCTATATTTTTGTAGGTACTTCTGATGCTGTGTGGGCTGGACGAGAGACGACGCAGGCTTTGTGATCATGGATAGGGGCCACCGCGGTATTTTATTTTCTGATGTTTAGACATTAGATTTTATTTATTATTATTTATTTATACATGTTTATGTATATTATTTGGTGTCTGAGGTGAGGTGTCAGCGTGAGTCCGGTTATAGGTGAGGTTTTAAAAAGTTTTAATTTTTTTCGCTGTTTTTAAACGAGATAAATAACCGGGCGTCACAGAATGAGTATACAATCAGATTCAATCCGAGTTTCAAGCATATGCGTATCTTCTCCAATTCCGAATCTCGGACCAGATAAGTTCCCAAAATGTTTTCTAACCCTAACCATAATCAATTTAAAAATCGGACTCTTCTACAAAGACTACAATCGTTGGCGTTGCATAAAAACTGTGAAACATCAACTCAAAGTTCTTGCAGTGTAAGTTTTTTCAACTCTCAATTTATTTATTAATGTTTTTGGATTTTTGTGAATGTCTCAGTGAATTGATTTATCTACAAGGTGTTGTTTGTTGAAAAAGTGAAACACGATTCATCCCTTTTAACTTCTTGGAATTTGCACAGTTGCTTGCAAAGTGTTTGTCAAAATGTGAATGTGTTTTTTACTTAATTAATTATAATTCATTCAATATTAGTTGTAGCTACTAGCTACTGTATTCTTTTTTTAATTTCAATTTTTTTTGTTGATTGGTTTTAGATAACGAAAACTCAATCTAGAAACTTACACGCCCCTTCTAATCAACCGAGCTCCATGGCCATGACACCCCTTGCTGATGAAGAATTGCAGGAATTGCAACTATCTTTACCTGAAGATAAAAAGTTGACAATGGGCCGTACTTATATAAAGCGAAAGAGCAAAAAAAGAGGTAAATTTTGGGAGAACTTTATTGAGTATATAGATGATACAAACCGCTTTCGAGCCGAATGTAAGTTTTGTGATGCAACCTTTGCTGCTGATCCTAATGTGAATGGATCTAAGAATATTAGTAGGCATTCTGAAAAATGTATTCGTAATCCGGCTAATAAAGGTAAAGGTAAGCAAACTGAATTGATGTACAAGGTCGGGGATGGGAACAATGGTGGGGAAGAGGGCGATGGTAAATTGAAATACGGGAATGTAAGCTTGAAAGATGTTAGGGAGGCAGTTGTTTTCATGATCATAATAGATGAGTTGCCTTTTAAACACGTTGAGAATCCTGGGTTTAGAAATCTAATGGAGGTTGCTTGTCCTAGATTTCAAGTTATGTCACGCTCTACTGTCACACGCGATTGCCTTCAGGTTTATAAGAATGAAAAGGTTAAGTTGAAAGATATTTTCAGAACTTCTTGTCAAAGAATTGGTATTACTACAGACACTTGGACATCAAATCAAAATTTGAATTATATGTGCATCACAGCTCATTTTATTGATAGTGGTTGGAAACTTCATAAAAGAATTATCAATTTTTGTCCAATCTCTAGCCACAAAGGCGAAGCTATTGGTAAAGCGATTGAGTCATGTTTAGAAACATGGGGAATTGAAAATAAGTTGTTTACAGTCACTGTTGATAATGCCAGTAGTAATGATGTGGCGTGCGGGTACTTAAGAAAAATGGTTCAGCGTACAGGTAGTATTTCTGATGGAAAATATCTTCATGTAAGATGCATGACTCACATTATCAACCTTATTGTGTGGGATGGAATTGCGTTGCAAGGTACTAGCATCCGTAGAGTTAGAACAGCTGTTAAGTATATAAAAAATTCACCGGCAAGATGGCAAAGGTTTAAAGAACTTGCAGAAAAATCTAATATTGTTTGTGATTCTATTTTGTCTCTTGATTGCGCTACTAGGTGGAATTCTACTTATACTATGCTTGAAACAGCTTTGAAATATCAGCGCGTCTTTGGTGGTGTGAATTTACCATTTTGGGAGGGCATGCCACTAGACGAGATGCCTCCTGATGTTGAGGATTGGAAAAAAGTAGAAAGGTTGGTTGTTTTTTTGAAAGGATTTTATTTGTTAACTCGGCGCATCTCTGGTACTTCATATGTGACTAGTAATAAGGGATTTTTTGAAATTGCGGCAACTCTTGATATGCTGACCAAGTGGGGAAAAAATATCGATGAAGATTTTAGAGCTATGGCCGTGTCTATGAAACTGAAGTACGATAAATATTGGGGTCAAATGGAGAAAATGAATTTGATGATTTATGTTGCTGTTGTTCTTGATCCACACTCAAAATTCGAAGTTGTTGAATTGACACTATTGGATATGCATGGCTACACAAAGGGTAAAACATTGGGTGATACAGTAAAAAGATTCACTTATTTGTTATTTGATGAATATCGATGCATGTACGCAACATTGAATCCTCAAAGTGGTCAAAATGATGATATTGCCTCTACTCGCGATGAGTATGATAGTGGTGGGGAAACTGATTATGTCAAAAGTCTTCAAGATAGAGCTAAAAGATTAAAAGGGTCTAGTGGGAGCATTAGGAGTGAGCTTGAAAGGTACTTAAATGAAGAATTAGGAGATGAAGAACGTGACTTGGATGCTTTGTCTTGGTGGGGTATTAATGGACATAGGTATCCGATTGTGTCAAGAATGGCACGTGATATACTTGCTATTCCATTGTCCACCGTTGCATCAGAATCCGCATTTAGTGCAGGAGGTCGTCATGTCAATGATTTTAGAAGTTCCTTGAGTCCACTGGTAATATATTTCCTTCATTTTTTTTTTAATATTTATTAAACTCTTGTATTACATGTCCAAGTAACTGCTATATATTAATGTCTCATTAGACTGTGCAAGCTCTTATTTGTACCCAAGATTGGCTACGAGCGAGAAAAACACCTAATTATTGTCGTGATATAGAGGAGAATTTGCGGGAAATCCAACAAATTGAAGAAGGTATATAATTTTATTTATATTAATCTGAATCCTTTTTTAGTTTCATATTGCGAAGATTTAACATTCTTATTTATTTTCATATTTTCACAGAATTAAAAGGTTGTACATTTGGAGAGGAAGATAATGTCATATACGTCGTGGAGCCATAATCCCTTTTGGAATTTGATTTTATTATTATTGCTTTTTATAGCTTATTAGTACATTTTTCATATTCATTAGTTGTTGCCTTGTTGGCACTCGAAGTTTCGAACAGTTGAACACATGATTTAAAATATTTATTTTTGATTTTTTGGTAAAAGTATTGTGTATCAGATTTTTTTAATAAATCCGGTCTAATCCGGTTAAAACCCGGACCAAACCGGAATTTATCGGGTCGGTCCGGTCTGGACCGGAATTATTCCGGTCCGGTTTTCGGTTTAATGTTTTTCACGATTCCGGTTCCGGTCCAAACCGGTTCCAGTCCGGTTCGGTCCGGTTTTGGACCGATGAACACCCCTACCTAGACCTGTAGGTTGATCTAACAAACGAAGCTCTTCTTGCAGAATACACTCTTCGATGAATCCGGCCTCTTTGGCCAGATTATATTTTTCCTTGGTTATTTCATCCAGGATATATCTTTCGATATCGTCCTGAAAATCTTTTTCGATTTCAGCATCCATGTCAAATTTTTGTGTGAAGATGACATAGTCGGGCCGATAACCTCGACCTGGACGTTTGAAATAGACCTCTGCTTCCAGACGTTGGGAAAGGACCCATACTTGCAGATTATATTCTTCGATTCCGGACTCTTTGGCCAGAGCATATTTTTCAAAAATTATTTCATCCAGAACATATTTTTCGATAACATCCTGAAACTCGTTTTCGAGTTTGGCCTCTAGTTCCCGATAGTATTTTTTCTTCAGTGCCTCAAGTGCCTCATTACGGCGCATCTCATGTTTGGCATATTCCCCAGTAAGAAAATGATCTTTCACTCCAAATGAGTCTCAAGTTGAGTCAAGTCAAGACGAAAGACTAAAGACTCTGTTGTTCTCTTGAATCCAGCCATATATGAGAACAAAGTGCACATATGAAGAATATTGAATATAATACTGGACCAAGGGCAACCTCAAACGCCTGAATTAGTCGAAGCTGATCTCTCCATGGTTCCTGAATGTGAGCTTGAATGGTATCCTAAATTGGTCAAACAAAGACAGAGTCCAGCCTTTCTTCACTTCTTTGCCACATTTGTAGTCCATTTATTCTCACTCGTCCAGTTTCCAAGTCAACCAAGAACTCGACAGGGTCCATTGCTATCTCCAGAATGAACCTTAAACACGTGAAATATTCAATGGACATCCAGCTCGATGACTTATGTATGCTTATTATTAAATTATAATAATTGTCCTTCCTGCCTAGAGTAGCTCATAAGAATCATCAGAAAAATATAGTTAGTGATCATAATTTCGGGATGTGAAGAGGCCAGACTCGACTGTGCGTACATGTGCCAGACCTCGAAGTACTTGAAGCAGGAGATTAATCGAAGTGAAGTCGAGACCAGAAGTTGGTTCATCTAGCAACAGCTTTTAAGGGTTAACAAGAATTTCATGATCGGAGTTTCTTAGGCAAGGTTGGGACATGAACTCGAGGTTATGGCCGAAGCCATTGTTGGATGCCATGGTTGTTGATAAGCCTTCGATCTCGTCTTCTCTGCTTCTGCTTTTCCATTTCTTCAGAGTTATTGAGCTTTGGTTGTGCTGGTCATTTGTTATATAATAGTTATACTCAAATGCTAATCAATTGAGCAAGAATGAAATGTTGGATGGGTTGCTTGCATCTCCTACAAGAGGGAAAAAAAAGTGGATAGGGATCACATTTCACACAACCAAAAAAACATGCAATTACGTATTCAAATGTGGAACTTTATTTTGTAAGGTATAGTCTGAAAGAGTAAAATCTTACATAGAATATGAATTGAAATAATTATTAAATACACCTAAGAAAAACTGAAAGCAAAATATAAAATAGTACTAGTAATATTTTTTTTTTAAAACAGTTAAATAAGCTTAAAATTTTATAAAACAAACTCTAAATAAGGTAAATAAATAAAGCTAGAGTTAATATCTTCCCAAAACATAGGTAGCAGTGGTCTGACTCTTTGTAACCTTTTGGCATGATTTTTGACATTTTCTGATGGCAGCAAAGCATTAGGAGTTGCAGATCCCGGTCGAAGAGCTCCTGTGGTTGTAAAAGAAGATGCAGAAATGGGTTTGATGCCCAACAACCTGTTGAGTTTTACATTGAAGAGATTAATGAACAAGTGGAAGCCCAAAGACATAAGCTGATATGCCGTGTGGTTAACCTGAAATTAACAAGGAAATAGACTGCTGAAAAAACGCAATATTTGGACATGGAAAACTTATCCATGGATGCAACATATAATTTATGCAAATTTCAAGGCATCACTTGTTCTGGTAAGTCTGGATTATCGGTAGCGTTCAGCTACTAATGAACCTCAGGGCTTTGATAATACATTGAGAATCCAAACAATTTGGGACAAATGCTAGAAAAGAGCCTATATATTAATCTCATGTCTTAAATTCATGTTAAATTAGATAAGGCACATCACGCGAGAATCAGTTAGTGAACTTGGTTATAGAACTGGTTTCAGCAATTGAGTTATCAAAAATGCTCCGTCTTTTCTTATTCTGATCCTCCCTTTCCTGACGTTCAAAGTGCTTTTGTGCGTGACTTGCGACTTGCGTAGGGTTTCTTGTTAGGACCATGTATCGGGAGATGCTTTTCCAATCCCCTTTTCCATACTTTTCCAGTCCAAGAAGAAATAACCTGCATAACAAAAAACAGAAAATATGAAAATGGCGTGCTTAAAGAAAGAACTGAACAAGAAATTCTGTTCACTACAATGGCACAAGTAATAAAAGGAAAATTACAGCATTTCATTAGTGTTTCATCTTCTACAAATCATAAAAGCAAACTAGTCATTCAATCATCGTTTCCGGGAAAATCCCAAGTTTAAAAATCTCAATTGAACCCTGATTGATTCACAATATGATACGATATCTTTCGTTAGAAGCATGTCATCATTCTGAATGTTCATCTTCTTATACTATTCATACAGTAATAATAATAAGAAAATTTTATGTTTAAAGGAAATTCAAAAATAAAAAACTTTACTTGATTCAAAGATTTCAAAATTCATACTGCAAATATCTTAATTTTGAATTTTTGTTTTATGATTGTGACAGTAAGAATATGAAAACCAGATTGATAGTAACAGTACATTAAGCTTAAGAACATTGATTTTACCTATGCTCATCTTCGGTCCACGGCCTGCCGGTTTTTCTCTGGACGCCGGTTTGCTTCTTCTCCGATTTAGGGCATTTTTGGGGCTCCGACAATCGGCAGGCATCCTTGTCCGTATACTCCGGCGACTCGATCATCCCTGCTTCGATCGCCCTGACGTCGGCCAACAAAAAGGCGTAGTGCTGCTCAACTTCCGCCGCCGATTTCGCCCCCATACCCGCCGCGATTTTCTCCCATCGATTGGGACAGTCTTCGGGGAACTCAACCAGACCATTTTCAAACTGCTTGTCTTCTTCCCACGCCCACCTCGAATTCTCCATACGGTTGCTCGGATCACACATCCCGATCGTGCGTTTTCTTTTTCTTCTTCTTCTTCACTGGCAGTACTTCACTAGCAGTATTTGGGTTTCTGGAATCGCGATTTCATACTTAATATAAATAATTAAAACATTTTTCCAAGAAGTAAAATTGGGGATGATTTTTTTTCCTAAAACATTTTTCCAAGAAGTAAAATTGGGGATGATTTTTTTTCCTAACGCGGGCGTAATAACTGCAAATTTCCCCAAGGAAAGAAAGAGCTCCGCCGGAAAATGGATAAAACTCTATATTCTCACTCCGCCGGAAAATGGATAAAACTCTATATTTTAAGATTAAGATTATACCAATTAATAATCTTGATTAATTATTTTAAGTTTATACCAATTTATAATATTGATTAATTTAGACAAATCTTTTAAAATTATTCTATTTTTAGTTTGATTTTCATAATTCAAAATTGGTAAGGTGGGACCCCATATTAAATGATTGAAGATTCTACATCGCAACAAAAAAGAAAAAGATAGAATTTGAACAAATAGAATAGTAAAATAGTAGTGCATGGAAGGTCCAAATTTGCAAAATTTGAAAACTAAGAATCATGAAAAAAATAAAAAAACAAGGAATGTTATTTTTAGTGTCAATTCTGAAATTTCTTGGCCCAGCTATTCTGCTGGCCGTACTGCTGTTGTTGTGGGGCTAGAGATAGCATATTTGGCTGATGAGCATAAGGACCCATGAGAGGCGGTGGATGAGACTGATGGATCGACTGAGGCATGTTCTGGTACATCCCCGTAAAAGAATTCAGACTTAGTGGTGGGGCAATGTTGGAGTGCATATTCTTTTCCTTGAGCTCACTTATCGACATATCATCAGAGAAGTAGTTCTTGTAACCTGCTTGCATTTTAGGCCCGACAGTTGTTGGTGAGACATAGACATCAGACGCCAAAGGCTGATGGGAGTAGCCATTGTGGCTCTGCAGCTGGTGGGTCACATTCTGTGGGTGGGGCGGTAAATAATACTGCAGGTAAGCTGGATTATACTGCAGGTAATTTGCAGAATAAGTCGGCCTGACCATGGGTACCATATGTGGCTGTGGGGAAGCAGAGACACCACTCTGGGAGCTTCCTAATTTAGGTTGAGTCAGATCAGATGGAGTCGTAGAAATAGTTTGTTGACTCGGAGATGGAATCGTATCAGTGCTTCCTCCTTGAGTCTCAAGTCCTTGATGATGTACACCAGTGCTCGAACCATAATCTAGAAGTGAACCGTTAGATCTTCCTACTGATTGCAGGATCTCTTGCTCTGACTGCTCATATCTCAGGTCAGCAGCACCTGATAATATATTTTCTTCCGACGATGTCAGATTTAGCGGGGCAGAGGGCTCGTCGTGTCCAGACTGAGGGCTGAAACCAAAAATCAAAAATTCAAATGTTAACGTAATCTGATAATGTTTAAAGGAGGATTTTTTTTAAGGTTGTTGGTTGCTTACATTGGGGATGCTTCATGACCTCTTTCTTCTGAGGGGCCCTCGTTGTTGGATTCGAAGCTTCCGAAACTCAAGCTATTCTTGAAAGTTTCTGGCACATGAAAATGTGCAGGGAAGATAACAGACTTCTTAGGCTCAAGATCTAATTCTGAAGTAGAGCTCTTTGAACGAAGATCCTCCGACACCTCTGCACATTCAATATAATACAAACAAACATGTTCATCACAATTGATCATGTTTCTACCTCCTACAGAAAACATTATTTATACAAAAAAAATCATTATACCTTTCAAGCTTCCATTGACCTGTGACTGTGTGTTGCTACTAGTTGAGTCAACAGATCCCTTTTGATTCTTGGCAGTCTCGCGCTTAATTGTACCAACTGGGGGCGAGTTTTTGACATTTCCCGACTGCACCAAGACAGGATCAGACGCGGGAGACAGGCCAGACGCAGAGGACGAGTCCACACCGTTCACGAGCTGCTTACTTTGCTTCTGCTTGTAGGTCCCACCCACTCTAGATCCTCGTGCAGGGGGATTGGCAGATGAACCCTTTCTGGACTTTACATCCTTATCGTCTTTAGCACCATTGACCTTGGCAGGTTGAGGGGTCGATCTGTTGTTCGACCTGAAAATTTGTTGACTCAGCATTAACAAACGTAATATATTCAACATAACTATCCTAATCAAGAAAATAATATAATTGGGTATGCCATTGTACCTTGCAACATCAGTTGATTTACTACTTCCTTTACGAGAAACTGGGGCCGAGGATTTAAGAGGCCTACGTTCTTGATTAGAATTCAATCTTCGTCCAACTGCAACATGTAATTATGAAAATTATAACAACACCAAACAGAGAATCATATCCATAAAAAAAAAATTAAAAATCTACCATTATAATTATCAGAAGGATAATACTGTTTGCCACTGTACTCAACCACCTCCTTTGGCACTCTCTGCAGCATGACAAAAATAAAAATAATTAAATTGAACCGTAATTTCGAACATCGAAAGAAATCAATCGATGCGCAATGCAAATAAACATACCACTTTTCGTCTGACCAACTGAAACGTATCTGAATAACAACAAAAAAAACAGAGAAAATATAAATCAATAATCTTGTGAATTGAAATTGTGCATAATAAATAATCCAGATTTTTTGCGTACCGAAATACAGGAGTTTCTGGGTGGTTTCTTCGGAATCCATGTTGCACTCCTTGAGCATTCCGAGGATTTCGTCGTCGCTGTAATTCACGGCGATCTTCTTGATGCCCTGAATTGTCTCGATGAGGTCATCGGGAATCGAATTCCTAGGAGAGCCATCGTCTTCGCCGCCGCCGGTCATCGTTCTCCGACGAAATACAAAATTACGACGATGTAATTAATCACCGATCAATCGAACCGTCAACTCTGAGAACAAAGCATGCAGTGACGGAGAGCGTCAACTAGCTAGGGATTGAGAAGGTAGGGGTTATGCGATTTATATATATAGGGCAAGGAAAATATTTTTATAATAAAAATATTGGTAGCAGTATATTTCTATTAGAATTAAGAAAGCTATCGCGGCCCATTAAACAGAACATTCTAGTTAAACTTAATCCCCAAGCAACAAAAAAAATCCCATAAAAAAAGAGATTTTTAGGGTTAGTAGTATTGTATTTATGGTAAATAACTGTAATCACGACTTAAAAATAATTAATTGGAATTAAAGATAAGAAAATAATATAAAGTAATTAGTAACTTACCAAAATTGGGGTCGAATAATGCTGCAATGTCTAAACTCCAAAGTTTTACCAAGTTCCAAATTCATAAAAAATAAAATATTATTAAATTAGTGTGTCGTTTCGTCTAGAACTCTGTCTACTGTAGAATGTAGATAGACAATTCATATATAATTAAATTCAGTCGATCGGGATATGAATATCGGTACTGGATTCATATGAACACCGAGCTACGGCTATGTGTCGTTTTGAAATTGTGATCAAAGAGCCTAAGATACTTACGGCGTTGTACTAAGGTTCTGTTTTTTGCACCGAACTGAATTTATTGGAAATGAATTGTGATTTTGTTTAATTATGTAAACATATACTGTTCTCAAAAGAACAGGCCGCTTTCTTGCAAAATGGTTGATGAACACCAAAGCATGTATGAGGATGAAGAATAAACCAAATGACTCAGGGCTCAGTTCTTTTGAACTGAACCAAATGACTCAGGGCTCTGTTTTGAACTGAACGGTGATAATGACACCTTATAATTTGTTTAATACTTCTCATTTTGGTTCAAATTCAAACATATGATCCCATTGCATCAAAAAAAATTACTCTTATTTTTAGTAGTAAAAAAACAACAATTTTACTCAGCAAAACAACCAAACAATTAAACAGAAATCAATCACTTTTTGAGTCAAAGTGGCCATACACCAATAAACTACAGTATGCAGCAACATTTGCAATACAACAAATTATCAACCCACCATAAATCGGTCTTGAAAAAGCTATATCGAAAAAAATAAAACACAGCAGCTCAAACACTTCAAGAAAATACTACTCTCACTTAAAAGAAATCAAATTCCAGATAATTATCTGAATTCTGAGGAGGGCCCACAGCTGCCGGAGGAGCAACTTTTGCCGCCACCGGAGCTGGCGGCGCCTGAATTCTCTCGAAATCTACGGGCCTAGGAACCTCAGGCGGGCTGGCACATCTGATCAAGGCCCAATTCACCCCTTCGAAAAAGGGGTGCTGCTTGATTTCCGTAGCCCCTCGTTTGTACGCCAACCGATTCTGTGGCTCCTTCACCAGCAACCCCCTGATCAGATCTCTTGCCGCGAAACTAACCACCGGGGACTCTGGAAAACGAAGGGGCTGGCCCACGACATTGAAAAGGGTGGCCCGATTCCCTGACCCTTTAAACGGGGTCTTCCCGAACAACAGCTCGTACAGAAATATCCCGAAAGTCCACCAGTCGACTGCACTCCCGTGGCCCTCCCCCTTCACGATCTCGGGCGCCAGGTACTCGTGGGTCCCGACGAACGACATCGAGCGAGCGTCAGTGGGCTCCGCCATGAGCTCCGGCAGAGGGCTGACCTGGCACCTGATCTCGTTCTTGGGCTTCCGATCTCGCTTGGATTTGCTCGAGAAGAAACGAGGGCCGAAGCAGGTGGTGGGAGCTGCACACGACGGCTGGACGCATGAGGGTGGTGCGATGCATGTGGGTTGGGCGCAATAAGTGGGGCCGTTTTTTCGAAGTGGGTCCGCCTCGAAGGATGAAGAGGATTTTATCAGTGTAGGACTCACTGTGCATCGGAGGGAGAGGTCGAAGTCGGAAAGCATGATGTGGCCGTCGTCACGAACGAGGACGTTCTCGGGTTTGAGGTCACGATAGACGATGCCGAGCATGTGGAGATATTCTAGAGCAAGAAGGATCTCAGCCACATAGAACCTGCATGTCAAAGTATCTAAGTGACTTTCCAAATAAAAATATTTGACAGGTCATCGTATCGAAATCATGTGGGTGAGTTTGATAACCCACAAATAATAACCTCAATCAGTTGGGCTAGAAACTAATAATGGTCTACGGTGATTAAAATACATTGCATACAAAAAATCTCAAGATATGAAAGATAAACAGAATGTATGGTTTATAAAGCTTAATAATTAATTGCAACGATTTCGTGTGAGTTGAAAGATTTCAAAATAACTCCGTTATTATCTCAACATATTCCAGAGGAATAACAGAAATAACAGTTTCGCAAAAAGCTAGACATCCAAAAGTTAGTTGAATGAACAAAACTAAGAATAGCCGAGACCAAATATAGCTACATAGAAACAACATACCAATGCATTTTAAACAATGTGAAATGACAAAATATGCCCTCACATCAGTAGCATTTAGTAATATTCTTGGCAAACCCAACCTATGTGATTGATCAACTTCCATCGATAGACTAAAATTAATAAAGTCATTTACTGAAAAAAAAATTAAGAATCTATTTCAGCATTATTTAACAATCGGCACTAAGCTCTCACCAATCTATACACACCAATTTAAATAATTATTTCCCGTGGAAGTGAAAGGGAAACTAGATGTGCTGATGAAAAAGAAAAAAAAAATCATAATTTTTTTTTTACTTCTCTTGTAAGTAAGCTAGATAACACTAGCTCTCTCAGCTTCTACTGGATTTACATTGAAGTGTGGTTCACGGAAAGTCATCCAGAGAGAAACCGCTTGATTTACGCCATATTTGTCAATTATAAAGCCACTAGCAGCATTTAGTTTGACTAAGAATAAACATAACACGTATATCAGAGAATATATAGCATATTCAACTTTTTCAATAAACCCATATAGTAACTTGTTAGCAAAATCTAACTAAGTATTCCTAAATCGCTAGCATCTTTAACATCTCAACGTTAATTCCAACAAAGCTGTTAAAACTTGAGTATTCAAATCTGAATCTATTTTATCTCATTTGTTAATTAGTTCACATGTTTCATAACCAGGTGTTGAATCAAAATCTAGAAGACGGGAATGAAAGCAGAGATTTTTGATGTATTTAAGGAAAATTTTCAGCACGAAAAAGAAGGAAAGAATATAAACAATATAAGAAACTACAAGTGAAGAAAGTGTCATACTTCACAGCTTGCTCGGAAAAATGCTTCCCTGGCTGCCTCTGTCGAAGCATATGCAAGTCTCCCCCGGGACAGAACTCCATCACCAGACAAGAAAATTTCTCCGTCTCAAAATGAGAGTACAGAGTCGGGAGAAACGGATGATCCAGAGACCCCAATATCTCTCTCTCCGTCTGGGCCCGCAAGAGCTTCTTCCGTCCAGCCAGCGAGGCCTTATCCATAACCTTCATTGCAAAATAGCACTTTGTGCCGCACAGTTCCGACAGGTAGACACTCCCGATGTCACCACAGCCCAACTTCTTCAGAAGCCTAAAGTGCTTCAGATCCAGGGCCCCATCCTTCGCCCGTACAGTCTGTATTGCTTCCCAGCTAAGGTCATTGGCCTTGTGGGGCTTGTTCACACTGCTGCTCAAGCTGCTACAGCTGCTCTCATCACTCACATCGGTACTTGTGCTACCCCTACACAGACTGCTCTTACCACTCTCGGCGAAATCCGAAGTTTTGTTTTCCGGGTGGGGCAGAAGGTCTTGTTTTGGATTGTTACCCAGATGTAAGCTCGAGTCAATTTTACTTGACAGGGAAGTAATTGTACCCTTTGGCGCATGGTTTGGTGGTTCCGTTTCTGGCGTGGTTTTCTTGGGTAGAGGATTTCCTAAGTGTTTAGGTAGCTCTTTACTGAGAGGGTCAGATTTTGGGGTCTTCAGTGATTGCCCTCCGCGAAATTTGCTCTGCATTACCGAGGGGCCCTTTATGCATGTTTCTGAGGCCATTGAATTTCGTATAGTTTTTTTGTGTCTGTGAATTTAATAAGCAGAGAACAAAACGGCTACTTGGGGGATGAATTCGGTATGCATATCCCTCCAATATCCGAATCAAACGTCGGCATCTGCAATTGCACCAATATTTTGCATTTTAGTCTAATGAATGAGCAACTCAAATACGGACAAAAAAGTCGATTAAGGGAATAATAATTACTTCAAGTTAAGGCTAATTATAGCATTCACAGCACTACCAGAAGGGAAATATATCAACTAAAACACACCCACGGAGTGGCAAATGAATTTTTAAAATCAAATCGGAATCTCTTCATACGCTGGGAAAGCCCGAAAAAAGAAAGAAGATAAAAATTTTAAAAATATGTGGATACATAATGGATTTGTGTACAGATAGGCAGATCAATTCATTAAACAGAAAATCAACAATTCCCCATGGAAGCAAAATCATTTCTCTCTCAAAACCCCAAATCTTTTCACCTGGAAAAGAAAATGCAAAACAAAATGTAGCCCCTCGAAACACTCTTCATAATCAACTAAAAAAGAGCGAAGGGCCTTCTGAAAATAACAGATCTTGAACAATGGCTAACTCAAAAAAAATAAAAAACTAACAAGAGGGATCCATAAACCCCAACAAGAAATTCACAATGTTCAAGTAATATATGATAAAAACCCAGATGGGCGAATAACAATGGAGGAATTCTGAAGTAAACAAAAAAAAGCAAGAAAAAGCAGCGCGCAAAACGAGTCACAAAGATCGGAGCTTTTTTAGGGTTTAAAAATTCTTGTTTGATTAAACAATGGAGGAATGAAATTGAAAACGAGGGGACTTAACTG
The DNA here is from genome assembly GCA_954870475.1 of Euphrasia confusa. NCBI lineage: Eukaryota > Viridiplantae > Streptophyta > Magnoliopsida > Lamiales > Orobanchaceae > Euphrasia > Euphrasia confusa. The sequence goes on along the minus strand of OX940959.1, from coordinate 35,838,005 downwards.
TAGAGAGATTAACGGGAGGGGTGATCTGAGTCCTCTCCTCCCCTTCTTCCGGAAAGGAAAATGGATTGAGAGTGTTGTGTGGGCTGTAGAGAGAGATGTATCATGTATGTGGAGTATATTGTAGTCAAATAAAAATACACGCAGTGGTGTGTGTATGTGCGTGAGACTGAGACAAAAGAACATGCGTTTGTTTCGTGTCGTATTGTATTTTGGCAAAATTGCCAAATTAGTCATGTTGTTGCAAATCTATAGTGTTCGATTTTTATCCCATGATAAGTAGTCCAGTAATTTTTGTAAGGATCGGTATATAAACTTGTTGGTAAAAAAAGTTCTTTAAATTTTGAATGATCATTTTTCTTTTAAAAAAATCAGTTCAATTGAGATTTAAAGAGCCAACATGAATTTACAAGAGTAGATGTTGTTAAAAATGTTTGTGGATGTTCACTTAAGAGTTGTTCACTTTAAATTTGAAAGCAAAATATACGTATTTTATTAGTTTAATGAGTTGTTTACTCAGATTCACTCTTTCTCATCTTCATGTACTCCATACTAACATTGTATCATAGTGAAGTCTGTTATTCTGTTGCTTTTGATTGATTGGTCCAACCACCTATTAAGACGTCATGGTGAATGTTGTTGCTCGGTAAAAATTTCGGGAGGTGAAAAGCAAAGCTCCTTTGTCAACTACGACCCTTGACAGTACTTGATACCATTCCCAATAAATCAGGAGTCTGCCTTATGTAAGCATTAAGAAGGCGACGGTGATTCTCAACAAACCTTACAAATGTTACAGAACCATCAAATTTTGTGTAAGAATCCAAACATTTGGTAGACAAAGAGAGTGAACACCCAACAGACACTTTAATTTTACCTCTCTTTCTGTCACATTAATCTGATCTTGCCGCAATATCAAATTGTTAGCCTGTAACTTTTCACAGAGAACAAAAAAAAAAAAAAAAACTCGATAAAAGGCAGGAGTAGTTCCCGGGGGAGAGTGATGCAAGAGCTCTAGTGAAAACCGTTGATCTCTCAAATGAGATGCCGGTGAACACAAACAAACGTCAAGAATAATTTCTTAACAAATATATTATTTCATAAATTCTTAATAATATCCTTTCAAATGACCCCAAATACATTATTTATAGCTAATTCATCCTTTAGAATTTTAAAAGACACTTTAAATAAATATTAAATTAATTAAATGTATCAACTCTTCATACTTCAACTTCATCTTCATCTCGATCTCCATCATTCTCACTCGGTTGAAAACGATTCGACCTCGAATCTCTTCTAGCTTCATCTTCCATCGTATTTTATTCGATATACGAAATAAGATGTTTGACATTAAAGACATCGGAAGTACGAACATGATCCGGTAAACGAATTTGATAGGCTTTAGGATTGCTCGTACTATTGCATAAAACTCCACTTCCTGACCACGGACAGTCCCTATCGCAAGTTTTGACATATCGCGACAGACAGCAACCTCAGGACTCAATGTCAGAGCATCAGCTAGAGGCAGTGGCGCCAGGGCAATAACATTCTGATGTGGGGCAGGGGAAACGACATCAAGATTCAACGTCAAGGCATCGGCTTGAGGCAACGGCTCGTCATCCCATATTGGCTTGTCATCCCAGATCGGCTCGTCATCCCAAATTGGCTCGTCATCCCAGATTGGCTCGTCAAATGGATTGAGCTCATCACCAAGGGTGCGCCCAAGCACGAGAATTGATTGTTGTTGAGCTTTCGGTAGAACATCGGCGAGAGCAAGTCGGATTTCTTCTAGTTCAACCGTAAGTGTCGTTACCTGGCGACTCAAGACGACGACGTCAGCACGACGACGGGTTGCGGTCTCAATGGCGAGGTCGGGGATAGGCTGACGACGAGAAGACATCGTAGCAAGCTCTGATACCAAATGATGCAGGAGCTCTAGTGAAAACCGTTGATCTCTCAAATGAGATGCCGGTGAACACAAACAAACGTCAAGAATAATTTCTTAACAAATATATTATTTCATAAATTCTTAATAATATCCTTTCAAATGACCCCAAATACATTATTTATAGCCAATTCATCCTTTAGAATTTTAAAAGACACTTTAAATAAATATTAAATTAATTAAATGTATCAACTCTTCATACTTCAACTTCATCTTCATCTTCATCTCGATCTCCATCAGGGGACGATGCTGAGAAAAAAACTTGCATCTATTCCCCAATGTTATTGCTTGAGGCAATGGAAGAGTGCAAAAAGTTTCAACTTTCCTTCATAGTTCCAAACAACTGATCATAACAATAAGCCAAACTTCTTATTAGCTAGATGATGAAAGTAATCATTTTTTCATTTCACAAAATCTGAATTCTTTCCAATTTTCAATATGATAACAACAAAATAACAACACCGGTTGCCTTTCGTTTTAATTCTACTAAGGCAGCCTTCAACAAGTGTTTCAAGACATAACAAAAAGAAGCTCCATGTTACGTGATCACAATTTATGGCTAAAAAACAATCATTCTTGTAGCACACAATCAAATATAGACTGAACCTTTTCGATGCAATTTGGTATTGAGAGAAACACCGTGCAAGTATCCTTCCCGGATAAATTAAAAAACACAACATTATAATGATCAGAGCAAAAAAAAATTAATACCACTTGCCACTTCAAGTGCCCTCTTCCTCTTCAACTTCATCGTCATTGAAATAATGAATCAAGTAATTCGACATATCAAAAAATCATTAAAAATATAGTAGCAAAGTAGGGATTGAGAGAGCTCAAGTGAACAATCAAACAAGGGGGAAATGTGGCAGTGGAAATTTTTATTTCAAAATATGCTTAAAAAATACAGTAAAAGATAGGAGTACGTCGTTTTACTTGTCATCTATTTATAAAAAATAATTTAAGATATACTTACTTTCAACAAATTATAGAATGAGTTACCCTTTAAAAGACTTGTTAGGTGCACCAAAAAAGACTCATGTTAGTAACTGAATCGGCTCATAAGGATGGACGCTAAAATTGCATCAGAACCAGACTTTGATCGAAAGTGTAGGAACTAAGTGTCATGCAATATATTTAAACCAACAAGAGCTCTAAGCAATTACAACATATAGTGTCCTTTACTATAATTGAGCTAAAGAAAAGGGGTTATTTTTGTAACTTGGCATAGTTAATAAGCAGAATAGACTTAACATCTGCTTTCATTCAGATTAGAGGACCAAAGCTTGATGGTATCTTGAGCAATCAAAATGTTCTCATTTGATCTAGCTTGCCGATTGTTTCAAAAGAACATTGAGTAGCTCAGTAGCCATCTCACGTCAAAAGGCTTGAGACCCTTATCAATATTAACTTCCCAGTATTAAGAACTCAGTAAAAGAACATACCAACCCAATGATGAAAAAGACCATACAATGCAATCAAATCCATATTGAACCATAATTATTCAAAACCAAAACTCTTTAAAATCACAAATAAATACCTAGAGCAAACTGAAACTATGACGATTGTCTCCAAAGTTTAATTTTAAAATGACAGACGGGGCATGTTTTGTCGTCCATCAACCATCGAACAATACAATGGTTATGGAAAACGTGATCGCAAGGAAGCAGAGTTAGCTGAGCCCCAAATGTGGGAGCTTTCGAACAAACGGGGCACGCCTCCATTCGATCCAATCCCTTGTCAACATCTTCCACTCTTTCCCTGGGCAAGTCCAACAAATGCAGACGATGAAACATACACATTGCATTCGTCTCTTTCGACTGAGTCAAGCCCTTTACCCTCGTCCCATCCGCCTGCACTATGCTTATCCCCCACACTTGAAAGGGGATCAAGAAGTCAGGTTTGATCGCCCTGTCTATCGTGGCACAGATCGATTCACCTTCAAACTGCACGGTGCAAACATCAATTCCGACGACAACAGGGATCACGTGGAGGGAGGCGTTTCGAGTATCGGCCCCGATTCGTTTGACGAATCCGAAAACCTCGCGAGCAATGCGCTGAATCTCCTTCTCCGGCAACCAATACTCGAATAGCCTGTATTCAGTTAGCAGATGCACCGTTTCTTCGTCTTTTACATGTAACTTCAAAATCGACGCGAATCTCTCCGAGTCCAGAATCTGTTCGCCGGCCAATGAGGGTTTTAGTATGAAATTTGTGCGTACCTCGAGGATAAAGCTCCTCCAGTAACAAGCACACGAACAATTAATTTCATCTTCATAAGTGGAGAGTAACTCGTTGTCCATCCAAAACCGATACCGATATTCGAATCCAGGCCTGAAAATTATTTCAGATTCCATCGAATTGAACTATCGATTAGGGGGTTTGGTTTCTCGGAAGAATTATAAAAGGTGTTGTATTTATAATGTTGTCCGGTAAGAACTGAAAAAGGTAAAAATGTAAAAATATTAATTTAAAATGAATATTTAAGTATTTCTCTAAAGTTTAAAAAGAATATTGATAAATTAGGTTAAATTAAATTTTAAAATTAAAAAGTTAAAATAATTTTATTTTTGTTAGTGTATCAAGTATTATGGAACATTCCAAAATAAAAGTATGTCAACTATCTTGGAACTAATAGAGTATAAAAAATTTTAATTCAAAAAATATATTTTATTAAAAACTGGACCCAAAAAGTCCGAAAAACTGGTTGGATAGTAGACTCGGTGGTGTGGAAATGAGTTAGGCTAGCCGACAGGAGTCTATGACTTGGCCTACAAAAATTTGGCTCGGCTTGACTCGTTTAATAAACAAGTCGGGATCAAACTTTTTTAAAAGGTCATTTATATAAACAGGCCGAGCTAGGCTTTCTTCAAAGCGTTTTAAGTCTAACAGGCCAACTTATTTAATATACAGTGAAATATTTATAAATTAATACTCGATACATTAATAACCTTTTTAAATTAATAGAATCTTTCGATCATTTGGTCTTTTAAATTAAAAATTCATTCGATAAATTAATAACTTCTCTAAATTAATAAAATTTTACGGTTCCGAAACTATTAATTTATAGAGTGTAACATAAACGGTCCCGTTTTTATAACATTAAAAATAATAATTTATATTGAAAAAAAAATCGTCGTGTTACTCCAGTACTAATAAAAATCGAATACAAAAATATGAGTTTTAGCGAAAGCATAAAAACAAAATTATACTTAAATATTATCGAATCATTTCATCTCTATGTTTCACGTCTCATTCGATCATCTCGTTCATGCATGAGATAAAAACATGTTGAATTTAGAGTGAGCTCAACGGACTCAATAGAAGTAACTTACCAAAATGTTATGATCACATCATAATTACATAGCATATATCAATACACATGAATTCACATAATTTCACATATACATCACTTCAATTAAATCTTTACTTTACATTTCAATTTATTAATTTTTATATATACATAACCGTCGTCATGCCTCCTCCCAATTCAAAGATCGAAGTCAAATAGATTTAATAGTTTGTTTTCAATTCATATTTGCGCATATTATAAAACACGGTGTGTACCACGATGCCTCAAATCCTGACTCTGATCTTTCTGGGTCACAGGTTTTATAATAATAATTTTGACCCATGCGAGTATATCTCGGTGCTTCAAATTCTGACACTGACCCTTCAGAACCCCAAGTCCATAATTTTGCGCATATTATAAAATACAGTGCGTAAATCACGATAACTCAAATCCTGACACTGATCCTTGTGAGTCACGAGTTTTATAATATTAATTTTCGACCCATACGAGTATATCTTGGTGCTTCAAATTCAGACGGACCATTTAGGGTCAGAAGTCTATAATTTAATACTTTCATAATTCAATAACGTTCTCCTCTTATCGCAATTTATTATTCATTTCATAATCATTCATGTATATACATAATAAACATATAGGCAACCCACATACTTTCATAATCATTGACCGTAACCTGCTAAAATGAGTCATTGAAAAAGTACACGTGACTTGGTTTACAAGACATGCATATGTAGGCTGAACTTTGAACTTAAATTGGAAAAGAGAAATTCAATTGGCCGACGACCACAGATTAAATATGTCCATAAAGATAATTTAATTAGCATTGACCAATTCAATTATAATTCCATGTTTATTTTAGTTTTCATTAGTTGCATTAATATTATTCTAATTATTTTTATTATAATTATTAATTATACTTACAGTACTTTGTATGAATTAAATTTATCTTATATAAAAATTAAAATATTATTAAAATTAAGATCTTATAATTATTTAAATTATTTTATTTGATTGGATTTTATTTTTTTTTATTTACGTATCACGTTTATTACATAGCAAATAGAAATTTTAACTCGAATAAACTAACAAAGGACGAAAGACCCGCAAATTCAAGCTAGGCGATCAAGACCTAAGCTACTGAAGGGGAAAACCCACGCAAATAGAGAATCAACCTTACAAGAAAAACAGGAAAAAGATCCCAAAGAAAGAGTTCAACGTGGCTAGAGAAAAGAAAACAAGAAGCAATAACAAGAACAAAGCTTACCAAAAAAAAAAAAAAGGGGGAAAATGAGCAATATCAAAGAAATTCAAGGTGCAAGAATTGAAGTTATAGAAATACGACGCGTCAAAGTCAAAACGTAAGAAACTTCAACATCAAGAGGGAACAACTAAACAAGTCCGATAATACGAATTTTCAGATTAAAGGAGAGCGTTTGGAACATCCAAAGTAATCTACAAAAAATTTATTAGAATAATCTAGAGCTACATAGTAAGATCAAAGTATTTAGAGCAATCTAAGGACATTAATATTACATAGAGTAGAAATACATTAGAGTTATATAGCATAACATTCTAGTGACGATTTATTAGTATAAATAATACACATCTAAGTCTCAAAACTCTAATAGGGAGTTATGTCTAAAGTCTCACCATCCCCGTAATATCTTAGCATCCAACATAGTGCGGATTACTTAGAAGAAAAAATTTAATTCACTTACTTTTAAAATTTAATAAAAATAATTAATAAATTAATCCAATTTTAAGTTTCTTAATAATAATTTTTATTAAAAGAATATACAATATAAACAATATACCTCTACTTTTTTTTAAAATTTAATAAAAATAATTAATAAATTAATACAATTTTAATTTTAAGTTTCTTAATAATAATTTTTATTGGATTGGGTATATACAGTATTATTATACACCAAATTTTAAATTTTAATAAAAATAAATTAATAAATTTTAAGTTTCTAAAAATAAGATTTTTAAATTAACTAATTAGGCAAAATCATATTGTTTTTAGATGTAATCATGTTTTCAAATCAAACCCTAAAATTTACCTCTTCCGTCATTTTAGATGGATTACTTTTATAATTAACACCCCATTCATTCACTTTTAAAATTTATATAAATAAATGCATAAATAGTTTTAAGATCCTAAAAAGCTTCTAAAATTAAATGTTAATTAAATTTTCCTTACATATAGACAATTAACTATTTGTAAATTTTAAATATAAGGAAAAACACAATAATTATGCGAGTTGATTACGTGATTTTGTATAGTTATAAAAAAACTAAACACAGATCATCACACAACTAAATTCGTAGATAAATCATGTTTGTGGAAGTAAACAAATTATATATTAATAAAGCACAATTACAAGGTTAATTAGTAGCTAAACCAATTAGTGGTTATAATCGTACGTTCAAATGACGGTCACCAGCGCCAACTCTTCCCGCCAGCAGCAGGTTGTAGGCTCCTTGCCTCCTTCACCGCCGCTTCAGCCGGACGTTTACAAAATTAGTACTATTATATTTTAATGCAATTCTAAATGGATAAGAAAATCGATTTTTAATTTTATTTTCTATTTGAAAGTTAAATCATTTTTGTAAATGCTCAGATTATTTAATTTCATTGCAACTTTAAATATTTCTACGTCATACACCCAGGGAGGGGAGGGTAGAGAGAGAGCACTTGTTGATAAATCACAAATGTAGTGTTCTTATTGTAATTGAGCTAAAAATGTGGTTTTTGTAATAAATTTCCCTTTTTCTTGTGCAACTTCCTACAGTTAATATAACTGAATAGACTCAACTGTTTCTTTTCATTATGTTGACAAGGTAAAGGACCAAAGCTCAATGGTATTTCAAGCAATCAAACAGTGCCGATTGTTTATGGCAGATACTTTGCATACAAAATCCAAAACCAACGAGATATGCTACTCACTTTAACACTCCACACCTATACTTGAGTTTCAAGTCGTCCTAACTATTTGATGATTTTACATTACACCCCCGAAGTTATTTGTCATCTTCATCCGTGATTTGTTTATACTTGAACTTCTATTTCGTTAACTGCTTCCTCCAAACTATGCATTAACCACACCAACATTAATCACTTTCCTCTGACTCAATCTCGAATGCTAAATTCCGAACTAAAGACGCCGGTTTACGAAATAGTGATTTTCCAAGTTTGTCCCTGCAGAGAAAAAGCGATGCATGTTGATCACTCGGGCTAATCCTGAGATTATCTTGGGCCAGCAAGAGGCGCTTCCCAACTTCGGGCTTCATGTGCTTCTCTCTGTTCGAGTAGCACTTGCGTTCATGTCTAGTCACAACTGTGCTAAAAGGAGTGGATGCCACCTCATCAAAATCATCAGAAAAGTATTTCTTGATGATTCTTGAAACTGATACAGATTCCGAAAACGTCTCGTTAAGGGCTTCTGCGGCTTTCTCATTTTCAGTCCAATTCACTCTGGTTTCACGTTTTCCATTTTTCCTCTTCCTCTTACTTTTCAGTACACAGAGAACTGCGGACGGGGCTTTCTTTCTTCTACGTTTGACTATTTTCTTGCCAGAACAAGTCATAGGGTCATGCAGGTTGACTGAACTAGTAACGATATTAGGACAACGAGTTTCGGTGATGTTGGATTTTAACGACTCCGTGTGATCGGGACGATTGGGCTGCAAACGTGCATCCATTTGAAGAAACCATCGTCCGTTTGAATCGAGAAAAGCATACTTGAGAGGCAGCGACTCGGATAGATGGTAGAAACGCGACTTTCGTTTCACCTGGTTTCAATATTAGAAAAAACAATAGAGTAGGCTTGGGCTTTCAATGTTATCAGAATAGAAGGATATAAGTCAGATAACAGTGAATGAACATACCCTGAGGGCAGTGACCTTAATTGTTCCGAATTCCGGGAAGCAACTCAGATGGGTACTTTCGAGCTCTCCTACAAAAAATCGATCAGTGCCGTGAAACATGTAGTTCACATTGAAAACGGAAGACGTTGTAAACCATAATCAAATTTCCCTAATCATTGAACTGATAACTGATAACCACAAACCCCCAGTATGTGATTTCAAGAATCATTGAAATGATTTTCCCTAATCAAATTTTAAGCAACATCAACATTGATCGAATCGATAAAAGCTCTTATGGATTGAAGTGAAAGAAGCACATTACTCGTACAATCGAAAACCACATTGCGACTGAACTCAGCAAGAACAGATTTTTATCAAGAAAAACAATGGAATGAAAACAGAGAGACAGTGGGCAGAGTATCTCACTCTTGAACTCCATGGCCGTGATGTCCGGAGAAGCCGGAACAGTGGCGAGGCGGGTGCCCAAGTTCGTCTCAACAAAAACTGGCCTCGGAACCTTGTCCGACCAACGACCCACCATTGTCTTTGATTTTCGACTGAAGGAAGTGAAGAACCACCGTCAGGGCGTCACAGTCCGTTTAGGTTTACATCTCTCGTAACACGCTTTATAACAAAAAATAAAAAAACTCATCCCGAAAACCCGCTTTTAATCAGCCTTTATCTATCTCTTCTTTCTCACTCACTGTGACTGATGAAGTGGGCAATCGGCCCAATCCATGGAAGCCCGCGGCTGTAGAATTTCAGTTTGAAAAATGCAATCTTTTTACTATCTCCCACCGCTCTCAGTGAGTCAGAGTCTCCGCGTCGCTTCTTCTAGTTCAGCTTCAGCCGCGCCACACAAAGAGACAGCAACACCAAGAAGAAAAAACAAAGAAGGTAAAAAACTTCAAAGGGTTCAAGTTGCAGCTTTGTTTGTATTGAATAAAAATTGCGCTTTTTGATTGGATGGGTAATTTCAGGTCATCTAAGTAGAAACCCACATAAGCTGAATTCACAAGTGTCACCTCATAGAGCTGGTATGCTACTTACAATTAAGCTTTTTTCTGAGAGGGTATTTTTGACTAAGTAATTTTGAATAGCTTACAACACATTGCTTGTGTTCTAACGTATGTATTTGTTGCCTGGTGTCCGTGGGTTGATTAGTCTCTGCTGTGAGATTAATGCGGATTGAGTTTGGTGGGGCATTTTCTGACCTGTTGAATGAGCAAGGCAAGGGATCAGGAGATAACGAGATGGGATACGTTGAGAGAACTCTCGGTTTCCGTACTCGTGATTTGGACCATAGAGATCTCCGTCTGGTTCGGCGCACTTGATAAATTCTTGCATTTAGTGAGCAAACCCCAGCACGGAAAACTTACAGTTAGTGTTGGGTTCCTTTACTTTATTCATTTCGATAGGTGACGGAAATAGTGGGGGGGACCACCCGTTGGAGAAGATATCTTGATCACTTGATTCTTTCGCTGTGTCATGATGAGAACACCTTCCAAAGGATGGAACCTCTTCTACTGCAGGTACCTAGATCGCGAGCTGTTTGTTGGTTCTTTCCACTTGGAGCTTACACTTTTGTTCTCTTCAGATTATTCGAATTGGTTTTTATGAGATCGTCAAACTTGAAATGCCTCCATATGCAGTTGTGGATGAGGTAAATGGATGCATAAAACTCTTAAAGTGATTTTCCTTTTTCTTATTTGTGTTTCTTTTATTTGAGTATGGCAGAATGTTAAGCTTGCAAAATCAGCACTAAGACTTGGTGCTGGTAATATGGTTAACGCACTTTTGAGGAAGCTAGTGTTGCTCAAGGTCAACCATTTTCTGTTCAACTGTGTTTCTTATTTAAAAAAATCAGATACGAGACTCTACTGACTTCTTCTTTATTTTACAGGAAAAAAATGCACTTCCTGCACCGAAAGTTGATGGTAATGACAGGCAGCAGGCACGTGCTCTAGCTACCATCCATTCTCATCCTGTTGTAAGTTTGTTTTCCACCTTATATAGTTTGTTTAGACTACATTAGTCTCTTGTTGTTTGAGTAGTTTTGTCACCCATGGCAAGTAAAAATCCAAGATTGAGAAATAGATTCTAAATAACATGTCAATACTTTTGAAACCTTTCTTGCATCCTTTTGTTTTCTTCCGGGATAAATGGTGTATTTTTATTCAATCTTAAGGGTGGGAGTTCAAAACCCACTTCAACACAACCTCACTCAGTATAATGAATAGATAATAAAATGTTCCGACTTCATACAAGATATGTGGATTACTATTACTATTAATATTAATATTAGTCTTACTCTAATAAGACTAAGATTCTCTCTTGTCTTAAAATTTCAGTGGGGCTAAGTTTTCATTACTTTGTTTACTAGTGGATGGTGAGACGATGGACTAAATACCTTGGTCTTGAAGGAGCCATCGATTTAATGGTGTGGAATAATTCTGATCCTTGTTTCAGCCTCAGGTTTCTTTCTCGTCTTTGAACCCTTTCTTTTATTATCGTAAGCAGAAGCCTTCTGTTGCTCATCGTATCTTCTTGTTATACAAATCTCAGAGCAAACACATGCAAAGGATTCACAAGGGAAAATCTAGTTACTGAACTTGAGATGTTGAAGGTTGTCACTTTATTTTTGTACTAATCTCTCTATCTCTTTCTCAGACACGTGCATTCGCATGTATTATTGCGTGTATTAGATCTTTATATTTAAGCATACCTCTTAGAAAGAGAAATGAGGTGCATTATCATGTTGACATTCTTGTTTTTTCTTCTCCTCTACTCTAGGTTCCATATGAACTTTCTCAGCACTTGGATGACTTTGTTCGTATAAAAACGGGAATGCAGGTAAAAACATTTTTGCCTGAAGTATGCTCAATTTTCTTCGTCTCAGTACTTGAATATTAGTGAGCTTTTTTCACATAGTTATGATGTTATGAAGAGTTACATTAAACCTTCATCTATTCCTATGATATTAATGGCATAA